>CM031859.1:60012634-60259771 GCA_018697195.1 Certhia americana | reverse complement strand
TTTTTTCTTTTTTCTTTTCATGTGAACATATACAAGTACTTATATCTTGTTTGTGGGTGTGAATTTTGGCTACGTGCAGACACACCTGGTGCAATTTAGGAGTAAGGAAAGAGAGAAATATACATTTCACAGTGGTAACTTTCTCCTCAAACATACTCATTTTTGTCAGGGGTACAGATGAGCCTGCCATGGCTCCACTCCCCCATTTCCAGCCTTGAGCAAGGCTGAACACATGCCCAGTTGACACATGCAAAGGCAGAAGTGTAAAATCAGGTTGTCTCTAATCCAGGTGAATACAAATAAAATTCTGATTGTACTAAATGGTTTAGAGTCAATACCTTTTAAGACATGTCAGCCAGGATGTCAAGTGATGTTTGGAACAAGGAATGCTTCAATGTATGACCCACCTAGAGTTTGTATCCTGCCTGGTTAGCCTTCCTGTGCTGAACACAGGGTTGGGTGCTGTGTTATGATGGGAGCACTTTGGTCTCCATGCCACTTCTGTCAGAGAGTCGGGCTCTGCCACAGGGTTTGACCTGTGTGGCACATCCCTGGAACCAGTGTTCACAACTGCCTCATGATAAAATGTCCCAGGAGGTCAGTGCATCTCACAAAGGTCCAGATCTATAGGGGTATTTTGATACTACTTCCAGCAGCTAATGGGAAGGTAGCAAAGATCTTGATCTACACAGGGGTGTTTTGGTGTTACTTTTGACAGATGATGGGAAGGTATTCTCTCTGTATTATTTACATGTGTTCTGCCTAGTTTGCACTGGAGTTGAGCTCAGACTCCCAGTTCTGGGACATACAAAGCATCCATATATGCATGTGACTTAGAAGTATGTGATTTTTCAGCACATTGCAAGATAAGACATAAAATATCGAAGGAGGCTTTTTTCTGTTTGGTTTTTTTGGGGGGTTTTGGGGTTTTTTTAATGCCTCTTCTGGTGTGAATGTAAATTTAGAAATTATGTATTTGTTCCAGATGGGAAGAAAAAAATCAATCTCACAATTTCTTGTGGGGAAAAAGATTTAGAAAAAGTATTTCAAAGTCATGGTTTCAGTGCAGTTGAACTGATCAAGTGAAAACAAACATTTGATTGTCTTCATTAAAATGGACGAAGCGATGTTACAAAGGAATCAGCCATTGCAGTGAGAAATTGTTATTCAGAAATATTTTGTCAGTGGTATTAATTGAATATGTGTTAAATTTTCCTTTAACAAAGAGTCCAGATCGATGTCACAAGAGGACTATAACACTGAAAGTTATGACTTAATCATAAATATTACCTTATTGCATAGGAATTGTACCTGTGCTGTGCAGAATTGTCAATGCAAACTTAAATTTGAAAGAGAGTCAGAAGAGGATGTGATAAATCCAAGCCCAGAAAATAACTGAACAACTGTTTTACCTTTCTCTCTTTTTTAAGAAAAAAAAAAGTATGTACAACCTAATTGCAGGGATTAATAGGTATTTTGAAGACTGAACCAAATAATAATAGTATTGTACAAGAGAAGTCCTCTGCTGGCAAGTCTTTCCCTCGCAGACCTTGTATTTTGTCCCTCTTGTTTCTTGTGCTAAGTAAATATGACAAAACAATATTTGCAAAGAACTGTAATGATGGGGGCAAACATGTTTTATGCGATACTTATTTGCATGGTGTGCTTGTATCTTAGTGGTGTATTTTCAGACAGGGTCTCTGGCTAGGCTGTGGTACCGACAGCCTTGAGTGCTCATTCTGAATCACTCCAGTGTCTTTGTGCTGGTCTCTAGTGTATATATCTTGTGTGAGAGAAGACATATCCTTGATATTCAGAATTCCATAGAGTAAACTGACCTTTTAAAAGAACTCTTTCTAAGCCAGGTAGATGGGGATTCAGCATTCTGAATCAGACCTGGAACAGATCCATCTTTTATTAATGTAATGTCTTCTGATTTACTGCAGGAAGACACTGAAATGATTAAGTGTACCAGCAGTCTGCATAAAATGCCTGGGTGACCTCCGAAGCACTATGATAAATACCAAAGAAAAAATTTTAAACCTGTATGATCAGCTTAAGGAAAATTAAGGCCATATCTCAGTTTGTTGGAAATGCTGTTAAAGTAGGAAGACAGGTAGTGCCTGCAGAGTGGCAGAAGATCTAGGTCGCATCTTTTTCCATATGACCTAAAATGAATGAGTATACTGGTGGAAAGTATCTTTCCACTGGAGTTTGCTTTGTAGTATTTCTCCTTGGTGGTCTTCCCAAAAGAAAGCATAGGTAAATCATATAAACAGCTGATTAACCATTCTAAATGATCAATCTTGTCTATTCTCTTTAAGGATGCTTACATGTGTACCTTCTCCTTATTCCAAGAAAAAAGCAGTACACACATATAGAGATATCTTCTGAAAAAAATTCACATCTTCTGATAAGAAAGTGTCTTACTAAAATTCCTTTGTACTACCATTGTACCTTTAATTACAAGATCTTAAAGCTCTTAAGAAATATTTGGTAACTATGCCTCACCTCTCTCTGCAGAGAAGTGTGATTTGAACCAAATGCAAACACAGCAGACATGACACTGAAGTATGCTGGACATGTAGTCATTAAAATCCCTTAGGAATTACTTTAGTTGAGTAATTTCTATGTAAAACACCATTAATCTCAGGTGGTTCAGGAGGTGATGTGGGCCAGAGGCTGCCGACAGATTACTCCTATTCAGCCTTTGGGGTTTTTTGCGGGGTGGGGCTGGAGGTGAGGCTAGCTATTCAACCTGCTCTGCCCGGGCTGTAAGCATCACCTCCAGTCTGCCCTGTCTCACCTGGTGACTCACTTGCTGCTGCTGTTCACAAAGATAGGGGAAATGTGTCAACATTGCCCTCAGGTGTGAATGAATCCAGATGCTACCCCCTTGGTGGAGAAGGAGCAACCTAACTCTGCTTTGGCCCCACCTTCTGCTGTCCAAGATAAGAACCACAGCCTGGGGTAGTTTTGGCCCTTCTTGGTGTTGCAAGAGGCACTGTCCTCAGCCTATGCCTCCCTAACCACTGCAGAACAATAGGCAGGGTGTGTGTTTACATGCTGGATGTAGGCGAGTGCATTTGATGGTACAGGAAGGGTGATCTGAGTACAAGGTGCTGATGAGGGAGGAAGGAAGAGACATAGCTATTTAAATGGTTGAACGTAGGCTGCTGCTGTGGGTGCAGAGTGGGTGATTGCTGCAGCAGCACTTAAAGAGGCATAGCTCCAGCAAGGCAAGTTGACCTTAAGAGAAAAAAGATGAGGCCATAGACTGGAGATCTGCCTGTGTACATGCTGAGTTCAGAACATCCTCAATTTGCAACAGCTGTTGGAATTATGGACATATTTCTGGACAGAAGGAGGTGTACCTGCACTGTGTAGCATATGTGGCATAAATGAAGAGTCTCTGGGAAATGTTGAACCTGCTGGGTGTATACTGTGAAGTTAATCCCTTTGCGAACAGTAGGTGTTTATGCAGAAGAACCAGGCATTCAGCAGCCTGGACAAGTACCATGAATCCTCACATGCTGCCTGAAGACAATTTCTAGCTGGAAAGAGGGAAAAAAGAATGCAGGGTGGCTCTAACCTACACGGTGAACATGTAGGTTAGCATGGAGGCTTCCACCCACATGACCTACTTGTGGAACAGCTTATTTTTTGAAATAAACAGCACAGTATCATCCATGCCTGTTTGAGTGGGACGTGTATTTCTGTTGGCTGGAAGAAAGGAAGGTACAGTTGTCAAGCCCAGATGGAGGCTTTGAAATATGCATGATAGTGGCAGCTGTGTGTGGGAAGAATGAGTTGAAGTGTGTTGAGGAGGAGGAGGAGGCTTGTTTACTGTGCTACTGTCTTCTTGTAGCTTCAGAGTTGAATGAGGAGAGAAATGCAGAATGTGTTTCATGTCCATGGATTATTGCTTCACTGTGCTGGACAATTTTTTTCTCCCAATATTCATTATTTGTTTGAAAATTCATAAAGGATCAGTGATTTGCAGTGAGAGAGATTGCAAAGACATATCATCTGTATTTTCATAGTCCTGGATCCTCATGGATCAAGTCCCTGATTTCCTGAACTGGGCCCTTCTGCCTGAAGGATCCATTTTGAAAGCTGGGCTGAGGCAGCTATGTGCATGCTTTGGAGAGGAATGCATTGTCCTGTCAGCCTTTCTGATCTTGAATATTGTGTGTGCCCTTATTTATTAGTGTATTTCATAGTCTGTGGTTATGTAAATGGTTAAGCCTATGTATGACTGTCATTTGGGTGTCGGGGCAGCATGTTGTTGCTGCTGTATCACTGGTTGGCAGTGATGCTCAGGGGTAGCTGTAGGAGAGACCTGGCTGAGGGCAGTGGTGACAGTTCACCCTCTTCCTTATGGGAAAACAAGGGCAGTCAGGGACAGATTGCTGAGACCTCTCAGCCAAGCCTTGCTACAGGTGTGCCTGCTGCTTGGTTCCTGGATGTCTGCCATCCTCTCCCTGCTTGGAAAGGCAACCTGTGGGGCTGATCTGGGGCAGCCTGTGAGGAGATCCAGCTTTTATAGCTGTGGAGTTCACCCCCTCTTTTCAGGACAAAAGGCAATGCCAACCTTAGCCAAAAGGTTTAGTGATTTGTAAGAGACACTATATATATATGTACTTATTAAGTATTGCATTTATGTAGTGAAGTGGATAGTGTCAGGTTAATTCACAACCTCCTCTGGGTTTTATGTCTTCTTTAGATTTTTGTTTACGGCTTTCAGTCATCTCATTAATTAACACTTTTTTGTGAGGAGAATAAGAGTTCATGGTTTTTTTTTTTCTTTTCTTCACAAGAATGTTTTCTAAGCACGTTTTATTATGTATACATTTTTTGCGTTCTCATCCCAGAGCTTGAAATCAGTATTTTTCAGAATAATTCCCTCGTATCTCTTTGAGCTACGTGGCCTAAAAAGCTCTTTGACTTAATTAAAGTAAGTGATCTAAAAAGGAAGTCTGAAGATCTAAAATTTTCTGTTAGAAGAATATCAAGAAGGCATGAACCCTAATAAGTTCTAGAACCAGAGATTCAGTTTTAGTGTCAGGTGTTTTACTTTGTGCTAGTACTTGGTTTGTCCTGTGCTGTCCTAAAAGCCTTTGCTCGTATACTCAGATAGTGGGTGTATGCCTCTGCAGAATGCCAGTTAACATAGTGGATGCCTTCCAGATAAAACTGATCTTGAGAGTGGCTACCATTTTAATCTGTAATCATATGACAGTGACTTCCAAATTTTTTTATCAGTTAAAAGTCTACATCCCAAGTCATTAATCTGATTTGAGCTTTAAGTTTACAGCTAGCAGACTTCTGTTATAAACATCCTTCCTTCCCTCTTCATTTATTGTGGGTCTATCAACAAACTGTGCTTCAGACCTTTGCCATCCATGAGTTATGTCCAAGTATTTTATAAAGAACCACAGCCACAAAAGGAAGCAATATTGGTGTTTACCCTTGATATGACTTTTCCATAGCTTTATTTTTCTCACCTCAGCTGTGACAGGGACAACAGTGTAAAGAGCCAAAGTTAGAGGTCATTAAATGTTTCATATGGACAGTTCTCAGGAAATTGCATAAGTCTCTAAAATCCAGTTTTCTTGAAGTCATAAAAGGCACTGAATTGATCAAAGTGTAGAACCATCAAAAAGTGAAATTTACAAGTGTTTGTGTTGGGCAAACACAACATCTTCACAACACTTCAAACAGAAGATGTTACTGCAAATGGAGTGTGAAAAAATTATCTGCTTAATTAGTAGTAAGCAATCATGGCAGCAAAGGAATTTCAGGTGTTTATATTCTATTAATCATAGTCCACATTTGCTTCTAACAATTTTAGTTTGAAAATTAGGCTCATTTTATTATTGTTCTACTCTTTTCCAAATGAGGACGTAACTTTTCTACTGCTTGAATTTCTGTGTGTTCTTCATCCAGTTTTAAGGCCTCTAGCTTCAACCTTGTGATGCCATTTACATCTTAACACATAGTTATCATCTGATAGTGCTCACATCTTGTCTTCACTTTGTATGTAGATATAGAGGAGATTGAAGGTTCAAGACATAGCCTTTATCCAGCCTCGGTCTAATTTTCTTTCTTCCATGAAGCAGATACCATTTAGGAATACCTGTTTAATCTGGTAAACAGGCAAACTGAAGCACTCATTTAAATTTTTGCGCTCCTTGTCAAAGTCTGTAACTGAAAATATTTTTTTTTCCATGACAGAATTATCATATGGGCATTGCTTTACCAGCAAGAGCAGATGTAAGTGGTGTTTATTTAGAAGTATGCATGTCTATATTTATGTCTATATTTAAGTGTGAGCATTCAAAAGCTGTCTGTAGGAGAGGGAGATAATCAAATCCTGAAGAATTTCTGCCAACTGACTTCTATCAAGGTCAAAAAGATTATTCAATGAGTTTTGCTCAGTCAAGAGTTTTGACTGTCTTCTTCCAGAATGTCCTGAGCTTTAAGATGTCATCACAGGGAGTAAATTCTCTGGGCTTCAGTTTATCTATAAAATTGACAATAAGAGTAGCTATTGTTACTTCCCTAGATGATGTCTTCAGGTAAAATATGTTTTTCCACTGCTTTGTACCTTGCGCTATGAATTCTAGTAGGTTTCCTTTTCAGTTTCTTCTAAAGAAAGAAGAGGTGTAAATGTTAAATGGTTGTAGAGATTCTTCTGAAACACTAGCTGTAATTTTTCTTTACAGTTTCTTCAAATAAATCAGTAATACAGTATTTTTAAACTACATTAAGGAATATTTGTTGCCTTAATATGTAGGCTATTTTATCAAATGTTCTGAACATCAAGGAAAAAATTAATAAAAGAAAAACAAACATTATGTAGAGGAATCAGTTATGGCCCTTCAGTGCAGCTTATCTGAATGTTCTTCATGTAGACTTTTTCTATGCTTTCATGCTCCAAATGCTTAGAAAAACAAATTTTTTTTTTCAGAAATTTTGCTATAGTTAAAGTTCAGTAACCACCAGCATTAGTAGAGTACTGTCATTATTTAACCCTGGCCAACAACAGTGCACCACACAGCCCTCGCTCATCCCCCTGTGGTGGGATGGGGGTGAGAACCAGGACAGTAAAAGTGAGAAAACCTGTGGATTGAGGTAAAGGTGGTTCAATATGAAAAGCAAAAGCAATGCACACAAACAAAGCAAAACAAGGATTTTGTGTGCCACTTTGCCTGGGCAGGCAGGTGTTCAGCCATCTTCAGGGAAGCAGGGCTCTGTCACACATCATGGTTATTTGGCAAGACAGATGCCATCACTCTGAACATTCCCCTCTTCCTTCTTTTTCCCTCTGCTTTGTATAAGGCACATGATACCATATACTTGGAATATCCCTTTGGTCTCTTGGGATCGCCTGTGTCTCCTCCCAGCTTCTTGTTTGTTCACAGCTTCCTCATTGGAGGGGCAGTGTGAGAGGCAGAAAAAACCTGCACTCGGTGCAAGCGCCGCTCAGCAATAATTTAAACATCTATTTTCAACACGTTTCAGTACTAATCTAAAACATAGTCCCATATTAGCTACTGTGAAGGCAATTTATCCCATTGTTTACAGCACAAATAGAAAGCTCAGAGAACACGGTGTATATGTAAGATCCATTCAGGTTGTACTACAGGGCCAAATAAAGGAGAAAGACATCCCCCCACAAACAGGACGTGTAATGAGAATGGTTGGATCTTGTTTGTGGAGCATATGTAGGCTATAGAGAACTGAATTTGTTGTAAAGAGAAATCAGCTGGAGTCATTCAACAGGTGTCCTCCCACAGTCTCTTTGTTCTTGTTCTCTCTTTTAGCTGAATTTATCTCTGCAGGCTGAATCAAATGTAATTATGGTGCCCTAAACAGGCATTAAAGTTCAGGGTTCTACCTCTAGTTTTCAGGACCAATGGTGAGGAATGGCAGACTCCTTCTGAGGAGTGTACATGTCCAGGGTATTAAACTGGAAGACTCCAATATCCCAATACAAACTGAAGTTTTTGGTTCAGTTGTTACTAGCAGTGGAGAAAATAATTTTGATTATGTCTGTATCTTGCCTCTTACATTTCAATTGATAGAAGACACAACTAAGTGAGAAGAGAATTTCATCATAGTTGGTTATTGTCTTGTCTATATTGCACACAGATATGAACAACCACCTATGGGAATTCAAATCCTTAAATTATTCTCCCAGTTGATAAGCCCTTTCATAACATACCGTTAGCTGTTGGAAAGACTACCTGCAAGACTTTTATAAGCTTTTTCAAGAAATTACATTAGCGCTGCATTTCATATGCAATTCTCCTGGCTGATACTGAAGTGATAATTTTTTTATCAACATTGTGCGTCTTGGTGAAAAGCTGAATTGGTGTTAGTTTGCTGCTGATACCAGCAAGGTGGATCCAGGAAAAAAATCCATAATAAGAACCTCACCAAAGAGTGGATAGTATCCCTTTAATGTGAACAAAAAGTATGGTTTGAATGAGTCTTGGTATGAATAAGAATTCTTTGTATGACTGAAAAACAGTGGACTGTAAAATTACATAGAAAATATAAAGCTGTTTGTTTCAGTGTCTTTCAGTTTAATGGAGACAGATTTTGAACAGTCACTAGAGACTTAAAAGGCAATTCTGGTATGTAAGGGTGTACATAAAAACTTCCTAACCTGTTTAGACAGAAAATGGCAATGGAAGAATTAGTAAGGTACATGCCTAAACATGCACAGAGGACTCTTTATTCTAATGGAAGAGTTGAACCTGTCAAGTGCAGATGTTGCAATCACAGAATGATTTCCAGATTTACATGGGTGACAACTTGGATAGTGTTCGAGTGTTTTTTGATTGTTTCTATATAAGCCTATAAAACAGCAACCAGTTGTTAATGAGCACCTATTAGTTAGTGATAGTCTAGTATACAATTTCACAGTCAAATCTTCTGTTTGTCTATGTCCCCTGACTCCTTTTTTTGCTTTCTGAGTAACATGTTTGAAGTCTTACCAGCAGGGAGACGCATATACAACACCAAGTACTATTGAAGAAGCATCTGTTCACCAGAATCCTCATGTGAAGCTTAAACCTGTAATGATCATAAGAAAAGTCCTTCGGTTGTTAAGTGTTAAAATTGTTAAAATAGTTCAGAAGTGTTTAAAATTTTGTGATCAGCTGAAGTCATTCAAGAGATACGTGAATTTTGCGAACAATGAAGAGATTTCACAATCCTTGATATAACTAAACACTTTCCTTACATGAAGCCCCAGACTTAATGTAATCATAGGATCACTCGAGGTGGAAGGTAAGCTGTGAAGTCATCTAAACCAATCCCTTAGTCAGATCATGCTCAACACTGACCCAGGTTTCCTAGGACTTTGTCTACCTGAGTTCTGACTGATAAGTTGGAAACCTCTACTCTTCTGCAGTTACACATCCATCTCTTTCTGTTGTGTTGTACAGAACTGCTCAATCACATTGTCCACTAAGCATCTCACTGGTGATAATCCTGTTTGCTGGATGTGTGGTAGTGTAACATACTCATAATCCATCATGTATCCCAGTACAGCATATTTTCAGGTACTTTTATAAGTACTACACATCCAGATTTTTCAGTAGTTTTTGTTAAATCTAGATGGAGACTCTGCTGTTGAAGTTTTTAACAGGAGCCACACCACAGAACTATTTAAAGGTAAAGGATAAGCACCAGAGTTTCCTTCGGTATTAATTGCTTTTTTGACAACACTGCTCTCCTCTGCAGATGCAGAGAAAGTATTTCTTGTTATTCATTAGGTTAGTTCAGTAATTATTTCATTCACACAGAATGAAGAGAAATCAATTCAGTGAGAAACCAGCTGGGATTTAGAAAGTAGGAAAACTGGTTTTCCTCCTACTCACCTGCGAATAACAATGAGGTGTGGGAGGATAATATCTACTACCTCTAAAATCTTGTAGAGCATAGTGAAAAGAAATACTAAATCTGGTTTTACTTACTACAGAAAACATATCGTTTCTTTAATGTAATTTAAATACATAATGTGTTGTTTTAAGCTTTTCTTTGCATCCGCAACACATCTAAAGTTAAGATAGTTTATTTAGTTCAGAACTGTTCAGAATTCTGCTTGGAGATTTTTTAGCATATTCCAGCCTATCACCAGTCAGGATACTTATCTATCAGAAATAAAAAAAATACACAGTTTTAGCCATCATTTTCTAGTATAATAAAAAATATGGAGTATAGCAAAACCCAAGATTTTATTTTTTAGGGGGAGTGTTTGCCATTTTGTTACTTGGTTTTGGCCCTTACGAATCTGGTTACCTTCCTGAATTCTGGAGTCCTTTTTTCTGCCTGTGGTTGACTAGGCGGTTCAATGTGACATTTTTGTAATGCTCACATGGCATCAATGCCTTAGGCCTTATTTCTCTGCAGTTTTCTTTACCAGAGGCTTCATCCAACAATGGCAAATTGTGCAAAATGTAACAGTGTGCTTACTAAGTATATCTTACCACAAGGAAATTGCTTTTTTGTTTTGTTTTGTCCAACTACAGTAGTGTTTCCTGTATTTTTTCAATCTGAATTTAAAGCGCTGGTTTGGATTACAAAACAGTAAATTGATGTGGATTTGTCTGCTTTGCTCTTGGTTGCTCCTCCTGTGACATTATGCAACAGTGAAGTTAACAGATGTAATATTTTGCCTTCTTATGAAATAGCCTCTGATAGGGAACATCGCTATTGTAAATCTTACTTCTCTTTTTGATCTAAATAAATACAATGACCTATGAAAAAATGATACATGAAAAATCTCTCTTATTAGTTCTTTAAAAAGATTACCATTAATAAGAATAAAGAAATTAAAATCAGGGAAGCAGACTTCATTGTTTTTGACATTTTTTTAAAGATAGTTAGCAATTTATTGGTATCTGCTTCATGATTTTCTGTTTGTTTTTTTTTTTTAAATCATAGCTTGATAGAAATATTACAGAATAGAAATATAGAGAATGTTTATGCTGCTGAGTAATGTGCATTGATACCATTTAGGATGGTTTATGACAATTCCATGTAAAGCACCCTTTCCATATGACATTTAGGATCATTTAAATAAGAGATGGGTAAGAAATAAACAGATCATCTCTTTGATCAGTTTACAGTTTCTTCAAAAGATGATAATGGTCTGGTAGTAGAAAAGAGAAGGTCCTGTCTGAAGCTGGCTGTCTCTGTATTTAGCAGCAAAATAATTTCTGATTGAGTGCCATTAAGGGAAAGCAAACCTAGAACTGAGGTACATGAGATCCTTTCAGATTCCTTCTTTGATTTTTTGAGTTATGTAGAAAGGCAAGAGTCCCTCTTAGTACTTTCTCCGTCTTCAGTCTGGAAACCTGGGAAGTGGTAATGACAAAAAACAAAATAAGGTAGGAAAATATCTGTAGAGAAGCAATTATACTGCCATAATAATACCGTGCTATGTAGATTGATTAATTTTTTAAAGCTAAATAAATTTAAAATATGGACATCATGATATGATAGTTGTTCTTTTACCATACAAGGTCAATAAACACTTAGTTAAAATATGACCATTTCTGCTGTAGATTTTTTGTGCTTATTTTTCAAATTGACTATGGATTAATGTGCTGACCTTGGCATTCATACAGGTGTTGTAATTATAGACAGGAAATTCCTGAAGTAGTAGTTTTATATTAATTATAATACTACTTTATTACAATACTATATCATATTTTGCTTTTAGATGAAGTACATGTTTTGACTATGTTCATAGCAGGATAAACCCTACTTCTTGAAAAGAAAACCCTTTGCAGGGAAGCACAATGTGCTTTTGTTTCACTGCATGTATGCAAGTTGATAATTGGATATCAAGCATTTTATAAGTCAAACCAGTATTTAAATTGTATTTTCCTCTGAAAGATAATACAATTTCATGTTAAGGCAAGCTGTGGTATTCTAACTTGGAATCAATGTGCACTTTCTGGTTTATTGTTTTGTTTCAGTATTTTCCACTCAAAAGAAGATGTTTACCTACCTGTATTCAACTTGCCATACTTGTAGGTGTTATTGCCTTTGTTTTTTAGTTACCTGTTTTGGATATGTTAGAAGCAGATACGAGCAGTGCCTACAGTGAGTCAAATAAAATTTCATGGTTCTCATAACCACTATCACTGTATTGTAACTGCTACTACACTAAGGACTCAGTTCTTTGAAATGTAACTCTAATTTTGACTGTACTGTGGCTGCACATGCACTCCCTAAACACATAAGGAAAACAATTTATCAGAGCACTAGTTCCAGCAGAGTAAGTTAACACACATCTGTGTGCATACTGTGGGAGATCTCTGCTGAGTGGTATCTCATTAGACAGAAGGTCATCAGTTAGATGTTCTGGTAAAGTCTTACTCTTCCTGAGTTGGGATCAGAACTGGTAACCAATAATTTCAGGTAACCAACAGAAGGAGTAAAAAATAATAATTTGTATGATCCATATAGTCATTTCACAGTTGTCAGCTTTTAGAAACCTTTTTGAAGGAGGTAGAAGACATTGCTGGAGCTGTAATGGAGTGGACTTTTGCAGTCAATAGGCTAGGCACCCAGCCAGTTTGTAATTCAGTGAGACACAATATATTATCTGTTTTGACAGTCTTCATGGCTAAATAGTCTGGCTCTTGTAATACCTAACTGTGTTTATAAATAGAAATGAAGAAGTAAAATGTCTGATCTTGACAGCAAACTTTGGATATGGCCAGAGTTCACATATGCTTCTTCCCTTCAGTGGAGTGGGAAGAACCAAGTAAACTGATGGAGTTAACTGGAACTTGAAAAACATCTCCAGCATCTGTTTTCCTTGAGATTTCAGTAATGCATGAAGAAATGCAATATTTATGAGCACTGCAGTGAGACTTGTAAAATATTTTGGGTTTTGCACCAAAAACCCAATGGTAGAACATTCATGAAGAGCTGTACTTAGAATAGTGTTCAGTTTGCAAGTTGTGTGGAGAAGGATGGGACAGGGGGAAGTAGTCCTTGTTTCTCATTCCTATTTCTTGCTCCAGGTGAAGTATTTTAGCAGATAGTTTTCACGGTGAAATACAAGCAGAGGGCTGGAATATCAGTATAAGTTCCAAAGACATCTGTGGGCTCTCTCCTATGCTAGCACAATTTATCAGGAAAGGTGGGCATAAAGAGTCTGATACTGCATATAAGTTGCTATCAAGAATTTCTCTTATCCTTCCTCAGTACTGTGGAAGTTACAAGTGACTGATTACTGTTACAGTAATCAGTCTCAAAAGTTAAATCCTGGACTCTCAAAGCCCTTCTTTTTGGGCTTCACGCTGTGAGTGCTCATCTCGCACAACAAATTGACTGAAGTCACTTAAATTCTGGACGTATGTGCCTTGCAGGAGATGTTGTGATTCCAGACATACTACTTTACCTTACTATAACCAGTTCATTTTTGCTTTAATTTCATCTCACTTTATGGTCTGTTCTTTGGAAATTAGTATTGTGTGAGAGCTTTGGTTTCCACTTTAGCCAGGTATCTAAAAATCTTATAGAGTGTTGCACCTGAACCTCCTGGTGGGTACAGGCATAATCCAAACCTAGCTTTCCTGAGTGTAAACAGAGCAGCACCTTGTGGTGGTGCTCAAAGTCCAGGTGGACTCAGCTCATCTCTGCATTGAGTAGTGGCCTTGATTTCATGGCATGAGGGTGGAAGGGTCCAATGCCCTGGTCAGATTGTGTCATATAAAATTCATAACACATCTCTGAGCCAGGATTCTTGGCTGATTCAAAGCTAGAGGTTGAACATGACCCAGTCTCACTGCTAGTTAGAACTGAATGTCTCAAGATGAGCATGCTCAGCAGCTGTGCTCTGGGACCCCAGTGTGAAGTTTCTTGTTGAGTGGTTACAGGTGGTCTGGACTGGAGAGGTTCTTGTTCCGTTGCAGGGATGTCTGGGCCTGGTGGTACAATGGGCTACCACCGGATTATGAACAAATGGGCATGGCCTCCAATGTTTATGAATGTATGAATGTTATCTGGGTAGACAGCTTTTTTTTTTATTGTGAAAAACAGGGCAGAATACTGGAAAGTATTTATTTACCAAGTGTTTTGGGAGAAGAGTGTGTATTCTGCAAGTAGGAATTAGAGGTACCTTCCATAAAATCAGACAGTCACGTTGGATACATGTATTTGGGCCAATATTCTTGTATTCTAGGATAATGTTTTAAATCTGTGTGGCATTTCATTGTGGCCAGTTTATGTGGTGGTAGACTAATTTTCTTAAGAGACTGTTCTGGTTCATGTTACACACACATTGGTTTACGTGTTAAGTAACAAACTTCTATTGCTGTTGTCACTGTTGTGACAGTAAGGCCAGTTTCTGACCAGGTGATGATAGGACTCTCTGTCACAAGTATCCTTATAGCAGCATTTTCAGCTCATTTGGATGAGAACCCCCCAACCTCTAGTTTGCTCCAGCTGGCCTGCAGTCCCTTGTCAACACTCTGGCATGATGAGTTTCTAGATAAAAATCATCTAATCTGTGTGCAAAAAGTTGTCCAGTTCGATGATACACATATCTTAATAGATAAATAGTGTCCATTAGTTCACCATGTATTTCATATGAGCAAAGCAGGACCCGCCTAGGTTGTTCCCAGGCCTGCTGGGAACTCCCTGCCTCTCCACCAGTCCCTGACATGCAGTTGATTATCTTGTTAACATGGACTGGGACTGCTTGTGGAGTTCTTTTATCTATTCCTCAGACCTCTGGTGGAGCTGGGACTGCCTGGGGCGGGTTCCAGTTGCTATCCATCAATTATCTCATCTGTACAGAAACTAGCTGGGGAGTTCCCGGGACTGCCCAGGGAGTTCCTATGGGTGAGTCAGCACACCCAGCATGTGCAGAGGCTCAGCCCTTGTCCCCAGCTGCATTACAGTTACAGCTAATGTGTTAATTTGGAGTGCACGTGCATGTACCCACCTGGTGCATGGAGGCAGGAGTGTTGGGAGGACCAAGAGGTTTTGCAGAGGCCAGTTGATGCTTGGGCATTTCCTGGTGTGTCCTGCTTGGCTGACTAGCAAGCTTGGATTCTTTTGTTCTTTGGTAGGCACAGATGCCTTTTTTTTTTTCTTTTTCTTTTTTTTTTTTTTTTTCCAAATTAAATGAAAAATGGTGAGTAATCCAGAAGTACAGTAAACAGATATGTCTGAAAGTTTATTTTGGAAACTCAAGAAACCATTAAAGTTGTTTAGAGTAAGAAAGAGTGAGAGATATTTGAGCTGTGTCTGTGTTCATGAGCATATAAGGCAACATAGGGTTCCATGCTGGTTTGTTTTTTAGACCACTCTCTCCAAAGGCAGTCTCCAGGTAGCAGATGAGGTGGTTGTGCTTCTTCTACTCAGTGACCTGTCCTACAGGGATGCTGAGAAGCCAAGTGTACACCACATTGAAATTGCAGCACACCAAGCTTATACAGAGCAGAACAGGGGAAAGTTAAAAATATGTATTTGCTACTAGTGTTGTTCAAAATCAATATTTGCTGTATGAAATATGATGTAAGTACAGTGAAGGTGGGAGTGGCATAATGCACAAGATCTCCAAAGGTACTAGAGACCTTGGTAACTCTAGTTTGTTGGCAGAAACAGATCAGCTGGTCATAATTATAGTATCTAACTATTAAAGACACAGCACACTAAAGAACATCTTTGAAAACTGATTACTGTGAGCTGCGTAACAGTAGAAACATTCAGATTTATGCTAACAGTAGTGTGGCTGCATTTGGAGGGAATGAAATGTGTGTGCATTGGAAATGGCTGCTTCTATAAGAGTGAGTGTAGGTGCATGGAAAATAACCTTGATAAAATGCCTGAAGAACTGCTTAGGGGTCACTACACCAGAGTTCATCCCTGGGGTCCCCTGATGCCTTGCTGCCTTGGCCAGCTAATTTCCCAGTGCCTTGCTTTCACCAACAACTATCAGGAAACAAATCCTTCATTTCCTCTGAGATTGGTTGGAATGCCACACACCTAGTGAATGCTTAACCCCTGCTTGTATATTTAATTTAAATACAGTTAGTTTATATTGGGGATTTTCCCATAGTTTCTTTAGAGATGTGAGATAATGAGATTTTTTTTTTCTCCTGAAATGCAACTCTTTAGAACAGTGTCTTGCTTGAAGTGTTGTGTAAAGAAGTCTTGTTTATGAGGACAGTATAACACATTAGATCACCTTTCACTGAACCACCATTATAATTAATGTACAACATTATGTCCTGTCTTTTTTTCAAGTGGAGCTTGAATAACAGCATCCTTTGCTGTGGTCTAAATTTCAGAAAATCCTCATCTTAGTAATGACTTTATTTATGAATATACTTTACCTGTCATAAATTATACTTCAGCTGCTGCAGCAGTGTGCAAAGGAAGAAAAGTTTAAGCAAAAGCTAAAGATGAGCCTAATCAGAGATTTGAGCTGTTTTTCACAATATGGGTTTGCAGCTGACTTATTTATGTATTGTTGGATGAATGACAAAGTGGGATAAAGCCCTCAGTGTCTCCTTCCCTTACCTTCCTCGGAGAGGAGGAGAATTGCCCAACTTAGATGCATATCATGTAAAAGCTCGTCTTTCTGGACTAGTGTGTGGAGTAATTCATTACTAATTTTACAGTGCTCAGGAAACAGACCTTTAAAGCCTTTTCATTTCCTAAGCCATAGTAGGGCAGCACTGAGGTTGCTGTGTCTCAGAAGATTGTAGTGACTTTCTCATTTGCATTTCCAACTCTGTCCCCATATTGCTGAGATACATTTTAATGGCCTTATCTAAATTCAGCAATTTAGAAGGCAGCTATTACCTTATTCATTAAAAAGGGAAGAAATTAAAAGCAAAATCGGTTACTCTTTGATCAGTCAAAATTGCTTCCCTGTAGTGCTATTCAAACTGTATTTCTAAACGTGAAAAAGTTGGTGCAATGCAGAAGTTTCTGGGGTTTTAAGAAAACCATTTTTTAATGAAGTTTTGCACTTAATAAAATGTAGTTTCTTTTTTGGGGGGTAATTAACTTAAAAACTGTGAGGGGCTTTCCAGCCATGGGAAACCCTATTCTAGAGCTGTAGAACAAGTAGACAGCTGTAGAACAAGTCTTACCTTTTTAGCTAGCTATCCCAAACATTGTCTCAAGAGCTGCTTTTCCTGCCTTGACTGCAACAACACTACTGCAGAGAGTATAGCAATCATGCTGAAATGTGTAAAATTATCATTTAAGCCAAAATAATGACATAACCTTCTGAGCAGTGTATAATCCTAATAAGATTAAGCTTTACCAAAGAAAAATATAAAATATATAACTCAATAAAATCATAATCTATTCTGAATAAACTGTATTATACATGTTTGCTGAATGGATTATATAAATTTAATGAAATTACACTGTCTTATAAGCAGGATACAATAAGTAGTAATGGCAGCTTTTCTATATACAATATACAAGAGCAAGGAAGAAGATGGGGATTATGAGAAAATGAGTTTAGTCAAAACAATTAAAAAGATAAAGATAAAAATAGAATAATAATTTCTTAAGTACTGCAACAATGAGCTTCATGCTTCTTTTGAGTGTATTAGCCAAGATCAAAGTAAAGATATATGAACATCTAAGAAGAAGACTGACATGATGTTGGAATGACACAGCTGATATAATTGCAAAAGATTTGAGAAAATATAGTACTTTCTCAGCATCTGTTCAAAATTTTATTCATACTTCTTTAGTACATTGCATATTTGTCCATTCCATCTCTTAATTCAATACGTGGCAGTGGATTCCAGGCTGTTAGCACTTTGGAGCCAGATGGCATACACTCTGTCGTGCTGAGATCATGTTAGAAATGTCATCTATGCAACTCAGCTGAGATAGAGTAGCACTTTAAAATGAATTCGTCAGTTGTCCACTATGGATTTTGGTTTGGGGTTTTTTTTGGGTTTTTTTTTTTTTTTTTTTGGTTTTTTTTTTTTTTTTTTTTTGTGCTGGGGGTATTACACCCATGTAAAAAGAATCAAGATGCTTTTATTGCTGTCAAAGAATTTGACATTTCCATATAGTTTTGGTAGTGTACCAAATTTCAGTTTAGTTTGCTGTAGTAAGGAATATTTGTCCTTACAGATGTACTTCAAGTATTATGAAAACTGCTTTTAAAACTATATTAGTGCAAATACATTACCTCTCCAAAGAACTGTGCTACATATTTTTGGAAAATATGAGACAGTCAAGAATCATGCTAAGACAGAATGGTCTGAGACTTAAGCTTTCCAATAAGAGTAACAGAGTAAGAGATTTTCCTGGGTTAAGTGGAGGGAAGAAGAAGAGAGAGAGGAAGAGCCTGTTGAGTTGCTTTTTGTCTGTCTAGATTAAAACATATCTTGTATTCCAACAGGAATAACTTTAAAAGGCATCTCTTGTCATGGAAACGCAAGATCTTGTTACCTTACACAGCTTGGTCCCCATTCCTCACCTTGATAATAGGTGTTTAAGCACTGGGAATTGAACAGTGTAGTACCTATAAAAAATAGACCCAAGAGTCAAACAATTTTTTCTTTCATGCATATTATTTTCATAGTAGATTTTATTCTTTTGTACATCTGTAAAATCTCAGTGGTTTAAAACCCCATCCTTAGTTATGTTTGGATAGGGCTGGTGGGCTTCAAAGACAGAGACCACAGGAGGTTATGTAGAAGGTAAAGGATTGTATTTAAAGGAGTCCCTGAATTTACATCATATGGTAAGGGATTAGGCATGTTTTATGAGTTGATTCATACCATATGACTAAACCATGAAAGTGAATTTAAATTTTCTACTAAGAACTAATCCTCATGTGCAACATGATGGGTAGAAGAGCCATCCCACCACTGAAGGCTGCAAAGGGTCATTACCTTGGATGAGGACAGTGCTGGACAGTTATAAGGCTGTCCCTTTATCCAGTTACTGAGATTATGATGTCTCTTCTGATAGAAGTGTCATGTTTTACTAGTGTAGATTTTAGTTCTAATTTGTGTTAGTAAAAGAGGAAAGGAGGGATAGGAGAAATACTTATTTCAAGGTTCCTAGCCATTAAACAACTCAAAGTAAAATAGATGGCATTTGTGTTAGCTATCCTTTGACTTACTCTGTTTTCGTTGCCTTGTCTGTTACTTTTCTTCTCTATATGATGTATTTGTTTTCTGAGACTACTGGCTTTTGGTGGGCCAGGGGCTCATCCTTTTCTGTGTTGAAGTGAAACACAGATGTTGAAACCTTCTTAAGAAACAAAGCAACCTAAAACAACCATGGCATTTGCAGCTGGTGTGGAAGATGTGATACGAGCTTTGCCTGTTTGCCTCAGCTTACTGTCACTGAATCTTCTGGGGTGATGATTGTTTTTTACTTCTGACCTTTGAAATACAAGTATTTTTCCCTATTCCTTGCACAGAAATAATGATTCTGAGTAGCACATGGTGCTTTGTCATGGTTCTTGGACCTTAATTAATTTTATGTTTAGTGGTTAGATGTATTACACTGTATTTTAGTAGTTAAAAGGCTCTTGGTTCTTGCATTTTTTTCCTTGTGCCTCTCTTTCATTTTTCCCTGGACACAAAGATCTGCCTTTCTCTTATCTGAACTCTGTAGCTTCTCTGATACAAAGATTTAGCACTTGATTATGTGTTGTCCAGCTTCTGCTTGCTATTGTAACTAACAAAGATACAGCAAGAAGAGGAGAAGCAACAAGAACAAGTGTGCCTGTATGTAGTGGTAGAACGGCAATGGACTAGAAGAATCAGTAGTTCCATGCAATCAAGAACAGTAATATATTTATAAAGCAGCTACAACCCATGAGTTAATTTGAAGCATTTTCTATTAAAAATACCTTGCTATTCTCCATCTAACGTGGACTTCCTCTGTATGTTGCAGCTACAGATAACCAAGCTCTTGATACAGGATGCAGGCTGTCCACAGGTGCCAGCAAACAGCCCAATACACACCACCACTTGAAACAGTCATGTTAACTTATGCTGAAGCGTAGTTCATTTGTAACAGCAAGTAATGATGCCTAGAGGCTGTAGAAATTAAAGCTAAGGTGACAGTGAGCAGTAATAGATACTCCAAGGTTAGAAATAATTTTCTGTTGTTTGAAGAGGAAAATCGGACCATGTTTTTTATATGACAGATTGTAAAATCTGAAATACAAGAGAAATTAAAACTTTCAGCAACTTGATTTTGCATGCTGGTAGAGCTAAACTTCTATCTTCTTGTGGAAAACCTGAGTGGTTTGATGGGTCAGGTTATGTTTGCCCCCCACCTGCGAGCTGGTGGCCTGTCCCCAGGGAGGTGCCTGATTGTCCCCGTGCCACTGCCTGCCTTGCTCCTGGCTGTGGATGGGATGGGCCCTGACTACCCCTCTGCCACTCCCTGCCCCCACAGATCAGTGAGGCCTCTCTGGCACCCTTCTGTGAATTAGTCATCCTATCATGTGGATTATGTTTGGTTACTTAATGCTTTTTTGCTATTTCTTGTGGATTTTGTGAGTGTTACTCCAGTGTATTATTCTGGCAGTGCTATTTGCCAGCCTAGACTGCTGCCTTATTTCATAGAGGGCCACGTTAAGTGGTAGAAGTAAGTGGTGTAAGTGTTAAGTGGTAAGGCAGAAGTAAGTGGTGTTAATCTTGAAAATGCTAACTTGAGGATAGTGATTTTTCATAATCACAGGTACATAGAGGAAAATTTACCCTTGAATAGTATTAGTGCCTGCAGAAAATTTACCATTCTCCTGCCCCGAGCTCTAAAGAGTGCTTCCAGTTATGAGAGCAAACTTGAAAGAGAATGAAGTTCTAGATTCAGTGAATTTAATGGGGGATTTTCTGCCTTGGTAAGACTAGTAACAGAATTTTCATAATCTCAGGAGATCTTGTCCACTCCATGGGGCTTCATGGCATGGGGAGAAGGGAATCTCCATGCCCTGGAAATAGATTTATGAGGAAATATGTTTTCTATCTGATTCATAAGAAGTCCAATTAGCGGTAGTGTGAGGAGGTCATTAGCTGCAGTCCTGAAATGAACACCTTGTGAAAAAACTGTCCTAATGAAGCAATTTTTTATTTTCTTGTAGTACATACACATACACATAAAATTAGTTTATTCTATGTAACACATCTCACTGTTTGAGAAGGTTTCTGTGCTGCTTGGTTTCATCTAATGTTTATAGCTGTTTTTCTTCTGCAGCAACTTAACAAGTGTTTTCTCCACTCTGAGTTTTGTTTTCTGACATCCTTTAGATGGCCATTGTTATTACTTGTCATTACATTATCACAGCATAAAGGTACTGTAGTATTACTCTAGCAGCAGTGGCCCGTTTAGTCTTCTAGGAGCAAAAGGATCAGAAGTAAGTATTTTATACCTCTTCAGTTATTTTCTTGGTATTGCATACTCTGCTTGTAAGTTTCTGATTCTGTCTATACTATCTATACAAGCTATCTATACTATTACATGGTGTAGGGAAGCTGCATCTGTTTTCTCTCAAATTTCTCATTTTCTAAATGACTGTTTTCCTTCAAGCTCTACTTAGAGGCAAAACTGGAAAGTATTTCCTCTGAAATGCTGTTTTTGCTTACATTTCCAAGGGGAAAAAAAAGTCAACTGTTTAACAGCTTGAGGATGTTTCATGTGTATATTCACCCCCTGCAAATTTTCTATTAAAATAAGGTCTCTCTCTTGAAAATGTGATCCTAAATCTGAGGTAACACCAGGGCACCTCAGAGAACATTGTTTAGAGTGTGTTTCTATTTCCTTGCTGTGATTTTTTCACATCTGTTAAGACAGCATTCACACCAAGGAGCATGGACTTTAAAAAATTTGTTTCATACTAAAAACGACCAGTAGCTGTGTGCTGTGCTTTTCCTATGCCAGACCCACAAAGGATGTAAATCATTATTGATTCTGTTTAATTAATGCTGCAGAGACTCATGTAGCTGTGGAGGTCTTAACTCTAATCCTAAGTGTTGATAGGTGTCAGAAGAGTTTTCTTGTGCATTCTAGAAAGGAAAGGAAGTAGAATGAATGGAGTGAATGTATGTACATTATTTGTATAAATAAGCTGTAACTGTTCCTTCCTGAACGCTGTACAATTTTTTCATTGTCTCTTAATGTTCTCAATAAAGATGTAATTTTCTCCTTCCTATATGGATTTTTATTTGTTAATGTTTTTGAAGAGTAGTCTGCTTCATACCTACCCTCTGAAATTTTTGGGTATTTCCCTTTAGGAGTTTTCAGTTATTCCCAGTGATATAATTACATTTTCTCTTGAAGCTCTATGTTCATAACAGGATAACAGGGAGAGAAGTTGCTTGGCTTGTGATTGATTAGTGAAAGTACAATCTCAATTCCCTTGGAAAGTGGGCGTGTGATTGTTTGAGTCTGTGTTTCTTTGGAGAGGGACCATTTCATGGAATTGTAGTTAGAGCTGCAAACAATCCATTAGTCACTCTTCCAAGCCGTGCCAGCATAATACTGTTCCCTGCAGTACATTATTGAGTGTTTTGTCCAATATCGGTTTGAGTGACTCAAGCCATGAAGCTTCCACCACTTCCTCTGTGAAACTATTTCATGGTCTGACAGAACTAACTGTTAGGAAATATTTCCTGGTACTCAGCCTAAACTTTTTAACACCCAGATTGATCTCATTACTGTTAGGTATACTTTTTTCCCTGGCTCTGTCTTGTTTGGCATTCACACTCTTGAGCGAATAGTAGATGGTATCATATCTCCTCATAAGTCAAGCAAATGCATAATTAGTTCTTCTATTTCAGCTCTCCAAATAGGCCATCTGTTTGGTGGAAAACAGGGCTGAGTATGGAAAGATTTTTTTCCTACTAAGTGCTTGTTTCAAACAAATAATATGAAAAAGTGCATTAGGAGTTCTTATTAGCTCCAAGAAGGCCCAGCTTACATTTAAAAGGCTTTTCAAAAACTGTATGTAGAAGACTGTAAGTTTTCCAAGCAGTCATTTGAAACAGTAATACCTTTTTCTAGCACAATATAGAGTCCTAGCACTAATAGTCTGTCACATCTCACAACTTCAGGGAATGTTTTGTAATGTTGCTTCATCTATTTATCAAGCAAATTCTGTGTAGCTACAGCCTGGAGAAGAGAAAGCAATGGCAACAGAATTGCAAGCAGATCCAGGGGCCATTTGAATGTTTGTCATTGACAGCTTTACAGCCAGAATTTGCAAGTGTTTGGGTCATATAAGGATTGTTGAGGAAGGAAGTGTACTTTAATCCATCCAATCATTACACATCTCTGGATTTCTTCCTGGTAGCCAACATCTGTTTGGTATTTCTCTCCTTCCATCCTTCCTTCCTGCCTGCCTGTCTGCTTTATTGTAGTGTAAATTCTGCGGAGATATATGCAGATAATAAATTGTATTTTGCAGCATCTGGATATATGCTGTTCTTATTTCTTATGGATATTCTTCTGCTTAGGTTTACAGTAAGACTGCTGAACTAGGACTCCATGCTTGCTTTGAAAAACATGCAGTATGAATTCTAAGCATATATATGTTTATGTTTTTTGATGATTCACTGTGTAATTTGGGAACCAAGCCCATGTTTTGTTAATTTTTTTACCTGAGATTACCTGCTGTGCGTGGGTTTGTGACCTGGGCTTCCAGCTTGGGGAGTAAACAAGCTGCATGCACTTCCTCTGAACTATACTAGAAAGGATGTGCAAGTCCTCAGGCAAGAGCATTCCTGAGCTAACTTATTACAGTTTTACTAAGCTAATTAAGGGAGAAAAGCTCAGTGATCACATTAAGATTGAGTCAAGTTTGAACCAAATCAGTGGGTTCAGATGATTAAACTAACGATTTAATATAACAGATAATCTTATGTTGCACACAAATATGTAAATGCAAAAAAGGAAAAGTCAGGCAAATAACAGTCTGCCATCAGGAAAAGAAAGTGAATAACTCCTGCAGCTTTCTTGTTCTGTCATTCACTACCTGAGATGAAGTAGAGATAGATTTGCTGAAGCCTGGGTTATGTGTTGTGTCTGTTAGGAAGTCTCGGGCACTTGCTTCACCTTTAGGAGGAGCGTCTGGGTCAGGCAGAAGCTCCAAGAGAGAGCTCCTGTCACAAGGGAAGGAAACACTCATTTTCTGTTTCTTTCCCTCTTCTCACAGGGAGCATTCCTTACTTTTCTGTCTCAGAGGCAATTGCTTTGGGGTTGAGCTGTATGGAGTGACACAGGAAGGGGTGGCTGCAGTTCAGTCCCCAGCAGATGGCACATATCTGAGGTGAGGGTGGAAAGCCACCTCTGGAATGGTCCTTCCACTCTCATTGATTCCCCATATAGATGAGGAGCAAGGTGCATGCAGGACTTAGGAGCACATGTTGCTTTTATGTGAATAAACTCTACCCATATTTAAGAGAGTGATGTATTCCCACTACCCATGTCAGTTCTGTGGCAATATTCCTCATGCGTGCCTGTGTCTGACCTGTTGTCTGCCAAAGGGCTGGTCTTCTCTGTTCAAGAGAAGAAGGAATGGGACACAGAAAGATTAAGATGTGTTCAAGAGTGTGTTTCTCTTCTGTACAGGTTATCCAGGCTGTCTTCTTTGGAATTTGCGTCTTGACTGACCTGTCCAGTCTTCTCACTAGAGGGAATGACAGTCAAGAGCAAGAGAGGCAGCTGAAAAAACTCATTTCCCTCCGTGACTGGATGATGGCTGTTCTGGCTTTCCCTGTGGGAGTGGTAGGTACAATGTTAATCCGTGCATGTCTTCGCAAACTGGGTGAACAGTGTTACTTACTGAATGTTTTCTTCCTGAAAGGTTTTCCCATTGCTATACAAAAGACTACGTAGAAAGGGAAAAATGGTAGAGATGATTTTACTACTCACTTGTTTTTCACAGGGGTAAGGGAACAGAGTATACAGCGTGTTGCTGATATAATTTTTGGTTCTTTATAAAAAAGTCATGTTACAATAGGAACTTGATTTTACAAGTAATTTTAAATATGTATTGTACCAGCAGCATCTTGAGATTCAATTTAGACTTTTTCTGTACCACATGTCATCATCAGAAGTAGTGAAAGTGCTAACTGTGGCATGTTTTACACCATAATGACCTGAGGGAATTTGGGCTGTGGGACATTTTGACATGGGCAAGAAGAGAAGAAAAAGTCAAGGTTGCTCCTTGTTAATTTCATGGGGGATTTAGAGCTGGCAGAATAATTGAGGTTGAAAAAAAGGGGTTTTGTTAGTAATGTTAAAAAGCACACAGAAGGTATGTAAAAATGTCGGTTGACATGGTTTTTTTCAAAAGAAAAATATTCTTTGGATTAGGTCTTGCTCCTCTGGGACAGTGCACGTCACTTTCCATGGCAAGAGGTACTCACTGTCTTTACATAACTAGTAATGCTGCTAAAAAATCCAAAAATGTTATGAGTTTTTGCATTGCAGTGTCATCTATAACACTAGTTCCAAGCTTAGGTTGCAATGCAAAAATGGGTGAACATTTCGTTAAAATTACTGCTTTTATTGTAATTCAGGATCCAACTTAAATTGTACTGTAGTTCAAAATAAATTCACTAGAAGCAGATTTTTTTCATGGACTATTAGAAAGCTGTATGAGGCCTTTAAAGTTGTACTTTCACAACAGCTGATCACTTTATGTCAGTTAACAGCAGCTAACATATCAATTTATCACTTATAATTTCATATATTCAGTGATGCTTCATTAGAATTTCATTTCACCATTTATGTGGGATTTCACAACACGTGAAGGAATACAGAATGCTTTTGCAAAGTTACAAAAGACAAAGCATATGTGAAACACTCCAGGTACTTCTTTAATAAAAACCCAGCTGGTAGCCTTCCCTTATTATACTTGCTGGCCTGCCTTTTGAGAGCTGCCACAATTCATGTTGGGGTAGCATGCTTTCCCAAGGGTTTCATACCAGAACAACTTGTGTCTTAAAAAAATGTAGTAAGGAATGGCCATGTTCATTGTATAGAGATGCTGCATTTCCAAATGTGACCTTTCTGTGATGAGGGGGAACAATTGCTTACCTCTTTACATCTTATGAACAAATCCTAAAAAGGTTGTTTTCATTGTTATTTCTTTTCCTGGCTACTAAGAGACAAACAGCAGCACCTCATAACTACACTGGTTTCAGCTCCTTCGTGAAACCTGACCCTCACCAGCAGCAGAGATCAAACCACACTGCAGCTACCACTTGCCTGAGAGACTGCTAGGCACTGCAGGCTCTGCTTTGGTGGGATTACAGATAGGACTGCAGGGCCCAAAAGTAGCAAACATCTAACACTGATGATGTTGTTGATGAAGAGCTATTTATGTGGAAGAAAATAGTGAAATTTTGAATGATGGAGGTTCTCGTTAGAAGGAAGTTATTAAACACCGGAGTGTCTATAGGAAAAAGTTAAAAGTTCCCTTGTTTCTCGTATTCTTTTAACAGCTTCCTCTCTCCAGAAAAAAAAGGGAAAAGAAAAAGGAAAATAATTTGAACTGCAAACTTTCTTTCCTTGAGACTCACCCACCTAGCTCTCCATGGAGCTTCTCAGTGGTTTCCAGTAGTGACACAAGGGAACCTTCCTACATAAAAATTGGGCAGATGTGAATAAAATCTTTGTTGGGTTTCTAACATAACAGTAGTGGTCATGCTTAAGCACTTTCCAGTTACCTTAACATCTAAATTATTTTTATTGCTCTGTTTTACACAGGGCATGTTTAGGCAATAATGTAAATACTAGGGGAACATTTTAAAGATTAATAACTGCAGCTTTTCAAGAGCAATTCACCACTTTTTTTCTGTGTTTCCTGCTTACTGGAGCCCTTGAGATGACATGTTCTGAAAAACAGATGAGAAAAGGGGTTTCCACTCCCAAGTTAAACAATGATGTGAGAAAAGAAAAATGTGACAAAATTCTTAATTTTTAAGAGTTTCTAAAAAACCATCTGGGAAGTCTGACCACCAGCTTCTTCCCACCTTCCGAAGAGGGGAAGCACAGCCCAAGGGTAAATAATCTCCTTCTGTAGCTTCACAACAAATCAAATCTTGCAAACAAATCAACACTTGAAAAATCTGTGCAGCAAATCACATCTCTGTAGTGTTGTGATGTGCATTGTGTATCTTCAGGGGCACTGATAAAACTGAATTGCTATATTGCTATAACCTATATTTCACAGGAGAGTTAAGATATAAACATGAACCTCTTCTAAGGACATAATGGCTACTCTTTACCTATTGTTGCTCTTTTTTACATGATTCTTCAGAGAATCAAGTCAGAAATCAACAGATTAATTTTCCATGCAGTAAAGCCTTATGCCACAGAATGTTTGAGGACATCAGTTCCTAGCCCTCTTTTAGTTTGTTGTAAGCCTGAAAAACTATTCAAATGCCTAAGAGATTAGGAAGCATCCTCTGAAGAAAATTGCTTTCGTAGGCATTTTAGAAGTTCATTACCAATTTTCATCTATAATTACTTGGACTTGCCATCCTTTTATCTGCATAAAGGAGATACGTATTCAGAGTAATTTGCACTGCTAGAGTGATGTGAGACATGCTTAAAAGTCAGACGTTACACCAGTGGTTTAGCTTATCCCTACTTTTTTTCTATTTGTTTGACATAGATCATTAAGTTGTCAAGTTTCTATGGTTAATTAGTGTTTTGTGTAAACTGTATATGGTTTTATCAATGTTTCATGTAATTTGTACTGAACAAAAAGAAGAAAACTTAAAACAGGCATATCTGGTTGTTTAAGACTGTGTTCAATAAAAATAGGAAGAACAAAAATTGATCTTGTTACATATTAAAAGAGAAATTGCTGCCTAGAAAATCACAAACTCTAGCACAGACATTTTATATCAGGTATCATCAATGGCTGTGTTTGAACCTGAGTCTAAACTGACCAGAATTACCTCTTTTTTTCTGTTATATCTTTATGGGTTTAAAAACTTGTGACAAAGGAGAGAAAGTCAGGCATGCTTTCTTTTTTTATGTTTCTCTGTACTAGTGAAGTCAAAAGGAAAGCTGATCACCTTCTGTAGATCATCAGTTATGCTGATCTGTGATCTTATGCCAAAAAAAGATGTGTAGGCATTTGCTGCAGTTTCCTAGTTACCTTGTTACTTGACCAGACTACAGCATAATTTTATTTCTATTACTGACTCAACTGTGCAAAAATCTCTCTTCTAGATTTTCCCTCATCTGTTGTGATGGGATAATTAGCAAGTAGTGGTACAATTGCCCTGTTGAGTCTATTCTCCGAGAGGGTTTTTCCCTGTTTTTTATTTCCCACTCCTTGTGATTCCTGTCACTGGCACTTTTCAAATCCCTTTGGTGTATTATGCTAGCTCTAGATCCTACCCAAAGACAGTACTATGCCAAGTTGTACCTACTGCGGTCTGCCTTTAACACCACTTTTGTTCTAGATGTAGTGCCTCTAACTTCGGTCTGCCTTTAACACCACTTTTGTTCTAGATGTAGTGCCTCTAACTGTCAAAGAAGTTCAGAAACAACATATAGATACAGTTAACCCCACATGTCTTGTGAGATAGGCAGACAGCTTACCTTTAGCTGTACTTACAGCAAATTTTGTCAGGGTCACAAGGGCTGGGGTTTTTTCTTTTCATTAACCATCCAGGAAATGACTGAACTGTGCAGCCCAGCCAAAACCAAAAACACATAATGTAGGAAAATAAAGTTCTACTGGGTTCATTCTTCATTTGCATAACATTTCTTGGTTGGTCTCATGTAAAAGTGCAAATTATTATTTTTTTTGTTGGCTTTACTTTATTAGTTTCTCTTTGTTTCCATTTGTAGTGTTTTGACAAAGCCACTTGATTTCTCTTTTGAATAACCATCTATTTCCCAACTTGTCCTTTAAGACTTTTCCTTTGACAGGGCCACATGCTGTTCTCATGTCCTCTGAAGCTTCACAGACAGAGAACAAACACTCAAGGAATACCTCCTTAAGTGGGAAGACAGCATTTAATTTACAGCCTTTTTTTTTTTTTTTTTTTTCCTGCTGCTGTGTATTTGTTCAGCAGTCTTTCAGATATCTGTAATAAGTGAGCTATTCCATATTTTCAGGTTCCAAGGTCTTCTTGGAAATTTGAGGTTTTCTTTGGTCTGTAATTACTGGATCCTAGATAGATAATTGTTACAGATAGATAGAGTCATTACAGACTCTAGATAGGATAAACAGCAAATGAGGTACTTTTCTGTTTTATACATTATTTAATTTTAGGTTTAACCCAGTACTACCTTTGCAAAGCTGTCAATCTTAGGAGGCTCCTGTGCAAAGAATCATATAAAACAATTGCTGGCGCCTGTTTTCTTCTTTGAATTCAAAGCCTTGAGTGTGTCTGCAGAGGAAATGGAAGGGTAATATTTGTGCCATTTAGCCTTGGGAACAAAGGAAAATAAAATATTGGGCTTCCTGAAATTTTTCTGATGTATATGAGCAGCCTATTCAGCCTGGCATGTGAGTATAGTACAATGTCTGTCTCCACAAGAGTGATGAATTATGCTGCAAGGAAGGCAACTTGAGCACAAAGCTGCAGTTCTGCTTGAGGCTTACGTAGGTGTGAGAGACCGCAGAAAATGAGTGCTGGCTCAGAACAACTAAAGGAAGGGAGGAAGAGGGGCAGGGCAAATCCTGCATAGGTGGGATGATGCACTGCTCCATACTGCCCCCCTGAAGCCTCTAATCCAGACTCAGACTGTCTGTTACCACTGGCACACACAGGTATAAAGACTGCTGGTATGGCAGAAAGAGGAGTGGGGAGAAATTCTGAAAAGTGCAAGATCCAAAATGGTATTAGTTGAATGGGTAGCAGCCCATGGGTAGCAGCAGAAGGGGGATCATCCAGTCCACATTTTGAATGACCAAGTAGACTCTGTCAGTCAGTCGGCTGTCTTAGCTGAGGAAAAGGAATAGGAACAAGAAGAGGAATATAGATGTTTATTGGTATGGCTGCATGTGAAGCATGGCCACTCTGGGATGAAAGACCTGTTAAGAGAGGTGGTAAGTATGGCCTGTCACCCAGAGGGCTTGTGAAGCAGTCATTTCTGCCTGCAGCCAGTGCTGCACATTTCCCCCCTGCACCTAAGGATAGGAAAGAGGTTGTGGGGAAATTTGGCAGGTCAGCTGCATTGGTCCTTTTTACAAATCAGGAGGAAAACAATGTGTACTGATGGACTTTCAAATAGCGTGAAGTTAGGTTCAGGCTAAAGCAGTGGCATGGTCTGCAGGGGTAAGTACTGTGAAAGGATTATAATTATGATTCAATTTCCTTCCTAAACCAAAATCAATGCAATCAGATAATGACAGTCACTTCACAGCAGGAATAGTCCAGGAGTGGATGAAAACTGAAGGGATACTGTGGGTATTCCTCACCCCCTACACTACATCCACAGGCCAGTGGGATAGTAGAAAGGACAAATGGTACCCTAAAATGTTTTTTGAGACCTCAGGGTATAAAGTGGCCAGATAACTGTGGGATGGGACACTGTGACCAAAGTCAGTGACCCATGGACAGCAAGTGAACATCTATGACTTGGAAACTGCTGCAGTGACTGTTTGTATGTGTTTTTATCTTTTTATGTTTTGTGATATTTATATTCATATGTGTTTTGTCTCAGTAGTTTTGCAGTATGTGTATAAATGTCACAAGCATTGTTTTGGGCTGTTTGTGTCTCATCTCTGGTTGCCATAGCAGGTGGAAAAGATTCCTTCCTGAATTTAGCTTGGAAGTTCAGACAGGATTTCATATGATTATGGAATCAGATTTGTATACCTCTTTCTACCTCCGTAGAGGAAGGTATAAAATTACTTTGAATTGAGAAAGGAGTGTAGTTTGATGCCAAAGGAACCACATGTAGTAGTGGAAAGTGATGTATGAAGTGTGATCGTACAGAGAAGGGGATTGACAGAGACTGAGGCGGCAGCTGGGAAGTTTTCTCCAGCTGTAAGCAAAGGAGTCCTAAGTGGTCAAGATGTCAGACCAAAGGATTTTGAATTTGGAAACCAGTGAAGGGTTTAGTAAGTTAGGAAGGTATTTGGTTTGAACCCAGGACCCTGTCTAGAAAAATACGCCAAATAGATAATAATGGCTTTGAGTTTTTGTTATACCTTTAACCCCCTGAGGCACCAGACTATTGTGTAGTAGAACTTACACTTGATGTAACCTTCCCATGGTGGGCCCTGATATTCCCCCTTATCCTGGCATTTGGATCACTAGCATTGTAATTAAATAATCAACTTTAATATGGGCCCTGGGGACCCCCCTGAAACCTGGCTGGTGGAAGGGATAAGGGTGGTAATACAGGAGATGTGTGCTTGTTCAGGTTACAATGATATCTGGACTTACAAGATTATCATCTCCAAAATGTAATGCAGCCTAACTTGAAAATTTGCCTTATCCTTAAGGTTTGTATTTTTTTTTGTGAGATATGCAATTGCATTGCAATAAAGAATCTTAAATTTGATTCATTAGGCCATTTTGGAGCTCAACTTACAAGTCCAGCAAGTATCAAAAATTATTTTATATATCTGTCTAATCCTTGATAAACCGTTACTAAATGGGCAAGGCATATGTGAAATGCTGAATCTCACCAACAGGAAAATGCTGTTTTAAGAAGCACAAGCAAAAGTAAAGAGAATTCACAACCATTCTGCTTTACTCTTCCAATCACTGCAGCCAAAAGACTGGTTTCATGAACTCTCTCCCCAGATCCTGATTTGCATCTTTCTTGCCATCTCTGGAACTCACAGGGTGGAATCTCTATACAGACTGGACCTATACTTTTGGTTATTGAAGTAGCAATTGTCTGCTGTGTGATTTTTTTGTACACTTTTCCTCTCTTCCCTCTCCTTTTTCTCCCTCTTTCTGCTAGGTTAGAATCCCACTGCTGCCACCATGGAAGAAGATCCCATTTGCCATTTTTCTGGTCCCAGTCATTGTTTTGAGCCTCGGGGTCGTGTGAGAAGCTGGAGAAAATGATTACTGCCTTAAAAAAACCAAAGGGATGGGGGCAGGGCATGTCCTGCATAGGTGAGATAGTGCATTGCTCCAGACCCCACCCCCTGAAGCCTCTAGTCCAGCCCCAGAATGGCTGTTGGCCACCAGCACAGCAAAAGCCCCACCAAAGGGGAATGCCCCAAGAGACCAGAGCAAATAAAAGCAGTTGCATAGGCACATGTGGTTGCAGCCCAGTGTTAGGATTTCACAGTAGCTGTGATCACACGGAATTCAAGCAATGATTTTTAATCTTCCTCTCTTCCTCCCCCCATTTCTTCTCAAAATCTGGGTAACTGAGTTGGATGGTTTGGAGTTTGCTAAGCCAATGCCTTGTAAAATGCTTTATTTTGATTGAATGTTGCTTTAAAATTTGCCAAGTACCCTTATTTTCTAAAGTTTGTGAATAAAAGTTTGTTGTTTAACCTCCTGAGAATGTTGTCTCATTTCTCCTGTGTGCTGCCTTGGGTATAAAAAAAGCATAAGAAACTCATCGAGCGAGTCCAGTGCTTTACAAGAGGCAGTGTAAAGAAGCAGCTCAATTGTGTCGTGGTCTGGCACTACATGATCATGTGGGGATCTTAGCAAAGCCCAGCCCAAATAAAAGTCTACCAGTAGCAAAATATAAGCATTGTAAAAGGGATTTAAAAGTACCAGATCAACAGTTGCTCATTAATCAAAGTAAACAAATTCAGAAGCAGCCAAAGTAACTATGTTGCAAGCTCTCATTATAATTCCTTTTATCAAAATAGTTAATTTTTATAGTTCATTTTATCCAAATGAACTAATTGTAAATAAGAGTAAGGTGAACCATTCAGACACTGGAAGGAATCTTCCCTTGGGGTTTGTGTTAAGTCTCATATCAGGTCATCCTCTGGGACATGTTCGTTCTGTAACATGTTTGGTTTGGTGCACTTCCTTTACCTTATGTCTGCCTTGTGATAGTGCTTTGCTAAGCAGCATTTGCCGTCTGTAGCTCCAGATGGTTGCAACCAGCTAGGCTGATCCTGTTCCATCCATTGGCTGACTTTGGTTGAGGGACAGATGGCATGTTCCCTCTTTTCTTGTCTTTACCTCCTTGACAAAGTCTATTGTTTTATTCTGCTCCACAAAAAAATCACAGGTCAAAACATGCTAGCTCTGTTGTATTCAGCATAATAAACCCTAATCCTGATTGTTTTTTCTTACTTTGATACTTCCATGGAAAAAAACCATTATCAATCTTGGTCTTCATATGCCTGAGAAGATGTTTTTATGCACCAGTTGATCTTAGCAGGTTCTCAGAGACCCACTGTGATAATACATGACTTCTAGGAAGCCTATAGAGAAGAGGATACTTTGCTTCCATTTTTCCTGCTGTTCAGCTATTCATATCTTGGCACTTCTGTGTCAGCAGGTGCATAAAGAGCTGTGCTGTGCCAATGCCAAGACTGGCCCAGAAGAGATTTCTTGTGGGGTACTTTACACTTGCAGTATTTTTTGGGCTGTCCATCATAACCTTTTTTTTTTTTTTTTTTTTTTTTTTTTTTTTTCCCTGGCCTCTGTACACTAGTCAAATAGTCCAAGCTTATTCTGAGTGGGCACCAGTAGCTGTCGTAACAGATGGACAACTGTGCTGGAAACCAAGGAACTATGTACTGTATGCAGACTGAGGGAAGAGTGCACTGGTTCAGGTCATTCACATAACTGGCTGGCCAAAGTGTGCATGTCTGTGGTTGGAACAAGGTGCCATTGGTTAACTGCAAACCTCAAATTTAACTTTCTAAAGTCAAAAGCCAGTGAAATAGCTTATGCCTACACTATTATACATGCTACTAATTTGCAGGATGTACTATGCTCACCCTGCATTTCTTTCACTGATCCTTCAAATGAGCTGTAAGATCATGAGCCACATCAGTTTGGACGTAACTGAATACTTCCCTTCCATCTCAGTAAAAGTTCTATCTTTTGGCTCCAAAACTTTAAACTTGGATTTAGCATTACTGTTTAGAGAGCCCCTGTAAATGGTCATTGAAAAGCTCCTGGCTCAGGTATTGGGTTTTACTGCTCTGAACAAAAAGCGTTTTTTTTATTACTAGCAAACTATGACTCAAATTCAAGGTAAGAAAGCAGTGGTGTTTTAATTAGAAAATTACTTATTTGCCACAGCTTAGGTAAGCTAAAACTATTATTTTTGTACATTTTTTGTGGGTTTATATTTGTCTTTTCCTTTCAGACATCAGATAACTTGAAAGAATATGTGAACACTCGGGCAGAAATTTAGCCTACTGTTAACTTTATCTGATCCATTTGTCCTGTCCTCAGTCTACAGGAAATAATGGTCTTTTTCTGGGCCCCTAGTAAATAGTATCTGACAAGAACCAAGACAAATTTCATATTGATAAATGAGCAGAATACCAGACCTCTTTTCTGGAGTCCAGTCCCTGAATTGTGTGGCGAGTCATCAAAGGTTTTTTGCATTTTTTTTTAAAAGCTATTTTGATGGCTGACACAGAAAAGTGCAAAGATGAATTTACAGGCTTCTGTTCAGGAGTGAATGTTTCATATTGATCCGTTGTGTGAATTCCAAGTGATAGTGTAGCTGATTTTCCATTCGTTTTCTATCCTGTTAGTGGAGAAACATTATTTATGTGCCACATCTGCTACTAAAGTCTAATATTCATTTGTAATTTGGCCACAGGCATGTAAGTCAAAAAATGAGATTTTTTTTCCTGGCTAAAAGTTAAGGGAAAAAAAAAAAAAAAAAGAAACGTTAAAACCTCAGTGAATGCAGAGTAATCTGGTTTCAAACTGTTGATTATGACAGTATTTGGTCAAAGAACAATAATGTCCATGTCTATCCCTAAATCCTTTGCTAAGTGACCCATTTTTCTATCTAAAGAATGCAGCAAAATTTTCAGAAGTATATATTTAAAAATGCCTTGTCTTTTTTTTTCTCTGTAGTTTGTTGTGACGATGTTTTGGAGCATCTATATCTATGACAGGGAAATGGTTTACCCAAAGCTGCTCGATAATTTTATACCTGCATGGCTAAATCACGGAATGGTGAGTAAAATAATGCAAACACTTCTTACATAAGCAGAAGTGCATGACACTGATTTCTCTGTTTCTGCCTACTCTTGGTGCTAATCCCCTCAGAAGTGATTAAGAAACATGACTTTCAAGGAAGAGTAGCATCTTTTCTTCCTTGACTCCTGGAATCATATTTGAATCCTTGTTAGGTTGAAACTGGAGATTTGAACTTACATGTCTTACATTCCAGGCTTCTTGTGGGGACAACAAGCTCTTTCCAGTATAAGGTAGCTTTTCCACCAAAATGTCACTGTGGTCATGAGGAAGAGACAGTTCCATAAAACAGAAGTTCTGAATTTGACAAATCTTGCTCTAAAATGACAGAAACACTTAACTGAATGTTTCTTTACCAGTCTACCAAAGTATAATTAATGATGAAAACCTTTTGGTTAAAACGCTTTTTCAGAAAGTCTCTATTTTTCGGACGTGTGTGTTTTTCGAAAAATAACTCAAGCACAAAAACTTACATAGCAGAACCTACATCTGAATATTTTTAATAATGCGGAATTATCTGTATCAATGCAAAGCTTTAAAATTAATGCATTGGTAATCATAAAGGTAGTTCCTTGAGAAGAAACCTGGCCTTTCAATCCCTCTCTGATATGTCTCTTTCTCTCACATGCTTTCTCTCAACTACATGTTTAAATGCCGAGGGTAAGTTAAGGCCACAATTTGCTGTCAGGTACTTTCCACTGTTTATGCAGCATTTGGAGCTGAAAAGCGTCATGTTTGCTTCTCTAGCTGCATCTGCACAAAATGTTTCATTATTTCTTTGTTTTCCTCATCAAGACGTGGCAAACCATTTGGCACTGCTGCTCATCAGTAGACAACAGCAGAGCTCATCCTTCCAGGTGTGTGCACTTTATCACCGCAGCAGATCAAGATTGTCCACCATTGCTGTGCTTGATAAATTGGTCTGTTATGGAGTGGGGCAGATGACACTGCGATTTATTTGTTGCCAGATTTTGTGTCAAAGGAGCAGTATGAGAGTTGTTACTGACAAAAGGAGCATCAGCTTCTGCTAGATACTGTACTGTTTTATGATGTTTTGAAAAGAACAGCATATTATGTGTGTCTAGAGCTGAGGAAAGAGTCTGATGACTCCAGCTATGTTTGTTCAGGCTGTCCTCCCTTGGGCTTTGAGGTTACAAACTGAACACTTGCAAACACTGCCAAACCACGCACATCTTGATTTTTTTCCCCACAACAGATCAGTGCCAGTTCTGATAATATTTAGGTGATTTTCCATATACTGGAAGTGCCTATCCCATAACATTGCTCATGAATGTACATTGTGAAGCAGTTGGCAGCAAATGGCCATAGGTATTCAGGAAGTCTTCTCTGTGCCGTAACTAAAAGGCAACTCAAGCTCATATTGCTTTGTAGAACTGTGTATACTTAGTGAAATATGTGAGGAGGGCTTTTGTTTGGGATTTTTGGACATCATAGAGTTTGCTGAAATGTATTGTGTCCAAGTATTTTAGACTTTTTTTTTTTTTTTTTTTTTTCAACTTGAAATATTGTAGGAAGCATTTTTGAAAGACACTTGTAAAGGAATTGGTTTCTGTGTCAGTTTCCATTTATCAGAGTGTTCTTTGGCTAGATCACAGGGGAAACTTATGGCTATGGGGATTTTCGCCACATTTAGCACATTCTTTCTGATGTTTTATCCATCATTTTATCCTCACCAGCTTTCATGCTAATTAATTCTGATGAATTGCTCATCATAGTATGAAAGGGTTATAAAACTATTTTGAGAAGGCTTGCACCTCACTTAGAAGTAGTTAAAATTTTGACATGGCAAATTTTAGAGAATATGATAGAGGCCCACTTGGTAAAAGTGTAGGACCTCTGGGAACATAGTTTAGAAAAGTCAGGATCCCTGGCTATTGGTTTATACTGAAATAAACATTTATTCCTATGTGTTCCTGCACATTTTGACAGCAGTTGTGCACATGGAATGATAACTCTTCTGAATGCAAGGGTGGCCATGCTGGAGCCCAACCTTGCACAACAAAACTCACACAAGAGAGTCTCATCTGTCAATGAGAGGTGGGTTGTTTAGCTTCTGTCACATTGCTGATTAATCCCACTTTTGTGTGAGCTTCCCACAAAGTATCTGGTACAGCTCCTAAAGCTCCTGAGGTCAAACATCACTTAACCTGTGAAACTATCCAGAATTTTTTTAGAGCAGTTTCCCCAAAATATTTATTTAGCACGCACCACCCTGACCCCCTGAAAAAGTCTGCTACTATATTATCATCAGCTATAACAACTTGCTCAAGTGTCAGCATCAGTCCTCAAAATCCATACATAGAAAAGGAATGAAAAGTCATGAAATCTGGCTGTAATAACAGCAGTCAGATTTCCATTAATAATATGGGCATGTATTAAAATATTTGAGAGTATTCATGCTTTAGAAGCATTTTAAGGTGACTATCTTGAAGGCTCTGTAAAAAATTTGTTTGAAGAGCTTGTCCAATTCAGTGCATTAGCCCAGGAAGAAGTGGTTTGGGCTGCAGTGCCTGCTGCTTTTTAAGCCTATAGTAATTAGTTCTCATTTTCCTTTTTCTTTTCCTCCTTTCCCATTCCTTATTTGCAAGAACAGTGTCTATATCTAAATACCTATTTTCATGAACACACAGTAGTGTCTTGTTAATACTCAGAGATATGAGTCTTTCATAGCTACACATTTTCAACATAAAAAAAATCAGAATTATAGAAAAAAATTCCTTTCCAGAAATGGGAAACATGAGGGAAATGAACCTTGGAAATATGCAGTCCCATTACCAATTAAATTTTAATATTTTTTATAAAGTTTCATGGAAAAAGAGAGAAGAGCAAACTTATTGCTGTGCAGAAACTATTCACCATAAAATTGCATATAATTTCAAGAACATCTTTCTATTACATATATAAATATATATATATATTTATATATATATATACACACACACACCCTGTAATAGTTACAAATATAATTCCTGTATTTGGGAAAATCTGTGTGCTAAGTGGTACCTTATGGTACCAGACAGTACCTCATATGTGGAGATTCATATAGTATCACTAACAGGGTTGTACTGTGCCATAAAACTGATGTATTGCATCATCTCAGTCAGTTCATTAATCCATAACCAATGGTATCACTATGACTTGATAAATGACCAGGGAAATCAATAGCAGGATTGCTTCTGATTTGACCAACACAAAGATTTAATCTCTGTTCAGTATCTGAAGGAACACGTTTGCCTAGCTGAAGCTGAGCTTCTGTCTGCAGAAATAGCTACCTGTCTAAAGAGAGTTTTTGGAGAGTAGGGCTGTGTCTCAGCCTTGGTCTGTTTCTGAAGTGTCAAGTGCACTTCCTGGATTTATTAGTTATGCAGATGAATTCATCTTTGTGGGCTACAATTTCAGTTGCCAGATTAATAAACTCTTTCATCAGTGATGTTATTTGTTTTCTGGAGAGCATCCTGCAGTTTGGAACCATATCAGCTTGTAATTCCAAAGGCATATTTTCCAAGGGAAATATTCTTTATCATTTTCTGATGGCTGGCTATCTGATCTTTATCAGTATGAGGAATTTGTAATTGAAGACTAACATTTAGCATGTAAAATGAACATATCATCGTAGTAGGATTTTTATCAGCTCATTCCTTGCAACTTTTTGTGCTGAGACTGGCCAGGTGATGCATGGATAACATTTGTTTTCAGAAATTATATTCTCTTCAGTAAAACTAGAGGTTGCCCCTATTCTAACCAATGCCCACATAAACATATATGTAGACTGAATTAATTTAAGTTTGAGCATTGCTGATTTTGGGCCAGGTTACATGGCAGGACTGCCTGCAATATCTTTCCAAGTTAGCATACCATTTCAGCAAGAGTCCTTCTTTGGTTTTTGCAGACACTGTCTCAAATTTGTTTTAAAAATGTGAATCATCTTTTGTTTGTGGGAAGGAAAGCAAAATACAGAGATAGAAATTACTTACTGAGGAGTTGAAATGCTCTGGAGGTCAGAAACAGAGTAATGTCTTCATATGAAGACCCTAGAGGAGAGGTCAGGAAGGGGGGAAGAGAAATATGTTCTGCATCTGTGGAGTTGGAAAAATGATTATTGTCTGGGTTTTGTGCCACTGCAGTCTATATAAGCTCTTCTAGTTTTGTACTCTGCTATTTTTTAAGCTGTCTTTGGGAAATGGGAAACAAAGGCATTTCTAGAAAGACTTACCCTCTGTCCTAGTATTTAAGAGAATGCACAAAAATTGGGACAAATAGCAGAAAAAGACAAGTTATGGAGAGGAAGGAGCCTATTCAAGTGACATATGTCTTTTTATTTCACAAGTTGTCTGTCTTATCACTGACTAATCAGCTGAAAAGTTGAGTCCACCAGAGAGTAGTACAAAGTCACACCAACTACCTCTCCAACTGTTTGTCATAGAAGCCTTATCCTAGGTCTGGTGGCCATGGCTTGTGTGTCTTTTTGTTCTAACGGTGGAAAAGACATAATTCTGTTGGAGTGAGTCTGGAGGATGGCCACAAATGTTATTAGAGGGGTTGTTAGGGTTATTAACACCTCTTCTATGAGGAAAGCATGAGGGAATTGACATTGCTCAGCCTGGAGAAGTGATGGCTCCAGGGTGACTTTATTCCAACCTTTCAATTTCTGAAGTGGATACAGCTGAAGGGACTTTTTACAAGGATATGTAGTGACAAGGGGGAATGGCTTCAAAATGAAAGAGGGTAGGTTAGTTAATTAGACATTAGGAAGAAAATCTTTTCTGTGATGATGATGAAGCACTGGAACAGGTTGTCCAGAGAAGCTGTGAGTGTCTTGTCCCTTGAAGTGTGCAAGGCCAGGTTGGATGGGATTCTGAGCAATCTGATCTAATGGAAGGGGTCCCTCCCTATGGCAGGATGGCTGGAACTAAATGATCTTTGAGATCCCTTCCAATCCAAATCATTCTGTAATTTTATGAAAGTTGTTTTTCTGGTGTAAATCTTTTTTCCTTGATGATTTAACAAGAAAAATAGAAAAGGCATGCAAAAATAAAAATTCATAGTAACCTGAATGTAAAGATTGGAATGTCCGAAACCGATGAGTTATTTGACAAACCCATCTCTGCATTATTCACTGGTGAGTTGCTACACAGTGGTCACTCGGATGTATGAACACTCTTTTTTTCATTGTTTCCCTCCATGTAGACCTAAAAATCCTTTTCAGAAACTGCTAATTTGAAACAGTGCATTTTACTCCTTGGGGATGCTTTCTTAACACAGCACATCCCATGGATGGGCTCTGCCTATGAAATGTACCGCACCTTTGTAATGCTTCATGCTTCTGCCTAGAAGATATTTACATTTTTCTTGGATTTTTTTTCTAAATCAAATTTAAGTGTCTCAAGGATATTACAACTCAAGTGCTCTTCTCAATTTATTTACAGTGTTTTCATATGTTAGGTGTGAATAAAATTTTCAGTGCTCCAGGAAGGTGTTTCCACTTTTTAAATAAGTGCAAGGTTTCTGATAAAAATCAGGGAAATTTTTTCATTTAATTTGCAACAGACTAACCACTCCTAGATGGCTATTATTTAAACATCTATCTGATGGAGAGAATAGCAATTGAAGATGGTTGCCTGGGGACTCAGGATATTTGCAAAACCCATGAAAATAATGTTGTTGAATTTGTACACTTCTTGCATATTCATGCTGCAGTTACATGGCTCCGTCTGCTATCTCTCCTCGTTATCTGCCAGTTCTACCACTGGAGCGTAACTGCAGTGGTATCAATTATCTCCCTGCTCTGGGGAAAAAGCCAGCACCAGCTTAAAAGATTTTTATTTTCTCTTATTTACATGAAGGGCTTGGAAATTGGTGGTATGTCAAAACCTGTGATAGCATAGCACCTGAAAATTGAGAGGGGCTGCTAGGGTGAAGAAGTTGGAGTTGTCTAAATTGCATCCTCTAGGGGCATTAGGAAAACCCCTTTACCTAACACAGTAACAGCACGGCAGTTTTTCTGTGAAGTGGGAAGCTGGCCTTAACCATGTTACATATCTGCCAGAGAACACTCATCAGGGTAAGGTGAAGACAGCTTTTTAACTGAACACAGATGCTGAATTTTTCCGATTGTTTGCTATTTCCACTAATCTGGAGAAAACCCGCACAGAGGCTCCTCCTGGTATAAGCATCCCTAAACCTTAGTAACAAGGAATCTTTTCTAAAACATCTTTGAGCGCTTAGTAACAGCAAAACCTGAAAGTCCTATTCTGTGTGTGAACATTGAAAATGAAAAGCCTGAGAGCTGAAATCCCCAAATGAAATCTCTTTCAGGAAGTTTAACAACCTTCTGTTGACAAGGTCATGTAACTTGGTCTGCTAGCAAAGAGCATGAGAGCATCTAGTCAGCAAGAAGGGGAGAGAGCCAGTGAGAGAGAGCACAAGAAGGGAGATTAGGAGAGATGGTTGAATGAGAGGAAAAGACAGGCAGGAGGAAAGAGATGAATTAAAATGTCAGCTGATGCTGTTCCAACTCCTACCTAGAAAAAAAAAAAAAAAAAAGAAAACTAAAAAACAGATGAGGTAAGTGAATAAAAAAGGAGCCACAGAATAATGCCGACAAGCTTGAAAAGACTCAAAACGCTAAAGAGGACTTCAGGGGGGAGGAGGAGGACAAGAGAAGCAAGGAAATAAACAGTAAGAAAGATAAAATGAAGAGTATGTTTTCTTCCATCTCTTCACTGGGTAGACTTCCCAGAGATGTGTTAGTTTGAGGAATTGAGAGCAAGGAAATGGCTTATGGGTGCTGCTGTGAGGAAGAGAGTTGCTTCTGTTGCCATTGGATGTAGGTTTAACAGGTAATATAAAGTAATATTTGCACAGTGACATGCCAGGAACTTCAAAAATTTGGACCAAGGTTAGGATTAAAACCACCCACAACCATGCAAGAGTATGAGGCCTGTGTTCATATAGAACTTACCTGTGTGACATCTGTACAGTGACATTGATGTCTTTTCATCTGACTGTTTTTATCTGACGAGGCTGTACATTATCTTGATTATCTGTTTGACTCTCAAAACTAGTCTTGAGTTAGAAAAAGACCCTTATTTTTCCATATCAGCTGTGAAGTGTAAAATGTATTGCATACTAAAACACATGCAGTTTGCTGAGAGTTGCAGGTGAGCTGGAAGATCACGTATTTGAAACACCAGAGGTAAGGAGGTGTTCTGTCTGTATTTCAAACTGCCCTGCTTTAACCGCCAAAGCTAGGTGTAACTCTGGAAATAGTCATTATGCTGGTAGTAATAATACTGATAATGAAAACTTAAAGCCAGATTTACAGCTGAAGTCACTCATACAAATAAATGTTTGTTAAAGTGATTACTATGGGCACAAAGCAAATAACTGAAAAAAACCCCTAAAAGGACATGTGAAGGGAGCCTTAGCCTTTCTCTGAGTGTAGACTAATGAGCTATGTTTCCTAGAAGCAGAGTTTAGCCCTGGACTGTTAGGTTGGTTTGTTACACCAGCAGTGATGTGGGATGGAAATGCATTTGATTCACTCATATAATTCTGACAATATTAGGAATGCTGGTTTTGTTTTAACATTCACTTTTTGTGCAGCTTATATTGCTTGCCATAGACACTGCTGGAGCTGTGCACAACTCTTTTTAATGCCTAAGATGATACATTTTTCTGGTGCTACTGCACCATTTATCAGATAAATAGTTACAGATTAAAAATGTAAATAAATGTACAACTTTAAAATCAGTGCAAAATGCATTAATAAGTGCTATATACATTTTCAATAAAAATACATGTGCTTTCTTCTCTCTGCTAAATCAAATATTTGTTTTATCTTTTAACAGAATAGATTTCAGGTTTTGTCCCTGAGGTTTTTTTTTTTTCCAGAGAACATAGGCAGATAGTAGAGTCAAACATTATGGGATAGATTATTATGATTAATAATGAGTATATTCAAAGTCTTTTATCAAGGAAAGGGAACATTTCACTGGAAAAAAACTAATGTATTGGAGGAGGATGGGTTATATTGAAGAAGGTTTAAAAAGTCAGCTGCCAGATATAAGTTATATCCTCTAAGCATTCCATACATAAGTCATCCTGGAGGCTATCACGATGAAGAGCTTTGTCTCCTTAGCAGGTCTTGCAAACATGAGGAAGGATGCAAATATCTCTTTGAAGGTATAATAGTTTAATAAGCCTTTATTGTCTACCTTTATGTATTTAAGGGATTAAATACATAATTTATTTAAATACATAGTCTTTGCCTTCTGATTACAGTAATATGCAGTGTTATGTACCCTTGGACACATTGGTTACCATTAGAACCCAGATAAGAATTAGACTTTGCATACAGTAAAAGTGGGACTGTACTATATTGTACCCACATTACTAAACTGTGCTGTTAGTGTTCACACATGTGGCAAATATGACTTAATCAGACCACAAATATTTTGCAGCATTCCATGGTATCTCATTTATTTGTTTAATGTGCCACTATAGCAACTGAATTCCATCCTTTTAGATTCTTTTTTTCACGGAGCTATGATCTACTTGATTGAAGCTTGGCAGACAGCTTTTCCTTGAATTGAAGGCATATGTACTAGCTCAGTGACCAGATTTTACCTATTTATCATTGTTGGAAAGTGGGTTATTTCACATGGACACAATACCAGGAGAATCAGCAGACCTGGTGAAGGGAATCTGAGCCCAAAAGCTTATATGCTTTTTCCAGCCCTTGAAGTTGATGGAATAAAAAATACTTCTTCTCTCTGTATCCAGAGATCATTATTGCTTCAGGAAAAATAATATAAGGAAATATTTTGACATTGTTTTTTAAAAAAATTACCACTTTTTAGAAGTATTTCTTTTCTTTGTTAAATGCTATCTTCTACGTCTCTTTGTATTTGGAAACAGACATAATTTCTGCAGAAGTCATTTCATATTCGGATGATTAATATGTTGAAATAGTGCCACAGCAGTAATGTTTTATACATGCTTATAGGCAGAAATCAAGAATTTGAAGACATCCACCTTTGATCGTGGAAGTCTGTAAACTTTAACATAACCTCTTATGTTCAATCCTCATATGTTAAAATTTCCCACAAAGATACAAATAAGTAAAAACGGTGTACATTTTTAGTAACTCCTCAAATGCAAGAGGCTCATATTCAGGATGTAGCATGGAGGATGTTTTTGACAGATGTGTAAGTCATTGCCATTAGTCATGCAGTTCTACAATATTCCTTCTACCTTTGGACATTTATGTAACTCACTCAAGTTCCATCCTGGTGCCTTACTCAGGAAAAGCCATAAATGTTCGGAGGTGTCTTGTTTCTGTCAGAGACCTTGAGTCTGACTAAGATGACCCTTTCCCTCCCTCTAACACCAGAGTTATCTGAGCAGGAAACAGCTCTGACCACAGAGAAATAGCAGGTGTGGAGTGTCTCAGAATGGCAAAAGGCAGACCAGTAGCCAATACATGATTTGCTCTTTCATCTCCATTGCATTATTAACTGATACCCTTCAACTCTTCACAGCTTGCTTTCTCTTCAAAACAGTGAATGCTGCATATTTGAAGTGCTGCTTAAACACCGTTTTTGTATTTCTGTTTCTAGATCTGTTTTATTAAAGAAACTAAGGGAAATTATCTTGTGTTTGATCAAAAGCATTTTTTATAAGTCTTCATTATTTAGTGCCTTTGTTTTGTGGGGCTTTGTGATGGCAGTTGGAAAAACACTGCTGTCTGTCAGAAGGTTTATGGTACTGTGCCTCTGATTCTGGCTGAGAAGTGTCCTGGGCGGGGCTGGGCTGCTGTGCCAGACCAGACTGTCTGTGCCTGCCCTCTGCTCCCCACTGTGCCGGGGCTTGCTGAGATCTCTGAGGGATTTCCCATTCATGTGCCTCAGCATCCCATTTATTCAGTTATGGTGAAGAGATTAATTGCCTGCTGCAGATTCCGCTGAGGTTCACGTATGGAAATGCAACTAAGAGTTAGAGCTGGTGTTGTCCATTCTGCTGCACAACACAAGTGGCATCTACTGCAAATAATGACATTACTCATGGTTACGTGCATATTTAGTGCTCCTGGTATGTCATAAAAATTCTAGGCTGACATGAGGCATGCTATAGAATGTCAAATATACTTAGAAAGGAAATTCTTCTTTATAAAAATGGCTGTAACAGTCAAATCACATCCTTCAGTTTATTTCCAACAGGAAGAAATTTTATATGCTTCTTGGGGCTTTTAGCTTTTTATTCTGTTACTTTGAGCTTTACCAGCTTCCTATAAAGCCAGTATACAGGGTTCGAATTTGCTGAGTCACTGCAATGCACATTTTTGTGGCTTCTTTTGCAAATGCAATATGTAATGTAGATTTTTTTTTTTAATTAACTATTTATAGGAAAGAGGAAATATGTGCATCAGTCTGCTGAACTTCATATTTTAAGGCAGTTTTTAAAATAAAGGAATGGGAAATTATATAATTTTCTGTTAAGGAAACATCCATTAACAGTGTCTTTTTACTAACACACAGATTTACTGATGTCTCCATTAACAAACAAATTTTTGTTGGCTGCAAGTTGTTTAAAAATTTGTATAGCTGCAAATCATGTTAGGAGATGAATGTACGTATTCTTAGATCATAAACTAAGGTGGATGGCGTTTTGGTGTCTGCTCCTGAAGCAGAGAAATTAAAGATGGAAAAGAACAGGTAATGTGAAGGAGAAAGAAAATAATGTGTTAGACAGAAGCTAAGAAAAAAGTCACAGCCTTATACGTTGTTAAGGAGGAGAAGACAGAAAACAAAGTAGAGGAAACCAAATGCTGAAATAAAGAGGTGCTAATAGTAGTCAGCTGGAGAGAGCCATAGAACGTGGAGGTGATAATTGTGTGTACTGTACTTCACTGAGAAAAAGCTTGAGAGAGAAGTTTAAAGTACCCACTGTATATTGAAGATGGCATCCATAGTTTATTTTAGACCAACATGCAGAAATTTAGCTTCATTTGGTTTCTCGTGACCACTGTTTTTACAAAACAGTTCTTTTTTCCAGCATTTTTGTGCATGCAGAAACTAAAAGAATCCCCTGCTTTGAACACTTGTTGCCTCCACTGTTGCCAGAGTTTGTGGGTATTTAGATCTCCCAGTTGTTTGTCTGAATACTGTGATACTGGGCCTCCCATAGTTTTTTTTCTCCATGACATGACATCAGTTTGGTAGGATTACTACATATAGTAAATCTTTGGTAATACATTTATCATGCTTGTATATATATAGTGTGCATGTATAGCGTGTGTATAGTGTTTGTGTGTATATACATACACACACACTATCTGTTCCATACATAGAGAGGAATACATAATATATATTGCCATTCAGCTATTAATAATTATATTGGTAGATAGTACCATTTTAAAGAACATCTGTAATTCTGTCTAAGCTGAGCTCTTTTGATACAGACAAAAGATATTTAGTTCTTAAATTTCTCTCAGCCTAAATGAATGGACAGGTAAAGACTGGCAGAAGAGAGTTAGTATTTTTCCCATTTTACAGAGGAGAAACAAAAGCATGGAACTTGTAGTTTGCCTGAAGCTACAGGCAGTTTATTGAAGATTGAACTGCAAGTGAATCTACGTTTGCTTCATTAGTCAGTACTTTTGTTAAGAAATTGTTCACTCTCTACAAACCAGGCAAAGATGACAAATTCATAGTGAATGAATGAGCATTCACTTGGGTTCAAACTTACACTCTATTGGTAGGAAGAAGTGACTCAATTTTTGAGCAGGGAGATGTTGCTCTAAGTCCTGCTTCACTTAGTTACAATAGGCGTTTCATTATTTTCATTTTGTTTATATCACTGGAAGTACAGGTTCATCTCAACAACTGCTTTTGTGTTTATGTTTTCTTTTAGTATAGTAACTACTGACAACTTATTCCAAATAATTTGATTTTGGGCGTACCTTTTCTCTGTAAGGAGGGAAATCCCTTAGGTTTGCATTCCTTCTCAGATGATGATTGATTTGAGAAGAGAGACACTGATATGTAAACAGAAGGATGATTTAAGAAGGATGAACTTAGAAACTGAAAACATGTCAAGGGAAAAGAGCTCCCTCTCATGTCCCCATGCCCTGTCATTTTGGAAATGTTTTTTCCTTTTGTTGTTCAGGAATGCTGTTGGGACCAAAGTGGGGGACAGGGGGCTAAAGGGTGTGGGTGGGTGTTGCCAGATCAAGGAAAGCTGAGAAGCTGCAAATTTTGTAAAGACCTTTCAAAAGTATGAAACTCTTTTACGGAGTCTAAGCTATTTCAGAAGTTATATCAATAGTTGTGATTGTGGGTAAGAGGAGATCAAAATACCCCTGCGACAGAAAATAGCTTGTGCAAAAGTGGGTCACTGACAGTAAGGTGTAAGATGTGGCCATGAAGAGTTGTATTTTGATTATTTTGACTGGGGTTATAAGGTGTATGTTTATTTGACAAAGTTACACCAGAATGAGTAGCAGCACGATCTAGAGGCCTGGATCCACTTTGGGAAGTACCTTTCTTCAGGCAAGAATTCAGTGTTTACCAGTTCTGTCTCAAATCTGAACTCTACGGCTTAGCTGGCAGTAATACAAATATTCACAGCTGTATAAAAAATGTTATTTAGTTCACAACAGTAGCCATGGTTACCTGCATACTTTCATTGCCTTATTCATGTGCAATTCTTTTTTTTTTTTTTTCTGTAAATACCATTACCATGTAATACAATACTGTACAGCCTCTTGGTAAGTTTTACAGTGTCAGGAAGAACATTTGGTGGTGAACCTGAAAGTGTATTTTATTGAGTTGTCTTGTTCATGGGAGATCCCACCAAACATTGCTAGGCAGAGAAGGGCAAGTCTGAACATTCTGTGACTGCAATTTCAAATTACAAATATGTAAAATACATTTTGAATGTAAAATTCCTTGGCTTTGAAAATTCTCTGATAGTGTTTTAACTGCACAACATTTTAAAAGAACTAGCCCCTGCTTGGTCCCTTCACAGGTGACACAAGACCTGGCAGTTCCAGTCAGTACATGTTAGAATAGCATGACTATCCTTGTTTACTCTTGCAAGAAATGTGAACCCCAGCAACCTCAGAAGGGTAGAAAAGTGCTATGATTTTCCTCTTCTCTCTTACTTTTGTCAGTATAAGTCAGTGCACTCATTACAGATGAAATATTCTTGAGAATCTATTGTTTCGATTATGTTCATGGAAACTAGTCTCACATGTATTACTGGAGCAGAATTACTAGCCATATTCTAACCTTTGCTAGGAAAAGAAAATAGTACTTAATCTTCCAGATATCTCAGATCACTTTGCAAACAAATGAATTAAACTTTACAAGGGTATTAAAGACTGCTTACTTAAGCTTATAGATTCTTTTCTTAATTGAGAGGTGTGACATTAATTCTGGAGGATTAAAATTGCCTATCGGTTTAAATTAACAGCAGCAGAAGGAGTAAAGGATATTTGCTTCTTTAATCTGGCAAATTTATCTCAAGTCTTACAGTATAACTATATAATATAAGTATATCCTTACCACTATTGCTACTTTTGTAGAGAAAACTTATGAGACTAAATGTGAAAGTCGTATTTAAAGGGTCATGTTGCTTGGCATTTTCATGTAGACAGTGAAACGTAGGATTTTAATAGGTGTTGCATAGAGATCGAACTGAATTTCTAAAATGAAATTTAAAAATTGCTCATGTAACCTTATGAAACCTTGTTGAAAGCCTGATAGAGTTTTAAAATACTATCCAGGCCTGTTTTTAATGCATCTCCTTCAGGAAGAAGGAAGATGGCATTAAGATGAGAATTTCTATAGCGAAGCCGGCTGTTACCACAGTCTGGCTTCTGTTCATGCCGTAGCGCTGCCAGCTTGGAGCTATTTATAGGCATTAGCCTATATCTATCCACGCACGTGGATCTACTACTCTCTCTAGCACAAGTTCTGTGCCTGAAGAAGTTGGTCTGAGGTTTCAGGCTTTATTTTTCCTTTCAGAGACCAGTTTCTTCAGCTATCCTTATTATCAATCAGTAGGAATTTGGCAGGCATTCACTCCCTACCAGAGCTCTTGCATCAGCTTTCCTGCACTGGCCAGAAGGCTTAATTGTGATGCTTTCAAATCCTTCAAGCCTAGTTTCTTGCAGTACTGGACCCTCTCCATCATCTTATGATTTCCAATACCTTTTCCTCCTTAAGTGAGAATGATACACAAGACTCTTCAAAAATGCTAATTGGTTCCCTTATCTCAAAGATACAACTTGTCTCAGTTACAAAAACAAAAATCCAAAATTGCCTCTTCGTCAGATATCACACCGGAATTCAATTTTCTTCTGACTGCAGTGAAGAACATGTTCTGGTCCTGTCCATGATTTAGAGTACAAATAAAACCTGTTCTCTTTCATTTTCCTCATGATGAATTCTGGGCAATAAATGCTTTCCTCAGGAGCTAGTCCTTGCTTGGAGCAAAGGCATTGTTTAAGTTTACTGCACCACAGCATAGCTGCAGCCTTGTGTGATCTGCATCATTCTCTTAACTCTTCATGTCTTCATTCATCCATCCATAAATTAGACACAAGGCAACCAAGCACAGCCTTTCTGCATCCTGCACTACACCACCTTTACCCATGACATGAATCCCAAAATGATACATGCTCCCTGGCAGAGTCTGAGTGAGACTCTGGGTGGCCTTGAGCTGTGTTATGTCTTCTGCCACCTCATGCAACACAGTTGTAGAGCACTGAGGACAGCAAAAAGCTCTGATAGCTGGTAAATTTGCAGTGGTGGGCTCAAAACTAAGTTAAACTGAGAAAGTAAAATAACAGAACAAGTATTTCACTGATGTAAACCATCATCTCCTTCATTCTCACATTCTAAGTTCTAGCAATTATTCGCTGCCACACAACGTAGGCACATTGGTGATCTAATGCAAGAGGGTTTTTCCTGTTTGAATGGAATGGAAACCACTCTGCAGCTATTCAATTGGTTCTCCCTGTTTGTGGTGATTTTTTAAATAAATATAATATTTTGGTTTCTTTAGTTAGTTGTGGTAGTTTACTTTTGAATAACATTTAACTTAATCTTCTGGCCTTCACCGAAGAACGGATCGAATGTTAAACAAAGACATTTGTGCAGAAATGTGTTTGCACCAAATAAGTCTGGATCAAATCCATAACTGTTCACCTTCTGGAAAGGTGGTAAATTTTACTAACTAACATTTAGGTAATTTTTCCTCCATGATAGCAAGTTAAAACTATTTTTACAGCTCTAGTCAGCACTCTACCCACTTTATTTATCTCTTATGTAGCTGCATAATGTATATATATGTATCTTTTTCCCTCCTGTGGTGTTATGTCCTTCAAAGATCTGAAGCAATATGCTCAGTGTCTGCTAATATAATTCTTTCCATGGCAGCAAATTATGACTTTGCAGAAACAGAGTTTGCTGTAAGCTGAGGGGAAGTCACAGCCTCACAGCATCAAGTTTGAGTTTCAGCTGGGACTTCTGCCCCTCTTATGTACTTAAGCTCTCCTAAACAGAGGAGATGTCATGCTTATATTATTTTCAGCTTCTGACCTTTTCAGTTCCGAACTTTGAACCACTAAAACATGAGGTTTCCCTAGTATTGATTTCAAAGGACAGGTCAAGGTGAAATGTCAATGTGAAGAGGAAGGGAAATATAGTTCCCCATGGGTTCCTTCCTACTCAGTATATTGTATGATTCTATATAGTATTATCTGGGTATCCAGTGTCCGGTTAATATAAATAAATCAGTTTTACTAGAATTTTTTGGAGTGTTTTTACTGCTAAAACTCAGACCACATGGGATACAGTTAATGATCTCCAGATGTGAAATGGAAAGGACCAGCAGCAGCACAGAAAAACTGTTTTTCTCAGTGAGGATGGCTACTGAAGCTGGAATTCATGGAGATGCAAAGGGAAGGTAGCTGCTCAGACCATGAGAGTCAACAGTCTTCTTCCACTTGCTGTGTTCGTGGCAGGGCACTTACCAAACCTGCTGTGCTAATAGAGGTACAAAGAACGGGCTGGTGAGATACCCAGGGAGAACCAAGCTGAGCTCTCTAGCGCACTCTTTGAGGCAGGGATCGATGTTTGCTGCTGTTAGTGCTTAGGGAAATGCCTCCTGGGGTGGCATTTAGATGAGCTGTGTGTTGAGTGAAGTCTCGTGGGACTGAAACGAACTCAGAATCTTCTTTCCTTTCTTTTGCAAGTCTGTCCACAGGGAAGCCTTGGATGGCATTTGACACTGTCTCACTTTTCACATCTTTATCAAACTCTGGCTCTGTAAGGAAACTGGATGCTGGGACAAGGAGTGGGTTGGAATCTCTCTGTTCACAAGATACCCTGTGACTAAGTGTGTTTCTTTCATCATAACCTTTTCTACCTTGCTGATTGAGAAACTGGGTAATGATGATACACAGATAGTTTTTCAGAAAATTTTATGGACCTGTTGACTTGTAAGGAACATCTGTGTGGCTAAATGAGATGTCCTGCTTTTAAAAGGCTGTTTAGCTCAGCTGGTCTCTACACAAGTTCAGGGAAAATGAATGGGCAGAAAAATATGTCCACCACCAAATAGCCTAAGGTGCAGTACAGAAAGTTGTACTTAGAACATAGTATTATAGACATGTTGTCAGGGAGTATTCCTGTTGCACAATGTTCTGAAAACATCTCTGTTTGCCTCCAGGGAATGCCCGTCTGCCCTTCTTATGATCCATGGGAAAAAATACCCTTGTGGTAAACGCAGATGGAGTGTTTCCAATGTCTAATGTCCATCCTGTTTTTGTTCCTTGTTCAGCAACTGAAGTGATGCATTTGTGGAAATCATACTGGTATGAAATAGAGAGAGGAGAGTTTTCAGTTTTTGAGGTTCTGTGATTACAGCAAAACTTAACTTTAAGGACACTGTTATAAGTATAGAGTTTTCTGGTTGCAATTATTAAGTGATTTTGAAATATTTACCATGTTTTATAGTTGATATCCAGTAGCTATGATACTGTTCAAATCCTACCCGCAGTGCCTCTTTCCAATTACTCTGCCCCTCCAGATGGACATTATTCTTTCAAGGAACTATCCTCCCACAAAACCAGTGACTCAGAATGCTTTCAGGAGCTATCCTGTGGAATTCATCATATGTGCTTGTACTGCTCATGTACCAGTCCTTGAGCATTTCTTTGCATATCTCCATGAAATACAGAGATTAATCTTGAGTATCCTACACTGGTGTCATTATTTTGGGGCTCCTCACCAGGTATTGGTGCTCTTGAGATTGCAAGCATTAAGGAATGAATGGTCAAGATTAAAAAACAGCAGAGGCACAGAAATATGCAAGTTTGTGAATTTTATCTTGAAAGGTTAATCCTTATGGTATCAGTTTTAAGCTCTTCCTCACATCATGAAGGGCTGGAAAACCTTTTTTATTCACTAAAACCTGAGATTATCAACTAATCATGTAAATTGAGTATCTGATAACCTAAAAAAGAAGGCAGAGGGGGCACAGTGCCAGTCATTCCCAGAGACTATGTCTCAGTAAATACATCCTGCAACAAAGGAGGTTTTGGTTGAAAGTTTAACTTATATTGTTTTTACCTTTGTCTTTCTTACTTCTACTGACTTCTCTGTATAATGTAAACTTCTGCTGCTTCTTAAAAATCTTTAGGTATTTTCATAATTGTCCCTCTGTGCTTATGTTTCTTAAGAAGTAGTTAATCTATTCTCTGATATTAATTCCTTCCCAGAACCTGCCATTTTGAGTCAGTTTGTCCCAAGTGGAGTAAACATCTGAATTTCACTTTTTGGTTTGCCCTTTTACTTCAATACATCTTCACAGTGTTCAGTCCTGATGCATAAGCCCTTTAGGACAACGTTACTCTCTCAGGATTGTGTTCTGTCTTCTTTCCTCAAGTTGTGTTTTGCTTGTCAGTGTAGACTTCTGTGCTAAGAAACCAAGGTTTTTGGTTGCTCACTGTAAAGACAAACTATGTGGTGGCAATGATGTTATCACCATTATCACTTTATTTGCCTTTCTTTGCATGTCCATTGCATATTCTTTTAGCACCTTGTTCATTTTTCTACTCTTTAGACGCCAAGCAAAGAAAACAGTGTGACTACATCATTTGTTTTGCACATGGAGTTGCTTTCATTCATTTTACACTGAGAAAAAGAGACAGGTCCCCAAGCAGGTGCTGAGAGTTTGATGGAAGGGAATGCAGGTTGTCCTTTCAGTGCATTTGAACTCCAGCTATGACCAATCTGCCAATCTTGAGCCCTCATTCTTGCTCCAGAAGAAGAGAATACATGACACAATTTGCCTCTTGAGTACCACATGCAGCAAGAGGATGCCATAAATGCCCACTTACCCTGCAGCAGGGTAATCCCTAGGGCTTGCAGTGTCCTGGTGTGGTCTGGCTTATCCCCATGTGGTAAAGCTTTTGGTCTTGATGGCACTACATCCAGATTAGCCTTCCCCTTGGCCAGGCTCTTTTGGTGGGCTGAGATGGCTGTACTGCTGCTGGCTCCAGCGAGAACACCATGGATGCTATCTTAGAAATCCTTGCACCACGTTCCAGGGCATGACACATGCCTCCTGTCTCCTTATCTATAAAAATCCACCAGGTTGCCTGGCTTGCCAGCTTGCAGACTTAGGGGTAGGTGTGTCTGGATGGTATTTTGCAGACAGATATAACTAGATTCTGTGTTGTGAACTGGCTGATGCCCAGTCAAGAGCAAGTTATTAGGTTGGTTGTGCATCATGCTAACCACACCTACATACTCCTAGTTCACTTTTGGCATGGATTCATCCAGACTCAGAAAGGGAGTGAGTCCTCACCTACCAACAAAATACTACACAGACAAATTCAGACATCCATGGCATTGAAGGTCTGAAAAGAATATTAGGTGATTTTGTCTGACCTCCTGCTTAACACAAGCCATAACATTTCACTTACACCTTAGTGAGCCCAGTAATTTTCATTTGTTTGAAGTCAGTCTTACAGAAAGGCATTTGGTCATGATCTGAAAAGACAACAATCTTCTATTTTCCTTAGCAGCTTGCTCCTGTCATTATTCACTGTCACTGCTAATTCTTTTCCAAATTTCTAACTTGTCCAGCTTCAGCTTATTATGCTTTCCACTGTTCTGTTAAAAGAGACTTTTATTCCTCATCTTGTATCATGGTTTTCCATATGAGGAGAGATCTTATGTCTCCCTTTGGATAAGCTGATCAGGTTAAGACGGTTGAAAGTGTCATCTCAGGAGATGATCTACAATCTCTCAGCCACCAATATCTCTTATTACCCCTGTTCCCATACCCTCTTTTAATGGAGGGCACCTGAGCTATCGTTATGTTGCAATCCACACGAATCATGGGTCTGGTGTCCCCTTACATGTCATTTTGATCATCCCTAGCAAATCAGCACACACACAAGGCAAGATGGTCACCACCTACCTTTAATGAAGCAGTGTTGTTTATTTTAGGAGTAATGCCTGACAGAGAAAAATGAGCTATATATGGTAAACTGTTTACATGTGGTTGACCTAACTACCAGCTGTAATGCTTTAGCTGCTTCTGGTGCTGTTACAGACAGATGTGAGCTTGTAACTTGCTGATGCCACTTTATGTCTGCATTCAGTTCGTTTGCCTTAAACTCATTTTAAAGCTCTCCCAGTCCATTATTCTTGTTGCATGCCAAAAAACATCTCTCTTGTGAGGGAAATTGCATGCAGTAAACTCTGCATCTTAGTTTACCTGATGGTCAGTTTGCATTAAATATTCCTCTTTTTGTTCTTATGCAGCCTGAAATAAGCTAGCCTCTGTTTCTCTCTTACTTGGATAGAATGATAGAGCTTACCAAAAATTTATTATACCTGCTCATAAATGTGACACAGGTAGGGCTTTCCAAGGTCTCACATTATTAATGGAGTAAAAAAATTGTATTGGGGAGTGGGTTGGGGTTTTTTTGGTTGGTTGGTTGGTTGGTCAGGTTTTTTGTTGTGTTGTAGGACGTGTTTTTCTCCATTATTTTGTACATTTTAATTCTGTAAGTCACAAAATAGTTTCCTCTGAGTTAGTGTAAATCTGAAGTGCATCTTCATATGGGTACTTCATGGTTGTACTTGTGTTTCTCCAAACTGGCTGGGTTGAGCAGGGGAAAAACTGCGTTACAAGAGCCAGAAGCTAAACCCACAGCCCAGAACTGGTGCATCAGATGCTTGTAAAATAAATTCTCTCAAGGCTACGTTGTTCTGGAGAACTGCTAGGAGAAGGCAGAATGCCCCCAGTGCAGCCATACTGGAGTAGCCTGATGGATCTTTTAGATTGTTTATAAGCATGGAAAACTTTTTTTCAATGACAGAATTTCAGCTACACCCAAACAACATTTCTTGTCAAAAATTTATTTTGAAAGATTTTCTAACCCCAGCATGCAATTTTATGACTATTTTAAGTGTGATGCTTTTTTTCAGCTTTGGGGATACATGAATTACCTTCAGGTTTGCATTTTGGTATCATATTATAGAATTTATTGTCTTAATGTTATTCTTTTTTAATTTACATAAATAGCTTTTTACAGCATCTTCCAGTTTCAAAGTATTTTATGGAGGTAATGGGGAAGTACAGAAAGGATGATGTTAAATAAGCTGGTCACAGTAATTTGTTTGCCAGATGCATTGTAGAATCTTGGGTAGAGTTTGTTAAATCCCAAATGGGGGAAGAGAAGTTTTGGGAGTGACTTCAGAAATATCACCTGAATTTGAGGTGCAGTGGGAAGTTAATTTAGCTGGTTTTAAGCTTTTCAGGAGCTAGTGCGAGAGAATCCAGCCATAAAGATGGGTTGGGAAATTGGAAAGTCTTGCACCTGCACATGGGTCTGTAGTGTAGCCATACCACAGTGGGCACAGTGATGCACATGTTTGGAAATAATGCTTTCCTTCCCTTGCAGAGAAAATTCTGGGGTCTGTGCACAGATGGAGGTAAAACAGCTGTCAACAGGACCCTCCTGGCCTGGAGGCAGGCAGTCTGCAAGGTATTGGTGTTGCAGCCAAGCAGGTGAAAGTATCACCTGCCCTGGATGACACTCTGGGAGCTTGCATATGTTCCCATGTGTTGCATCTCACACTGTTTGCAGTATCTCATTCTCATTCCTCTTGAGGATGTATCCAGAGCTGGGGTGCACCTATGCCATTATATTTTGATGAAGGGGTGGGTAGCACAATGTGTTCATTAACCTAATTAATTTCTTCATTGTCTCTACATTAACCTTTGAATCCATTACCACTCTTGTTTGCTTCTTCTACATGTTAGAGGCCAATTTTCCCCACAGGCTTTGCCTATCAAGTTATTTTGCAAATAGCTTCTCTCTGAAGAGAGATTTCTCCCCACAGTTCTAGTGGTGAAGTCTAAACAAACAAGCAAGTAAAACCACTTTTAGTAGGTTTAACAAAATTAAAAGGCCTGCTCACTGGGTTAAAACTTTACCTGCTGTTGCTGTGGTTAAATTAATAGCTGCCTCCTTGAATTTGACATTAAAAATAAAACAAGGAGGTTTTTTTCCCCTGCTTACAGGGGAGATGAGCATGATCTTTAGTTTCTTTCACATTTTCCGAAGTTACTAGAAAGGAAGCTGCATCTATCTTGAACTCTTTCCAAATATGCCTTTCTGTGGAGGTCTGAAAATCCCAGCAGATACTGGGATTACATTTTCCAGGATTCCTTCTAGATGAGATCCAGTGAAGATGGTACTCTGTGCAAGTCCTGGTCCTTGCTCTAGGGCACCTCAAGTGATTGGCAGTCTAGACTCTTCCCAAACCATGGGCTTCCACCTGAGACCGCTTCTCCTCGCCGTTGTCCCATGGCTCTGCTTTGTTTAAAATAGTCCATGAAAAGGGATTTTCTGAACTCTGGTACATGCCTGTTCTGTCTTAAAACATACTTGTGCACTTGTACAGCCTCCAAACTGAGATAAGGAAGACTCGTAGACTCTCTGCTTCTCTCTTGAAGGAGGAATAGAAATATCAGAGGTTTCTGTCTTTTTTTTTCAGCAGTCTCTTTAGAGCAATGTAGCCATAGGGGCTAGAGCTGGAATATGCTGAGTTTTCATACCTTTTCTTGTTTGTTCGTAACCAAAAATTTACTGGTTATCTAAAATCCCACCAGAACACCAAAATTGTTATGTTGTTTTCATGCCTCTCCTTGTGTTGTTTTTGGATTGCAGTATGAACAGCAGCGTAACAGATGTGTGTTCCTTCTGTGCATTCACATTTTTTTGCTTTATTTGAAAGTTCCTGTTCTGACCTTGTAAAATCTAGGGCCTTTCAGAAAAGAGAAATTAGAGCCTTTAGTTTCCAAAATCTCTCTCACACATGGACATCTGGGTACACACACCCATACTGATTACATTTTGTTTATAAAGAATTTGATTTTTTTCCAAAATATTTCTTCATGCATTTTAAAGAGAAAATTAAATATAGTATATGGTGTCATATGAATTATTAAATGTCTTCTTTAGCAGAACTTGGTGGTTACTGTAAGTATTACTGACAAATATAAAATCTGTTTAAATTAGAGAACATGGGTGTCTGGCAGAGAAGAACATTGGCTATTTGAGCCTCAGCTTCCATACAGTGTGAGTCAAATGAAACTTGGCACTATTTGTACTGTTTAGTCTTAAAACATTTTTTATAAGCCTCCCTTTCTCTCACTGAGATCAGATCAGCCAGTGAGATGATATTCTGATCAGCATGGACTGGTGTTGTTGTAGTAATCTGGGGAAAATAATTTTGGAAACAAAAATAAATTATACTTTGAAATCATAAAATTATTAAAAATTCATCAGTTTTCCTCCATAAATTTTTAAATTCAGTATAATTCTTAAGATTAAGGGCAGAAAATAGCTATAGAAGTTTGGGGTTTTTTAAGTCCATGCTGTTGTTAACCTAATTTTTGTTTCTCAGCTTTCCCAAATGCAATCTTCTAACAAAATCAAGAGCATATTTAGATGAAAGGTGTAGCCAAAGTTTAAATCACAACACTTCAGTCCTTCCAGATTACTAGGAGAAGTAGACTTGACTAGGTCTTTGGGTGGAAGATGGCAATATGAAAGACACCTATAAATTAAAAATAAATACATAGTTCACAGGTGTAGGATCTGTGGGCAAGTTTCTACATTGAGCTCCTGAAGAATTCAACTTGCCCCAGAGAATAGAGAAACAATGGAGGTGTTAGGTTTTCTATAGGCTGTCTTGAATCTTTCCTTACCCTTTTGGCATCAATACAAGTTAGGCCATTCCTTTCAGTGCAGTTAGGTATTGTCCAGTGGTTTGCTTCTTAAAAAACACATACACAGAGTTTACATATAACCAAATTTTCTAAGCAAAATTTTGAAATGTTTTTCTTAAGTTGAACTGAATTGTTGTTTGATATTTACCTGCCTTATTAAAGCCTATCCTCATCGTATGTCATCTTATGTGCTGTGATGCAGCGTGAATTTCTTCAAACAAAACTGCAGAAACTTGGTCACATTTTCTGGGCTTAAAAAGTTAAGTATTGCAGTCTGAGTTGCTAGATACACCAAAAGTGGTGTATTGCTTCTAATCAAGTGTCTTGAACATGGTGTGTGCCAAAAAAAGACAAGCTTTCAGAAATGTGGCAGAAGTGAATGGACAGACAGTGCATGTACATAGCTGAAATTGGATGGAGGTAGTGAGTGTTCATGCACTGTGCATTCCTCTGGGTCACATGCTAAACAGTAGATCAGAGGACTGGGTCTGTATAGTTATACTTCTCTGCTGAGGAGTATATACCTTATTTCCTAATTCTGTTACTTGCTGTCTCCTCACTTAGTCACTGACTCTATCCCTTCATTCACTTGGCCGCAGTAGAGTTTTATTAGTTGGGAAACAAACGGAATACCTTACAGAGAGAGACTGCTGAGGAAAGCAGTGACTATTTTGTTTTCTTTTTTTTTTTTTTGCTGCTGTTGAAACAATGACTTTTGTTTGGATTTTACTTAGTTTTTAAGAATAATTGCTGGCTTTATCTGAAGATAAGTACATATAAGTGAGCTATAATTTTTAAAGTATTTAAGTACATTTTTAGAACTTCATTCCCTGATCCATCAGAGGACTATGAAGCTTATTAGGAGTCTGGAGCACTTCTCTTATGAAGTAGGCTGAGGTAGCTGGGCATTTTTAGCTTGGAGAAGAGACAGCTGAGAGGGGATCTTATCAGTGCACACAAATATCTTAAGGGTGGATGTCAAGGTGATGGGACCAGCCAGTGCTGCCCAGCAACAGAATAAGGGGCAGCAGACACAAAGTGAAATACAGGAAATTCCATCTGATTGTGAGAAAAGCTCCTTCCCTTTGGGGGTTAGAGTTACTTTGAGGGTAACAGAGCACCTGCACAGTTTGCCCAGAGAAGTTGTGAAGTCTCTTTCTCTGAAGATGTTCAAAACTAGCCTGATCCTGTGCAACCTGGTGTACATGAATCTGCTTTAGGAGGGGTATTGCACTGCATGATTTCCAGAGGTCCCTCTCAACTCCAACCAGTCTGTGATTCTGTGATTTAATTGGGTTAGCATTTTCAGATATGTGTCCCTTCCTCTTTCTTCATTGTTCTATCCCTGAACCCAGAGGGGTGTCCTGATCTGAAGTACCATGAGGCCTAGGTGGGTCTTCCAGTCTCTCTTAACTTTCTGGTCTCTGGTCTGTAGTGGAGTTGTAAAACTGAGCTAGAAAAGGACACAAGGGGGGGAAAAAAGGGAATTTCTGCTCAGAATCTTACTATTTCCCTTTTTATCTGTAGTTTTGACTGCTTTTGAAAGCTGATCAAAAAGATATTCTTATACCAGAAACCAGCATGTGCTGTGAGGCACAGAACTGTTTTTCTCTAGTCTTGCCTTAGAAGTCCTCTATTGCTCCTTTCTGACCAGCTCTGACAGAGCTGTGCATCATGCATCTCCAAGCCTGACCAGTGGCTCGGCTTCTCTGAGGCTGGGCTGGTTGCACTTTGGCCATGCTGCAGAGCTCCAGTCACAGGCTGGCACCAATGCACAAGATGCATCAGAAAAGCAAGGCACAACCAAACACCTGGTTTTGGCTTCTTCTGCTGGTTGTGTCACTTCTGCTTAAATCAGATAAAAACTGATATGTGAGCAGTTGTCTGGAGGAAAAGAAAAGGAAAAAGAGTGAGGGAGAAGAGCACAGGGATGACATAAGCAAGGGGAGTGAGAAAGAGAGAGCTGTGACACGGCAGGGAAAGGACAGCCAAGGCTCAGGGAAGAGCTGCACAGAGGACATGTCCAGCCCAGCAGATGGGGGCAAGGGCAGTGATGATACAGAGGTGCCTTTGGCCTAAGAGCGTGGCAGGAAGGTCCTAAAGTCAAATGGGAGGATGTCACATAAAGGACTTCTGGGCTAAACCAAAATAGACAATGTGTTGGTCTGGAGGAGGGGAAACCAGTGGTTATGTTTGTCTCATGTGATATCCCTGAAGCTGAATAGTAGCTTATGAATGTGCCAAAGAAACAAAACTGGAGTTCTTCTCAGTGCAAATGATAAATGTAGTCAAGAATCACTCTTTTAAAAATTGAACTCGGTAGATTTTGTCAATTTATGTCTCAATTTATTGCCTCATGATTCAATGAGACATTTTGGATGCTAGTGCCAATAGCAAAGTGTAGCTGAAAGAAAAATTAAATCATTCTGGCCTTCTACTAGCTTTTTGTTATGGCTTTTCCTGAAGGACTGGTATTCTTTGCTTTGAGCATGCCAGAAGCAGCAGAGGTCAATCAGGGACTAGAACCATTAGCTGGGCTTGATTGTAAATGCTGTCCAAAAAAAGTTCCTGCTTAAATAAGTGGTATTCTCTTCTCTATAAAAAGCCTACTAATATCTCCCATATAAAGTCTTAACCTCAAAAAAAGCACCAAAAATGGAGAAGCAGAGGAAGCAGGGAAAGGAAAGAGGAAGGGAAAGGAAAGAGGAAGGGAAGGGAACTGGTTGCCATTTATATTAGTGTTGTGTAGCTGGGGTAGTGACAGAAATTTCCTCAGATAAACATTTAGATATGCATCATCATTTTTTCAGATTCTGTCTTCTCACTCTATCTCTGCAGTCCTTGTGACCCTCTTCATCCTTTGCATTCTTTTCACCAATTTAGGGGTTTTGTACTTTGCCTTGCAGACAGAAAAATATTTTTCTGGCATCAATCATAATAGTATAAGAGAGTATACTAGCCTCAAGATACAGATTATATTAATCCAAAATTTCATGTAGAAGGACTGTTCTATTGGAAAGGAAGGTGCTTTTATTTATTACTTCTTAGTTGCTTCAAACAACATCAGGTGTATACAGGTCTGTGGGGGTTTTTTCCCACAGATTATTACTGTAGACATTTTATGTTAGACATAACACTAGAATTACCAAGAGGTGGTTACCATGACATTGTTATAGATGTGTGCTGAGCCCTATAGTTGTGATCATATTGCTTCTCTTTATTTAGTAATTTATAAGCTGAATGTTTGTTTACTTAAATAGTGGAATTCAGTTTTGGTGATCATCACTTCTACTAATTGCCTGGCTTCAGCAGAGATCAAATAATTATGTTCCTGAAGCAAGTGTTAGTTTAGTCTTCATTTGTGCCTCCTTCTCTGTAGTTCCACGGCGTAGGGAGGATGGAGGACTGCCTCTTTTAAGTGTTTTCCTTGCTCACTGCTCACCAGGCGGTGGTATGGATGTGTCTTTGCCGTGGACAGTTTGGTGTCACAGTTTAGTTCTTCCTTGGGAAACATGCAGCACTGAAAGGAAACTTTCCCCTTCATTACCTAGCCCTGTCTCCTGACCCTAATGATTTTTTTAATTTTTTTTTTTCTTTTAACTGGGGGGAAAAACATTTTCACAGCTCTGAAAAGGATTCGTTCAGCCTTTCCGTAATAGTTCAAGTGGCTGGTTTTCTTCTGGCTTCTGAAATACATTACAAATCACAATCTGGAAAAAGTTCTAATATGGTTCCAAGTCTTGCTGCTGAATTTGGATACTGGGACTTACTTTGTAGCTCATCCTTAACAACTGACAAAATATTTACTCGGCACAGTGCAAAGAAGGCGAACTTTCTCCAAAATATTATACAGAGTTGGAGTCAGAACACAGACAATGAGGCAAAAAATTGGACCTGCCCACCAAGCCATTAGTTGAATAATTTTCCAGAATGTCATGAGAAATAGCTTCAAGAAATTGCTTGCTGCATAGCTGCTTCTTGTGATATGGGAGTGGAGAGGGCAGCCAGGTCACCAGTAGTGAGGACAGCATATTGCAGATACTGAAGTCTTAAGTGTATATTTGCATATGCAGAGCCAGCAGGGAATGTTCTTCACTGTTTATTAAACATTTGCGTCATAAAAAGGTGCCTTCCCTAAATTGATCTTCTACATTCATAATGAACAGAAAAATCTTTAACCCAAGCTGGATTGGAGTATTGTTTCTGTTTTGATATTTTTAGAGTGTTAGTTTTCCCCTGGGGAAAGGATTATTAAACTATTAGAACCAGATTGGAGTTCCCTTCAAGTGTGGTTCACTGTTCATCTTTTAGTCTAGAAAATGTGGGGTTTGTTTCATGGGTTTCACCCCACTTTTTTGAGAAACCATGGAGGGAGAAAAATTGCTGTAAATTAACTTCAGTACAAGAAAGCCCATAGTGACAAAACTGTAAGTCTAATAGTAGGGGATTTATTCTTTTGTGTTGTCTTCATGTGATTCTTTGCAAAAGAGCCTTCTCAGTAGTTATATTCCACTGTCTTTTTGACAGTGGTACGTTGTTGTTTTAGTCCAAATAATGCATGGTATGTCCCAAAATAAGATCACATCTCACTAAGTACTTTTAAATGCAGTAAACCGTGGTCAATATTTCTGGCAGGTTCCTTATTCTCAGTGTATCTCCCTCCAACATAATATATTAGACATAATAAGGCATAATAATTCAGCCCTTCTGAAACTAAGGAGAAATATTTTCATAAAGCAAGATACTTTTGACAGTCTTAAACTACACTAAACTTACCTTACAACCACATTTATATCTATAGATGTCATGTACTGTTTCTTGCCATCTTGTTAAAATAATAAGAAATATGCTCTTGCAACTTTCTGAGAAACAGCATGGCACGGCTACTATAGCAGTAGAGATTTGGAGGGAGGGAGTAACAGTGAGGACTTTTTCTTTATTTTATTTATTTAATAATTTATACATTTGTCTTCAAAAGTAGCGATCACATGGATTGGCATTTTGGATGACTTATCTGCAAACTTGTCTGTTGTCATCTTCTTTGAGCCCCTGAGAAAGCAGATTCTTTGCAGGGTCCTCAATGGTCCATCAAAACAGTTTGTAAGACTAGGAATAGTCCACCACTTCCATAGGCAGTGAAAAAGCAAAGAACACTGCCATATACTTGTTTAAAAAACCTGTGAAGAGTGCTGACTTTTCATTCACCCTGATGCTTGAAAAATAGGCATGGATGTCATGCAGCTGATTTTCTCTCAGAACTCGAAACATTAAAATCCATTGTGCAGTGGTTTTCAGTCACTTGCTTTTTTTGAGATGTTGTGTAACCTAAAGAAAACAGGGCTTTTCAGGGTTGTTTAAAAGTTCTATTTATGGTACGAAAAACATGACAGTTCAAGTTAATTACTATTTCAGTTGCTGACAAACTGGAAGCATGAAGAAAGAAGGAAGATAAAGTAACCCTTAGAAGGATTTTGTCAATTACTCCTTCAGGGATACAGATGAATTGTTATTTTTTTAATATAAAATGGGAGAAACTCTGTGCTGTATTTTGAATATAGTATTTCATTGGTAAATAAGAACAACAAACCTTCAAATCAACCAATATTTCCTCAAAAACCCAGTTGAGATGAAATAATGAAATAACTATCCAAATTGCTATTATCCCAGAAACCAAACTATATATACTCAGGAAGTATGGAATCAGTTAAATCTTAAACAACATGTTACATCAACCACATTATTACTACTTTTGTTTTGGCATATTGTTTTATCAAGGGTTGTGATTTTCAGAAAATGGCATGAAAAGGTTTGCACACACCTTTTTTCATAATATTAATGGAAGATGTGGTGCCAAGCCTCTGCCAGCTCTTTAAAAATTCAGTTTTTTAAGGAAAAACACAGGAAATCTTTAGGGGTGGGGGGGGACATTTAGTCATTTGCTTCCTCACTTTTTATCCAGGTTTCAAAAATATTTTCTGATGTGATAGAGAAATGCTGGCCAATTATAGAATAAGTTCTTTTCTTCCTATTGTGTGTGAAAACAAAACCACACAGAGAAACCAATCAAAACACAACAAGAACAAAAACCTTTGTGTAACTCAGTTTCTCCTGATAATTGATAAAATTGTCACATTTCAAGTTCTTTCTCAAATCAACTGCATTGGAGGATTTTAAAAATGTGCAAGAATTGGAAAAAGAGAAGTATATAGAGTTCTGCAAGGAAAGATCATAATATTTCAGTTCTGTATCTTCTGAAAAAGAAAATAGGACTTAACATACCTATACAATATGTTTAAGCCATTGCCTTTATAATGTCTGATACCGAGCAGTTCACCGAGCTGCAAGAGTTCCAAGTGAGTCAGTACAGGGCTGTGTGGCAGCCAGAAGGGAACTGGAGCTCACTGATGCTGCTCTGCTGTGTCATGTATTTGGAGAAGGGAAATGTGTGGGAAATGAATGTGAAGAAGAGTGTAAAATCAATGCTCTCAATGCCTTTTCTCATAGTGAGTTTTAAGAAAATGCTGCTGTTAGTATTATGTTTTTTATAACTGCTTTATTTTGTTTGTTTTTTCCCTAGTCCCCAACCTAAAGCATGTTAAGAAAAAAGAAAGAAGATAGTGTAAATTGCATTCTCTAGTTTGATCTTGCATTTTTACCTATAGTGGCCAAATAGTGGGAGAATCTGAAAATGGACAATGCTGGAGCATTTCTTCTGCAGCAAGGAAATCACTTGTGACAGAATATAATGAAGTCGTTTTCTTCTTCTACAGCCACATTTTCCAGCCCCTTGCATCATCTGTGTCTGAGACTGATTTAGGAGAAATGTGGTAGCTAACATATGTGAATGCTGGCTCTTTGTGGAACTCTTGATGCTGTGGCAGTATTGGTTTAGGTTGCCCAATGTTGTTTCCTTTCTATACCAAAGTGGATGTGGTTATACTTCTAAAAGTATTTTTGTCACTGTAGCCTATTTTGGTCAAGGAATTTTCTGCCAACATAAACAGCCTGTGCAGAGTTGGGGTTACATGGCGTGTCTCTGTAGATACATCTCATAGTCTGCATTATATTTTGGGAGACTGACACCAGTTGCTTTAGTTCAGACCAGGGAGTGCAAAAGGTGAAGAGTTTGTATGTTCACAGGCCAGCACTTGCTCTGTGTTTATGCTGACAAGAGCATGGGTGTGATGAAAAAGCGGGCCTGTGCTGTCACCTTTAAATTCACTACAGCAGTCTTGCTTTCACTTTAGTGTGGATTCTTGGCCCCAACATGGACAGCCTTGAAACATGTCTCTCTTCCTGTTGAGAGAAGGTCAGGCACTGCAATGTTTCAATTCTGTACTTCTGTTTTCTGCTCTAGTGTAGGTCTTGCCCTCCCTTTACATTCCTACTTTGTAATGAGGGTAATGGTACAGTTCTTGTATTTATCAGTGAAAAGCAGTTATATGAAATAAAGTGCTACCAATACTCCAAGACAGAAATTATTACCTAATACCCATTTCTAGTGCTTGACATGCTTGAAGACCACTTTGTCCTGCTTAAGGAGTGAATGCTGGACTTAGATTGTGGAAGTCAGACTTTCTCTTATACGTATTTTAATAGGTAATGTATTTGACAATGGTATTATTGTATGCCAATTGCTGCAGAAATCTAAGAAATTCCACTTAAAGACTTAATAGGTATAATTGTCTGTAATGAAAGCATATATCTATTGATAACAAGTATTGATAACAAGCTAAGTACAGCTCTTTAACTGAGAAGTTTTGTATCTCAGATGTTAACTTACTGCTAGATGTTTTCATATTTTTTCATTTTGATTTTACTAAGACACACTGTGAATGTATCTCTTGGAGTTAGAATTTTTTGGAATCTCTACTTGAAAAGCAGTATGGAACTTAATCTTAACCAAAAAGCAAGAGTGAACAGTGAAAGCACATGAAGTCAGAAACAACTGCTGTTTGGACTGAGAAACTTGTATGTTGTGCTTTACTTCAGTTATGTCCATCCCTCAGTTGCATTTTTCAGAAGTATTAAAAGTGGAAGAAATCTGGGGCAATTTTCTCTACTTATATTTATTCTAAATATAAATATATATATAAATATATATATAAATATGTATTTATTATAATGATATATAACATATATAAAATTTGTTTATATAAATACAAATATATATTTATTCTGTCAGAGTATCTGTTCTCAGGTCTGTGCATATAGGTAAAGATTGCTATAGGTAAATTGCTTTGTTTGGTGGTTTAATATTCCTGCAAGACCCTACATTTTCTTTTAACTGTAGTCTTAACTGGCTGATTGTGTCCTTCCTGTAAAAAAAAGTCATCAGAAATCATCTTAAGCTAGTTTTTTTTCTGATTTTTCTTCCCTCCTCCATCTGGAAACTATACATGAACATCCTTTAACTATCATGTTAGTTTACAGGAGCTATATTTGACATGACATGTAGCACTGTCATGCTTAGCTTTGTATCATCATCTGTTGTTCTGGTTAGCATCAAGCTCCTTTAAATGTAGTAGTCTTTGTCTGCCCTAATCTTTTCATGATGAGTTATTTTATACATATTAATAGACAGTAATTTTGGTGCAGACAAGGCTGTCTTCAACTGACTTTTTTTTTAATTTCAATATAAAATTTCAGGGAAAAGAATCCTATCTTCCCCAGATGCCTTTAACCTTTGCAAATAGTATTATGCTTTGTACTTACTTTGGAAGCTCTCTTATTTCTCTTCTGTACAGCTTATCCAACATGTCTGCTTCTTGGTTTTATCAAAGAAAATCCTGTAAGTCCCTTCCTGACCATGACCTATCCTGTAGCATTGCCTTAAGTACTGTTTGGAAATTGGTTATGTTCATGTCAGCCCATGCTATACCTATGCTTCCTTCATGATTAGGTATCTTTTAGGGTGCAGAGAATATGGTTGGTACAGGTAGTGCAACTTCAAACAAACAACCCTACCTGTGTACAGATAATATCAGTTAGATCTTTAGTAGTAATACTGTACATAGCTGAGAGTTTTGCTTCCAAACTTCAGAAAACTTTTTTCTCACCTCTTTGGTTTGATTTGGTTTGGTTTGGTTTGGTTTTGGTTTGGTTTGACCTTAAAACGTAACTACAACCATAATGGGTAGCTAAGTATAAAATGAGCAACAAGCCCCTGAAGTAAAGACAGTTAGTGAAACAAAATGCTAGATAGGGTGGAAGGTTCCTCATTAGTCCTGATACTAGCAAGCATGCTGCAAAAATATCTTTAGAGGATAAGGGTGGAAATGTGATGGACAAGCTGGTGAAAAATCCCACTGACCCTGGTGGCTGGCTGCAAGGCTGCCTCTGGTGGCTAATATGCATTTGAAAGCTCTGGTTCCTCTTCTGACGTGCAGAACATAGACATTGTATGATGTCCTGAACTGAGCTACTGAACTAAGGTACCAAGGGATGGATAAAGTAAACCCATAATTTCCATCCTGCTCAAGAAACTCAGAGACAGGTGGCATCATCAGTATTGTATATAAATCTTCTTCCACAACAGGAAACTGGCAAAGAGAGAGAAAAAGGTGACTGCTGTGAAGTAGGCTTTCTAGGTTGACTTGGTAATGTTTGTGTAATTTCTGCTGCCTGTGAGCTAGAATATAGATATGATAATAAATAGCCTTTTTCAGTGTTAACAGCCTATAGTATGAATTCTTGTCTTAAAAATTTCAGAATGATATATTGATGACAGGGAGCCCACCCTCCCTGCTCATACTTTGTAGAAAGTTTCCCTCAAATGTGTATTCAACTTTGGAGTTCCTTGGAAGGGGGAGAAAAATATTCAGGTGGTGTTCTGAGCTAAGGTCACATAAGAAAAACCTTTTTGTCTGTGAAAGTGCCTGAACTCTGGATTAGGTTGCCCAGAGAGGCTGTGAAGTCTCTATCAGTACTGAAAATCAAAATTCAATGGGATGCTGCCTGTCCAATTGTTCTGGTTAAACCTTGACTGAACAGCAAGCTTGTACTAGGGGATCTCCAGGAGTCCCTTCACACCTCAGCTTTGGAAAAGTCTATCCTATGCTTAGCAACTTAGGAAATTAATCTTTCAGACATAAAATAAAACATCAGCTATCATCAGTCCTGATTCAGGTGATCTTAGATTGACTTCATATGGCCTAAAATGCTGCCATTTGGCTCTTGCTATTTTCCAGTATGAGAAGTAGACCATTGCAAGCCCAGGAAAGCAAGAAGCTGAAGTGTGTATTTGCTGACCTGATTATTTGAGCAGCAGCAAAGCGAGGGAGTTGCAGAGGTACCTCTGACAGAGGTGTCAGGATAAGTCCATTCCAAGCACATGGGAAAATTCCTAATAACATGTGAGCCAGCAGTGCAAAAGCTTTAGCAGATGCAATAGCAGCATGTGTTGCTGGCCCTGTGTGCCCTTGGAAAACTGTAAAATACTTCTCCATTGATTTCTGCATCTCTTGTAAGCAGCACATGAAATGTCACTATTCTTCAAGCACAGCATGCAGAATCATAACTGTAGTGGCTGCTCTGGAGGATCTACAGCCTTTGGAGCCTTGGCAACACAGACAGGGAAAGGTTATCTTCATGTCTCCTCTTCTGTGTCTGCTGACAGAGAATTGCTTCTTATTGCCTACATAGGAGAGATTTATTGTCTTTACTCTTCAAGACTGTACAATATAACATCTACACCACATTGTCAATGCTCAGCAGGTGTTCAGAGTTGCAGTTTGAGTGACTGATTATGTTTCAACAGGAGATGTGACATTGCTTTTTGAAGGTGCAAGTATTTAATTTCATAGGTTTTCACCTGCTTTAGCTGGAGAGTGAGAAGAAGGCATTTGAAACAGCTCATAACTAAATAATTAGCTGAGGTTGATTGTGTGTAATTGCTGTAGATTACAATTTATTTATGCGCTCGCAAAGGTATCTGCCTTTCTTTGAGTATTTCTACATTTTAGAAACCTTCTCAATTATTAGGAGGGGTTTGATTATGATTTTTGGATAGAAGAGAAGGCAAATAGTGGAGGCCAAAAACAAGTGTAATTTTTCCACAACTATTTTTTTATAAACAAGTTTGAAGGACAATGCCAGGAAGGGATGGAGAGAAAAGCATGCACTGAAGTGATGTAGGAATTAGAAGGGAATCCTGTCTTTGTGTGAAGGATTTACTCAGTGAAATCCTGGTTACTGAAAAAACACCAACCCTTTCAAAACTTACACCTGCATAGGTAAAGTAGGTAGAGACTTTGTTAGCATTTTAGTAAAAGAGTCAGACATGAAGACTGTATTAAAATAATCCAGATTTTTTGGCATTTTTACTTTTTACTCACCAACCTGTTCTGAAAAGAAGAGTACACTTAGATTAAGGATGCTGTTTCATTGCAATGATCAGCTCTTAGAGATGCAGGGGGACATGATGAATAACCACATGGCTAGAGAGTAGCCTAAAAAAATAAAACTTGGAAAGACCCTGGCCCTAAGCAAGCTAACAGTTGATAAATTCTAGTCTAGTGCAGGTAAAAGCACAATACCTAAATGCAAATAAAGAAAAAGGACAGGTGGAAATAGGTAGGGGGTTGATGAAGCTGTGACAAGGGCTTATAAAGAAACAAAAGAGGAGGCATGGGTCATTGTGAAAACAAACAGTAGATAAATATGGCTGGAGCAAGGCGGGATTGCTTTTTTTCCAAATGTCTGGGACATTTGGCGTCCCAGACGGACCAACAGTCTGGATCTTGATGAGAGTGTGGACAGGATTGATTAATAGAGAAAAGCCTTTCTTGAAATGAACAAATATCTGCTTCCCTAAAATTGCTGCATCAACAAGTGAGCCAAGGACATGGTTTAGTGCTGAGTAGGGGCAACAGGTCCCACTGCCTGCACATGCCCCTGTGTGCTCAGGGTGCAAAAGGAACCTCCAGCCCATTGCAGGGCTGAGTGAGAAGGTGTAACACAATTTGGGGGATTATGTTTTCCTAAAACATAACACTCACCTGAGGTACAGATAAGCTACTCAGCTGCAGATACAGAGCCTGGATTCCCATTCTTCATTATCACCTTAAGAACAGCTTGGGCAAACTTGCATTCAGGCATGAAGAGGGGAGACTGTGCTGTGCTCTGTCACAAATCTATCCTCTCAGGAGGCAGGTGTGTTGATGTCTTTTTCACTGACATAAACAGCTTGAGGAAATAAGATTTCTGACAGCCCATGGAAGTTGTTACAGACCTCGAGTGAATCAAGCCAGGTAATCAAGCTAATAGGGAGGCATCAGAAAGATGAATTATTTTTATTTATATTGTGTGACAGCTAGAGTCCTTCACCCTTTGTGCTTGGCACTGTAAAAAGCATGTACTAGAGGATGATCCTTGCCCTGCATTCTTGCTGTCTAAAGAGAGTGTGGACTGCTACAACTTGTAGAAGTCAGTGCAGGGCTGAATTTTACTAGCTGAGATCTGTAGTGCTGGCTCACTGGAATACTTTAGAGGTCCACAGAAGGTTATGGTAATTGCCTACATGGCCAAGCTGTTGCATGTGGTCTTTTGACAAGCATGATACAAGAGCTTTTATTGACACTTTAGCATCTTAAAGCAAAAATTCTTGTTGGCATGATCCTCTTGTCCTTTTGTATGTTTTCACAGAATCTGATTGTTCTGCCTGTTTGGGTGACTTAATTTCTCTTTCTTTTTCACTCCTAAAGACTGATTAAAATCTCAGTACTTAAGTGGAATATCTGGGATTTATGGTGATTGTGACCTGGTACTTCATAAAGACAGTGATGTTATAAATAATGAATGACGAGACTGCAGATTAATACCACTGAGATGACCACAGTGCAACCAAATGTTCTTCTTACCATACGTATGTAGCCAAAAATCTGTATTTGGATTTTTATAAGTGCTCTTTCTAAAGAAAATTCTAATAAAAACAAAGCATCTCCAAGCATGGCTTGCTGGTATTTGTAAGCTAAGTTTTTCTTCACTTGTTTTCAATTATGCGGAAAAAGGCTCAAATGATCAGTGATCTCTTACAGCTTTTAAAACCAGAAATTAATTAGCTGTCTGTTTTGGGGATGGAGAGTGATTTCAGATTCAGGATGTTCCTTCTTCCTTGCTACTCTGATCATGCACACCTCCAAAGCTGCTAATAGTATTTCATGTAGCTGTTTCATGTAGGGTGTCACGTCAACAGTTTTCTGTTCTGCATTTCTTATAAGGACAAGTTCCTTGTGTATCTCCATTTTTCCATCCTGCTGTCGGCTCTTGTAGTGTCATTTCCTTCTGTTCTTGTTTCTTCCTTCCCACACACCTCCCTTCTCACAGGTTCACAGCATGATTACAGCCTAGAGCCTAACCCAGAGCTCGAGTGGAGCAGTTTGCAGCCACAGGGAGTTGCAGTGACCATGATTGAGACTGACAGAAAGAATAAAGCTTTCCACTTTTGTGAAGCATCTTCATGGCTACCATGAGAAGCTCTTTGACATATGGTAGTAGCCCTAAAGGAGGCTAAAGACATAGACACAACATCAAGAACACTTCCTGCAGCCTTTTCAGATGCCAGATAGGACTTTTTCCTAGCCAGTACAGGAATTTTAATGGGCAGTCCTAACCTTGCTCACTATTCCTTTTCTGTTCCCACTGTTAACACAATTCAGATTTAAATAGGCATATAGCACCTCCTATGAATTTGTTAACAATGGAATTCTTCTTGCAATTAATTTTTTCCTTCCCACCACAAGCTTCACTGTGCTGTGCAAACACATGTGTGCTGCTCCATGCCCCCTCTGCACACAGCCACAGCCTCTGCTTTGCATTAGCAGCCTTGCTTGAGCTTGGCATACGCTGTACCTAATATGTGTAGTTTGTATTAGTGTTCCCTTTTCGATCTGTCTGTGTGAGAACCTAGCAAACAGGAAGGTAGCCACCCTCTTATGTTGATAGTTCTCTGATGGCAAGCGTTCTCACCCTGTTGTCCCAGCTCTTCTCAGCCAGTTACACCATATTTAGGGCAAATTTGAAGCTCAGCCAAGCTGACAGTCAAAGTTCCCCTCGATAAAGCCTCCAACAGCAGGAGGCTCCCGATGGTGTTGTCATTCTTATGCCTACTGCTCAGGCTTTTATTTTTTGCCCTAACACATGGGATATGCTAAACATGAGATGAAGGAAGGGGTGGTTCTTAGGTATCCATCACGAAATATGATACATATCTGAGTGCTACAGATTTTGATTTTCCTTTACCAACTGTAGCAGCTGAAGCAGTGGTCCCTACAGTGAAGTTGTATCTTGATTTCTAGTCCAGTATTCTTTTTCAAACTGCTTGTGAATTTCTGAAACTTTCGCTATCTGAAGTACTCCACGCTTTGTATCTGTTTAATCAAAGTCAACCAATTTTTTTTTCACTGTTCTTTGAAAAATGATTGAAGACTCTCTCAAAATCAAATCAGGCAAGTTACAAAGTTTGTTAGTTGTGCACACAAAGTGGCTTCATTCTGGAAACTAAAACACAGCATGGAAGCAGTCTTAGGTCAGACGACATATGTTTCATTGCCACTGGATTTGGCTTCATTAGTCTTCCTGGCAAATGGTGAATGTGTGGACTTTCTAATTGTTTAAGTGAAGTTAAGATAAGGAGTTTACTCTTCTTTTGTATTCAGGTGAATGTTGTCACTTTTAGGTAAAGTTTCCACAGTCATTAAGAGGATCAGTGGTCATGTTTCAGTAAGTCTGTGAGCTCTGTATGCTGTAGCTGTATACTCGGTATTTACTCAGGCATTGAGATGGGTGTGGGAATTAGCCCTCAGCCCTTCAGCTGGCACTGAAGTTGTTGTTCATGGAGCTGCATGTCAGTCTTCAGCTGCTTGGAGCTGTCTGTGGAGAGGGACGGGCCGGACCAGTTCCATCAGCAGCTGAAGCTGGCTTGCAGCAGCTTGAGTCTCCCACAAGGGCATCCTGATACCCTCTAATCCTGTCCTAGAGGGGAACACAGCAGGAACTGCCAGGCTCTGTGCAGAGCAGCTTTACACTGGCAGAGTCCTTCACAAGGAAGGATTTCCTGTGGCCTGTGCATTATTGCTCGAGTGGAAGGACACAAAGGCAGCCTGGTAGCTCCAAAGATCTGGATTCCAGACTTCAGTTGGCTGTGTGGGAGGTCTGAGGGTCAAAGGCCCAGACGCAGGCATGCCTATATGCTCTTCCTCTTGCCTGTATCAGACTCCCATCTCCTTCCCACTTCCGCAAAAACTCCTGGATGTTTTGAGAAAAACTGCACATTGCCTGGCTGTCTGCTGCAAGGGTATGGGAGATGAGGTCATGTGGGAAAAAGGCTGCAGTGGAGCCAAGAGGAATGTGGAATTTGGGCAGCAGCCAAATTCAGATTACTTTTACATGGCCATCTGCACCTGTGTTTGTGGGGGCGGGGATTTCTGATGCTGTTGAACTGACTCAGCAGTTGTACACACAAAGGCTGGCAGGGTTTCTCCCCTCTCCTCTCGTCTGCTCAGTGTCCCTGCCAACACCCCATCATTCCCATCCAGGTGCAAGTAATCTCTATCGAGAAATCAGAAGAACTCATCCCAGGAACTGACATGAGACTGATAGTGAAGGAACAACTCCTGAGGTGCTACGTCCAGAAAATACTGGCTCATTGTATAAAACACGCCTGTCTGTAAAGCACCATGCCCTGGAACTGTGGTCTGGAGGGAACAGCACACATGGTTTTCTGTAAGCCCTGTCCTACTTTCAACACAGGCCCATAAAAGGAGGTGTTGATGGTAGTGAAGGGATCTGCTCTCTCCACAGTGCCTGAGTGGACTTGTCTGTACTAGGACTGTCTCTGAAGGATTTCCTCTAGTCTCAGTTGTGGCTTGGGTCTGTAATGCAAAGAGAAACAGAAATTACTGGGTTTTATATGCACCACCAGAAGTGTGCTTATACTTCTGAACACAAAGAGGCTAGATACATGTTCCAAGTAGACTTAAAACAAAGAAGAAACTTAATGCATAGATGGATGTAGAAGAAAATTATAAAAATGAAATATAAAAAAATTTACAGAGTAATAGAGATAAATGTAGGCAGCAATATTGCCTCTTGGTTTGCAAGAAGGGAAGATTTTCCTTATCTGTGAAATGGGCATCACTAGCATCTGTACCGTTCTCTGCTTTATAATCAGCCAAGAAGGTAAATCAGGGACAGGCAGAAATTCAGAGAGCTATAACCAGCTCCTTAATGGCCCTGCCATCCTTTGTGTGGACACCAACCTGACGCAGAAGGCAGTGAGGCATGTATTGTTCGCACTCCAACGCCCTTCATTATGTGGGAGTATGCTAATAAGCATATTTTTCTGACCCCCAAATTACCAACTTCATGTTATCTGCCATGGGAATTCCACACTCTCCAGTGAGATAGTTGTGTTAACCAGACATGAACTGCCAGAGAGAAAATATTCAAGTAAACAAACATATGCTTAGTGACCTAATTAAGCAGAATGTTTATATTCCATTCAAGTATGAGACCATTTCAGTTTACTTCCTGTTCTGCATTCTAATTTTGCTGTCAAAAGTATAAACAACTGGCTGTGCAGTTTTTGTGTCTAACTGACCCAGTCAGACATTGAAAATACAGCTAAGATATGAGGTGTCAAGGAGTATCAGCAAACCTTTCACTTCAGAGAGAAGTGGAAATGATAATTATTCCACTGATCCCAACTTAGTTCCTTACATTTTTCCACATCATCTAATAACTCAGTTAAGCAGCCTATACACTTAGGAAAAGAGAAGTGTTTTTTAATGGAGTTCACTAGCCAACTGGTTGCAATGTATAATAAAATAGTCACAATATAATGTTTCATCATAATTTGTTAGGCAATATCAGAACAATAAGGCCTAATGTTAATAGCAGAGCAAAACTGTTTATAGAGAAAAATTGTTTATAGAGAAAAATTGTTTGAGGGCAGTTCCTGCCAGGATGCAGGGTTGTCCTGCCAAACTGAATATAGTCGGATAAAGGCTGTCCACATCTGTGCCAAAGGATGTGCAGAAATGTGGGCATAAATATATGTGCAGTAGTTCTGTGTACCACGTCTCTCAGGTTTCTTTGTCCATGAACTTAAGTTGTTCCAAAAGTAAAATTGAAAAGTGAAGAGAGAAGAGCAGTGTGAAATTGATTGGGAAAGTCAGAATTTGCCATTTAGGAGGACAAGGATGAAGAAGTTTGATGCAGTGTATAATTAGTGCACTCTGTCAAGAAAGAGGCATTTACAGGATGTGTTGTGTCAGTTCTTTTTCTATTCAATGTCTTGGTTACGCACAGTGGCAGTGTAGTAAAATGACATTTATTTATACATAAATAATTAGGGAAGGATGCAGCTTTCATAAAAGAACATGCATTTGTAATTGGTGTAATACTGCTGTTGCAGGCATGCCACTAAAAACTGGCTGCTGTTTGAACTCCCCTCAGCTGGAGTAGTCCTTCAGGAGTTGAACAGGCCAAAGGGCTTCAATGAATATAGTCCTGTTAGGTCTGAAGCCTGTTAAATCAGCTTAATTTAAGCCTGTTAATCAGTTAAATCTATTTAATTTAAATAGAAATTTCTATCAGTTATGAAGTTCAGCAGTGAGTCATTGATGTTACCCACTTTGGGGGCAGAGAGGGTATGTATGTACTTGTACACAAATTCATATACATGAACAAGATTTCTTTGTTTTGTCTGTTGAATTTTCTATAAATCACTTAAATGAGACAGTAGGAAAGTGTGTTTTCTGTGCTGTAAATAACAAAGAAGTATACTGACAATCATGTCACAAAAAGAAGTACCATTTCACTGAGATAAATCAGTGAGTTCATCAGTTAACCAGTTAAACATACATGAATCTCTGTGAGTGCTTTATAGTAATTTTGAAATACGGTTGTATACTTACATTAATAGAAATATAATGGCTTTTTAAACAATATACAGGAGTCCAGAATTTGTATAGATATGTTTGTGTTTTTATACATTTACACTTTGAATAATCCAGGACAAAATTGTGTTCAGCCCTTACTTCCAGTCTTTCGATATAAGTAGGATCATTTGAGCCAAATACAAGGAAGACACTTCCTCTCAGACCCTGCTGCTTACACAGAGAAAAGCTACAGGGTTGGGGGTAGGTCATTCTTCAGGATTCTCCCAGCCTAGTTCTTTCTTCCTTTGATGTCCTCAGATGCACCCAAGGACTTTGGGGGCTTTTTGAGCTCAGCTCAGAGCTGCCTGCCAGTCCCATTGGGTGCCATTTCCTCTTCAAAGAGCTATTCCTGCAGCTGCTCCCTTCTGCGCAGGGAGCGGAAGCCTTTGAAATTGCTGCAGCTTCTCTGCACAGTCAGTTGAAACAGCTCGCATCAAAAAGGAGAGGAGGAGAAGTGCTTGTATCTGTTTAAATTAATTATAGAGGCTCCAGCAGAAATGTGAAGGCAAACAGAGAGAGGAGACCTGATTTGTGGGGTAATTCTTAGAACATTGATTGCTAATCTCTGCATCGACTTTCTGCTTCTGGCACAGAATGAAGCAGCCGTGCCAAAAGTTCTTTTTACAGGAAATGTTCTCCAATGGGACAGACAGACAACGTGTGATCAGCTCAGTAGCTGCTAGGGAGCACCACAGGGAGGTTAAAAAGTCTTCAGCTGCTTTGACAATGGGAAGATTCAAATCTGTAAACAACATGAAGAAGTTGCTTCAAAAATTATACTAAAACATCACATCTTTATTCTCAGGCTGGGCAGCCTCTGAAGTCCCCTGATCTGCCTGAGGGACCTGTTTGGCCCTGCAGTAACTCAGAAACTAGACCCCATAGAAGTCCCTTCTCTGTCTGCCATCATGTGGGAGGTGCTGCACAGAGAAGTGGTTATGCTTAGCGGTGATTGCAGATGAAATGTGAGGAAGGGGATATTACATCAGGTGAGCATGTGATGAATTTCTTACCCCATGCTGGAGATCAGAAATTGTCCTGGAGCATGCTGAAAAATAGAAGGATTGAAACAGGTGTGTTTGGTTTTTTTCTGGCTTGCAAGTCAGCTTTGTTGCTTCCAGTTGTGATGGAAGGGGAGTCATTCCCTGTGTGAGGCACTAATATTGGTCAGACTGACAGACTGTTTAACTGTTTTGACCAGGAGAACATGAGAAGACCCTAAAGACAGCAGAATAATGGCAGCCTTTCCAGCAGCCCTGTAAGGCTCAGACTCATGGCAAGTACATGCTGTTCTGTACATCAAATGAGCAAGATTATGCAGCATCCACCTTGAGAAGAGTTTGAACTACAGTGGCCTTGACTGTGTGGTGCCAGCATCCTTCATATGAAGTCATCAGACACAATGAGCTTGGGTTCAAATGTTATGCTAGAAAGTGGGTTCACTTTTAACTGTAAGATTTATCAGAGGTTTTGCCTGAAAGAAACTGACTTACTGGAAGACGCCTGATCTGCATATCTGATTAGGGGAAATAGACAATATTTCCCTCTATTTTTTTAATTCCTTTGGCCTAATCTTTGTGTGTGTATGTAGAATATACTGTGGAAATTAGCTTAGCAGTAGCAGTGCTGGTGCTTTTTTACATCTGCATTCAGTAATACAGGCAGACTTAGAAAGTAGGTGGTTTGGGTTTCATTGCTTCACACATTGCTCAGCTGTGGTGTAAGTCTGTTGTTGCTTTGGCTTAGGGGTCTGGGGACATTGTGCCAACAGCAGAAATTGATCTCAGGTGTGGAATGTGTGACAGATACTGTGGCATGAATTTCTTAGGTGACATCTCCTCATTCCCCAGTTGCCCTTTGAAAGGATGAAACAATCTTTTAGCCAGAAGATCTCTACCTCCTTTGTCCCAGATTTGGGGCTTGAATTGGTGCTAGTTTTAGAGACATGACAGAGTTGGATGTAAGCAAGTGCTGGAATAATGATGAATGATGATACTTGAGGATTCAGGGTACAGTGGACCCCTAAGGTGTAGGTACCACTTTAGGAAGAGGAACTCTGGATTTTAATAAACGGCTGATATTTAGGAGGCCAAAACAAGTTTCTGCACTTCTCTCATTACAAAGAATCAGTGTTCAAGATACCAGGCTCGCGTGCTTCTGGAGTTGCTGTCCATGGATAAATGCTCTTTACAAAAGGAACTATATTTTTCAGCTCTGACTTGCAGAACTCTTCCATGCTTTTGCTGAACTGGGAGGAACAAGTTAGTTTTGGTACAATAATGGAGATGGCTTTTTTCATAATGTACTAGTCTTAATAGCATATTCTGTCTGCAGTGTTTTTCTCTGCCTGGTACATTTGGCTGCACTAAATCAGAGTGAATTTATAATCTTTTACTTCTGGAGGAGGTGGCAGCAAGGCAGATGACTACAGTACCTCTTATAGAATATTATTATAAAAGAAGTGTGAATTACCTCCTAGCCTCTCATGCTGTTGAAAAATTGATTTGAATGACATTTTCAAGGTGTTGTTTCTAAGACATTCAGTAATTGTCATTCATCCATGAATGGTTAGTGAGATGAATAACAAAAAGTTGTTTTGGATTCATAGGAGGAAGTGTTAAAAATAACATTCGGAAAAAAAACCTAGTTATGCTAAATTCTCCTGTATATCTAAACAGCACCAAGGTTATCTAAGTGGTTTTAGTAATTGTCAAAGAGATTATCTGAGACGTAGAAGTGGAAAGATCATTTCCATTTGTGTGTAGACTCTTAAAAGTTATCTGACATGGACAGATGCATATGATATTATGGCAATGTGGCTTCGAGGAAAATAAAGCAAGCCTCCTTGCTGGCCATTCTTTAGGTAGATAGAATATAGCAGCATTGCTTTTGAGTTCATTCATCCTTTCAGCAAGCAAATGTCAGAATGTAAACATGGCAAGGAGAGAGGAGGGAAATGAGTGAATCTTAGAGGACTTCATCTTTGAGTGTAAACCTTGAAAATGATTGACCTAGAAGGAGATATATACTTACTGGATAGTTGCATGTAGGCTTCAGGAAAAGCTTCCAATAGATATATTGCAAAGAGGTGGTGAGCCTCAAGAAATCAGAATACTTCATCAGGATTTAAAGATCCATGTAGTTCCCACAGACACATGCTAATGGGTGGAAACAGCTGTGTATGTTATTTTGAAGGTGCATGACACTTTAAAATTTCTGGTATTGTAGGTTGAAAATAGAAGGAATTATATAAATAAAAAACATCTCCCTGAGTAGCGCTGGCACAGCATCAGCACTGTCCATTTAACGTTTACCCCCCATAAGGGGGCTGGAGTGGGAAAATTCCTGTGAGGGGACATAACCAGGCCAGCTGAGCCAAATTAACCAAAGGGATATTCCATACCATATGATGTCAGCTCAGATATAAAAGCCAAGGAAGGGAGGAGGAACATGGGGCATTTGTTATTTTACAGTGTTCACCTTTGGAGCAACCCCTGTGTGCGCTTGAATCTCTGCATCCTGGGAAGTGGCTGAATGTCACTTGCCGATGGGAAGTAGAGACTAACTTACTTACACATGGTCAAACTTTTGCTTTAGTAAAATGCTTTATCTTAACCTATTGTGGTTGTTTTCCATCTTGTTTTCTCTCCCCTCTCCCACGATGAAGCGGAGTGACTGAGTGGCTTGGTGGGCACCTGATGTCCAGCCAAGGTCAACCCACTACAGATACATACATTCCCCAAAAATATCATTAGCAGTACTGAGCTTCCATCCTATAGGTCTGATTCCCAAAACTTTTATCTGCGCGAAAGCAATCAGTAAAGCAAATATTTTCTGGTTACCTACAAGATGGAAATTTATGCTAAATGAATAGGTTTCTAAAGAAATGCTAAGAGCACTTAATAAAAAGTCTTCTACCTACCTATCTACTTCAGTAAAATCTGTTTGTAGAGTGTGCTTTGACTCACATATTCTCCATCTGCTCTGTTCTGTCTATCTGTGCTTTTCCCATGCATACATCTGCTTGAGATGCCAGGTAAGTTGCCCATCTCTCACTGAGAAGTAAGCAGAGAGCATAAATATTTTTGTCACATTAATAGCAAGAACTTGCATTTGTGATGTGCATTGCATTGTCTCTAGTGACTTTGCCTACCCTTTTTATGTTCCCTGAGCTCTGGATGTCCAGTTGGCTTGTTTTTCACCACTGCTTTCTTTTTTTTTTTCTTTCCTGTCCTTGAAAGAATTTCACAATGTTAAAAATACCAATGATGTGGGTCATCTCTTTTCTCCCATTCCACATTTTAAAGTAGAACATCCTTAAACAGTAATACTTTACTCCTTTACTCCTTTACCTCCACTGGCTATCTTCCTTGGAGGACTTTGTAGCTGCCTTGTCTCTGCCTGTTGCTGTGGCTGTGAATGAAGCAGCACCTTGTCTTGTGTGTGATACCAGAGTAGGGCATAAAGAGGAATGATAGGACAGGGAATTTCTTTCCTATCAAAAGCCAGACAGGTCTTCCACTGATAAAGACTTTGTTAACACCCATATTCACACTGTTCAGCACAGGTGGAGAGAGAATGCAGAAGCCGAGCAGCATCCAGGCAATGTGAAGCTGGAAGCAGAAAGGGGAAAAGGGATTTTACAGAGAAAAAGAGGTGAAAGGTGGGAGCAGAAAGAGAACTTCAGCTTGTGGTGGCTCATCTGAATGAAGCTGGCTGGAGGTTTACAACCAAGGCACCAAAACAGTAGTTCAAGTAATTTAGGAGTCCTTAGAGGGCAGAAAGCATGGTATCAAATACTGAAGACTTTTGCCATATTGCAATTAATATAATTTTTGTTTTCTCACTTTCAGTTCGAAGGACTGTTAAATACATCTGGAATTGATAAATGAATGAATAGACTGCCACTTACAAATCCTCACCCAAAATGAAATAATGTGGCTTCCTATTAAATGGGAGATTATTACTGTCCCAACACAGGCAGAAGCATAGTCCAACAAAATTAAGGAGCTTTCTGAATGCTTTGACAAATAGAGTGCTAATGGCCTTGATGAAAAATTAGTTTTAGCAAGATCTTCCAAATATTTCCTCCAATTTCAACTATATTTCAGTCCCACTACATGCATCTGTTCATCTCAAAGGAATTCTAGAAGGCATTGGGACATTTTTCAACATCATTGGTCAATTACATTACCACCAGAGCTGGTCACATATTAAATGAAAACAAAGTTATGGTTCACAGAGACAGAAAGCGTACTGCTTTGTGGACGCTGGGGCTGGAAACATCGTTCCAAGGGAATCACAGCATGGAACCATCATTTTTTGTCTCCCTACTTTTCTAGTTTGAGCCACTGTTGTGCTGGGGACCTCAGAAGCAGTGTGAAGATTGCACTACAGTTAGTGCTAAGGTTCAGAGAGTCAGAAATCATAAGGTTCCAGGGACACTGGGACTACATAAGTCATGCCAAGGGGATTGCTGCAGAGCACAAACATTTCTGCCTTCACACCCTTCTATTTTGGGTCACCCATGGTGCTATGGACCTCAGCCTTAGCACCAGGGTTTCATTAATTATAGGATTAGGGTTAGAGTTCAGAAAGCCAGTTCAGCTCAGGGGACACAGGGGCTGGAAAAGTTACGCCAAAGGAATCATGACAGAGCACCAACATTGCTGCCTTCAGCCCTTTCTAACCAGGAACACCCATGATGATGGAGTGAGGGGAAGCCATATGAAGAGTAGCTGAAGTCACTTGGTCTGTTCAGCCTGGGGAAGAGGAGACTGAGGGGAGACTTCATAGTTCTCTAGAGCTCCCTGGTGAGGGGAGCAAGCCTGATTTCTGTGGTGACCAGTGACAGGACCCAAGGGAATGGCATGAGGTTGTGTCAGGGCAGGCTTAGGTTGGTTATTAGAAAAACAGAGCCTCTTCCCCAAGAGGGTGGTTCGGCACTGGAACAGGCTTCCCAGGGAAGTGGTCACAGCACAAGTCTGACAGAGTTCAAGGAGTGTTTGAACAAGACTCTTAAGAACCTGGTGTGACTCTTGAGATGTTCTGTAGAGGGTTAGGAGTTGGACTTCAGTGATCTTTGTGGGTTCTTTCCAATTCACGATATTCTATGTTTCTATACTTTTTAATGCAGAAAGGTGTTTCTGATTGACTCAAATAAATACTTCAACAATTTTTTATTTTTGAGCGGGAAAAGTGGAGCTGTCCTCACTATAAAATTTTTAAGAATTTTAAACATTGTTTGCATTTCACAGAAATAAAATATATTTGTATTGACCCTTGCACCACAAAAACAGCTGTAAGCAGTTGATTTTCTGCAACTCTCAACACTTAGAAAAGGATTTACTGGCCAATAGGGCTGTTGACCTCTCCTAGATGCAGAGTGAGAAGGCCTCTCCACTTTTTGGCCAAAACAGTCCATCATCTGTCAAGTACACTGGGGGAAGTACAGTAAAGATCTCCTTCAGTCTTTCTGCCTGGGGAAGGAGCTTGTGTCTCAGCTAGCAGCAGAGATGAAGGATCAGTAGGGGTTTCCTGAAGGATCAAGGCACAGGTATTAGTGATGCCACTTACTGTATGTAAATAATTTATAGGTAAGAAAACTTTCTAAAACACACTGTTTCTATTAGCTTCTTTAGACTTGTGGTTATTTCTAAAAGTGTTTTTGACTTTTCCTGGGAAGTGGAGATGGGAAACAGTACAGAAACTCCTAAATACAAATACTCCTAAATACTTGCAAATACTATGAAGATATTTCTGGCTCCCTAGTGAGGGAGCTGCATCCTTTCTGCATTCTGAGACGTGCCTAACTGAAGACTTGCCATGAATCCTTGAATCTCGACCATATGAATCACTAAGATGCATGCTGCTGAGCCTGGGCTCAGGTTTGTGGAAGCTGTCCAAGTTGCCCTGAAGCTGAAGTCCATTGGTTTTAAGCCCCCAGTTGCTCTCTGCTTTCACCAGAAGGCAGGGCTTAGAAAAGAATAAATTTAATAGGCAATAGCCCAAGTATTCCCCTGCCTTTTTGTGTTCCCTCTAGCTTGTTTACATTGACATTTAGAGAGGCAGATGAGCTCACATTTAATAAAAAGTTTTGAAATAATCTGCTTTGATTGGGTGCCTAAACTACTGGATTTTATCCACATGATTTTCTTCTGCTGCCATGAATGTAAGAGGTCAGTACATTGATGCCCCTAAGTAGCTGTGCGCTTCCCACCAGTATTGTGCTGACTTCGACTTCCTGCGAAGGGAGTGTTATAGTGGGCTGAGCCCAGTGGAAGGCATCACCAGCACCTGCATTCCAGTTCAAATTCCATTACTGTTTGCCTTTTGCTTTGGTTTAGTCAAGATGCATTTTCTTTCTCTGTGTGCGTGTCATCACTGATAAAGTGCTTTTATTTTTCTTCCCCCCCCGTCTCACAGAAATATTGTAAGGGTTCATTGGAATTTTTATAAAGCATACTGACCAGCTTGACCAAAGTCAGAAGTTATTTTAATTAATAAGACTATTACAAAGAATTATGCTCTGGTAATCCTAACAGCTGATCTCATAGGGTTGTCAAGAGTCTCTTATTCCAATTCTTGTTCAAGTTTGCTAAAAAGTTTGGAGTTTTGATTTATTTTACTCCTTTGTTTTGCAATAAAATGGTAAAGTGGTAATTGACATTCCTGAGGTGACAAAGCAGTCTCATGCTCTGGAGAATGTGTTAGAGATAGCTGTTTAAAGTTTCAGATTTATCTAATGACCGTAAGGTAATATTAAATCTTTTTATAGTAGTTCCTCTGCTTTTGGGCATTGCATCAGAGCAGCAAGCTTTTCCTATTATTTTGCTTTTGTTCAGTAGTGAAGGTCATTAAGAAGTTGGTTATAGGGCTGAAGAAGCCTGCCCAACAAGCCAGTCCAATATGTCAAGTAATTAAAATACAAATATTACTCTACTGCCAGGTCCCTTCTGCAGGAGTACAAAGTTTAGTAACCTATTAAGAGTGCACTGCAGCAGCAGCAGCAAAGGAGAAACTAGAGTGCCAAGTGTGCGTACATTATGTACCCTCTCTCTACCCAGCGCTGCTGCCAGTCACACAGGCCGGGTTTGATCACTTAGGTGTTCTTGCTGAAAATAACACTGGCACAAGACCCTGCCTAGAAACTTGCAGAAGTGAATTGCACACGTGGGTGCCCCTGAGCAGCAGTGCTTAACTACTTGCTAGCAGTGGCTCCAAGGTCTTAATGCAAATACAGTGTTATTTGGGGAGGGTAAATGCCCTGGGGAAGCATATAATGAATAAACCAACAGTATTAGGTAAGTCTCCTCTGCTTTTGGCCTGCCTTTGTAATGCTCTTAAGTCAGTCTTCCTTCTCAGTCCTGGAAGAGTAGCTGCCATCCTTCTGGTCTCCACCATGAGCTCCACATACGTTGTTGGCTTGGCTTGGCACAGGCCAAATCTGAGCCAGTCAGTCTTCAGCCAGCACAACTGCAGCTCCAGTTCTGGAGAGAGAGGCTCTAACCAGCCTTTCTCAGCTAGCCTGCTGGTTGGAAGAGGTCTCTCTTCTCTCACCCAGCTTCCTATGCCCACCTAGCCCACCATGCTAGCTCTCACACCTGCACTACAGCCTAATATACTTGAGATGGTTCTCAAGTCTTTCTCTTAGCAATGGGGTCATCCTCAGTGCTTCATCCCAGTGGAAAATATCGCTGCTATGGAGTTCAAGTGCTCCTAATTAGGTGTGCATTTTCCTATTCCCAACAGAACACCGCTCCCCAATATAGGGTCAATCAGATACTCTCAGTCAGCTTGGGATCACAGTTCTTCTTCAATTACACAATTTGTAATGATCTTCCCTGTTTAAAAGGGTTTATGCTGCAATTCTTGCACTTGACTAGCGCGACAGAACAATGCTATAGCTAACATTAGGAAATACATCTCATGACTGGTTAGTCCGTTCCCACCTCAAAGGCATTTCCATAATCTTCTGCTTCAAACACACATTCACACACCATTAGTGTGGCCATTAACAATGTGGCAAACATAGAACTAGGGGTTTCTGGCATCTTTCTGCTCCCCAGTTAAAAATGTTGAGTTACATTTCTATTAAGAAAATGCAAAGAGTCTTCAAGAGAGAAAATGCTCAAGAGACACTTCAGAAGGGCAGGGGGTAGATATACTGCAGGTCAGGTTGGTTCATCTCTCTTTCCTTTTACACTTTTACCAGTGGGGTGGTATCAAAGACGCTGTACAGAATGCAGCAAGTTCTTATAGGCCCAGTGTCGGCCAGGAGTGGAGGTGGACAAGAGGCACTGAGGGCTGACAAAACTGGGCATAAAGGCCAGTGACCATAACAGCCAGGCCATTAGGGTCATAGAATCAAAAGGTTGCTGAGGTGGGAGGGCACCATGGAGATTTGTTTTGTCTAAACCCTGCTCAAGCAGACAGCTGGAGCCAGTGGCCTTGGATAGTATCCAGTCAGGTTTTGAATACCACCAGGATGGATGGAGATGGAGATCCAGGATGGATGGATGGATGGAAGGATGGAGACTCTACAACCTTTCTGTGCAACCACTTTTTTGTGTTTGATCACCTCAGAGTCAAAAAAAATGTGTATCTTATGTGTAAAGAAAAATTTTCATGAACTATTTGCATGTGTGGGTGACCTCTGTCCCAATGCTGGCATCTATCCCACAATACAGAAGAGCTCAGACCAGCTGGAGCATACATGACAAGACTTCACAGAAGACTGCACAGCTTTATGAGCAGGTGGTGCAAACGAAGTTCTGTCTGGAATCCCTATGGCAATAGGAGAATACAGATAAAATTTCTAGTACCAAAAAAATGCATTATGATACTACAATTACCGCCAAAGTAATGATTTTTTTAGGCCACATTTATCAGGGTCAAGAGAAGGAAACCAAGGGTTATTACATCATTTTAACTACCTTGGACCTTATCTCAGAGGCTGGAGCTGAAGTTCTTGAGGTCTTTATGATAGGAGCTGTGATAACAAGCAAAGTAAGAAGTCCTCCTTCCTTCAGCATTCTCCTGAGTACAAGACATGAAACTGCTCATCCCACTGCAGCCCTGCTGTGCACACACTGCTCTCCCAGCAACAGCTGACCTTACACATGGTGACTGCTGTTGTTCTGCTCCTCTGTTTGCTAGGAAAAATTCTACTATGTGGTAAGAAGAATCACATTTTTTCCAGTTCTCCTTCCTTTTTCACATTTAAAATAGAAAAGCCTTGCAGGTCACTGGCAGCTCTGTAAGATCAGCCTGACTGGGGACTGAGCTGTAAGTGAGGAAAGCAGAGGCAGGCATACCAACATTAAGCTGAAGAGAAAAAATCAGGCCATAGTCTGCAAGAGAACCCAGAGAAGCCCATAGCTTTAATACTATGGATGTCAGAGCTCCAGTGCAACCTGATCATCTTGGAGCCCTTTGATACTATATATGTTCAGTATAACTGTCCTCTCCTATGTTTGTATATTGCCCATCACTGTAATCCTCAAAAAGGTATTTGACAGCAAGGCCATTTCCCTCTGAAAGGTGTTGTTTTTTTTTTCTTATCAAGCTCTGTATTATCTGTGTTAAAGCAAGATTACTTATGTTTACAGAGTTCCGAGTCTAAAAAAGTAACAAAATGTGAAAGATAAACTCTTTACAGCAGTGTTAACATCCATTTTATTTGCATCTTCTATTTTACACTATTCAGTAAATATGTACAGAATACATTTGCAGATTACAATATCAATGTCCACATCCTCTGAGAAAAAAAACAGATAAATAGAAATGTGTTCTGTGTAAGGAATGTGGCTGGATTTTGTTCTAAAAGAAAACATCACTTATAATTTAGTGATATTTGACACTATAACCTTTAGTTACATGATGTATATTGTTTTCAGTGCTCATCTCTTGGCAGGGGTGGTTCATAGAAGATATGAATGCCTTAGTTCAGGCATGGGTGAAAGGCAGAGCACCTGTCAGTCTCTGAATATGTTCCTCTTCTCCTGCCCTTCTCCCCAAATGTGTACCTTTTCATGCTTGTCTAAACTGCACTTCAGCCATGCACTTTATTTAGATTTTAGAAAGAAGTGACGTTATCAGGATTCATACATATTTAAGAACAAGGACAAACACTTTCTTGCATACTCACTGGTTAGCACTGAGATCTTTCTTAGTCCAAGCATTTGTACACATGATTTAATGTGATTCCATTTGTAAAAAACATGCCACCCTCTTGAGACCCTTGTATTTATCTGCTTTCAATTACATTTGAAGTATTCTGAAAGTCTCCTATACTAATCCCATCCAAGTTGGAAGCCACATAGCTCATGCATGACACTGTCAAACATGAGTAGTTGCAGATGTCAGTGCACCAGTGGCAGGAATCCAGAAAGATAGATCAAGGCTTAGTCACTGAAAAATACACGCCAGCACATCTCAGATACATAGCATTGTAGCACCTCATGAGGAAAACGTGTCGTGACAGGAAATCAATAACCTCTTGGAGGCGATCTGTTTTTGAAATATTCTTGATTAATTATGCCAGGGTGTGTTTGGCAACTTAGCCTGATCCAGCCTTAACCTAATGCTTTTTGCATGAAGCACTATTGTTACTAGTCTCATAAGTCAAATCTGATGATTCAAGTCAGGTTTTAAAGGGTCAGGCTATAGATTTTGTAATGTCTTTGTGCCCAACATTGCTGTCTTTACTATGGTGTGTAGCTTTTATTATCAATCAAAATAACAGTTGTTTTAAGATGAACAATAGCATTTACAACTAATTGCATTTGAAGCAAAATGACTCTCCTAAATAAAGCATGTCACACAGTGAGTAAAAGAAGTAGGGAATGTCATTGTATTTTCATGGCAGAAAGTGTTCATTTAGGATGTTCCCCAGCTTGTTTTCTCATGTACTTTCGTTGCAGGAGAAGCAGCTCTAGGAGACCCACAAGCAGGGCAGCATCTCTGTCCTTCCCCTTCCTTCCGGCATAAACTCATTTTTGCCCTCAACAGGTTTTTCAACCATATGTGCTACTCCATCTGCCTTTCAACCAATAAAGGAACCCATCCCATGCCTCTTGGCTTCCCTATTCCCCCACCACGTATCTCCTCTTCCCTGCACCTCAACACATGCTGGTGCCTTAGTCACTCCTGGTCTTAGTAATCTGGTGATGCCACTAAACCCAGCCTTGACCTTCTGCATCCTGAATATGGAGTGCAAGACCAGCAGCTGCCTTGGTGCCTTGGCTCATCATCGTCTGTTGGGTGACTCGGCAGTAGCTGCTCGTGTACAGCTGCTGTCACACAGCTTGGCCCTGCGCTGTTGCACAGGCATGCACCTCTGCCTTGCAGTAGAGTGCATGCTGTTTAGAAGACTCAGCACAATGCACATGCTGTAAAACTGGACAGAGAGACAGAGTGTTGGGTGCAGCAATAAGACTATTCTCACCTTAGTCTGCTACTGCTTTCTGTAATACAACAAAAAAGCTTAGGAGGTTACGTCCTCTAGAGCTATTTGTTAAAGGAGTTTACATGTACAATGTAAAGAAATAATGAAATAAAGATAATAACAGTATCTGTAAGACAAATTGTTTGAACCACATTGCAGATAGTTGCAATCACCATGTGACAGACCAAAGTTTGACCTTTGGCTACCTCACCTACACAACACCCAATAAATCCAGTCCCTCAGTAACCACTTCCAAGATTTTAGGTTTCCGAATAGCATCAAAGAGTCACCACTTGAAAAAGAAACTGAGAAATAATGTTTTTTTTTATTTTCCCAAATGTGGAATTTCTTTCCCCAAATTATACTGGCCCAAAGCCCAGGACAAGCAATATTTGGTCCTGGACCAGTGACAGATTCAAATTCCAATGTTTTCAGGTTGGAAAGAGTATACTTTGGCTATCATGAAGCCAGAAATATCCCTCTGTAAAAGCCTTAGTACTAGTCCTGGGAGATTGCCAGATGTTAGAATTTAACTTAGAATATTTTATATACTGATAAACTTTTCAAGTTAGTTAAAGAGATTTAGAAAAAAATATTGATACAAATTATTTTCCCTTTTTTGAGGCCTTCAAGTCATGGTATAGAAAGAGTTCACTTTTCAGGGAGAGAAATACTATTTTCCATTTGAGTGATCTCGTTTAAACCATTGGTAAAATACATCTTCAAGCTCTCTTTAATGATTTTTTTGCTAGGAATACATGAGGCTCAATGGCTTTACAAGCACTTTTTCAGCATGACCTGCAAAAACAGTCAAATATTCATTCATGCAAATTAAATCTTGGTAATACATGTAAAAGTCTCTGTGTGTCTGTGTGCATAAACATTGATTTTAAGGATAATTTTAAGAGACAACAATATATTTCTTTGCCTAGATAAACCTATTTGCAAATAATAGTTTGAGAAATTCTAGGGCAGTTGGTTTAACTGGCAAAAAAAAATGATAAAAATATGTAGAAATTTACTTTGTATAACACTGTGATTAATAAATGCTCCTTGCACAGGATGTATCTATGTGTTTATAGTAGTATGTTTTTTTCTAAGGATTTCATGGCAAAAATAAGGACTTGAGGGTTATTAAAATAAATTAGCGTCTACAGAGTTTGGTCAGCTGTGGCTGAGTGCACAGAACCAGGACTTTTTTGATTGTCTTGTATTTTAAAAGTCTGCTGAGAGTCAAGCAGTGCCTGCTGGCAGGAGCAGACTAGGGAGTTCAGGCATGGCACAGAATGAACAAGAAAGTCTGGCTAAACCATCCCAGCAAGTTGATTTATGTGACATTGCACTTGGCATGTGTTTAATGATATCTGTGTACATGACAAGCGTTAAAAGTAGTTATGTTGAATTAAACAAAGTTAAAGAAAATTAAACACGTAGCAATGTTGTTCCATTTGGCAACATGGTACTGGTTTTACAGAGTTTTGCTGTACTGTGTCTGGTCCCTACCTTCATCTTGTTTCAAGTCCAAGTGACCAAGATTTTGTGTGTCATGTTAAGGTATTAAGGATGGGAGCTGCAAGAAAGCAGCTCAGAGCAGCAGGAGCTGAGATGAAAGAGATACAGACAGCTCAGAGGGAGGCAATTGAAGAAGCCTCCAAAAGCAGAGAGGAACCAGGACAGGGGGTCAATCAGGGTAACAACTGATAGATGCTGAAAGGGCCAAGATGTCTCAGAGCTATAAACTTGAAGAATTAGATTGGCTTTCATACCAAATTTTTGTTATTTTTCTATACATGCTTGCTCATCTTAGGCTAACACCCAGGAATGGAACTGAGGAATGTGATGTGGTTCTTCATTCCTCCATAGCTACCCTGCATGACCTTCAGTGAGGCATGCTGTCTCCATCTTGCCCTTCTTCAAAATGAGGATAGGATATCCTGCTCCTACAGATCAGGGCTGCTGTGAGAGTATGTTTAGTAACGCTTTTGAGGCGCTGAAGTGCTTTAGTGATTGGCACTGTGGAAATTCTATAGATAAACACCTATATATAACCTCCCTGACACTAGTACAGTCATAGGGTGAGATCAGATTGACACTGCTATTTCAGTATATAGTATATACTGCATGTGTCTGAAGAAACAAGAACAAAGCTGTCAGCATCAGGTATGTGTGGAGAAAGTGATACAAATCCTCTTAAGTCAGGAATGCCACGTCCACTGTATTTTTCTACAGAAAAGAGGAAAAGGGGATAACATTAAAGAGGAAGTGTTAATTTTCTTTTCAAAGAACTCTGCACTGTCATATTGATTGCAAATGGTTATCTTTGGCTCTTGTGTGTTTTGTGGCATTATAAGGTATTGGTCTTTGTTTAGATCATATAATACTTCTTCCTGCCTCCAACCTACCATAACAATTAGTGAGCCGTCTGTGGCTGCCTTGGAGTGCATCCTGTGCATCAGCATGTCTCATTTAATAGTCATAATTTCTCATTTGTAAAGAGGAAAAGTGCTACCAGCGCTTTCGGTCTCATAAGGGCTCAGGCTCACTCAAGGATTCCAATTTATTATGCACCCAGCTCTGATATCCTGCTGCTCTCTTTATGGATTAGGCTGCCTTGGTAGAAGGTATCATCCTTCAGATGACACATAAATACTCTCTTGCCAGCTGTTCCTTTCTCAGAAGTTTCTCAAGGAGTAAATCATAATCATACCACTGTTTTACTAGTTGCAGATCTGGTTTTCCATGGTACTCTGCTAGAAGCATGCAAAACAATGAGATTTATTACTACTGTTAATCTACAAATGGCACTGACTAGAACTGTAGGGATTTTTCGGCCTATTGGTATTGGTTTCCAGGGTGAGCACACTAGTAGTGGTTTTAAATTTATAAGAGTAGGCATAGGTCAGTTTGCTACTGGTTTCTGTAAAACCTTTATCACAAGGTGCTGCACAAACCCCTGAGAGGGAAGAAAGCATGGCAGACAGATTATTTCACTCACTCTGACATGGAGCAGATGTTTAACAACATAATCTTGTTGTGAGTTCACAAGAAAAAGGGGAAGGGTAACATCCTGCTTATGGAAACTGTATTTTATAGGCAAATTTTACAAGAAAACAGAGGCAGCGAGAAAACACAGCAGTTCACACAGAAGGGCACAAAGAAGGAGAGCACTGCCAAATTTATACCAGCAGAAGTCTCAGGTACAGTGGCAGTGTGCACAGAGTAGTTTCCCTGGCAGGTGTTGAAGCAGCTGCCCTTGCAAGGGCAGAGGCTTTGACGTAGACACAGCTTTGGGTGGCAGATGCAGCCCTCCAGGTCCTGGGCTGTACAATTTCTGTGGATGAAAACCTATATGCGGCCTTCTTGTTGCAGGGCATACCAGCACTCCCAAGAGACTCCCAATCCATCAGTTAAAATGGTGGACATGAAAACTGCAAGACCTCCTTTCTTGTCACTGGATTGTCACTGACTCTTAAGAACATGGTCTGAATATCATGATGTAGGCCTCAGAGGTGCACAGTATTTCCATTGAACTAAAATGTCCTATCCCTTGTAGCTTTCAGTCTGATCAAATTGAGTAACAAGACACAGTCTGTTGGTTGAAGTGAATTATAATCACAATTTTATGATACTCAAAGAGTTCAATCATTCCTACAGGACTTCTGTGAGCTACCCGGGCATCTGAGATGCCTCTGTACACTGAATTCCTTGACATAAAGGTAGTTCTGGACAGTCAGTGCAGATCAGGAGGATGACTTGTGAAGATATCACTGCCATGTTTGTGTTGACAGTACAATACATAAAGCAGACAATTTAGCACCTTTTGAGAAGTTTTAAGATTCCATTTAAACACAGTAAAGGGAGAAGAAAAGGCCAAGTAAGGCCTGTTGAAACCAGTGTTAAAAAAAGCAGCACTCACTGGTTAGAAGATAAAATACATAGTCAGGCTTTCAAGAATGAGCACTTAATTGCACAAAGACTATTACAGAACTCTTTGCTAATGTACCTAATTAGCATAAAATCTTTTTTTCCAACTAGCTGTTGCAGAACACACCTAAAACGGGGAAGCACAGTCCTCCATCAAAGGTCAGCTTCCCAAGCCAGCGCTGCAGTTGTGGTGCATATTTGTAATGTGATTTTCTGGTCTCAAATGTCATTAGGCACATATATACCATGTGGGAGCTGGTACATATTTTTGTAATATCTTTTAAAGAGTTATTAATGAGCAGAGTTTCTCTCAGGAAGCCATGACAGTGGCTCTAGGAATTAATCCACCTGCAAGATCCCAGGATGGCTTTCTTTATAGTGTGTGCTAATTCAGCTACATTCAGAGGTTGCTTCTTTGGAGTCAGTCTCCAGAGTGTCTTGTGGATAAGATTTTCAATATGATAATCTTCCTGCACATTTCATCCAGGTTCTGTGGACTGTACTGGTTTCTCTGTTTTCTAGCAGTTGGAGATGTGGCAAGCCGTATTTCTTCATCACTTTTAGGTGATGGGTCCTTGGAAAACAAGGCCATGTGGTAGACACAGAATGAGAGGCAGTTGCAGCTTTCTACTCTGCTGAGACTAGAACTTACTAGCAAAAATATTTACCAAAGCTGCCTTTCCAGCAGCAGAGGCAGGCAGGAGGGGTCTGAGCAGGACAGTGCCATGGCTAGGTGAAGGGGCCTTATGGTCAACTCTTCAGCTTACAAATTGGTCTTGGTCAGAGAGGGGTAAAAAATGGATCTGAAGGCTGCTCTCTTGGCACAGGGCAGCCACAAAGGATTTGTGGCTGCAAGGACACCTTGCAGATAGTACCACAGTCACAGCTGAAGAAGCTGGCAGGGTGCATTTTCTTGCAAGTAGGTGCAGTTACTGAGCCCTGAAAAAGCTCAGTCTAAGAGCTCCTGCTAATGATACAGGGTTTGATATCTCACCCACTGCTGCCTGGGCTGAACTGGGGGCTGGGAACTACCCCAAGCCTGTGGTCACCACAGGGAACGTGCAGAAAGGGTTGCCTTCCTGGGATGGTGGGAATGGTGCTCCCTGGTGTGGCTACAGCAGTGCTCAGCACAAGTCTCTTGTGTCAGAACTGTCATATAGGCAAAATTATCTCACAGGGGCAGCTGGTCTCAGTGGCAGGAGAATAGGATGTCCAGGAAAAACACAGTTTTGCTTTAATTACTTAGTCCATATTAAAAGTGCCTTATCAATACAGAATTATTTAGTAGTGCTAGTGTAGTTTACTATGGTTATAATATTATACTAGTCATTATATTTGTTCTTTTCTTAAAAACTTTTAATGGTGTAAAATGGCAACTACTGGAAAGCTGTTAGGGCAGCTAATCATCCTTACTGTTTAAACCTCCTTGTTACTTAAACTTCCTTATTCCTCAGTCTTCTCTGAAGTAAGCAAGCCCCAGGAGATACTTTGGCAAACAAGGTGAGAAATGTGGTTTTGTCCCCCCCGTGTGCCAGTAAGTAAAAGAGATCAGTCCCGGAGGTACCAGTCGGGTATGTTTGATCAGCACAGCATGATCTTTAGGCAGGTCAGGGAAATATCAATGCTATTTTCTCTCTAAGCCTCAGATTCCCACTGGCCTGTTTATTCAGAAATCAGGTGGCAAAAACATTCGAGGATATGAAATCTTAGGCCCCCTGAAGAATACCCAGCCCTGATGGATCCTACTGCAAGCACATTTGACCCCTGATCATCTTCACTATGCTTCAGTCTGGAGTTTTAATTGGCATTGTTGGATAGAAGGTATCCCAAACTACAAAATTTCATGGTTTTTAAATCAAGGTTTTTGAAGGAATTGAAATGTAGAGAAAGGAAATTTTATCTTGGTTGTGGTTTGGTAAAGGATCTGAAGCAGCTTTTTAGAGTGGCACTTTCACAAAAGCATTTTAAATCAAAGTTCATGCTCCAAATTTGTAGAATTGCAGTGTTTGCATGTAGCATTGACATTCACTCTAACAGACTGAGATGAAAGATACACATCTCTGATTTTCTCCTTACTTCTAATATATACTTCTAGAAAATACTTCTAATTCCACTGTACTTTTAACAGGACTCTGTACACAAACTCTTTAGTGGCACAGCTCATTATCTGATTTTCCCCCCAGCCCTTACCTTTAGAAAAGAGCAGAAGTGAGAATTTAGGAAAATAATAACCTATTTTATGATACAACTACAAGAACTGGGAGGAGTGAAAGAAGAGTATTCTAGATTAAGGCTTGATTGCTGAAATTATTTTAACTACTTTTTAATTGGTAAACTGTTGAGTTGCTATCATCAATGAGGAACTCATCAACAAGCAGTATTGAAAGCAGTAAACATTTACATGGAGAAACTGAGCTCACAAGCTCTGTAACAATTATCCATAGAGTGTAGAGTTAAAACTGACTGGATTACAGGAATACATTGTACAAGGAGTATCAAGGGTGGAGTTTGGAATTAATAGTTATTGTTGTTTTCTTCTGTTTTTTTCTCTAAATAAATTACGGGGGCAGGGCAGGGGATATTTGCACAGCCTCCAGCTGCTCTGCTTTGGGGGTTCTGCAGAGTAAGGCACTGATCCCTCTCTTCCTGGAGACCTTTTCCATACAAACACAAAATGTGCAGGTGAGTCTCCCAGGCTTGTTTTGCTGTCAGTCCCTGATCATGGATTCTGAAGGTCCTCTGCAGCTCATAGACCACTCATCTAATGGTGGGAACCTTTATTGCAGAGCACATGTAAAACATCTCTACATTCCCTTGATGCTGATTTATACTGTTTAAAGGGATGCGCATGGAACAAGTTGTTAAAAGATGAAGGAACTGAAAGCTGCCCTGACTGCTGTATTATCCACCTGACATTCTCCAAATGCTAGTCATTAATTACTAATGTCTTGAAAATCAGAGCAGATATCCAATTCAATTTTTACATCTCTCAGCAAGAGCATTTCCATTACCTTACCATTTCCCATTCAAACCATTCTTCTTTGCAGTTTTTAAAGGCTTAGAGACTCCATGTGTTTCTTCTCAGCTAAACCTGTAATCCACACAAAGATATTTCTACTCCATGCCTCTCCTATCTGCATGCAGGTGAAAGTCAGTGTGGGTTTACACTGTAATTATTGCAAACTTAAAAATCCAACCCTCCAACATCCCCTGGAACTTCATGATGGCAGAATGTGGCCAGTGTATGCCATAACTTTCCTTTCCATTTGGTGATCAAGTACTTGGGAAAGGACTGAACCCACATTAGAATTTAGGCTGCCCTTGCAATCCTTATACCTACAGGCCTTCCTTTGGAGTGGGCAGAAGAGTTCACAATCAGTCTTACAAAGCCCTAGAGCTAAGCTCTCAACTGAAGTAATTCCCTTTAGATGCCAGCAAAAACTTGGCCTCACGGGAGCAAGGCAGGGTATGTTTCTAGAGTCACCACTAATGCTGGTCTTAAGTGAGCTGCATATTCAGAAATTATGGGGTTTACTTCCTGACACATTTGTTCTTTTGCTTCTGTATAAAATGTAGACATTGAGTGTTGCGGGGCAGGCTGGATGCAGTTTTTCATGCTGCTGACATTAATTGGATGAACAGGCCTTCTCAGAAGGGGCAGTGTAGGACATGTGTATGGGAAAATAACAAAATAAGGAGTTTCACAGCTAAATAAAGACAAGTGACTGAAAATGGTTTTTACAGCTTTGGCTTTCATATGATTCATTTTGGAATCTAAAATTATTTTGCGCCACTAACAAATTAAGATTCACAGCACCTTTCTGAATATAATTGCTTCTGTGTTGCAGATGGAGGAACAGAGGTATTGATGCTATCATTTGAAAATATGTCCCCTGTTTTCAAGTCCCCAGATTGAGATACATTTAAACCTAATTCTCAGAAGCATTAAATACCTCCATTCATATTCATTCATTTGGCATTGTTTGTACTTAGTCTCTGAAAACCAGATGCATTGCCTTACAACAAGAATGGTCAAAATAACTGCAGCGACATGGCAGCAATCACACAGCAGCTGCAGGGCCAGACTGGGGTTGGGACCTGTGTCCCTTCATGACATATTTCCTTTTTACTCACTGAGTATCTTCCTTAGATTCCTGAACAAAAGGAAAAGCGCATTCTGGTTACTCAGTTTTCCTCTGCTCTCTCAAACAATTGAACATTATAGAGATGATATTGGTTGGGTTATTGATCAATTTTATAGTTACTTTACCTTGTGTTTCTAACCATCAGGAATTGTCTTCAGGCGTCTGCGATTAGGTTTCTTATTGTAGAATTGAAATGAAAATAAAGAGAACCATTTGTATCACCTGGTTTTCCCCATTGTTTTGTTTTTTTCCAGCACACAACAGTTTTGCCCTTTGTATTAATCGAGATGAGAACAACACATCATCAGTATCCCAGCAGGAGCTGTGGACTGGCTGCAGTGTGCACCTTCGCTGTTGGCTATATTTTATGGTAAGGGCTGTACATGCTGTGTTTTCACATTGTATTGGGGGTTTTGTACTGCTAAATTTGGGCACATATTTCATTATGGATATAATCGCTAACAGATTCACGCTGCATGCCTCGTTTGGTCCAAGACCTGGGCTTTGTCTGGTTTCCCCAGATGCTTATATTTTTAGAAAGTATATGCCAAACCTCACACAACAGGAATTTGTTGAACAATCCCATGTAAGCAGTGGTCTTTCCAAGGGTACATTTTTCAGCCTTTTTCAAGCTAAATGTTTTTCTTGGACCTTAGTTTTATTGCTTGGGGTTTTTGTTCTATCAAATAAAATTGAGAATAGGCAAATGATTTCCTGCAACAGTATTTAAGTGGCAACAGAAAAGATAGAACACTGTCTTTTTTCTTTACTAGTTCATAAATTCTTTCTGTAAAATTGATTACAGAATAAGTCAGTAATCCAAACACTCTAAAGTTTGTTTTAAGAAACGCAAATGTTGGTGAGAAATTAAGATAGAATTTAAATAATCTTTCTTATACAACATTAAATTAAGTCTTTGGGCAGTTTCTAATCAAGCACCTGACTTGCATGACAGATATTATATATACTTACAAGTTAATATAGTATTATTAATATGTACTATATAATATAGTTAAAATACTTTGGTCACCCTAGTATTTATTTTTTACTAAACCTTTGTTTTATTTATATTGCTCCTTTGATCCCATCTATCCTTTATCCTTTCTGCATTTCATGCCCCCCCTTTCATATTCTTTCTTTTCAGTTCACAACATCCTTCTCTCAGCTAAGAAGGTATTTTCCAAAATTTTCACCAACCAAGAGAGATGAAACTAACATGAGAGTAACATGGTCTCGAGAGGCAGTACTATCAGACTGCTTCAACCATGCAATTTATCCCTTTGATCCAGTGAAAGAGAAGTCATTATTCATATATATCCACACACACTCAGTGATGATACAATGCTATTAGTCCAGCTGAAGTGGGATGTTGTGTCCCAGGGCAACAGCCACATTCTGCCATTTGCTTTTATAAACATATATACCCTCTTAAAAAAGAATAATATCTGTAATTGTAAGATATGGGCAGCCTCATGCAAAAAGGCACATGATTATTCCTTCAGGAAAAAGTAATTACTTTTTTAACCCATATATAGAAATACTTAACTGTGATAGTTCTTGACCTTCCTCTAATGGGGCCAGGAGACAGATTGTGGCAGAGTTACCTATGGCTACCTATGCTCCTCTGGCAACTCCTGTTTTCTCAAAATCATCTAAGTAGACACATGCATAGGATTTAATAAGAATTTAAAATTGAAACAATCCAGTTTTACAAGAGAAATAAAACCAGATGTGTCTTAAAATCTTTTAATAATCTGTTACAGTATCAGTGTCGTGCTTATCTAGGTTGATCCTGTCTACTATAATGCATCTGTATCCTGCAGCTACAAGGCTAAAGAAAATTGTAGGACAAGTAAAGCAGGAGAAGAAGATTCTGCATTAAATAATTACCAGGCACAGACTGTGGTCATCTCCCTTTGCTTTTGTTGTTTATTGGTTTTGCCTACACAAATATTATTTCCAAAACAGATAGGGTACTCTCAAGTGATTCACCTCCTTACAAGTTGTGACTTCTCTTTAAATGAGATGAGACAACCTTAAAAGTTCATCCCGCTAAATTATGCACATGCAACCCATTTCTCCTACTGGTGTATGGTGTATGAATGGAAGGAGGCCTTTGCAGGTTAGTGGAGGCAGACAAAAGTTGCACTGTGCCATCACTTGCAAGTTCTGCATGTCTTGAGCCTGCAGGTGCTATTGAAGATTCTATACAAGATGTGCTTGAGGCTGCAAGCCAAATATTGGTCACATTATATCAATATGATATATTGTATTCACAGGTTAGAAAAATCTACCAGAAAGTATGAAAAGGGAGGAGTTCGTCATCCATCTCATTTAGGGCGTGCCTTCTTTTCACAACTGAAATCCACTGTCTTCCTGCTGCCAAGTGACCACATTACAGTAGAGACCTAAATCACTCAGAGGGCTTGGAATGGCTAAATTCAGATCTGTTTTCCTTGTTGGCAGAACCCTCAAGGTTAGCACAGTGTATTAAAATGTGCCTATACCTGCAAATGACCTAGTTCTGTACAGCCTGGTGGAACTTCCTTCCTTTGTACCTAGGTTTGACCATGGGTCCGGGCTGGGGCTTAGTTCGTGGTTTATGTATTTTTAAGTAGATTTAGGAATCTGCCACTTGAGAATTTGTCCTTTTGCCTATTCCATTTTTCCCTCAGCAGAAGTGTTTTCACTGCAATTCTCAGAATAAAGTAAAGACAGTTGCTATACAGATGTTCTCTATATTTTGTTCTTGAATTTTGAATTCTCTTCCCATCTCAGCTGAAACTTTTGTACTATCCTATGTTTTATGTATTGTGTTGCACTTTTTACTGAAAAGGAGCATACAGGAGGATGTTGTTTAGGTTTGATTCTGTGAATGCTTTTTCCAACTCCAAGTAGAGGAAAGCTTGTTTTATTTTGTATTTGACTGAATCTGTCATGTATGAAAGAGATGGTAGAATAGCAAGTGCTTTTTTTATGTATAATTGGTAAATAAGAAAACTGGCAAGCAATTCTGAATAGCATTACTGAAATTGGAAGAACATAGCTAAATAACTTGATAGCTCCTGAGCGTGATTCAGAGACTTGTTTTCTAAGAAACATCCTTTCTTGAAGAGTAAAAGTTTTTCTTTACATTTTTTTGCATTCTTTCTCTTCAGTCAAAGAGTTTTTGAGTAAGCACACTTAGCTCATGCACTCTCTGTGAGAGGGAGCTCACAAGGAGCTGTGTCCAGGCAGAGCATTCACAGACTTGCATTGCTTGTTGCAGACCATACATGGTCTTTCAGGATCAAGGCCATGGGATAAGATGGGAAAAGCCTATTGGCTTTATTTAGCATGTCTTGAAAAGGTCACAGTTTGTATTGAATTGTTAAATCTAGACAGTGCTAAGAAAACCAGAACGTTTGCCAGTACTACCAGAAAATTCTGCCAATGAGTGTACGGAGTTGGTTGTCAAGGAACAGAAAAGAGCCAGAAATGTGTTTGCTCCTTGTAACAAGAATGACCTCATGGTAACTAATATCAGAGCCTAATATGTCCCTAAAATAAACTGAGACAAATACGTTTATTTTAAATGGTTTTCTTTTTCCCTCTACTTTTGAGCACTTCAGGATGCCAAAAAAATAGACCCTAAGAATCTGACTCCGCTGCTGTAGTCGTGCTGGGCTGCATGTTTGGGAGCAAAAGACTTGATCTGCTCTCCTATTGTTATCTCAAATCCACTAGGAGCTGCCTCCACATGTGCCAAGCTTGGCCTTGATTCATTCTTTCATTCTTTTATAAATCTATTTAAAGAGCTTTTAAACTTTCATTTGAAAATAAAGTCTCTCTTGAAGTGACTTTAAGAGAGTTCTGTAGATTCACTGAGGGAGAGCATTTAGATGGAGTAATTTGCTGAGTTCTTCTTGAGCAAATTTAAGAAAGGAATGTACACTGAGGATTTGGAATGAATTTGAGATTGATTCTATCAGGCTTGCTGTAGGATTTCCACTAGCAATTCTCCATAGAAGGAGAGGAAGATCAGAAAGAGCAGATGTTGGCACAGACTGCTAGGACAAACCTTGACATTCAGAAGAGAGGGGTGGTGGGTTAGAGTGTGAAGCTTGTTAAGAATTGACAGTCATATTGATAAAGTAGGGCAAGATTGAGAAACAGAAGGGATTTTTGAGATCGATCAGTAGAGCAGGAGGGACACAACACAGCTTTGCTAGGCTGTGCTGGGTTTGTATGTAGGAAGGGCGTCATGCATGGTTTTGGAAGTGAGCACTGGGGATAAAAGTTCAATAGAGATCAGAAGCAGCAGTGGTTAGAGGAAAAAAAAAAGTAAAATTTCCTGGGGGCAAGTGAAAAAAAATTAATTAAAACCATGGGTTAAAAGAGAAGTGGATAAGGAAACATGCAGCTCACAGGTCAGCAGTTTGAAGGCTGAAATCATGCAAGTAAGTGGAGAATGCTGGGACAGGGAGAGAGAAACACACTTTGAAATCAGAGTGGAAGGCTGATGTAGAAGTGGATGATAGATGAGACAATGCAGAGGAGGAGAAAAGAGTTGGAGATGGAGCTGGAGCTGCCCAGAACAGGAAAGAGTAGGAAGAAACAGAAGCAGCAGAAGTAGGCCAGGGGAAGATTAGCATCCCCTGTACCTGACCCAGAAGGAGGGTGGGAGGGCAGAAGTGCTTTCAGCAAGAGAAGGCTGTATGGATCCCCAGCCTGTTAGGTCTGACATAGCCATTATGGACTGTTACTTTCTGGCTTGCCTCCACCTCCACATCTTCAAATGTTTCAGTCAAAGCAACAGCACAATCACAGATGACATGCATGGGTAATATGTTCTCACTTCCTTGTGCAGCTCCTTAAAATATAGCTCAAGAAGGCATAGCAACCATTGCTATATTTAAAATGAAAAATTATTTATCAAAATAGATGACTTCCAGAGATGACAGCGCTTTGCAGTGAATCTGCTAAGTTTCTGTCGTTGTAGCTATCTGTACATAAACACAAATTCTCCTAAGCTTTGTTCATCCCAGAGGATGCCAGCACCATGTCATGCTGAGTACGTTTTGGATGTGGCACTATTTGCAGCTGCAGTTTTTCAGGACTTGTCTACTTCTGTCTGCATAAGCCACTCCACACCAGTAGCACAGTCCTGTGATCTATGTCTTGTTCTTCACTCAGATGAATGGAGAAGAATCCAGCATTAAGAATATGGAACAACAGGGGATAATTGCTGTTATTTCCTGATGATGACTGTTTCAGTCTTTAAAATTTCTAAACTATGTACATTCCTGGTGTAGGTGTATTAGGTCTGGCTGCCTGTTAATATAAGAAGCTCAGCATCTTGATATAGCTGAGATCTTAAGAATTCTGATTAGATGCAGAACAAAGTGTCCTGTGTTGTTGGGGGGAGTTATGAAGATGTGCCTCACATCAATCACTATTAGAAAGCAAAAGTAGAAAAAATTTATTGTGGGTCATTTGTGCACTGTCCCTGAAAGCACAAGACTGGTCCTACATTGCAACCACAAATGATGTGTTTGTTTTGAATGTCTCAGCTGCTGTAAGCCCATCACCTCATTTGGAAGACACTCCAGATTTTAATAGCCCTGGGTAAAGTTGTGACTCTTTGTAGAAAAGGAAGAGAGTGATGCTGGAAAAGATCATGAAATAAAGGTGTAGAGAATGCCCATTGAGTAATCACTGGAAAACTGGTCTACGATTTGTCTGGAACCAAGGATACAGCCTTCCTTTGTGCGAGTCACTGGTAATATGAAGAGTACTGAAGATCTGGGAGAGGATTTGCTGCTGCAAGAAGTAACCAGAAAAGGAACTGCTGTTCATAGATGAGAGTTGTCATGTACCCAGGCTCCAGGTATAGCTAATGTCAGATGCTTCAGGAGAACTTAGCAGACCATTATGAAACAACCAGCCTTCAAGGGGAGTTTTCTGCCAAAACTTATGTCAAAATGTAGGTGCTTAGATCCCTTTATGGTTTATATATCTTGTAGTCTCTAAACTTAGGCATAATTGTGCACATTCTTATTGATTGTACAATCTCCCAGTTTCAGAAACTGGCTAGAGTTGCATGTTAGGGCTTAGAGAAGAGGAGTAAACTAAGTAGACTTCCAAACTTTAATACTTCAAAACTTTTTTCAATATCTATATTTCAGTGATATATCACTGAAAGGTAGGGTAGAGCATTCCAGAGATTAATTAGATATCATTCAGAAAGATATTTCCAATATCAGATTTTAATTTCTTGTCTCAAGAAAGACAGTGGTGTTGAGGTGATTATTCTGTCACATGGAAGAGAGTTGGGAGCTCTTCACCCATTTTATGTCATGCATTATTATTCTGTGTCCTTTCATTTGCTGCTCTGAGAAGTTACATAGGTCATCATGTAACAGCCCCTCTTTCCAGAATGCATAGTACTGGTTGTTGATGACTAAAGATTATGGTGAAGGACTCAAGCCGGGCAGGAAATGGGTGGAGACTCTCTGAGAGTTCAGACCACAAAGTGCTGCCAAGCTGTGACATCTGAGAGCAGTAACCATGAAGGAGCAATCGTCTTCTGCAACATCTCCCATTAAAAGATTCATAAGGTGTCATGGTTATTATCTGCCATTATACTCACTTGTTGAGCTTGATTCTGCCAGGACTAAGGTCTTACACATGCTGTTGTTCCAGCTATACCATTAAACTGTCAGAGTACACATAAACCACAAGGTTCCAACAAATTTTTGCGCTTAGTTTTCCTCATTAACAAAAGATACATAACCAAAGACTAAATGTAAGTGTATGTTCCCTGCATAGTTTTCATTTCCTCCTGATTACTTTGGTAGCAGAGATATACAACATCTACTGTACAGTAGAAGTGAATACCAGCTACAAAGTCACTTTTTTGGACAGATTTGTAAAAAACAAGCAATACTGTGTATTTTCAAATAGCTTTTTCTGATTTCTACACCAACTGGTTGAAAATTTCTAAAAACAGCCACTTTTCTTATAACAGACATTTTAATTTGAATACAATGTGTGAATATTTCCATTCTTTCTCTTTTTACGGTTTCTAACAAATGGCTAGATGAACTCCATGACCTGTAACACATTCATCTTTAAAAATATGCAGTTATGTCTATGTACAGCTGCTACTGTTCCAAATCACAGGGAGGTTCAGATTAATTTTATCTCCTCAGAAGTAGCCAGTCCAGTTTTAGCTTAAACTTTTCATCTTCAGTTTATTTCTATCTAAATGACACATTTTTTACACCTATTCAAATAACAAAACCTTCAATTTGATCAAGATTTGCACTCCTAAGTAAATCTTAATGCATGCTTCCCTGTGCTTAACTAATAATGAGGCTGGATAGGAGAAGTGGCTATTGGAATTGCAACACTGGAGGCATTCATTAACATTGGCAATCAGCACTCCTGTGTGGAAGCTTTATGTGAATGGTTGATCAGCTCTTTATAGTGCAGCCTTGAGACCACCTGTATTCCATCAGGAGTGAACCCGCTAAGAGAGGCCACCAGGTGAGGTTTCCATGGCAGCAGTCGTCCCTTTGCTGCTCCGGTTTGAAGCACAGACAATGCCAGAGCAGTCAGTGTGTCACAGCTCAGTGGAGAGAAGGCTAATATTACTCCACCCCAGCTAGCCAGCAGTGTGCTGCAGCTCATTTTTAGAAGGATCAGGTGGGTTGGTGACTGTTGTCTCCAGAGCAGTGCTTGGTCCCTCTTGTGCTCAAAGCAGTTCTGAGTGCGAGGCCACCCCAGGGACAGGCAAACAACAGCTACACTGAAGGCACAAGCAACATCACCACACAGGGACTGGGCTCCTGTCCAGGGCAGCAGGAGCAGAGTACCTGAGCTGTCCTCAAAGCCTGAATTAACCAGAGATTGCTGACATGCAGGAGCTCATCAGTGACTCATTGGCTGGATTTAGAAAATGCTTCCTCTTTCTAGCATGAATATGTTCTAGTTAAAGCCACTTCTACTTGGTTCATGAAGTTGGCTGCATAGATGCCATTTAGAAGTCCCTTGAAAAGTCCCTCTGTAAAGGTACTTTATAGTCCTGGGAAGTTTCATCACACCAGAGAAAATAAGTGTAAAAGAGACTGGCTCTATTTCAGTCTTTTTCCTTGGAGTTTGTTTTTCACAGAATAGTCATTAGAAAAAAAAAGCAAATGAAACTGAAAATTGTTAGGTAATAATAGACCTTCCCTACGAAGTCAGCCTGGTAGTAGGGGACATCCCACTACCTTCTACCCAACTGTCTCATCTTTCTTTTATCAAAAAGATCATGGTGTCCCCTGTTACCGTGGGTTATGCAGGAATTCTTCATTTTTTCACAGATAATTTTATCTTGTCAGGTTAATTCTATATCACAGAAGAATACTGGGGAAAACAACTGTAAAGTAGAGAGATAATTTCCCATATGTGAACTGATTTGGAGAAAGGGGTTTTAATTGCATTTAGGTCATGCAGATTAATTTATTGACACATGTAGTTTCCCAAGTGAACTGTCCAACTGTTAAGGGTTTGGCTGTAATAAAAGCTTTTCCAAGGAGTAGGGAAGCTATGACAACCATGTACATTTCTAGGGTGATTGTTAAACAGGGATTCTGTACTCTCTGTGTTACAGAATTTTATGGTAACAGTTTTGTGTGGACTTGTCTGTCTCTGCCCTTTAGGAGCATTTGACTGTTGATCTAGTGATCAAAAATCTTCCTTAAATAAATAGAAACATCAGCAAGTGAAGCAAATCATGTGGACATGGAAATCCCCATCTATAACAGTCAGTGCAGCTGCTCTAGCTGTGCTTCTCTGTGAGCTTTTCTCTCAGATTTCCAGGTCAGAAAAGAAAAGATTTACATTCTTGAAGAGAGTCCAGCAAAGCCTCAACCTGCCTTCACTGAGCACTTTACCCAGTTGGCCTCTGAGATGTTTGCTTAGTTGTTTGCCAGTGTTTGCTTTTCTTAACTTCCACCTACTGGAATGTATGGACTCTCTCTGCTCCCTCTGACTTCACCACTCACTGCATCAGATCTCATCACAAAAGCAATCCCATCAGAAGATACAGGTGTCCACTGCAGCCACACACAGCAAAACCACACACCTGGAGTGCTTCTTCAGGCTGCACTGGAGTAAAGCTGATAGTCTGTCCCTTGAGTTACTGTACCAACAATGTCCTCTGTAGCTGAATGCTAAAATTCTCTGTGTCATCAGCAAACCACCATTAGTCCTTTTCCTTTACTGTATATTTGCTGCGGGGCCAGGCTTTTGAGGTGTGTTTTTGTTTGGTCTTTTTTAAAAAATATTTCTCTTGCCTAGAGAAAAATTACTGGATTCCAAATTGTAGCTGGTAACTGAAAGAAAAGGAGGACCAGTCTAAAGCACAGTTGCTGAAGAAATTATTCTCTCAAAGAGAATCTAAACCATATGCTTCTGGCAAACCCAAAAACTGATTACCATGTGTAGCGAGGAAGACTGAAAGAAAAATGCAAATGTGTATGAAGTGAAAGTAGGATACTGCAGAAAGCAGAGGAGATGGTAGGAGAGCCCATAGAGCCCTGAATGCTCTTAGGATAAATAACCTGCTTGGAACAGAGTTGCTGCAGTTTTCAGCTTTGGCACAAAACAGGGGTTTCCTCGGAAATATAAGTGAGCAAGGAAATACCTACCTACATCAGAAATGAAAACTGGCCAACTGAGCACAATAAATTGAAAGCAAAGCAGTAAGAATGTGGGAAATCAGACATAGTTTCATCATTTGTGATGTCTGTTCAGGGTGGATGTCATCCACATGCTCCAGTTCAGCTGCAACTTGCAGGCCTTTCAAATATTTGCTTTTTGGGTTACAGTAGCTAAGCCTACGGGCCAAAGTACTTTTGTAAAACAGGCCTGTAAGAGTCAGTGCTTACTATTTTTGTTTTGTTTCAGGATGTGCTGGATTCACCACGTTACAGGAGTGTGGGTGTACCCGCTTCTTGAGCACCTCAGCCCAGGTGTCAAAATAATCTTTTTTGCAGCTGCTGTCATAATAATTAATGTATTCTACTTGGTGGGAGAAGTCCTGAACAACTACATCTGGGATACGCAAAAATGTGAGTATTGTTTTAGGAATATTATCTCGTGAAATACACCATCAGGACTCGAGTATGTTTCTCTGAAATTGTAGAATGTCTTAAGCTGACTAAAACAAAGGAAAATGACAGAAGTTCCACTGAAACATCTTGCTTGCCTGCCCTTAAAAACAGACGGATGAACAGAATGGTTGCTGGAGAGCCTGATGAGCCATGAATATGTATTCTCTTTTATAACTTACAGTACTAATTTAAGAGCTCTTGGCAATTACCTGAGATGTTTACAACCCACTTATTAGCTGATGAACCCATTAAATGCAGCTAGAATAAAGTGTCATTCTCTGCAAATGCCATTAATGGTAAGCTTAGACTGAGAAATGAAAATATACTCTTTAAGTATTTTCAGGTATAAGGTGTTTTCTCACCATATAAATTTACTTAGGTAAAATTAACGTTTTTGTCAGTGAAATATCAGGAATGAAAGATCGCTTTAGTGCAGGGTAAACTTAACTGTGCAGACTCTACATCATCTATCTTGCCTCGGCCACCCATTGCTGAGGAGAGGAAAAGGGAGAGCAAGACAAACACAAGATTAAAAGTAGGTTCCTTTTATCTATGAAAGATGTATTTCATTTATCAAATTGACTGATGTAATCAAACAACATAATAGCTGCTGTGGCAAAATCACAACTGGAGGGAAATAAATTCTCATGGTAGTTAATGGCACACACAACTCTCTAAAACAAGTCTTTCAATTCTGGGTGGAATCTAATGCTAGAAGCTCAAAGCAGTTTTACTTTCCGTTAGCTCATATTTACATTCAGGTGTATGATGCCTTTTTGACTTTCCTCTAGGACCATCAATCACTGGTCATAGTGTCCAAGATGGGCATTCAGTCCTCAGTTTGGTGTCAAATTCACATTTTTTTAACTTCTTTAAGTTAATTCAGGAAAGATGTTTCTAAAAAAGGCAGCTGCAAGTAATAATTTCACTTGACCTAAGTCCTGTATGAAGAATAATAGTGTGGTAAAGAATCACATATTCTTAGCAAGTTCATGAATAAGTAGATGGTGGAAAAACTCCTGCACTATTCCAAGTATGCATAACAAAATCTCTGCTCCTTGCAGCCCCACACCCTAAAGGAGCTAACTCAATTGGGTCATTCTCCCAACATCTTGCAAGGTTTACCCTGGCATTATTGTCCTCTCAATCACTTCCTTCATGTACATAAGGAATATTGATCCCAAGTCCTTTGTGGCTCAAGCACTGGCAATAAAAGAAAATGCCATGAGTCACCTGCTGGTTTGCTGAGCTTGAAACACTTTGCACAAACTTAACCCAAAGTGTGTGGCAGGAACACCACAAACAGCAAAGATGTAAAATTATGCCAGTCAGTCACCGTGCAAGAACTGGGAAAATATTATTTGAAAACTGTACACTTAAAAGGGGCTTTTGAGCAGTAAGATTGCAAATCAAAACAATCTGCCATGAGAAGATTTCTGGGGTGAGAAGGGGTTGGTTTGGGTTTGGAGTTTTTTTTATTTGCCTCTGGAGATGCATTAAATAGAACCTCACTACTGACAAAATGATTTGCAGTTAGTTTTTCCAAGTTAAACCACAAACATGGTAGGGAAGGAAAAATTTGCCCTTTGTACAAGCCAGTGTCTGTCCACAGTTTTGAGGATATCTGCATTCCTGCCAAACTATTTAATGCATCTGCAGTAGAGTGCTTCAGAAGAAAGGAAAGAGGTGCTTTCAAAAAGGCAAATAAAACAGCTTTTAAAATTATTGGAAAAGTTCCTTTGAGGAGAAAGCAGAAGACTTAAGATTGGGTCTGGAGCAACATTTTATAATGTCTGTAATCTTTTGGTCCTGGTCTCTTGTTTTGGTTGTTAAACCTTCAGCTGTGGCCCTCCCATTACACTGGTGTGCCAGCGACACCCAGGGCCATTGTACTTGGGCTGCTGGCAAGACACAGATCCATTTGTCTTGGTGTTGTTTCTTTCAGCAAGGCAGCTCTGCAGTTGTGCTTTCTAACTGCAGATGAGTCTTACTGTTTCCCATATTGGAATTCATTTACTATTTTTTTGAAGTGATTTACAGTGTACTTACTGCCTATGCATATATTGGACTAGCAGGTGATCTCACTTGTGACTGGATTTTCCTCTCAGCATTCTTGAGCATTGCTTCTTTTTTGCCTTTGGTTATCGTAAGTGTTTCTTTTCCAGCATGCAGCAGGCCTGAAAACCTCCAAAAGAAATATTTGTATTTGAGATGTCTGGCAGAGAGGGCTTAGTCAGAAGAACAATACTTTTGTCAGATACCAGTAGTAATTCATTGTCCAGGAACAGGCATATGAAATAGCTGAATGTTCCCATTGCCAGAAAAAACATAGTCTGCTGCCCGGCCCAGGCTTTGCTCAGCATAGAAAAGAGATGAGTCCTGCAGCTAGAATGATTTCTTTAAGAAGCCTGACACTCAACTCAGCCCTCCTGATATTACTGAAAGAAATGGCCATTACAAGAAGAGAGAGGCACCCTCTCAGCAGTAATTGTTTCTTCATTCTTATACTTTCAAAAAAGGGAGATGTACCTGCAAATACTTAAAAACCCAGTGTTGAAATGGAGAGGGGCTTCAAATTATTGAAATCTGAAACACAATTATTAAAATTTTCTTTCAAAGTTGGTTGCTTAGATTCAGCTATAGTAACATCTATTTTAGTTTGCTAATAGGTAAGCAGAGCAGGTGAGGGAACTAAGTGTTCCAAGACCCCTGCAGCTGTCAAAGGCTGGGCATGCAGCAAGGGGTCAGGCTGATCTGAAAATGGGAGTGAGGGAGGGAGGATTGTGCAGTTCATTACTGCACAACCACTGCCATCAGGTGTGCAGATGCTCTTTTTCTTCACAGCAGGTGAGGTAACACATGCGAGCAAGTTCAGGAGAAACAACATCGGAAAAGAAAGATTAATGCATTAGAGGAACCTCTCTAAGCAAACACTTCAGTTTTATTCATTGAGAGATTTTTAAAAGCTGCTCTCCATATGTTTTCAGGTATTGAAGAAGGAAAAGAAAAGCCAAAATTGGAATGAACAATAAGAGGCAACACAGAGGATTGTTTATGGCTCCATGGAAGATTTCTCATCCCCAAGAGAGTTTGGCCTGGAGAGGAATCTTTTGGAAAGGAGGAAGTTTCATGGGCCCACTTCTCAGTGCAAGGATATTTTTGGATTTTTTATGGGGGGGGGGAGAAATGATTTTAGCTAAGAATAATATTAATGTTTCAACTTTCAATGTCTCCATCCTTGCATGTGACATACACATATAAGATGTATTTTTGTCTCCAGGGCATTCTCAACGTGCATTTTTTGACTCAAATAAGTCATTAAATAGTTAATTCATTAGATCTTTTTACTTCTGCCAAGAAGAACAGTGAGTCCATTCTCTGTATTGTTTAAGAAAAGCTTAACCAGATAGGTCTAATACAGGGAAACAAAGCACTATATATTTCAAATTACAGCATAGAAGTTAATTGCATGAATGTATCTAAAGAAGAGTTCAGTCTGACTGAAATATTAATGTAACACTATGTAACAGCTGCCTTAAATTTGTTATGTTAATACCAGTCCAGTGAAATCTTACTTGCAGTGTTAAAATCTTAAGACCTAAATAAAGATGAAATTATCCTTGCATTTCTGTTTCTTCATGCTGATTCTTGAAATTTTAGATGGATTGATGGCATTTGAATGATACATTTTTCAGGTTTTCCAGTGTCAACTGTGGATTGTATAATTTCTACATGAGGATTTTTCCTCTTATCTTCATAGTAAAATAACAGATCCTGCATTTTCAAGTTGTAAGTTCTCAATAGGTGGACTGAGCTGTTTGTTTTGTACAAGAGAGCATTTAAGTCTTACTTCAGGAAGGCACATAAGCAAATGTTTAAAGCTAAGCATATGCCTTTTTGTATAACGAATTCAATTGCAAAATACTATTGATTGATTAAGTTTGACATGATTCTGTTTAATTATTAGACAATCAAGAAGTAACTCTAGTAGGCAGAAAAATTGTCTAGAACTAAAGTGAATAGAATAATTTTTGGCAAGAGAATTTTTATTAAAAAGTAACTTTACAATCCAAGTATTGATCTTCATATCACATATTTGTTCTTTAGTGTATTTAGTCATTTATTTTAACATATACAGAGCACATTGAGTATGTATTGTGTTAATGTGTTGTTTTTAGTAACAGGATTTCTGCAGAGTTGTAATATGGTTTAACAATGTTTCTACTCTGGAATAACTCTGGGGAAAACTGATCTCATTACATGCCTCCACAGTAATTTCTGAATGTATTTATGTACACACTATCATACAAAACAGCACAAGTTCAGCAATGTGCTTTTTGGTTTGTTTCCTTCAAAAACAAGACTCGGTAATGATATTGTCTTTATCTGTCCATCCACTAGATTATTTTTATCTTGCTGATCAAGAGTTGCAAAGATTTCAAGGCTAAGCAAATTACTCGAAATTTCATGGAGATAAGTGGCCAGATAAAGAAGGAGCTTCTCTAATGATGCTACAGAGGGAGAGGGCAGGACACACAGAACCAGTAGAATTGGAAGCAAATGGCCATAGCCATGTGGCCTTGCATTAGGAATATTATGTTCTGCTTTTGTGAACTCCCCATTACATTAGTGCACAATTTAAAAGCCTTGCAAAAGGCTTTTAAAACTCAGAAAGGAAAGAAGGCATGGATTCAGCCATGTTTAGTGAGCTAGGAACTGTTTAAAGTCACTGCTTCTGAAAGCTGTGGTAGAACATGAAAGTAGTGGTGGACAATGAATGTTCTGGGGGATCTGTCTGTACTTCCCAACAGCAGCAACTGTGGCTTAGGGTGGGAAGCCTGAAGTACAAATCCTGTGACTTTTTGTCATATGAAGAATTCGCATAACCTATGCTCTGCTGTTGAGTCTAAGACATTTTTATTTCTTTAAATTTTATTTCACGAGTATTGTTTCCTTCAGAGAATTCAGGAATTCATTCTGATGGGAAGAATGTGTTAAATAAAAATAAGAAGTGCCAAAATGCCACACTGCTCTACCCATTCTGCTAGAGCACACTCAGCTCATGTCTGCTGTATGTATGGCACCACTGAGTACTGAATGTCTGAGCTCTCTCAAAAAAACTATGATGGGAAAATTCCTCCTTCTCGTCAAGTTTTGTACCTGCTCAAGATAGGTTTATCTTCTAATACTGTGCCACTATATGCAATATAGGAAATGTAGTAAGAATGTAAAGAGAACAGAAATGTCAGAGATCAGAATTGCATAGATGAATCCATAGGTAGGTGTCCAAGTGAAAGAAGGCTCCCTTTCAGAGGTAGAGCCTAGGCATGCTTAAAGTTGTCATCTCTCATATCTGTGAATTTGTGAATATTCAGCACTTCAAAAAGTAGACACCAAGCTTAGATCTCAGTTAAGCCCCTGAGGTTGGCAGTGTTAGCCAAAGGCAATATATGTGACACAAAATGTGGTGGGTTCCATTTGGTTTAAGAAAATTTATAGTGCTCCAAGAAGGTTTGAACTCAATTTGTCTTCTCACATCTCAAAAAGTTCTCCACCTCCTGTGAGCTTTGAATCATCATACTTAAAGTCAAAAACATTATAGAGCATTAAATCCAGCCCCTGATGTATGAACCATGATATAAATAACTTGGGGGCCTGTGTACTCAGAGAGCACTCTTCTAGACTGTGTTCATTCCCTTTAGGATTACACAATCTATCATTCTTAAGAAAGATGATGGATGAATGATGACTAAAATAAAAGTCACTTGTAAAATTGCCAAATTTCAACCATCTTGGCTGAAATTGTCCCTGAAAGGTATTTCTCTTGGGGGAACAATTTTTTTGGTGGAAAGCTTTTTGTCAGAACAAGTCATTTATTTCCAAGTGCAAGTCTATGAAAAGAAAAAGAAGTCTGGAAAACTTTTCTCTACTTTTGCTGTGGAGCTCAGTCTGAGGACAAAATTTATGTTTGTATCATTTCTGAGTTTATGGGGAGTATCTATTTGTCTTTGTCCAAATTTTAGGAAAGAAAATAAGCCTGTATTTCCCTGTGGTGCACAGGTAATTCTCCAGAGTGTTTATCAACTTTGGGAATAATTCATCTTGTGGCTGAATAGGATTTTCCCTGCCATCCCTAATCTGTTGATCCTCTCCATGCCTTGACTACCCAAGACACAGAATGGGGAAGCCACTTTGCTTCCCATGTATTGTCAATACCTCCCCAGAGGTGATGCAAATGAAGCTGCATAGAAGTGTGGGGGAAGCAAAGCTTTGATGACAACCTGAGCAGTGAGAATAGTTTCTAGATGGATGAACTAGGTGAAAAAAACTCTAGCTTTTCCCTTGAGGTCTGCAATAAAATGAAATTAGTAGTGTTGTCATGTTGTAGTTTTAATGATAAACCATAGAAAAACATGGGAAACTATGAAGGAATCATTGGTTTTGTTGTTGGAGAAGAGCACAGTGTGCAGTAAATAAGGAAAGCTGCCACACCTTGAACCACAAGCAGAAAACAAAATACAGTTTCATCATTCAGTGAGAGCCATCCATCAAGTATTACGAATGAGGCACAGGAAAAAATATTGTGTGATCATCTAATTAAAGGCAATATCATAATTCATGCTCACAAGGGGCCAAATTAAGGTTGAACAGACAGCCTAAATGCTGACATTACCTCATCTTCAATACCCAACTTTACAAACTTAGTAATCTCTTTTTTTAGAAATCAAGCACAAACAAAGGGTGTTAGGGAAAAAGGCTGGTTAGAAAGCCTAGCCACCATGTTGTCATGAATTTCATTGTGACTATGACCCTAATCTGGCTTTAGGAAGCTCATCCTTACTTTCTGCCTGCATGTAGCTGCCCCAAAACATGTTTCATAGTTCCCATACCATTCTGTTTACAAAGGCTTTGCCATAATTTGCAAACTTGTGCCACAATTTTAACATTTTTTCAGTTGTGATTTGGCTTGTATGAGATAAAACTGTAATTTGCTGTCTTTGTGTAGCAACCATTGCCTTATTTTAAAGGAAAATGACAAATATTTTCCCTAATTTTCCCTCGTCTTTGCTTCTCTGCCCATGGGAGTAATATTAGCAAAATCACCACCAGTACATGTCAAAGCCACTTGGACACTGAGTAGACTGACAAATGGCTCGCCATTCTGCAGGCTCCACAGGGGAGTTTGTAGTGGCAGTGTATAAGGCAGACATTTCTCAGTTCATTTTTCTTATTGAATTTGCTTTTCAAAGACTACTTCAAATCCTAACAACAATTTATTCTTTGCCTTTTATTTTCTATAAGGATTGGTCAGTCTGTTCTGATTCACACTTCAGTAGCCTTTGAAGACTCAGATACCATTAGACTGAACACTGAAAAGATTCATCATCTAAAACGTGAGCTGATGTATAGTCCTGAAGGGACCATCAGCCTGGGGCTAGCATCACCAAGGCAGGTTTGGTGTTCCTGCCCTGGGAGTAAAGGAGCAAGCAATAGGAGAGGTGTAGGTGAGGTCACCTCTCAATGCAAACTTGGAGAAGTGCTACTAATCCTATCTTTTAATGCTCTCTGTTGTCATGTGGGTAGGGTCAAACATTGGTGACAGGTGTCTTCTGTCTGCAGCTGCATAAGAAAGCTCCTGATCGAAGCCTGGTGCATCCTGGTAGAGGAGATCATCTCCACTAGGGTACCCCAGCTGCTCTGCTCCTGGGGTTCAGAGCATCACCTGCTGCTGTGGCCAGCTGGTTAAACTGGGGTCACAGGTGTTGCTGGGAAGGACAGAAACCCGTGAGTTGGATTACTGCCAAAGTCACAGGGAAGAAAAGAACATCTGAGGGTTTGGCTGGTCAGGTTTCTACAGTGGCAATGATCTCTCCCTCCTCTTTTTAAAGCAGGAACAAAGGGAGAATGCAACTAAACTAAAAAAGCAAAAGGATCTTGCAATCTGTTTAGAAAATTTCTTGGGCACATCTTGAGCTCACAGCGCACACACAGGTGCTTTTGATTGCAGGGGCTTTGCTGAATGAGGGACAAGTGGACTGGCAGGTGGGGCATTTTGTGTAGTGCCTCTAATGGCGTAATGACAGAGGTTTGGGCTTAGAGTGAAAATATGCATTTTGAGCATAGCTACTTCCTCTTGCTTGTATTATTTAAGTAACTAGGAAGAACAGAACTGCCCAATTTGCAGACCACAAACATGAAATATATTTAGCGTATATTCTCCAAAATGAGCAATTTTATTTTTATCAAAAATGTTCAAGTAACAGATGGAAATGAATGGGTTTTAATGTAACCCAGAAGAGCAAGTTGTAGTCTTATTCCCTTAAGTGCCCCTTTGTTGTTCAGACCACAGCTGTAAAGGGATTTGAACCTCATCACAATAAATGCCAGTGGAGAAATTTGAAAGGTAGGCCACAGAGTTTGTGGCCCACTGGAGAAGGTATCTGCTGTTCCTTATAGTTGAGCAAAATGAGACAGAAATGAAATAGCATCTTTTTCGTGTTATTAATGTCGTAACTAGCCATGGTGTTCAGGTTCAGCATTTTATATATAGCTTGTGTATTAAAAATTACACATTTCTACCGTTAGGCTGGAGAAGTATCTCCACAGTGTGCATTCTAAATGTAGAGATTGCTATAGCGCAGTCAGTTCTAGGACAGGATACCTCTTCGCTTTCTATTATGCAGATACTCCTCTCTGTATGTGTATTGTGTAGATAAAAGTTAAACACACACATGGGCACATATATATACACATATGTATACAGGATCTTCTGCAGAAACAAATGATGACAGTCGTATGTTAAATGGCATTTTCTTACTCAGCATGGAAAGAAATCAGGCACTGTGGAAGGCATCATTCTTGACAGGGGCAGTAATGCCACAATAACTCCAAACTGACAGCCCCTTTTCTTCCTACTTTTCTCCTGAGAGTAAGGCTGGTCAGCCACTGGCCATCTTGCCCATAGCAATAGGGACAGTCTGTGGCTGCAGGACTCTGCAGTTCCTGCATTTCTCCAGGCAGAAAAGTGCCTGGATAGCTGTCTACATATAATTGTCTTAGCTTATTTACTATGTAAAATAAAATAAGTTGTTACATAATAATGATTCTCAGTTTGGCTCTGAAGTTTACACCTGACAGATGTAATGGGATAAAGAGAGGGAGGTCACCCCTCTTCTGTGACTGGTATTAAGCTGCAAAACCATTCTCCCTAGAGGTGGCTTAATATGAGTGCTATTAGTCATAGGGCAGGAAGAGGCAATTAGTCACACAGTACTTAGTGAGGCAGCACAAACTGTGATAATGGAGACCTCAACTACCTGTGCGTATTCTGGCCAAGAGTTACCATGGAAGAAGTTATGAAGAGGGAATTTCTTGACTCTTCATTTCTTGGGATGGGCAGGTGTGGAGTATACCAAGGCAGGGAGGGATTTCAAACATGGATGAAGCTCAGGAGATGGCTCAATGGAGACGTAATCCCAGCTGAACCACTAAGCAATACTGACTACCACATAATTACATTCACCCTGCCTGGGGTATGATGAGGTCCTGTTTCCTTTGGTGCCAGGTAAGGTACCAAAGCTGTGTACAGTAACCCTTCTTTGGAGAAGAGTGGTAGAGAGGACAGGAATGTGGGTGGGGAAAAGATAGAAGAAGCTGTTACCATCCAAAGATTACCTGCCTCCAGCAGACAGTTGTACAAAAGAGCCCCTTGGCACAAACAATGGGAGCTTTGCCATCCAAAGGGAATGTTTTGCAGTGAATGCTTATTAGGCAGCTCTGGGGAGTTGTGTAAGAAGGCAGCTAAGGGAGGATAAAACAACCTGGTTAGAAAAATTACCTCATTCAGGTGTAGCCCACAGCTAGGTGCATACAGTCCAGAGAAAACACTCAGTCAAAGTGAGTTTTGGTCTCTTTCTGCTGAGGCCTTAGAGTTATGAAGGATTTTGAGCCCATTCCTTGGAGAAAGTTATTACTGAGGTCAACCTGTATGCAGAAATGGTGCAAGAGGCATCCTGCCAAGGACAGCACAGCATGTAAAATCCCAGGTCTGAGGAGAAAGTGTGTAGGCATATGACAGTATTTTGTGGTACTTTTAATGTCAGAACCACTGGTGGGATAGCTGTAGTTAGAGACACACATAAATACAGTGGTATAATTAGATTCCAACTCTTTCTAGCATTACAGAGTTTTTGAAAAGAGTCACAATACTGACTAGGCAGTAAGCTTAGGAAGAGGTCCACTGAGTTGACCTATCATACAATTAAACCAAGAGCACTTGTAAAGTCAAGTACCTGGCTGTCACTGCTGTCAGGGTACAGACCTGGATGTCACTGCACCGTGTTGCAGCATCCCATTTGTAGTGTCCCGCAGCTTAGCCCTGTGTGACGTGTGGGGCTTTTTCTACAGTGGGAAGTCCACACAGCCAAAGCCATCCCAGGGGTTACTTAGACCCTGCCTGCAAACAGGTATTCTGCTCTGCTTGTGAACTCAGCTCCCACACAGGGTGGCATATATACTTGCATGTGCCATAGGAATGGTTGATGTGTGTGTCTGGAGATTTCAGGCTAACTCAAAGCAAATAAATAAATAAATAAATAAATAAATAAATAAATAAATAAATAACACAACAGAAAAGAAATGTAAGGCTTTGGTTATTAGAACATTAATTATGCAGGTACTGAAAGATTTCTAGTTCCTTTCAGCACTCAGAATTTAGATTCTGCTGGATTTACTTAATTTTTTAAAGCCCTTTACATTTTGCAGTTTACACATTTGCATAGCGTAGGACTACTGTCAGGAACATATATCTACAGATCTGGGACAGGAGCTGTTCTCATCATTTCAGTGGGATGGAAAAGAAAAAACAGTTCAAAGGAGGAGGGTGGGGGAAGGGAAGCATTTCCATATATTTTTTAAGGAATCATAAAGACACACAAGCAAGTGTGTCAATCATGAGACACAGTTCTCTCTTTAATATTGTCAGGAACACAAAAGTTCACAGAGCACATGTGTGAGAGGGTGCTGTGCTGCCTTGACTACATGATCTGCATGATACATGTCAGAAGATGGGAATGTTGCTATGGCAATTCTTCCCTCTCCTGAATACTAAGTTGTCGAAGAAGCCAGTTCACAGTCAGGCAGGCTCACTTATGAACTTGCCTGCTTGAAGATGCTAAAATACTATTTATAGTTTCTCTTGCAAGGAGACAACATTGTTTTCTGCCCTGGCCTCTTAAGGCACTGTGCCCCAGCCCTCCAATATTCCGGATGCTTATGTGATTTGGAAGCTGCTGAGGGCAGACATTTAACTGAATTTTGTGCTGAAGAGTGTTGGGGTTTTCCCTCAGCTTATACAGTGTCCTTCAATTTTCATCTTGCTAAGAAGGCAACAGATGGATAGGTCTTTCTGCATTTCAGAAAGTCATCTTGCTGGTTTTATAAAGTTCTGGATTGAATCATTCATTTATCTTTACTTTCGATCTGCAGAGGAGTAGCCTGTTCTCACTAATGCTTCCTCCTGGCAGGACAGCAAGAGAGGAACTGGCAGCCTGCTTGTGCCCCTTACCAATTTTTTCACTAGGTGACCCTTAAAGGCCATCCTGTCCTTGCTTCTGCTATTGATCCATTCCCACTGTGCTGTGTGGGCGCTGCAATGGGAAAGAAATGCCTTTACCAACAGCCCTCCTATTGCACCTGTGATTTCCCTTAGAAATAATGCTCTGTTTTGCTTCCTTCCCTGAAAACCTGTATACCACTGCTTTGTGGAAGCAAAGAAGCTTTGTTGTAGAGGTGGCAAACTTCAGGAGATGCAGGGATTTCTGCATTACAGTGTCTCCCAATGCCCATGTTGTATCGTATTTTCTGGTAGCAGTCTCTGTTTTCAGCTATTTTCCTTTAACCTAATTTTCATTTTGTAGATTGGAATATTCCTCATTAAGAAATTCTACATGTCTGATTCAGGGTAAATTTTCTGAAATGGCTCAGGCACTCCAAAACCAGAGATAACAAAAACAGACTGTATTGTCCATATTTAAAAAAAAAAAAGCTTCCTTCAAATTAGTTGATCATACTGGTTTTATTTTGGGCTTTTTTCTTTTTTCTTTTTTTCTTTTTTTTTGTTTTTTTGAGGCTGTAGGAAACTCTGCAGGTAGGCAGAATGTAAAGGCCGGATGTGACGTGCTGTAAGTTAATCAGGACAACACAGGAAGAGAAAAACAGTTGCTCTGCTTACCTGTGTGATGCTATGTATTTTACTTAATTTTACCAACTCACAGTTGGCCAGTAACTTTTTTTATAGTTTCAAGTGTTTATTTAGCACCTCCCACGGGCTCTAAAAGTACTAAAACCAAAGAGTTCTGCAAGAGCAAATAATCAAGGCGAAAGGAGCCATTGAAAACAATGACAATCTGTATACCAATGTACTCCAATACCCACCTCAAACAAAGAATCTTTTCAAAACAAAAGAAACAAAGTACCCAGCATCTGGATTTGATCCTTCAGTGATCAATTAAAGAATATCAAAACCAACAGAAGACACCTTAATCTGTCACAGAGAGAAACATAACCAAAAGTATAATAAAAGATAATTTTAATGTCAAATTGCAATAAGACAATGGAACTCTCAGACAAGTTAGAGGTTCATGTACAAAAAGAGACATTTGCAAATACAGGACATCTTTGGAAACTACAGGAGCAGATGCTCTCCAGAGACATGTGTCTTCTTTATGCAACATTTATTTGCACCTGTAAGAACAAGAAATAAGTGGAAGAATGTCAAAATCAAGCCTTGACTCTGTAATGCCTTTGCAGGCATAATTTAGATCCCCCAAAAATGTCATTGACTTAATGATTTATTTTACGTCTTGTTTCTGCTGTGCTCATCAAGAAAGCATTACTTAGTCCAGCTGGTCTGAGGATTTTGATACCCATGTGACTCAGAGGCAGGGGGATTCAAACCACATTGACCAGAACAGATGTCCAAAAGTTTCCATAGTGCAAGAGACACAGAAGTGAAAGGTGTTTGCTGGTTTAGAGGGATTAACACAGAGAGGTCGATTAGCAGCTTGCAGCTACCCAGACTTAGGATTCTTAAACTATGAGCACTGCTGTGCTCTTCCTTCTTTCTTTTCCATCTGAGAAAATTTTGTTTCCAGATATTTAAGGGACAAACTTGAGAAGCCACTCCTGCTGCAGGTACTTTTCCTGTTTGCAAGCGAGCAGGCCTAGAAAAACAGCAGTCCAAGACAATTTTCCTACAGTGTTCCACACCAGCTAGAGGAGGATGATGAAGTGCAGAAGATTCGCTGACAGCGCAGCTCTCCCTGTTGAAGGAGACCGGCATATGCTGCTTTTTTACGGCAGGATTGCCCTGCCCCCAGGTCACAGTGCTGTGCTGCTGCAGCTTACCCAGAGCAGCTGTAGATGTCATGAAAGACAGATGAAAGATGCCTTGAAAGACAGAAAAGATGAAAATTCCCTGCTCAAAGAGCAGCTTTTACCTCGTGCTGCCAGTAGCTGTCCATGACCACAAAGCCTCGTTTGGGATGTAACCATGAGAGCTTCCTCAAAGAGCCATGCTCTTTGCTGGCTGCCTACCTCTAGTCACCACAGTGTGGTCCCTTTGCTTTCCCCACTGAAGCCGAGAATCACTTGCCCACCCCTGAAACAGCTCCTCTGCATTCACAGCCATGAAAAACCACAGGAGCTGGAGTAAACCAAGATTTATTCAGAAAGAGGGTCTGAATCCAATTAGAGCAAAAAGAACAGTCAACATGACACATTTCCTTCTCACCTCCACAGAAGTTAATCTAGCTGATCCCTTTGTGTTGTAACAGGAAAATCCCTGATACCTTACAGCTCTGCAGCCAGTACTGGAGGACACGGCACAGGCAGCAAACACCAGCTGGGCCTCCAGCCCACCCAGCTCTGCCTTTGGTACCGCGAGCCAGCAGCTGCCTCTGATGCCTCCTCACACTTTGTGCTACAGAGCCTACAGGCAAGCACACACTTGGGGCCACATCTCATTTTGCTATTCCCAAATAAGCATTCTGCTTTGCTGCTGTGATGCAAGTTTCCTAAATAAGATATTCTGGGAAAGAGATCTTCCTGTGTGCTCTTGAGAGGAGACAATCGTTTCTTTTGGGAGGCATGGCGTTCCCACAGGCTGCACTGACATCCTGTGGCACGACTTTCCTGCCTGGAAAGAGCATGAAGGGACAGCTTTGGCCCTCCATGTCCCCTCTCTGCTCACTGCAAGCCTCATCCAGACCTTTTGGGAGGGGAAGGGGCACCTGTCCCCTTGCTGGGTCCAGCACCAGCTCCTGCCCACTGTACCTGGCAGGCACAGCTCCTGATGTCACCTCAGCTGCCACCACCAGCCTGGGAGTGAGGGACCAGCCCCTGCCCCTTTTTGGCCCCTTTTCTGGATCACTGCCTGCAACATCAGGGCTGTGCAAGGATGAGCTGTAGTGACCCGGCACTGGGTGGGGTGTTGCTGGAAGGGTGGGAGCTTTTTCAAGGAAAAAAATTATGCAAATCCCTCACACACACACACACACACACACACGCACGCACACCCCAGCCTCTGCTCACGGGGCACTGAGCCCTGCCATGGGGTGCCCAGGATCTGCAGCAAGCTGCATCCCTCAGTCCAGGCTAAGACACTGTGCAAAATAGCACCCAGCCCCTCAGAAGCCGAGTTTAATTTTACTTCCCCTTGGGGAATAGTGTTAATCCGTAACTTTTTAGGCATCACTCGATCAGCTGAATTACAGCTATTAGCTTTGGACTCTAGGCATTTTTATGAGATATTAGTTCCAGGGCTTGTGGTTTGGCATAGAAAGCATATTATTCACACACAAAACAACTGCATTAAAATAACATTAGGAATCTGGCTTAAACTGACAAAACCTAGGAAACTCAGAATTAAGGCTGAAAGTATGTCCTTAACTCACCCACTGCATGCCCAATGTGGCCACTCTGGCAGTGTGTTAGCCCTACTGCCTCCAGCTGAGCCATGCTCCCCTTGCTGTTCCTGGGAGGAAGCAGGCTGCACCTCGACTGAGCTCCCACCACCCCCGGGAGCAACAACCCCTCTTTGTGCCTTGGAGTCCTTGTCCAATCAGATGAGTTTTAGGACTTGTGTATAATGCAACTTTTTTCCTGTGCATCTCTGCCTAGAGCCAGGTTTCCTCCCCTGCCACCAGCATCCCTGTGGTCAGAGCAAAAGCTGCATGCAGCTGTGGAGGCTGGAGGGAGACAAAGCCAGCCCTGAGAGAAGCAGACAGGCAGTTCTGCAACCTGCTGGGGGAAAGCCCCTGGCTCAGAAAATGCCTTCTAATGTTCACTTTATGGATCACCTTTCTGTGAGGGAGCTGAAGCCAAGAAGTAGTGTGAGACACAGGTTGCTGTCACTGGAGCTGGGGAGGGGTGGGGGGAAACTTGTGCAGGAGTTGTCCCAAATGGCTTTCGGTCATGGGAAGCAACAATACACATACAGACATTTGTGTCATAGCCTCCAGTAGCTGAAAAACAAAGGAACTAAAAGGGTTGTACAGTGGGTCAAAAAGGAGCAGGGCTGTGTGCATTCCTGGTCTGAACATCTGCTGTGCTCCAGTTTTCCTCCAAAGCCCTGCCCTTGATCACGGGACACAAATACCAAAATGCTCATCTGGGCCCTGGCTTTCTGGAAGGTGCATCTGAGCTTTGGAAAAGGTGATCTCAGCTGCAGCGTGTTCACTGCAAAAGCAAACAAACAGAAGCAGCAGCCTCAGCAGAATCACAGCCCACATCGTCCAAGAAATGAAATACCACAGGCCTCTAGAAAGGACCAATCTGCTCACTTCTGGAGCATAGCTCATTTTAAGATGTTCTTCCTCCATAGTCAAACATTTGCCTCCACATGGCAGCAAAATCAGCTCCTCTAAAGCCATGTTTGAAATAATCTCCACTTCTGCCCTACCCATTCCTTTTATTTAGGAACTCTGCTGTTTTGTAGGAAGCAATCCAAGATACTCATGTGTGAGGCATCTCTCAAGAATATACCACATTAAAGAGAAAAACCCAGAAGGCAGCAGCTAAAGAAAAAAAATTGTGTTCAAGTTGCAAGGTTGTCACATTGCTCTGTAAAAGGGGGTGCACCTTAACCATATTGGGTGTGATTTTTTCCCTCTCAGTGAGGTGAGAAATACATTTGCTATTGCCATCTTGGAAGCAAAATAAATAGAATAATTATTTCCTTTCCCAGCAAAGGAAAATGAAGCTGAACTTTTAAAAGCTGTGCTTTTTACTTGTGTGCCGTAAACCAACACATTCCCTTGCTGGCTGGCATTTGCAACAAACCACAAACACATTGCTACACGTGGCACCAAATTTGTGTTTCAGGTCAGAATTGAGATGTTCTGGAGATAAATGAGGGGTGCCTGTTCTATGGACATCTTGTCCCAGAAACACTGTAGCTAAATTTACCATAAAGCACTACCAGTTTAATTCTTCCTTAGGAGGTCTTTTAATGAAAAAAAAAGTGTTTTGATTGTTCTGGAACCATTCTCTAAACATAATTTGGGATCTCAGTGTCAGGTCCCCTTGGTCTTCTTTTAAAGTTGCTGAGTGTCTCCATGTCTCTCAGAGAACAGACAGTGCCACAGTTGTTCTCCACTTCCAAGAAGAGTCTAAAATGAGCAGGTGTTGCACAACATAGGAGTTGTGTCACCCTCATCCTTTGGATCTCATGAGACAGACACTCAGAGCTGGGCCAGTGTGCATATAGGCAGAGCATTTCCAGAAATTCATGGAATATAGGATGAGTTTTCAGGTGTCACAAGGAAGAGTCTGTTATCTCACCCATGCACATCTGCAATCCCCACAAAAAATTTTTTACCAGAAAATAAAAAGAAGTTGAGACTGCAGGTGTGTGCATTTTGTTAATACCACTGTGTCCCTTGCAAAAAATGATTGAAATGGCAGGTGATTGTTTCCATATTAAGGAAAGCTTAAAAATGACTGACAAGATCCGCTTTTGCAGTTCTTATTTCTGCCAATCAAATCACTGAGGACAACAGTGAATAGTGCATATTTAGAAAATGTATTTTTAAAGTTTGGCTTTGACTGAACAGTCTCTACTTCGTGAGAAACTGAAGCCTTCCCTTCTCAACAAGCTGTGACTTAAATGCAGCAAGTGAAAGAGGAAAAAACCCAAAGGTATAATGAAGATACAGCACTATAAAAAAAATGTTCTTTCCAAATGGGCACCAGCACCCTACACCCTCTTCTCAGGCTTGTGACCAAACTGGATTTTCATATATGAGGACACAGATCAGAAGGAATAGACAAGGAAGAAGAGGCAGTGGGGTACTCCTGTATGTTAGGGAGTTAGTTATGATTTTATGTTAGTTTTGATTTTATGAAGCTTACTGATGGTGACAATAAGGTTGAGTGTTTATGGATAAGAATCATTGTAAAGGCCAACAAGGCACTAGGTTTTTGACAGGCAGACTTTGTCTAGGAGTCTAGGGGGCCGGTTGACTGAGTCCCGTGGTAGTCAGTGCTGAAGGGCAAAGGGGTCCAGGAAGACTGGACATTCTTCAAGAAGGAAATCCTAAAGGCATGGGGATAGGCTGTCCCAGCGTGCTTGAAGATGAGCCAGTAGGGAAGAAGACTAGCTTGGCTGAACAGAGAGCTTTGGCTGGAATTTGGGGATATAAAGAGCATTTATGACCTTTGGAAGAAGAGGCAGGGAACTCAGGACGATTGCAAAGATTTTATGAGGTTATTCAGAGAGAAAATTAGAAGGATCAGAAGACCTACTAAAACTTAATCTGGCTGCTGCAATAAAAGACAACAAAAGATGTTTCTATAAATACATCATCACAACAGGAGGGCTAAGGAAAATCTCCACTTATTATAGATGTGGGGGGAAGTGAAAAAAGATGAGAAGAAGACTGAGGTACTTAATGCCTTCTTTTCCTTAGTCTTTAATACAACTAATACAACCAGTGGCTGCTGGGCTACCCAGTACCCTGAGCTGAAAGACAGGTATAGGGAACAGAATGACACCCCCATGACCTAAGGGGAATTGGTCAGTGACCTGCAACATGATTTAGATACACACAAGTTTATAGGGCTGGATGGGATCCACCCAAGGGTGCTGAGGGGGCTGGCAGAAATGCTCACCAATCCATTGTCCATCATTCACCAGCAGTCCTGGCTAACTGAGGAGGTCCCAGTCACCAAATGTGAAACCCATCCATAAGAATGGAAGGAAGGAGGATCCAGGGAACTACAGCCTGTAAGTCTGACCTTGATCCTAGAGAAGGTTATAGAACAAATCATCATGAGTGCCATCACAGGGTACATATGGGACAACTGGGAAATCAGGTCCAGGCAGGGTGGGTTTATGAAAAGTGGGTCCAATCTGATTTAAGTTTCCAAAAAGGTGACCTCACTTAGTGGATGAAGGGAAAGCTGTGAATACAGTCTACCCGGACTTTACTAAATACTTAGACACCATTTCCCACTGCATTCTCCTGGAGAAACTGGCTGCCCATGGTTTGGTCTAGTGCACACACTGGGTAAAAAGCTAGCTGGATGACAGGGCCCAGAATGGTGGTGAATTGTGCTGCATCCAGCTGGTGATCCATCACTTGTGGTGTTCTCCAGCAATCAGTGTTGGGGCCAATTTAGTATGTGAATTGATGATCTGGATGAGGGGATTGAGACACCAAGTTGGGTGGTAGTGTGGATCTGCTGGAGGGCAGGAAGGCTCTGCAGAAGGATCTGGACAGGCTGGATCGATGGGCCAAGGCTAATGGTTTGGGTTTCAATGAGGCCAAGTGCCAGGTCCTGCCCTTGGGTCACAACAGCCCCAGGCAATGCTACAGGCTGGGAGAAGAGTGTCTGGAAAGTGGCCTGGCAGGAAAGGACCTGTGGGTGCTGGTGAACAGCAGCTGAACAGGAGCCAGCTGTGCCCAGGTGGCCAAGAAGGCCAATGGCACCCTGGCCTGGATCAGCACTAGTGTGGGCAGCAGGAGCAGGGCAGGGATTGTCTCCCTGTACTTGGCACTGGTGAGGCTGCTCCTCAAATCCTGGGATCAGTTTTTGGCTCATCACTACAACAAAGATACTGAAGGTCAGGAGTGAGTCCAAAGAAGGGCAACACAGCTGGTGAAGGGTTGGAACAAAGTCTTACAAGGAGTGGCTGTGGGAGCTGGGGGCGTTTCACCTGGAGAAAAGAAGGCTCAGGTGAGACCTTATCACTCTCTACAACTATGTAAAGGAGGTTGCAGCCAGGTAGGGGTCAGCTTCTTCTCCCAGGTAACAAGAGGCAGGATGAGAGGAAATGGCCTCAAATGGCACTAGGAAAAAAAATTCTTCCCTAAAAGGCTTATTAAGCATTGGAACAGGCTGTCCAGGGAAGTGATCGAGTCCCTCTTTCTGGAGATATCTAAAGACATGGCAGTATGTAAAACACATGTGGTGCTGGGGACGTGGTTTAGTGGTGGACTTGGCAGTGAACAGCTGAACACAATAATTTCAGACATCGTTTCTGATAAATAATTCTCTAATTCTAACCCTTTCCTCCAACCTGGCTACCACCCACATCTCAGCTTCATCAGTCCCCTCCCTTTTCATTTGCTCTTGCTGCCAGGTGGTCTGGCATTGCCTTATCGCAGCCTCAAAAGACTGCAGTGTGGGGGATTGGAAAGACAAACCAAATTCTTCTCCTGAGATAGGCAGGTAGGTCCCCAGGTGCCTGTCCTCATTACAGCTTGTGCTTTGGGAGCTGGTTCCAGCTGGCAGAAGTTTCTCATTAAGATGGCAAGGCTGAAAATGTGAACCTGGAGGGAAACTACATAGTTATGGAGCAGAGGTGGCCTTGAGGTTAGAGTTACAGAGGAGGTGATAAGACTCTATTCTATTTTTACTTTAGCCTAGTATTGTGGGATTCTGTTGGTTATGGAAGTGTCTGTATGTTTTGGGTGTGTTCAGTCTTATTTGGATTTCCCACCCTTACCTCCTCTGTTCTAAAAATGTTACGATCTTGCAAGTGTTAAATTTTTACTAGTTCTCGCATAGGGTTGGGACAGGAAAAAGCTTGTTTTAGGACTGCTAAAGTCTGGATCTTGTACAGTGTGTGGGAGTTGTGCTCCAGCTATTTTTCTGGTACGTATTTGAGGAAAAGCAGGGAGAGTAGGCAGAGCTCAGGCTCTGCTTATTTTTGTGCTAGCAAACAGCATAGCTCTGTCAGAGGAAAAAAGATTTAGTGTTGATCTGACACACTAAAGCCATGGGCAGCTCCTGACACCATCTTCAGACATATGAGGTGGTCAAGGGCATGGGCTGCTACTGCCCTTTTTTACTGGAAAGAGTAAATACCAACAGAATACAAACAGGAAAAAGAAATTAGATGCAGGGCAATTGTGGAAGCTTTAAGAATCTCAGGTCTTTGAGGTCTGCCAGCCTTGCAGACTCTCTGCCTCTTTCAGCCAGTCCTCTACATGATAGCCCACTTCTGTGGCTTCTAAGGAGCTTTTACAAAAAGCACTTTAGGTGGCCATCTGTAAGCTCTGCAGTGCTCTTCCAGGAGTGCAGCCCTTGCTGGTTGGGAGTGTTGGGCACCCAGACCCTGGTGTGTACAGCCACACACCTTCTCAGGAGTGTGTGAGACATGTGTTCACACATCCAAGGAAGCTTTACTTGGAGCGCAGCCCCACTGTGATTATTTCAGTGGCCTTTCTTCCCATTAATTTTGTGTACAGAAGGGGAGGTGTTCTGAGGAACTGCCAAAATTCACCAAACTCTGCTCCTCGTACGTTTCAAAGGATCAGTGCACTTATTTAGTGATAAATGGTGGTAAACACTAGCTGAGGTAGCTATCCTCTGTTAAGAAAACATCCCTGTGCCTGTTGACTCCTGTTGTCTCTTATTCTGCTCTCTGCACTGATGGCATCTGCCACATCCAGTGTTGTCTGGGTGCCAGCTGGCCGCATGATCCAGCCGTCCGATTGCTTTCCAGTGATGAATGGCTACAGCTGCTGCTGGCTGCATGTGGCAGTTCAGTAGCACTGCCTGGTTACATGTGGTGAATCTGCATTGCAGCTACTGCTTGCTAAAGAATGTACCTGAGGAGAGTTTAGAAAAAAGAGAGGAGGGACCGAAAAGCACGTGAAATAATATTGGGGAAATCTAGAAAGCTTTTCAGTCCTTAGCTCTGTAGCCTAGTTCAGCTGAGGGCATAGGAAAGCTGGGCAGACACAAATGAACTGCCAAATTTCAAAATTAGACCACTTCATCTGTCCCTATTTCCTTCCATTGCAAGGAGGTTCAAAACCTCCGTGAAGAAAAATTACAATCATTGAGTCACTCCAATAGCAGTGATCTGGCTGCCTGCCCCTGCCAGCCTGCTACACAACTTGTGTGCTAATGTTTGGATTTTAGTGGTGGGAAACTAATGTCAGGCTGTACTCCCTTCATGCACCATTGGGCTGTGCTTATGGTCGCTCTTGGCAGCACCAAATGATTAAACAGATAAAACCATCAGTCTTGTTATTTCCAAACATTAACCTAAGTGCTAATAAAGCACAACCCGTGTCTTCCTTATGGACTCTGCAGAGCTGAGTCACAATGAAAACAGGATCTGAATGCTGGAAAAAGCCTCGTACTTCTTTCCTGTGCTGAGAGGCAGTACCTCTCTGAGCACAGCTTGTCTTGGAGAGCTTTGCTTGGAGGAAGATGACAGAGCTGGGCTGCCAAGGAAAGCAAGGAGGCTGTGACCCCCACCCTTCAAAGGACAGGGAAATGGATGGATGGATGGATGGATGGATGGATGGATGGATGGATGGATGGATGGATGGATGGATGGATGGATGGATGGATGGATGGATGGATGGATGGCCATGTCCCTGCCCCTTCTTCTCCCTTCCAATGCTCAACAACGATCTCCTCTCAGCCCCCAGGCTGGATGGGGAATGTTTCTCAGGCCCCAAGGGAGAGGAAATGAAGTGATTCTCCCTCTTAGTGGACTTTGTCCTCGGTGGCTGAAGATATTTTTCCCAAAACATCCCCAGCAAAACTGGAGGGCTTTGTAAATTCATTATGTCACTGAGGAATCTGTTTAATCAGCTGCCTTTCCCTGGAGGCACTTTACACTTAATGAGAGACATGATGGAAGGAATCAAAACTGGTTTACAAGAGTTTAGCCTCAAACCCCTCAGATGGTGTGTTACTGACTGTGCTGTAATTTAGAGGAGCAAATGAAGACAGTGAGTAGCTCTTACCCTGTTTGAGAGGGGTGGTGGCAGAGGCAACACATGAAAGCCTTGAGCTCTGTATTGCATCATTCCTTTCCTAGGTGTCATCACAATGAATAGCCAAAGTCTCCATGTTGCCAGGAGCCTGATCCATGCTCCTGGTACTACTTGGCAAGCATGCTTATTCCCCAGTTCACTGTGCCAGTTATATAATAAGGCATATCCTAATTTAGCTTATTTATATGTGAAGATACTAATTCAAAATGCAGCCAAATGAGAAACACTGCAAATATGTGAGAAGGAGCTTTGTACACTAGACAAACAGTGGGACCACAGAGATGGAATATGGAATAGTTTCCACTTCAGGTTCAAAACTCATTTTGCATGTAATCTTAACATGAAAACAAAAGGCACTTATTTGCTTTCCCTGCCGGCTTGCTTTCCCCAGTTGCACATGCTGTGTCTAGTCCTTTAAATTAACTTGTACCCTGACTTCTTATTGTGATGGGACACAGTGATGGACTAGCATCTTTCCCACTATAAAGTGTTATGTGAACACATACAAGGTTGTCAGGAAACTTTGCTGTGAAGGACTCTGTGGACCTGTGTAGGATGTTGTGCCCTTAGAAACATGCCAAGTATTTTATTCCTGTACAATAATTCCTATACCAGTATTTCACTAGCTTTTAAATTTTTTCTTCTGAATAAATAAAGACTAAATTATTTGGAACAGGATTTTCCTGCAGTGTAATTGGGCTAGAAGCAGTTGAGCATATTCCATAGATAAAAGGAGCAGCACTCTCTGCCAGAGGAGAATGGTGATTTCACAGAATCATGGAATGTTTTGGGTTGCAAGGGACCTTTAAAGATCATCTAGTTCTAACCTCCTGCCGTGGGCAGGGACACCTTTCACTGGACCAGGCTGCTCAGACCCCCATCCAGCCTGGGATAGGGAGTCCACAATTTCTCTGGACAACATGTTCCAGTACTTCAACACCCTCATAGTAAAGGATTTCTTCTTAATATTTTATCTAAATCTATTTAAACCATTCTCCATTGTCCTGTCACTACATGCCCTTGTAAGAAGTCCCTCTCCAACTGTTGTGTAGCTCCCTTTAGATACTGGAAAGCTGCTGTAAGGTGCCCCAGAGCCTTCTCTTTCTTCTCTAGGCTGAACAATCTGAGCTTTCTCCCCCTGTTTTCACAGGAGAGGTGCCTCAGGAGAGATGACCCTCCTCTTTGGGACCCTCTTCTGGACTTGCTCCAACAGGTCTCATGTCCTTCTTATGCTGGGGGGCCCAGAGGGGCAGAATCCCCTCCCTCACCCTGCTGGCCACGCTGCTTTTGATGCAGCCCAGGTCAAGGCTGGCTCTCTGGACTGCAAGTGCACATTTCTAGGTCCTGCTGAGCTTCTCCTCCACCAGCACCCCCAAGACCTTCTCCTCAGGGCTGCTCTCAATCCATTCTCTGCCCAGTCTGTATCTGTTGGGATTGCCCTGACCCGGGTGCTGGACCTTGCACTTGGCCTTGTTGAATTTCCTGAGGTTGACACAGTCCCACCTCTCCAGCCTGCCCTGGTCCCAGTGGATGCCATCCCTTCCCTCTGTGCATCAACTGTGCTGCACAGCTTTGTGTCATTGGCAAACTCACTGAGGGTGCACTCAATCCCACTGTCCATGTCACCCACAAACCATTGCACAGATGTTTGCTCAGTTCTGTCAAGCAGTGGCTGCCAGAGCCAGTGCTCACTGCCGAGATGGGCTCCTTGTGATACCCCCCTGGGAGCTGGGAAGGACCAGCACCCTTTGGCATTCATGTACTTAGTGGAAAGAGAACCAAAAGTGTGAACCTTTGAACTGATTGGTTTTTTTACCTACTCTGGGTTCCAGTGGTCTTAATGTTTAGCTGCTCTAGATTATAAGCATACCATCCAAAATCACACCCCAGAGACTCATCTTTATTGAAAGAAGTGCAATTTAGTGTGGATAAATCTATTAATTTACCTGCCAAAACACAATAAATAGAATTACACTGAGAAAACGCCTAAAACTAATGGGTTTTATTAATTTATGTATAGTTTATGATACACTTTTTTGTAATTGTGCATGTTTTGGACATAGGTATCCCTTTGTGATAACTTTATGAGGTATATAGCTTGGAATAACAATACCATTTTCTCAAGATGAGATGTAATGCATAGTAAAGTAGATGTGCAGTCATGACATTTATATTACTTTCAGCTATTATAATTGATATACATCATGTACACATATATAATGTACACAATATGAGGTTTTAAATATAAATATAGGTTTGTGAGACTGCCACTTACCATTAGTCTGTAACAAATTATTTAGAAGTTGTCTATAGGCTGTTGGTATCTTTCCCATTGCTTTTTTTTTTTTTTTAATTAGCTTAAAAGGATCAAAGAGGAAAACACAATTTAGCATGGAATTGATTTTTGCATCAGCTGGTTTAACATTAAATAATAATACAGTATTAAAAAATTGCATTGTCATCTCCTCCTGTGAAGTTCCACTATGTTCTGTAGCCTTGGCTCACTTATTAATCCTTCAGTAGCACGCGCTTAATTGTTCAGCAAATGACACAACATGTGAAGAAATAATACCAACAATGTGATTTATATCTCTCCAGGCAAAACCACTGAGGACTGGATCATCTGCCTTCGCTTATTATACTGCAACACAGGAACAGCCTGATCTGAAAACTGTGGCCACGTAGGACACGCTGAAAACATGTACCCTGGAAACAAAAGGTATGTCTGCTACATGAGTCAAGCACAAGTCTGAGTTGCTCTTAAAACTAAACACATGTGTGGTGGTCAGAACCTTTGAGGCTCTGAGCTGGTGTGTGCAGAGCAGAACAAGCCTAGTGGGACCACCAAAGCTGCTGGACACTCACTGGAGGGAGCTGGGGGATGAAACCAAAGAAATGTCTGACTCCAGTGGGATATAGATATATTGAGCCAGCAGGACTTGTAGCAGGAGAGAGAAGGGGAGGGTGGGTAGAGAGAAGGGATTTTTATAGCTGGTGGGGTGTCCCACTATGAGTCCACCCAGGAGTAGTGAAGCCACTTTGCCAACACAGGCATCAGCTCACCAGTTTCTAGACAGTGGCTAGAAGGGGTGGACAGCAGAGCCTAATGGATATAGTCTATCTTGAACAGCTAGCTCTGCCACAGCAGAAGAATTGCCTCCAGTCCAACCCCAAGCTTTGGCATGTCAGGCTTCAAGTCTTCCAAATGCAGCATGTTTTAAAGATCAGGTAAAAACCCGGTGAATGTAGATTGTGTGGCTCATTATGTTTACATCTCCCTTTGCCTTGCTCTGTACGTTGGAGGATAAATGGGGTAGATCTTCTGGTGCAGCCAGCTATGAAGGGAAGAACCAGTTCAGCCCATTTGTTCTCCTTCAGTCTACAGAAATATCTGAAGAGCTGAAACCTGGTGTCCCCCATGTTCTGCAGGTTTTCAGTTCAGTTTTTCCAATTGGAATTAATTTTTCTTCCAAATCCACTGCTCCCATTTCTCTTGCCTTTTCCCAATGCAATTAATTTAAAAACAAATACGTTTTTAGCAAAAAGAAGTTGGAAAATCAAAGTATTGAAAATATTACTGTTTTCTTTCCTTGTGAGTAAAGCAGGATCCTATGTGTATCTGATACATTTCACAGGATCAAGGCTTCGGGGATGTGGCATATTAGCATTTTGCATTGTGGCACTCTGACTTGCCCTATCTTTTGCATTTGTCTGAATTTTTCTATTCTGTCATTTTTCCTACTCGCTTCTCTTCCTGATCTTTTCATTTTGCCAGACAGAAGACAAACACTCCACAGGTGTCATGGTTTGAACAACAGGTGTCTGCTAAGGAAGGCAGGAGCCTCCCTTGGAATGGAGAAATTAAACCCCCTCCCTCCAAATTTTTGTAACTTTTGAAATTAAAGGGCTCTCAGGCGAAGATATGGGAATGGGAATAACAGTTCTTTATTATAGGAACTAAAATAAACAATAAAACCAAAACACATGCAGTAACACAAACAAATAAACAAACAAACCCCACTGACAGTCAGGATCCAACCTGACACCCTGTGGGTCAGGTTGTTGGTGGCAGTCCCATTCAATGGTGGCTGCAGTCCCAGTGGCAGATGTGGCTCTGTTGAAGTGATGCTCCTGTAGAAAGAGTGGAGTTCTTTCACTGAAGGTCCAGTGGTGATAGATGGGCCTGGTCTTCCTCTGAGAATCCAGTGGAAAAGGCTGGCTTGGTGTTCCAACTCCCAGATTTTTATCCAGGTAGGAATATTTGGCTCCTCCCCCTGGTTGGAGCATTCCCCAGTGGGATGATGTAATTCTATCAGTGAGACTCAATGGCCCATTAGCAGAAGATCTCTCCCTGGAGGGAGGCTGGGTTGTGCCCAGAGATAAGAAAACTGCCCCAGCAGGTTTATTGACAGTTGGCCATTGACAGACAATTACACCACCCCACACCCCAGTTTCATCAGATGGTGATAAAATACACAGTTTTGGTTACATTTTGCACTGCAACCCATGATAACAGGCCAAAAAGAAGCATCAGTTAGATATTTCGTGGGTTGCATGAAATGCTATCCCTGGAGAACAGTAACTGAAAAGAGCTAAGGCAATGGTGGCCCAGTTCAGCCACATTGTTAGGAGGCAGAATCCTCACACACAGGAGTCTGTAAGGGGGGCCTTGAGCTGATTCCTGGTCAAACTCCTTGTGCCACCTGCACAGCTCAGGGCACCTGCACTGCAGGGCTGCAGGCTGCACTCTGGAGATCTCTGAAGGGATAAGTCCAGGCACACTTGGCAACTTAGTGTGTGTCCGAGACTTTCTGGGTCAGCCAGGCATGGTCAGAACACATCCCAGCCCACCAGGAGGGGCAGAAAGACTTGTTCTTCATCTGTAGAATGTGGATGGCCCAAAGCACCCAAATGTGCACAGTGGAGTTGGAAGATGGTGGTATAGAAGGAAGGTTGGAGGGGTGGGTCGCAAAACTTGCTGTGCTTTTCACCTCGTGGTGCTTTTGGTCTTAATAATGCTTAAAAACCTTTCCAGGCTTCTTGCTTCAGATTGGTAGAGTCTCTGAACCCCACTGAGAATCCCTTTTACTGCTGATTTTGTTGTTTAATCTGCTCAGGTCCTAAATGTTTCTGTTCTAAAATTTCAAGCTGTGTGGTTATGAAGAAGCAATAGAGTGTCTTGCTTATTGGGGTGCAGATCATAATTCCAGTTCTATAGGAATTAAAAGTGAAAAATCCTTTGCTTAGAAAGTAGTGGAAAAACCAAAATAAGAGCCATGAGAAAGACGTGTGAACTGCTTGCCATAGAATTCAGGAAGGAAAGCAAGCACAGGGTGTTATTTGATTGCTGTGACGGTCATCTGTTGTACAAGCTACAAACACTGTGGACCTTAAAGACATCTCTCTTGAGTTCTAAAATCCCTTAACTAGTTTGAGTCATTTATAAAGCTGAAGAGACTCAAGGTCTCTGAAGTAAATTGGAAATACCTGTAATTCTGCAGAAAATTAGGGAAGAGTTATGTAGTCCCAAAGCAGAAGAGGAAATAAAAAAGAGTCATAAAACCTCTGGTCTCTGTGAAAGCTCTGGGTGAAGATGACTTTCTAATAGAATTTTCTAAACTCTCTCAGTCTCATTTAGCTTCTGACATATGGAAAAAATTTTTGAAAGGCCAAAGCAAAAGGGTTCCATTTCAGCATTAATTGCTGTGTTGGATTTTCTTAACTCTCTCTCCTAGGAAATAACTCACCAATGCACCATTTGCAATAATTGAATTACAGGCCAATTCTTCTCACTAATGTGACTCAGAAGACACAGGTTAAAACAGCATCTAGAAAATGTCTGAGCAGCATACCTTATGGACAAGAACTCAGCACATAACTTGAGGTTGACATTCATCAGAAAGCTGCTAGAGAGTCTTATAGGCCTGTTATTATAATCTGCTATTTTTAAAATTCTCTGAAGTAATCAGAAAATCAACCAGCTCAACATCCCTAAAGAGAGCTGTTTCCCACCCACCAGCAGTGGCTGACTTCACTGTTGACATAAAAACCATGAAGATCTCAGTCTAGTATTCTGCCATGTAATTGTATCCTTAATTTTGGCCTTGTTGAAAGTCTGCTGGAAAACTGATCTTGTGTGTCCTCATTAGAAGCAATTCATATGTAAATCATTTAAGAATTTTTTTTTTAACTTAAAGAAAAAAAGCATTCCTGTGACTCAAACATTTTACAGGCTCTTGCTCCTCTTGTGGCTCCTGTGTGGCTGTGACTCCTGGGAAATCTGTGCCTCCTGGCAAATCAGAGTGAGAAGGTAGCTGGCTAGGCTCTCACCTTCTCTGGCTTTAGCTGCTGGAGAAAGCACCTGTCAAGAGACTTTACCTTTTCCCAGCCTTGGGCCAGTCATTGAAGGGACGTGAGGCGAAGCTCTGCTATCTTCTGCACTCTTCTGCCTGGCATATGCCCATAGAAGGTGCTTCACTCCCCTCAGCCAATAGTAGCCATCTAATTACCAGCTTTTCTGCATATTGGAAAGCTTAATTATTGCTCTTTTATATGCAAAAATAAGTTGCAGTGGTAGTAGTGGAATGACAACCTAGTGTTAAAATGGAATGACATTGAAAATACATTAAATAAACAAGTCAGATGACTTCTCTGGGCCTTCATCAATAAAACTGATGAAGCAGCATATGAGGTAACAGCCAAGTTCTTGTCTAAAAGTACAACTTTGATAAAGTTTGGGCACCTATTTCTTCTGAGTATTTCTGGAGTTGGAAATGGAAGTCATCATGAAAGTGTTGACAGCAATTTGAAGGTGTAAAGGAATACTGCATCTTTACCATGATTTCTATGTTTTTTGAATTGGATGAGCTGAGTCCTTCACACTCTTAACTGTTCCTAAAATACAATGTCTGAGGTATTTGTCTCTAAGAAAGCCGAGTTTTTGTTGCTTAAGAATAAATTTTGAACTACTGCTGAAGGTGTTTGGAACTTCTCCTTGGCACCTTGTTATTATAGGCACATAAAAATGTAGATGAGTGGGACTAGGCAGCAGATGATGAAATTCAAGTTGATCAAAATCTGTTTGTCAAAACCCTGTTTTTTCCCTTGTATAAGGAATTCTACATGAAAAGGTAAGAAGGGGAAAATAAAGGTAGAGCTTGAGGTAATTTGGGATATCTTGTTCATGAATTGTCCAGTTCAATGCAAAAAAAAAATCTTACAGCTGCTAGGAATCTGACCTGGTGCCCAGAAATGTGTAAAAGCACAGCTGGCCCTGTCTGGGCTGCAAATCAGCTTTAACACTAATGGCAACGACTTTATTTCAAGAGCGTATTTAGCTTCAAAAAATGAATAGGGGCTGCATGTTCCAAATGTCATCTGTCAATTTAACAAATGGCAACTATATACACATCTTAATGCCAGATTGCTGTTTCATTAGGCTCCTTGTGGGTTATTCCTTCTTGGTAGCTGGCATTATTCTAGCTGGAGCAGCAGAAAGGCAGGAGGGAAGAAGCTCCTCACCACTGCGATGCAGAGCAGCTCCTGGCTGCTTTTCAGGCGGCAGCAGGAGAGAGATGAAGGCACAAAATGAAAATATGCCAGAGGAGAACAACAGGGGTGCGTGTTCTGTGGTACAGCCGAGTTAGGCTCGTCACAGGACCAGACACAGAGAAATCTTGGAGTAGGTCTGTAACTGCAGCCTCAGCACACAGGCAAATGCTGATGGCTGCTGAGCAGCACTCCCGAGGGTGGTCTGAGAGTTGATGTAAGCAGGCAGGTGGTTCCAAATGGGAGCACTTTGTAGGTCTGTCACAGAGCATAAAGGCAGATCAAAGGCTCGCAGGAACAAGCAGATAAACTCTCATTTTTCTCAAAATGCTGAAGTGAGTGCTGAGGAAACAGCCATGGCACAGGGTGAAGGTAAAGATGGGCAAGAGTCTGAGCTGTCTCACTTTATCCAGCTCCAACCCACTGCAATGCCATTTCCAAACTGCCCTCTGTGGCACAGCAGCACTGCAAGGACTCTGTGCATCTGCATCAGGAAAATCCAAAGGTTGACTCTCCCTGAGCTGCAGTTGCCCACACCAAAGTTGTCAGATTTCCCATGCAGTGGAAATCCTTCTGAAATGTCCTACTTTGTAAGTGATCAAGGTTTTGTGTCTACCATGGCTGAGAGCCTTCAGCCCTCCCCCTTATCACTGGTAGCTCAAGCATCCTTATGGAGCACCCTGACAGGATAAACAGATTGAAATATTTAAAAGTGTACTAAACAGGTACAGTTTTGAATGATTCATTCAGGCTGCTGCCAGTGCAAGTGCTGCACAGCATGACTGGAAAGAGGTTGCAGAGGGCAAGAAAATTAGTATCTTTAGAAAGGACGTATTTTCTGTCTCCAGGGCCAGGTAGTAACAGGCTGGTCAATACAGGAGCAGTGGGCTCCCTTGCTGAGCAGCTCTGAATGCAAGGTGAGGCAGAGCACAGAAGGGCAGCTAGGTAACTTTGTTCACAGGAAAAACTGACTTTGTTTGCTTGTACCTCAGCATCCAGGATAATTCATGCTGGGATTTATAGACCACAGGTAATGTGAACCACTCTCCCCCTGTCCCACAGCATTCCCGCAGGGAACCTGCTTCTCCTCAGAAGAGTCTTGCTTGCTCAAGTGTGAGGGGCTCAGCGAATGAGCTGCTGCATTCAGGACCTTGCTAGGAAGCTTTTGAGAAGGGAAAATTGCATTGGCCGCTCACGGAGTGCTGGCACAAGTGCTGACACATCTGTGCATAGGCAGTGGAAGGTTCTGCTGGAGAGTTAGCAGGTTTACCAAACCTTTTCTGCTCAAACTAGCTGATAATCAAATTGTCCCCTTTTTTTTCTTTCAAGAAAATCATGTTTTGCAGGGAGATGGAACATAGTTACTTGTGTTCGTTTTACTTACTTTAAGTGTGTGGAAAAAGCTGGCAAGCTTTAGAACTCAGTGACCTTATGGCTGGATGTTGAAAATCTTGCCTGATTTTTTCTGTCATTTGGCTTAATAGAAGATGTTGCCTCTTCCTGCAAACCTTGTTTCTCTTGTGCAATGTGGCTGCGCAGATAATTGTGGCTATGATGGCTACCTCTAAGGCTTGAAAGGAGAAAGTAGGAATCAAGTAATGGGAAGCGTTAATTTTTATTGCACTGCCTCCTTGCATGCAGACAAAGCTCTCAGGGTTAGAGAAATGCCATGGCAAGCCTTGCCCCACAGGTAAATGCGAAATGCTAACACCTGAAAAGTCAGTGCCCCTCCAAGAACACTGCAATCTCAGTCATAATTTCAGAAGCTGTCCCTGCTTTATCCAGCAAGCTTTATCCAGAGAGCACACACATGCACCACAGCAACTGAAGACAGTGCATCACTGCTCAGGCAGAAGTCAGAGACGAGCCCAAGTTTCTGCCCCTGGCAGAACCCTTCAGTGAAACCACTCAGTTTATTTTACCCCACATCCCTCCCCTACCCCCACACCCCCTGTTTCTTTTTTTAAATCACTTAGATTTTTAAAAGACAAAAGGAAGGCACCATGTGAAAACATCACTATGGAAACATCACAGGCTTACTTGTACTTGCCTGCCAAGCAACTACCTAACTAAAGTTTTACATCCTATTGGATCCCTGTTGGCCATCTGCTCTCTTTCAAACTTCTCTGAATTCCATATTTCCCTGAAAAGTTCATTTTTAGAAAGGAGGGAGGAGGAGGCAAAGGGAAAATCCAGTATTCTTGGCTAGTGCAGAGCTATTGTGAAAAAGGAAGATAAACTCACTTTGGAGCAGCCTCTTAAAAAGACAAAGATCCATGTTTTGTGAAGTAATTTCATAGAAAATACCTTGTTTCTAGATGCTCTTTAATGATAAGAGTATATCTTGGCAGCCACAAGGCAAAACACACAAACAGCTGCTTCTAGTACTCTTGCCCTAATTGTCGTCCTCTCCCTTTCTCTCATTTAGCCTCAAATGTATTTTCTTCTAAAATGTAACAGTTACTGCCTACACTGGAGCTGTTGGCTGCAGGCTCCACAGCCTTGCTCCAAATAAAACACAGAAATAGATTTCCTGCCAAGCACCGAGGAAGTTTGAAGACTTTAGTTTTTAAAAATATAATCTTTTTATCAGTGCCCTAAGCCTGCCAAAGGTAATTATGGGCCATGGCGCATTTACATTAATGCATAGGACCTACAGACATTTCAAAAGCTTAATGGAGAAACTCCATAAATGTACGTATCGAAACACAAATTAATTAAATTAAACTGTCATGTAAAGATATCACTTAATTTTGCAGAGCGGAAGGCACTCTTAATGGGAATGGAATGGATCAGTGAGCATTTCAAAACCCAAAGCTATAATTTAAATTCAGGCTCTCCTCTAGTGTGCAAGTCACAAGACATATTTATTATAGCCTTGGATTGTCAATTGTAATCGGTTTAGCAGAGACAAAGCTGTATTGTTTTGCTTCCTGCCCTCCTAGCTGGTTCAATATATTTTGATGTCAGACTATTGACAAGCAAACCAAAGGCTGAAATAAAATCATGTTTACCTGTGATGAACTGGCAAAAATGTAGTCCAAGGTAAATGTAACCCTGAAGCACAAATGCTTATTTATCAAGCAGCAAGGGGAAAATGGTAAAACATTTAAACTTCTTTAAATAAACCAGCTGAATATATTTACTGCTGTTCTTGAGGCCTGCTATGTGGCAACCTAATAACAAATAGATAAAAATAAGTAAAAGCACTGTGAAAATGAATAGCACCATTTATAAGCTGCTGCTCTTGAGTTTTCCAGATGTCAGTAACAATTAAAGTTGTTGCTCTTGACACTCCTCTAAATCTAGAGCCAAGGCCTGACATCAGGTCCCCAGGTAACAGACAGCAATACTTCTTCCAGGATGTGCAACCCAGTTTGCTGCAGGATTTCACCTGGTAGCAGCAGTTCCAAACCAAGCCTATGCTTCTGCAGCCATGAGCAAGCATCTTCTGCTTGAATAAGCCTCCAAGAATGGTTTGATTCTTTTCCTAACATTCTTTCTTGTATTCTCTAATTATCTTTCTTGTTAAATTCACTTTCTGATGTAGAGCACTGAAACCAGTCAGCTTATCAGGTTATAACTATCATGGTTTCCTCTTGCCTTTTTTCCAGCCCCTGCATTGAGCTTAGTTATAGAGAGGTTTCTCTGAGCCTCTATTTACAACCTTCTGCCCAGGATCTCTGTAATTTCTTGTGGATCTCTCAAGTTTGCAAATCTGACTCTTTAATATGCTGACAAGCTCAAAACTCATGGTTAGGAAGAGCTGCGCAGAGCTGTAGGACACCTGCTTGAGATGCACCTCTGAGGGCAGTGGCACAGACCAGCCTCCCGGGCTCCTGCTGTGTGGTGGGATGGCCATTTCACAGAATCACAAGGTTGGAAGAGACCTCCAAGATCATTGAGTCCAACCCATGCTCTAACACCTCCACTAGCCTGTGGCACCAAGTGCCATATCCAGTCTTTTTTTAAATACGTAAAAGGATGGTACTCCACCACCTCACCCCGCAGACCATTCCAGTAGAAAAATACTCATGGACGAATACCACTCTTTCCATGAAAAACTTCTTCCTAATATCCGTTCTATATTTCCCTCGGCACAGCTTGAGACTGTGTCCTCTTGTTCTGTCAGCTGCTGCTTGGAGGAAGAGACCAACCCTCACCTGACTACAGCCACCCTTCAGGGAGTTGTAGAGAGTGATAAGGTCACCCCTGAGTCTCCTTTTCTCCAGGCTAAACACCCCCAGCTCCCTCAGCCATTCCTCACAGGGTTTGTGTTCCCAGCCCCTCGCCAGCCTCGTTGCCTCCTCTGGACGTATTCCAGTGTCTCCATGTCCTTCCCAAACTGAGGACCCAGAACTGGACACAGCACTCAAGGTGAGGCCTCACCCAGTGCAGGGGCAGAATGACCTCCCTGCTCCTGCTGGCCACACCATTCCTGATCCAGGCCAGGATGCCCTTGGCCTTCTTGGCACCAGATCACAGATTTGGCTCATGTTCAGCTGCTGTCGACCAGAACCCCCAGGTTCCTTTCTGCCTGGGCATTTGCAGGGAGGGAGGAGAGCACTGCTTGGGAGGGAGCTGTATGGCTCTGAGGAGTGGCTTGTGTTCACTGGAGATGATTTGTTTATTTCATAAAAATACCTGTGTATCTACATTTGCTCTTACTTGGGTACATAACAGGATTTTCAGGTGGGTAGCATTTTTGCTCCCAGTGGAATCTTTCAGCACTTTGTTCACTAATAATTAAGCTATTATTATGCTAAAAACTCCAAATTCACCTCAATACTAGACCACTGTTCTTTTGCCTCCACATTACAGTAAACAGATCTTATATAACCCTTCTGTAAAATGACAGTTTTTATCTTGCTACACCATTTTTCTTCCAGACCTCTGTTCCAAGATGCACAATATTAGCCTTGATCACTCTCAACAGAAATTTTTATTTTTCTCACCCTCTTCAGTCTCTTTTGGCTTTGCACAAGACTTGAACTGTTTATTAAGTGACAGGTTACCACTGACAAATAATTCTTTTCCCATTTAAGGTTTGAAAAATTGGACTAAGTTTTTAAAATGTGTTTGGTCCTACTACCAGAATCTTTCTACTTATTTACATGGCTCCTACTGTCACATATGTTCCAATAACAACATCCTTCTTTGAAAAAAGGCAGTGGGAAGGGAAAGTGTTCATAGCCCCTCTGAAAAAGAAAGATGTTGAGAGATTTAGGTCCTGGTTCAAAACAGTAAGAAGGCTTCAATTCCTACTGTCACTGCTGTCAGTGACAAGCCAGATGTCTGATGTCTTTAATTTGGACTTCAGTGATTTCTTCAAGGTATAAGAAAATTATGATCCAGCTGAGATGTGAATATATCTGTAGCGATAAATTACCATTTCTATCACCAGCCAAATACCATAACCACAGGCATGCCTGTTTCTTTCCAATAAAGCCATCCCAGTCATTAAAAATGGTCTTTTCCTAAATAGCTTTTCCAGCTTAGCTGTCTGGTTCACAAGCCCTTGGAGCAGATTAAATCTACAAACACAGTCATAACTTTTGTTTATGAAATGGGAAAGACTCAAAGAGGGCTCTAAGTAATGGTCAGGAGAATAGGATAGGCTACTGACATCAGTTAAAGGGCTTAAGTCAAAGAAATATTATTTCTAAACACTGAAAATAGCTATTACGTTAAAAATACTTCTTTCCCATGGCACTTTGTAAACATTAAGTAAATACATAAAATAAAAATTCTAAGTTATTAAGAGCAATGGTGACAAAGCAATGCTTTTAATATTCTTTTTAGAAACACTTTTTAAAATATTGATTTGAAGTATCCAAAAAGTTTAATTGTGTTCAGTTTTTATAGTTATAAAATCTTGGAACAGTCTTCTGCATAAAATAAAAAAAGCTATGGCGTTTCTCAAATTTCTGAATAACAGCCAAATAAACTACAAACAATTTCATCCTTCATGTAAGTACCCACTAAGAGGTATAAAATCAAGATTGAACCGTACTTGTACTCTTAATTCATTAGTGGAACTTGAAGGCCCTCTTCTGGATTATAAATTACTGCATGGCAAAGCAAAATACATGGAAATGACAAAGCCAACCAACACTATGAAAATAAAAATATTTTAAATATATTTTATTCATGTTATTACCAACTTCATTTCCTGGTTTTCACTTGTATCTGCCCATCTTGGTTACTATAATTTAGGAGCCAAGAACAGCTTCTTAGGGGATTCTTAAAAATAAAGTATTTCTTACACTGATCTTCACAAGAGGAGTAGACAATCTAAAGAGAGTTGTGGAGAGTTTCTCCACAACTTTGTATGAAGGTGCTGTGCAGCCAAGTGGCATCTGCTTACCCTTAGTAAGCAACAGCACACACAAACAGACACATGATTGTGTGTATGTCCCTGTCTACACAGGTATGTGGCTTTCAGAAATTACCTCTGAAAATCTGGCTTCTGCTAAGGTAGGAAAAAATGACGAAACATTTGCAATGGTCCTAAGTCTTCAAAGACTGTACTATTCCTTTATATGCTTTTTGAATAAATATACACACACAGACTCTAAAAGGACTTAAAAATGTAATCTTCCAAGAGAGTTAATTGTTTGCCTAAGCAAACATTTGTTATTGAACATCAAGATGCTTCTCCAAACACAGAAGAAAAAAATATTCTAGAATGTGCTGTACAAAAGCACCATTTTAAGGGATCTGTTTGTAAACAAGTGGACTTGAACCATAAATTTTCATCTTTCTAAAAACAGCCATTTCTTTTGTTTAACAAGAAATCATAAACATAGAAATGCAGAAACAGGTACTATGTATCCTGTTAGTAAAAACTCTGTAGAGAAAATTTATTGTAGCTTGATTAACTGCACATTTTAAAGTAGCAGCATGCTAAGGAAACCTTCACACATCATTATTTGGTAAGTTTCTGTGTCCCACCAAGGTAGGGCTACTGACGACGATCCTTTTTCCGTACTTTTGATTTTGGTGCTGCCAAGAAACAGGAAAGGAGAAGAACCATCAGAAGTGAATTACAGTAATTCCAGTGCCAACATTCTTCTAAATTAGGTTGGGATCAAAATGGATGCATTAACGTAAAACCTACCATTGGGATTTTCTTGTCTGTAGAAAGCTTTTAACAATTCCACTGCTTCTTCAGCACGATAGCCAGAAGAGCACTGTTCAAATTAGAACAATGTTAGTGAGCAATTCTGAGAATAATGTATTCCATACTTCACAATAATGCCTTAAGTACAGAATAATTTTAAACAACTGTACTGCCCACTTAGGGGTAAAAAAAAAAAATCTCCTTTTCAGGTTTAACACCTAATACATTTGGAAAAAACTATGTTGATGCTTAGTAGAATAAGTAATTCCCTAATAATATTAGGCAAAACAAACTTTCTTAGTAAATTATGTACAATTTTTATGCGATCTACAATTTCTTTCTTATTAATGTGTTTCCGACCTCCTATACTGCTCAAGCACTTGGAAACATAAAAGACATACATCTAGGTATTTACAGACAAGTTTCCTGACAGAAATTACTCATCCACATATCTATTCTTTATTCCTAACAGTCACCATTCAGAACTTCTTGGTCCTTCTGAAATACTTTTCTAGGCCATGAACACTAATGACAAAGTATTTAAATGTTACTCAAACTAAATAAATCTCCACCCATGTTAGAAAATAAGTAGTTACTCCTATACATCCCACTGCAGTTGCCTACAGAAACAAAGGATTCATAGTAGCAAGAACCTTCTCCTTTCTGTCTTCTGAATGTATAAAAAAATTACCACATGCCAATGATAGCAAATGAACACTCTTCCAGTACTGACTACATGAATTAATTCAGATGCTAGTCTCACTGACAGAGACAGAAAGATGCCTAATATGTTTACGCTGGAGTGCCAAACAGTATTGTCATGCTGACTGAAATTCTTTGAAGCATGAGTCTTTAGTGCTTATTTACAATGCTGAAATACATTATTTTTTTTAACATGCATTAAATCATTAATGTGAAATGTAGAAAAGAACTCCTGAAATCAGTACCACTGTATAAGGCAAGATAATGTATAACTGTGAATAATGTAATACATAAAATACAATAAATATTCTCTACATGTGTGTATGGGTATAGAGGTAATACCATGTTGCAAAGCACCTAGATTTATTTATACTCTACCTCCACAGAATGCTTGTCCAGTCTTTTTCACATGACAAAGATGTCTAAATCACCTCAGACACTGTTCAGTCTTTCAGTATCCCTCCTACTCAGAAAGTTCATTGATACCTAAACTGAATTCCCTCTGTTACTGTTGCAGTTCAGATTTATTTGGGGATTTGAACTATATGAAGTAAGTCTAAGGTAATACATTTTACCTCATAAACACACAGACTGAAAACAAAAATACAATCATTTCCAGTGGTTTGGCTAAAACCCTGTAATTTTGTAAGTTGCTGTTACTTGATCTTTATTGATCACGTATTTTTACATTCTGCAGCTTAAAATAATTTTCCCCCATCTTTTCCTGCAGCATATACTTTCTATTCTAAGTATTATACATATTTTCGATATATTTAATTTTTACCTTGTTTCACAAGCATAATTCTTTCCCCTACCCTTCGATACACCCTTTTAAATAATTTAAGACTGTCATCAGGGATTTCCTCAGTTTCCTTTCTTTAAGGAACTTTTTTTTTACATTATTTTCTTATTAAGCCAAGTTTACTTGACGTTGATCATCTTCCACCTCTGACCTCTTAAAGTGATGCTTAACATTCTCAAAGCCTGGGAGTGACACCAGGCACAGTACCCTAGCTGGAAAATAAAGGGAAACATTTTACAGCCTACTTCAAATGGGTCTCCTGAGTCCACCATATCATCAGATGAGATGCTCAAAACGGAGCCACAGCCTCCAAATCGCTCATTTCGACAGCCATACACGACCCGTGGAATTTATGGGAGTGAGTCAAGGTATTAAGTGTAAAACAAACAGGAACTACAGAAGCCTGATCTAGGCAGTCATCAGATTTCCTAAAATGTGTTTGTACTCTTCAAACTAAATTAATTTGAGCTACAATTCCTCCCTCATAAAATCAGAACTTACTTTTGAATGATGAAGGAGGATTGCTGAAGATCCACATCCAGCCTTTCTCAGAAAAGGGGAAGCATGAATTCCCAAAGCAGGGGCATACAAAGACATAGTTTAACTGATTGATAACAACATTCAAAATTGAACACTGAACTGCACTTAGCTCATTTTACATGCTAACAAACATCTCTAATATGTATTTTTAATCTCTAACAGTTGCTTGTCATAACTGCACCCTCTCTCTTTCACTCTTGGGTCTCTCACTATTCACCATGGAGGTGGGAGCAGGACTTCAAACCATCCCTCCTGACACTGTCAAGCCTTTCTTTGTGGGCTCATTGCCAAAAGAGTAATGGTTTGAACACAGAGTTTCCCAGTGTGAGTCAGCATGAAAGGATACTCATCAAGCGCACAGCAGCTGCACACATGATACAGGGCTCTACAGTTACGTACAACACCAGCTGTGGAAACACTTCCCTATAATCCCTCTTGTGTTGCTTGCACCAGTCAAGGACCCGGTCGATTGCCACCATTTCTGCATGTCGAGTAGCCTAGAAAATAAAAATACGTATTTTCTTAAAAGTTTGCATTTATTCACTTTTGTTATAGAAGTAACGTAATGCTCTTCGCTGGTTCAAGTTGCAAAAGAAATTTCATGCCACCCAGCCTGCAGAAAAAATACTCAACCCAAGAAGGAAAATACTCAACCTCAACCTCTTGTGTGTAGCACACAAGATCTACAAGTGCCAGTTTTTTCTTCTACTTTTCCTAGGCAGAGGAGCATGCTCAGAAGTTCTCCTCTCTCAGTCACGCCAGCACAGTGAGGCAAGACATGAAAGCTCTTCTTGAGGCTTACACAAGGCCCACTGGCACAACTGGTGTAGCCCATAGCCCACTCTACTTCCAAAAACAAGAATACAGCCTGGATTACCTTCTCTGGAAATATTAACCAAGTCTTCCTTGCTGGTACCTTTTCCTCCCTCTGACAAAATAACTGTGCTCACAAGAAAGTGAATACACTGTGAACATGCAACAATTTCAGTATGTTTCTGCAACTGCCTGGTGTGCTCTGTACACACAGTATTTTCAGTCTGCCTCAGGTTTAATGCTGCCTGGGGATACATGCATGGACAGTAAGTCCTTCAAGTAATAGGCAGGGATTTCAGCATATGACTGATTACAAAAAGACAAAAGAATATTAATTTCTTTTTTTATCCCAGATAACTGAATGATTAGTATGTCAATATCTATGGTACAAAAACCTGAACAGAAGTGTTGACTTTAATTGCAGAGAGACCAAAACAATCAGTACTGTCCCAATACCGCTCTGAAATGTCTGCAGCACTGCCTTATGCCAATGAAATGTCACAGCAAAAATTTCAGGAAGTACTAGTTTTGAAAGGACTCTTCAGTTAGAGCCTGATGCTTATTTGAATTAAGACTACCAGTATTTTCCTTTTTTTTCTATCTATTTTGAAAAAAAAGCATTAGAGTAAATCTAATCAATCTAGATTATACTTGTACTTCTGTTTCATATGTCCTTATATGACCCCCGTTTGCCTCCTCTCAAAACATGAGCTTGGCTTAATGTTTTAGCACTGTGAAGATCTGTGGTGATAACACTGAGATGCTCTGCAATACATGGCAAAGGACTAGTAACTTACTGCTATGTTTAATACTGTTCAAAGACATTTAGAAACTCCTAGAAAGGCCATGCAGCTGCCGCAGGTCCTACCAGCTTCTGCAGTAATGGAAGACAGCCACACAAACAAGATTACATTCATACAGAATGTTACTACACACCAATGTACTCATATCTTAAGTAATACACACTGGTTTGGTCATCTCATGTCTTGAAGACATAGGATAAATTCACCTAGGGTGAGAAAAGATTATCCAAGTTACAGAACAGTGTCCATTTAGAGACTAATTAGCCTGCAGCTCTTAAAACAATCTAGAAAAATGTGGAAAAATCACAGTTATAACTGTGATTTATTTTTTCTCATAACAAGAGAGCACCCAATGAAATTATCAGGCAGCAGATATAAAACAAACAAAAGGAAGTACTCTTTCACAAATCATGTAATTATATTGTGAAACTCACTGCCACAGGATGGAAGCCAGAAACATAAATGAGTTCAAAAAAGGTTTATACAAATTCATGGAGGATATGTGCATGGACAGCTATCAGAAACAATGATCCAGATATAGTCTTGGACTCTGGAAGTCCTAAGATTTCACTTTCAGAAGTGGAAAGGATGTGTAAGTGGAAGATTTATGCTACTCCCTTCTTGTTTCTTGAACCCCTCCTTACACACCTATTAAAGGTCCATCTTAAAGACAAGACATAAGGGAAAAACTGATCTTCTAGGTCTGTCTTAAAATCTTGGCTTGTATTAAGCTATGACTAGATAGCCTTTTTTTTACTTGCTGGGCATAAAATAACATACAAGAGGAATTACTTTAATTTTGAATCACTGACTCAATTAATAAACTTAACTTGCCAAATATTACACACTATTTTAAAGCCAAGAAAGCAAAAAGCAGGTTAAGAGTAGCAAGGGAAAATGAGAATTGTTACAGAGTGGCAAATGGTGTACCAAGAAAAAAAAAGTTGACTCCAGTAGAGTAAAAGCTTTGACAGTGCTTCAAACTGTGGAGAACATTTCACAGACAAATAAAGCTATCAGCACTGCCCTAAAAAGCTTACTTTCCAAATTTTAGACCATAATTTACAAGTGAAAATAAAGGGGACCAAAGCATAAAGTTCTGTGTTATCTTGTGGCTTCACTACACAAACAATATTTAATTTTCAATTATCTCATACTGCGCCAGCAAGGCACTTGCTACAATGGCCCAACAGGGCAGAACAAAGAGGAGACATCTGTGTGTATCAACAAAGGACCTAAGACAGAAAGCATTTCCTGGGAAGTGAATGATTGTATCACATGTGGGAATGAAGTGCCAAAAGAACATTTCTAGCTGGGAAGGGTCACATATGCTGTCAGGGAGAAAATTTTCAGGTTGGTCTGAGGCAAGACTGCGAACAAGCAAGTGTGGGAGCTGCCCAAGGGAACACAGCACTGGCACAAGCTTGTGAATGAATCTCCAGGCTGTCTAAACCCAACACAGACATCTGCTGCACTGTTGCCCAATGAAGACAAGTACTGTCATGTCTAACTATTTTGAAATGCTGATGGCACAGCCATGCCCCTAAAATAATAAAATAAACAGCTGTATATAAAGTCCCTCCCCCAAAAGCAACTTCTCCCAGAAGAATGCAATGATCAGTAATTTTGCAAATAACTTCCACAGAGTAAGCCGCGGTATCTCTGACATTAATGTGTTCTGTCTGCTGTGGACATGTCAGGCAAAAAAAAAAAAAAAAAAGGATGCAGGGTGAGAGGAGACAGTCTGAAAACACCGGAGTTTTTGGCAACTAAGTCTTTTTGCTAAAATGAGCATTTTAGGAACATAATGAAAGCGGGCATAAAGAAGACACTACCTTCTCCTATCTTCAGCCCATCACATCAGAGTATGCTGGGACTGAATTTATTTGACACAAGGCTCAGAGGCAGGCTGATTCCTGACCAAAGGAAGAATTGCATGGAAGGACAGACTAAAGATCTAACTGAATAAATTACCACTTTTTCAAAGCAGGAACCAAGTTCTCATGAAGTTAAAAAAGTCAGTATGTTATAAAGCTCTGTTTTGGAGGCCAGAAAGCTGCCAGTCTCACAACAATGTTTTAATGCATTAAGGCAGAGTAGTGCATGAGAGAAATCTTCAGAGCAAACAGAGTCACTGTAATAAAAGCCAGGAAAGACAGGAGTCATATAATACTGACACCTATAGATCCAGGAGGGACTCACTAGCAAAATAGGCAAGACAACAAACCTTTGAAAATAGTGTTGTAAGGACTAGTCTTTATAAAAGGTAAATTAAACCAAAAACCAGTAAGATAGCTGACACTAAATTAACCTAGTTACTTTCTTTGACAAATGTTTTTTCTAGGGAAGAGAAACACCAGTCTCTCTGGACATTTCCAGTGCATCTGACACAGCACAACCTGTGAAATTATTGAGTGGGGAAAACAGCCTAATGCAAGAAATGTAAGGTAAGCAAGAAAAGAAGAGACATTGCTTTGACAGGGAAAATATTTGTCCAGAGGGAACTCATTACCACAGACACTCAAAGATCATTTGGCTTAAAAGTCTTCATTTGTGTCACTGGCATTAACTGGAAAATCCCCTACAGAAAATAGCTGATGATGTGATGTCTTTCGTATGATGAAAGACATCATAAGAAGTGACAGGATGAGAGTGTCACTCAGAAGGTGAATAGCCTTCTAGATGGGAGTAAAAAAAAAATTTCAAAAAACCAAATGAAGAATAATAAAATAGCATAAAAGACCAAGGAAGCTCCAGAAAAGATGGGTGGACTTTCTTCCAGGGAGAATGTGAAGTACTATTGTCATCAAACAAAGCCCAAGTCCAGCTTGAATAAAATAGAGTTCTGATTAAGTGAATTCAAGAAAAAATTAATCAAAGCTGGAATGGCTACATAAAAGAATTATTATAATGATCACAGAAAACAAGACTGTCTTCTGAGAAGAAATTAAACAGTTGGGTCTAGAAAAACAAAAGCTGAAAAGGAATAAGACTTTAAATACATCAAATAATGGATGATGTTGGCACAAGAGCAGGGAGACATAAACAGAACATTAAAAGTTTGAAACTGGAAATCAGACGTTTTTTAGCCATCTGAGGAATGATATTCTGGAGAAGTTCTTCAATATAAGGTGGGACAAGAAATTAGTTTTAAAACGGACCTTGAAATTTATGATGTCTGCAGGAAGTGCCTCAGAGGATTGTTTTCTTTCCACAGGGTGGTCCCTAGGTAATGCCAGAAATTGTTAGGAGAAAACTGAAAACAATTTCCTATGTTCACATTTCATACCAAATACTTCTTTCAAGCTTTTTTTTTTTTTTTTTTTTAAAGACTACATGAAGCAATTACATATCTGATAAAAAATTTAGAAGCGCTAAGTACCCAGCATTTCCAATCACTGTAATATAAACATTTATGAAAATTGAGCCACAAAAGAACTGAAACTTCAGCTAAGCAGCAATTTTAAGAAAGCTTGGTTTCCAAAGATATTAACAGATTACTGTTTCCAAGATCCAGCTGATTTCTTTTAAATAGGCTACTTACATTTTAGTATTTACCTTTAGACAGCCCTGACACCAAAAATACCTAAAAACTTCCCTGATATTTTTAAGTTGATTTTGATCTTGATATCAGTTTTGTCAGTTATGTTCTGTTTATTAACACGTAACTTCTACATAATATTAATATCTCTGACATTTTCCCAAGAAGCATCTTCTTCCCCGCAGTGTTTACAACAATGTAACATGAGATACCTAAATCCTCTGTCATTGGGCTTTCTTGAAACTGTATTATAATCCTCTTAATACATTACAGATTTTCCTGCAGAATAAATTACTACAATGATTCATCTTTGCTGTTACATTTTTTGAGCTTAAAAGACTCATTTAACTTTTTATTATGTTTTCAGATTTGAGAAATCTAATATAAGTAACAGCCAGGCCCTGCAGCCAGATTAATTTATATAAAACTTCCAGTTGTACAAAATCCCTTTTGGCATTACTGGGTCTCTCAGCACCAGGTCTGATAGCTAGTTCGATGGTTAAAGTTGCAACAGGTCTCAAATCTACAGGAAATAGCTTTTTGTTCTGGCATGCGGACAGAACTTCATCAGGAAAGGCTGGATTGTCATTTCTCACTCTTAACCCCCAGGTGATTTTAAGCGAGTGCGTTTGACACCCAGCAAGAGGACAAGCGCTGCGCTGGGCAAGGCGGGCAAAGCCCCGGGGCCCCCGGGCCGACCTCAACTCACGTTCTTCGTCTCGTTCACCTCGTTCCTGCCCCTGCCTATGACCTCGCCGTTGTAGACCAGCAGACAGCCCACGGGAACCTCCCCGTTCTCCAGCGCCTCTTTAGCCTGCAGGACGGACACACAGATTCGCCAGAGGCACAAGACAGCGTTACAGCAGCTGCAGGAGCTGCGCCGGCCCCCGTTCCCCCCCGTGCCGCGAGGGTTCCCGGGGCTGCCGGAGGTTTCCCCCGCGGGATAGCGGGAGCCCCGGCGGCACTGACCACATCGAGCGCCTGGTCCATCCAGGCCAGCACAGCCTTCTCCCCCGCCTCTGCCATGCCGGGCCCGGCCGCTGTTTCCGGGGCACCGCGGGCGGCACCGCCGCCGCCGCCTCCGCCCCTTCCGCCGCCGCGGGGACCCGAGGGGCGGCCGGGCCGGGCCGGGCCAGGCTCGCAGGATGCTCCGGTCGCTCTGGAGTTTCCTTAAGCGGCACAAGAAGAAATGCCTCGTCCTCGGCACCTTCCTTGGCGGTGAGTGCTCGGTCGAGGGGCGGGGCCGATGATACTGGGGGAACGCGGTGCCAGCCGTGGAGCCTCCCCACGGAGCGCTCCCGGCTCCCGCCGGGGAGGCCCCCTCGGAGCTGGCGCTGTGCCCGCCGAGCCCTCGGCGGCCAGGCGGGTCCCAGGCCGGCTGGAGAGGATCTGTGCCCCCGGGCCGCGACCCCCGCGCCCGCCTGGGCACACCGAAGGGACAGCCGGCGGGACAGCCCGGCTGCCAGCAGGACTTGTCCCCGAGGCAGGGAGGGAATCTACGCCTCGTCCCTTAAGCTCTTCAAAAACGGGGACTCGGCTTGCCCGTGTGCTCTTAGGGCGGATGACCGCGTTACTTTGAAACAACGCTGAAGTGCGCAGAGCGTGGGGTGACGCTTTGCTTTTGGGATGGAGGCTCCACTATCGTATGTGACTTGTGCGTTGGGGTGAATTGTCAGATATCACAGAATCAGTTGGGTTGGAAAAAAGGTCATGGAGTCCAACCTACGACCGAACACCACCTTGCCAACTTGACCGTGGCACTAAGAGCCACATCCAGCCTTTCCTTAAACACCTCCAGGGACGGCGACTCTGCCACCTCCCTGGGCAGTCAATTCCAATGTCTAATCACCTGTTTTGTGAAGAAATTCCTCCTAATGTCCATCCTAAACCTTCTCTGGCACACGTTAGGACTATGTGCTCTTGTTCTGTCACTTGTTACCTGGGGGAAGAGACTGACCCCACCTGACTACAATCTCCTCTCAGGTATTTGTAGAGATTGATAAGGCTTCCCCTGAGGCTCTAGGCTGAGCACCCCCAGCTCTCTCAGCCAGCCACTCTTTATAGGACATGTTCTCCAGACCCCTCACCAGCTTCCTTGCCCTTCTCTGGACAAATAGATCAGTTGCAGACACAAAACTTTCACAGAGAGGATTTGCATTATTTATTCAAGCACTTTCTCCCTTAAGGCGCTCGTTGAACCTGCAGGGTGGTTGTCACCTAGCAAGCCCCACCTTCCCTTGAAATTATTGGGTAGTCTTTAGTTGAAAATGGATTTAAAAGAGCACGTTGGATCTGTCTCTCTGTTTTAACGATGAAGTGCATAGCTGTGCAGCTGGAGATTAGACACTCCTCAAAAGGCACAGCCGTGTCTTTGTGCACTCAGTCATCGAATGTACTCATGTCCAGTGTAAATGACACAGAACTGGAACGTGCTGAATCCTTGGATGTTCTGAGGGCTACAGGGCTCTCCTAGTATATTTTGTCATACATTCAGGTGAAGTCCCCTGTGAAGGTGAATTGTGCTTCTGGCTTGCCTTGGTTGTCGTCTGCATTCTTTCATCATTACTTCCTTCTGTGGTTTTCCAAAGGGTGCCAATTAATCCATGATAACAGGCTGAGTGATGGTTACTGCAGTACTGGTCAGACTGCTCCTCCAGTTCACCCCCTCACCTGCAGGTTTTGTGGCTCTGGGAGTGCAGCACACTGTCATGTTTACCACCACACTTGCAGCGCACTATATGTTAAACAGATTTACTTTTACACACCAGGCTGTCACCTGGAAGATATTCTCCCTCCCCTTCACTTGTCTGTGGACAAATGGGAATAGTAAAAAATCACATCTCCCAGTTTCAATGAGTAAACATGGATCAATTCCCAAGTGGAAAAGCAGGTATCTGGGAACTTGGGGCTCTCATAGCCTGAAATTTTCATATATAAACAGCATTCTGCCAGCCTGCAAGCCAACCTAACATAACTGAGTTTGCAGTTTTTTCTTATGATTGGTGTTGTTTATATACAGCTCGGTGTCACTTTCACTAAAATGCTACTGACTGGATGAAGTGTGCTTAAAATAATAAACATAGACAAAAATAATGTCTTTTAAAGAATTACCAAATAAAAACCCAAAACAAAACAACCCAAGATGTTCTTCCTCTAATAAGCATTTCAACTTCTGACTGAAAATATTAAACTATGCTATCATTTTCTGCAGCATGGATCAATTATCTAGTTCTTTGGGCCATGTGGAATTCGAGTATCATAGAGAATTCCTTTTTTTGTATTTGAGACCGAAGTAAATCTGGGCTTCCACAAGCAGGTGAACATCATTAGCTGCCCAGCAGCAATTATGGTGTTTTAAGGAAGGTAGGGAGATAGAGTGAATCACTGCACAGTGCTGAGTGCTGCTTTATAGCTGTTCAGCAGCTGAATCTTGAGTGCTTTGGTCATCTACAGAGTTATGGATCAGACCTTAAAAACACTCCATGAGCTATGGTAATGCCACCACCAGTAAATCAGAACTCCGAGATCATGGTGGACTCTCCAGAAAATACTGCCAAATCTTGAAAGATGGAATACAACTTTACACACTGCTTTTAAAGGAAGACAGAATATTTGGAAGTGGCTGAATGATTTAAGGAAAGCATCCAAATATGCTGATTTAATAGCAGAGCCTGGAATCTACATTTCTGTGGTGTTTTTTTAAGAGCTGCAGGTGCATTTTCTGGGGCGGAGGGTATAACAAGCAAAAAGGGACATCAGAAGATTTAATGATTTTAAATCCTTAACTGGCACATGGTCAGAGATTAATGTGAATATTTAATGATTCATTAGACAGTACAGAAGAGTTTCTGAATTATTACTGATACAGTGTTGTGTTACTGAATTACTGCCCCAAAATCAAAAATGGTTGGTAACTTTTCCTCTCTTTACTGAAGTGGGTTACATGTGTGTTATCAGTGGCTGTCATTGTTTGTGCAATTTCTCTGAATCCCAACACTACAATAGATTGTCCTGCTTACAAAGATACAAATCTCACAAAATAAGAGCTCAAATTGAGGGAAAAAGCAACTGAAAAATGTGTGTAATTTCCCCTTACCCACAGAGCAGGGTTGAGAAGGCCTTAACTTTGCAAAGACCCTGTACAAACCCTTTCTTTAGAAGTTGCTTCTTTAACAATATAAAATACGTTGCATACTGAAAAGACTTAAATCTCTTCTAGCAAGCAAAATTTAGTGGTCTGGGATCAAACCCACTAGAAACGTGGAAAGTAGAGAGGGACAGAGAGTGAGCATGGTGGAGCTGCAAGGACACATTAGATTCAGGTGTTTATTGGAGAGTTTGATTAAAGTGGTTTTAATCTTGGTGCTTAGCGTTCAAGGTAGATTTCAGTAGATAATTACAAAATGATTCACCATTGAAATTCTGTTGCTGCAGTGGAAGAACAAGCTCTCAGGGTGTGTTGCAATGTATGGTTCTGATTTCAGTGGTGCATTAATTATTGCTGAATTTCATGTGTTGCAACCTTTGGCTTGCAGAAAAATCATTTCAGTTCAGAAATGTCTCTGCTTAGCCGAGAAAGTTGGCTTGGTTTCTGAGTAAGCACAGGGACAATAAATATATTCTGGTGGGACTCAGTGTTACCAAGAGAATCAGGCTTTAGTGCCTGTATGTTTTAAAGATGGTTTTCAGCTATAACAGTTGTATGTCCTTTGATGCATGGCTTGCTTGAACATAAGAACAAACCACAACTTATGGAGCTGTTTCTGTCCTGAGAGGATGCAGGCTTCTGTGCGTCAGCACAATTTCTACATAATAAAATTCTTAAAACTGAAACTTTCCCTGGTTTTTTTTTTTTTTTTTTCTGAGGTAAGTAGTTGCACTGAGGGCAAAGGTTTCTTAGGGTTGTAAAAGAGGTTTCCTGAAAACTTGATGCCTCTTAGTTTCTTATCCCATTCTTCTGCTCAGCTCTCCATTCCACCTGTGAAAAAAGGAGAGGGCAGAGGGAGAGGGAAGCCATAACTTACATGATCTGAGAAATACCCTACCTCTTGGAGGCTACTAGAGTGAACGTGTAAGGGCCTGCAGACTGTGGAAAGTTCTTGCATTCCTTACATTTAGGTGGGAAGAGACTATACAGTGCTGCAGCCAAAGAGGGATATAGAGACAAATCAGAGCATATTTATCTCAAATCCAAGTGTTGCTTCCACAGGATACAGGTGCTGTAGACCCTAGGGTACTTCCCAGCCAGCAACTAAAGCACTGCAGAGCCACTTGCACAGACACGTGTGCGCACACACACACAGACCCCTTCTCTGGTGGGATGAGGGAGAGAATCAGGCCTGACCAATGCCCAGCAGGCCCTGAACAGCCCCCTCCCCTTGTAATCACCCCTGATTTCACTGCTGAAATGACATCATATGATGCGTTGTGTCTCTTTGATCTTCTGGGATCAGCTGTCCTGGCTGTCTCTCCTTGTCACTCTGTGTGACCTCCAGCCTCCTTGCTGGTGGAGTGGTGTGATAGGCAGAAAAGGCCTTGACTTTGTGTAAGCTCTGCTCAGCAATTACAAAAACAACTCTCTATTACCAACAGTGTTCCCAGCTACTATGAAGAAAATGAACTCTATCCCAGCCAAATCCAGCACAGACAGACAGTACATATGTAAATACATTTCACTTTCTAGATCAGTTATAAAACAGTATCAAGTATAGTTTGACATCCTTACTGAAGTTCCTGTTCTTGAAGTGTCTGACATCAGGTGATGTTTTTGTCACTCATCTGTTTCTGAACCTTCCAAATCAGATGTCTTGGGACTATAGTATTTTGTATAGTTCACATTTTGATGAAGATAGAAAAAAGTTTCTATAGGAATTATCTCCTGGACAGCCTCGGTATTTCTGAATTTTCTTAATTTCTGGTTTTGTGTGAAACATGGGAAGATTCAGCATGAAGTTCCATCGATATATCAATTTAGCTATTTAGACATGAGTAAATCTTCCTGCTGCAGCTTTCTGCAGACTTCCTATCCTATAATGAGCGGTAAAACTACGTTATATTAGTTATTATAAAAAGCTGATATTGGCTTTGCATGTTTATAAAAAGAGACTTTCAAAATGTCAGCTTAGTTCTTTGCAGGTTTGTTAACTGACTTGACATCATGGCAATTTTCGGATATGGCTTTGTCTGGTCCTGCTTCCAGCTCTCCATGTGATAATTTTGTGTGATGCATTCATTCTGGACTTCTAAGAAGTCTGTATTATTGTCAAGTCCTCTGAATTAATGCAGCATATGAGTACAGATACACATGGTTATCCTGAAGAGAAATACAAACACCCCTGCAAACCAAACCCCCTGACTGCCAACTCCTTGAAATGTCTCATAAGCCAGTGACTTGCAGAGTCCACTGGCTGTTCTCCACTGCTTCCTCATTGCTCCTACTGCTGTCCTCAGGAAGGAGTGCAGTGGGCAGAAGTTCATTGTCACAGCTGAGGCTTGAGTTTCACAAGTGCACTGTTCCTCCAGGTGACTTAGGGGCGCTTACAAGCTGTGCAGTTGGTAGCAGAGAGACTCTGCTGCTGGCCACCAAGCTTACTGTTTGTTGTTTGCTGGGTTTGCTTAAGGTGGGCTGGTGGGTGGTGCAGCTTTTACTTCAGTTAGCTTCTAATGCATCACATTCCAGAGAAGAGGATAATCCTGGGTTAAGCAACATCTGTTAACAGTGGGTCAAAGTTATACTCTAGTTCAGGGAAGGGAGGGAGAAACTAGACTTGGTAGCTGGTGTTGCATTGTTTTAGACAAGTTTAACTCCTTGTTAAGCCCGGATGACAGCTACTGCAACTTTGTACCCTCAGAGGCCACAGCAGCTCTTTGTACAGAGCAGGCACACAGCCTTGACTGCCCTAACAAGCAGGTGTTAAGCAATTAGCTGTCCCAGTCTCAAAGCTGCTGCTCCTGTACATCACTCCAGGGCACGCACATGATTCTTCCTGAACTGTTTGCATGTCTGCTGTGACCTGTCTGCATTCAGGAAGGGTCTTTTTTTATACTTACGACTTTTCTGCTACAAAACCTGGAGTTAAAAGGACTTGTTTTGGTGTGCAGGGAAAGTAAACAAAAGTAGTCATTTGGACAAATGACAATATGTTAATGTAATGTGAAAAATGTAGTGGGGTCAAATAATTGGAAAAAACCCTGTGTTCAAGAATTGATCACCAATGCTAAAAAAATTGATTCTATTTCATTATGTTAGCTGAAAAAAAAAAAAAATCAGTAACCTGACAGTTGTATTCTAAATAGATATTCTTGGCAGGAATTGGTAACATTTTAGATGAAAATAATCTTGATTGTGAAGTCTCATTTTTGGTTAATAATTTAATGGTGCAATTGCATGTTTTGTATATGGACCCATAATATTAAAATTTGCATCTAATGAAGTGAATATTGCTTATGGCAGATGGGCAGTCTGCCTAAAGGCTGGAGTGAAGGAGAGACTTACCCATTTCTATTTTATGAGGCTTTTGGGAAATGTGACTGTAGTTGTTCCAGACTGGTCTGGCTTGGAGTTGCCTATGAGCAAACATAATGTCAGTATGAATAGCCAGATTTTTTCACAAGCGTGGACATCGGACCACAAAGTTGACAAGGCTTTTCAAATGCTGATGATATTTTTGGGGAATATTTTGGAAGGTTTTAATAACCATAAAAATGTAGCTGAATTCAAAATCTTGGGAAGTTTGGGTTTGTTTATGGGGTTTGTGTGTTTGGTTGGATTTGGGGTTTTGTTTTGTTTTTTTGGGGGAGGTGTTTGTTTTTAGTTTTTGTGGGTTTGGTTTATAAAATTAGTTTTGAAACTTTCAGCTTTCAGCAACTGTTAAATGCCTTATTTGTTCCAATACTGGCTTCTAAATGTGAAAATTGAACTTTGAAGAAAACTTTGTGTTTACAACTTTAGAAAGTACTTTGAGGAAAAAAATAAAAATGCTTGGTTTGTTATTCGGATTTTTTCTGTGTGCTGTTATTGACCTGACAGATTTGCAGCTGGCTCTCTGTAGAGGAGCTACAGTAATTAGATATTAGTCCACGCAGACAGAAGATGATTAACTCATACAGTAGTTTTTTCTTGCATGGGTTTGTTCTTCCCTTGTCTCTGTGCCCCCTCCAAATCTTTCAGGAGAGAACACAGGACGCACTGGTTACACACCTAGGTAGGAAACTGCTGCTGCCAGTGCGTACAGGAGACAGCAGATGAACCTGACAGACGGAAGGTGCTGAAAGAAAGCCTGGGTGGAAGGGGAGAGATTAATGGGAAGCAGCCTAAAGTGGGCAGGTGATGAGGATAGGCCTAGAAGGTGTAGTGGTATCTTGAGGAATGGCTTGGAAAAGGGGGCAGAGATAAGGAAAGATGGGAGGAGGGCTGCGGAAAGCCTGCATAGATATCTGAGCCCCTGATGATGTGGGATAAGCAGTTGGGGGAAACTTCAGAGGGATGTATGTTGGAAGAGGTGAAAATGCCAAGCAAAGATTTTTGGTGTGTCTTTATGGAAATGAAGATTCATTGTGAGAGTGATGAGGGATGGGCAGACCCTCAAGAGAAGAGTGTGGCTGGAAAGTAGGAACCAGGTCTGGTTTAAAAAAAAAGAGCCACAGTCAAGCCTCATTGAAACTAAGGTTCTTCCTACTAAAGTTTCAGGACCAGATGAAGGAAGTGTTGATCTATAATGTTTTTCTCATATCTGATTTTAATACTTGAGTTTTATTTCTAACTTCTACTAATTTTAGAAATACATGTTTTAAAAAATACAAATTTTCATCCGTCTCTAGACCTATTCATTTCTGTTTTCTCTATTGCTTTTCTTACCCTACATTGCTTCTCTTTTTTGTTTCAGTCTCTTTAGTATTAGTTGTTCACATTGCAGTAGTACCAAAAATGTCTTCTGTGAATGGCAAGATACCTCTACTCAGGAAAGTTTCTTCTACTGAATCAAGTCATAAGCGTTGACATTTTAATTAATTTTGTAAACATTCTTTTTGAGTATTGCTTTGCCAATTGTTATTAAAATACTCAAGACCTCCATATCCAAAAAACCACACTATGCACCCTTATGCTTTAAAATCAAATGAAGGGGTTAAGGGACCTTTCTCACTTTTTAAAAGCACCTTCTAATATGGATATTTCTCTGTAGGAGTCTATTTACTGGGAAAATATGGGCAGAAGAAAATCAGAGAAATCCAGGAACGAGAGGCAGCTGAGTACATTGCCCAAGCACGAAGGCAGTACCATTTTGAGAGTAATCAGAGGACATGCAATATGACAGGTAAGTTAAGGAAATAGCTCTTGTTTTAGATGAGGGGGACACATTTGTGGATTTATGCTACATACTGTCAGGATGGAAGAGGAATAAGGAATGTAGGTAAATTCAAGATCTTAATGAAATACTGGTGCTTAAACAGAGTTGTTTTGCAAATAAAGAGTCTGAAGAGTAGAAGATTAAAGGGATTTTAGGGGACATCTGAACCCTTATCATCAATAAATGTACAAGCATACATGCAGGTTACAATTTTTTGAGCTTTTCTCTTGAGCTGCGTGTGGTATTGAGGTGTGAAACAGCATTTAGATTCAAACAATAGTGAATTTACAGCAAGATTATTTTATTCATTGTAGCACATTGTTAGTAGGCTGCATGGAGAATAATTTGTTTTATTAAACAAATTAATCAGTATTTTCTTTTTCTGTTGAAATTTGTAATGGCTCCGTGGCTGACTGTAAGTCCAATCTGTTTACACTGACCAATTGTTATTTAATTTTCATAATTTTCATCATTTTGTACTGCTGGAAGTGATCTTGCTGCAAGGACTAGGTTTTTTTCTTTGCCCTTCTTTGTACAAATGATCTTATGTTTGGCAGCATGCATTCCTGACAAGATTTTTCATACTTTGTCCTTAATATTTATTACGTTTTCCATTTCCTGTTTCCGTCATGTAACAGCAGATCAGATATTGTTCTGAAAGTAAAGGATTTTTTTCCCACTAGTTTTCTCTCATTTATAACACACATTTCTGTGGTTCTCTTGCTGGAAGAAACAAACCTCAGATCTTTTTCTTCTCACTGGGAGAAATGCAGCAGTGTAGGTTTTTGCTGGATTTTCTTCTGGGGAGCTGGAGGTGTGTGTATGCAGGATGTGAATACACATCTGCAGCTGGAGCCAGTAAAACCACATGGTCACATAAGGGCAGCATGTGCCCCAGCTTCTGAGAGGCACACAGGTTATTGCCCTTCTGAGTACTCCCTGGGTTTCTTATTTTGCTTGTCCTCCCAGCTTTGTCTGTTGAGCAATGGGACGTACATCCTATAGCAGCTGTTGAGTGTGAGCTGAGTATGGGTTTATAATGGGTTTTTTTTGTTGACATTGACAGGTTTTATTGTTTGGTTTTTTTTTCTTTTAATAACAGTTCTGTCAATGCTTCCAACATTGAGGGATGCCTTAATGCATCAGTTAAACTCTGAGAGTCTCACAGCTCTTCTTAAAAATAGGTAAGACTGTCTTAAATGTGTTGAACTCCACTTGTTTTGCTGACAAGTTTTTTTTTCAAGTTACATAATGTAGAGAGTATGCAGAATTTTGGTTTAGTGTCCCATTGAATTATTAGTCTTAAGGTATTTTGAAATCACTACGTAAATATTTTGTAATGTTAGGTGTATTTTGATAGGTATGGCTGGCATTTTCCAAAAATTACGGGAAATAATACTTCCTTTAAGGTGCTGCAGTGAGAGCCATATTTTCTGTTGAAATGGTTATAAGATAGGTAGATAAAAGTACTTGGAGGATCTAGTCCTCTCTTAAACAGCACAGAATATTTTGGCTGAGTTGTTGTTGTTGTGCTTGTAAAAATGTTTATGTAATCTTATCAAGTTCAGACATGAGTAGTAGTGGAAGGTATCCAAGATGAGATTGCAAATGAATGTAAGTGATGGGAAATAATCTTTTAAATTTTATTTTTGAAGTAGAACAAATAGGGACATGTCATACATTAACAGAAATTCTTCCTCATCAGGAAGCACCTTGGAATTCCTTACAGCTGCAGGAACAAATAGCCTGTTTTTAAATACATAAAGTACATAATAGCATACCTTAACTGTAAATTGATTGGCATATGGCACAGAGTAAAAGTGTTATGTAGGCAATTAACACAGGATTTCTGACTCACTCTAGACTGTCTTTCTAGTTTACCTCCTACTAGTTTATTTATACAGATATAACTTTAGCTGTCCAGCATTTAATAGGGTACCAATTCAATCACTGCCTTTTCAGTCCAAAAACTTCCACAATAGAGCAGCCTGAATTAAAGGGGAATTGCAGCCTGAATGTTTTTACAATAAACTCTCTGAGTATTTGCAACTGTTATTGAATATTATTTACCACAAACAGTGAGAAATTGGGAAAGGTAGATTTTAATGGAATAAATATATTTATCATAATAGAAGTCTTATTCAATGAAAAAATTAAACTGAATGAACAAAAGAGCTCGTGGATCACCAGAGATGTCATCTGAACTGCACAGCAAATAGTCTGCAATAATCCTTTGTTAAATGGTGAAGATATATAATACCTTAGTTTGTTCTCTGTAGCAAGCATTCTTTTATCAAGATAAACCTGCTGTCTCTAAATTGTTTGATCAGTTGAAACAGTGTAGGGGTACATTGATGCACCTCTTGAGTTCCAACAATCCTAGTAAAAATAGAGATTAGGCTTTTTTCTTGTTGTTGGTATGCACTTATGAAAACAAAATTTTTTTAATGCTTGCTACATGCAACATTCTGTAAGCATGGATGGCCATTTAGAGTGTATCTTACAGTGGAATTTGTGACTTAATACTTCTTATTTTACTTACACTGAGAAAGTTTTATCTGGGTGCTTGAAAGTTTTGAACTGAAATGTAGAGAAGGGGTTGTGAAGGCACAGATAATGGAATCAGCCATCAAAGCTTGCTCCACTTTGAAGTGATTCTTTGAAGAAGAAGCTTTGCTATGCATGGAGTTATAGATTTCTTTGCTTTACACTTCCATTTGAGAAGATCAATCAAACGGCTCTGGACCCTTGAGTGCTGTTGTTGTTGAGTATACAAAGGAGCAGATGTGGAGATTTACCTTTCTTTCATGTCCCTGAAGATGTATTACTTTTCTCACATAAACTGTGTTGTGGCTTAACATGTTATGGACCTATGTTATCATACATTACAGATCACATTGTGCCTTAGGTAACCTACTTTAACTTAAAATCCACTCACTTAAATTTGGGGTGGCCAGTGGTACACACTGGGGGTGTAAGGAGACTGAAGTCTTCAGGCCTCCAGAGAAAATTATGAAGAGGGAACAGCACCCAGGACCACAAATCTGTCCTCCTCTTTTTAAAGCCCAGTGATTGGATAAGATAAGGTGAAGTCCCTACTTCTGCAGCTTTGCAGATGTTGCACATCTCCCACCTCTTCAGCACTTAGCTTTATTCCAAACCTCTGGTTACCATTTGCACTGCCCTTTGCTTCCATAGTGAGAACATTGGTATTGGCATTCCAAATAAATAAACGTGAAGTAAAAGTTGTGTTTTGAGTTGCAGCTGAGTCTTAGTAAATTGCAGGAGATGAAGACTGAAAAATTAATTTCCACTGTTAGGCTTAGTACTTGCAGACTAACTGTTATCTGGCTGCTGCCTTACACTCTAAGGAGAAGTTCTGTAAGAATGAGCTCTAGAAAATGTTTTGATGTAATAGGTACAAGTGTAGTGTAGTGACTTCTCTACATCTCTTCATTCTTCATGAAGAACTTACCCCAATATGTCACAGCTATAGCTTTGAGTCCCATTATATGTTTTATGTATAGAAATATTACAGTATTTTTTTGCAAAGTCCTTCCTTTGTTTTGTTTTAGCAAAGCTTTAAAAACTTGTGTAGAATAGCTTGCAAAAAGTGTGAGTTGGTTATGTTTGCCATGGATCCATGTATCTCTTTCAGCTATTGTTTGTTTAATCTCTTTAGCTTTCAGAGTTGTAGATGTGATAGTTTTTTTGTATCAGTTTATTTGCACTATTTGATAGTGGTGAACTAGCTTACTGTAAAGTATAGGTTAATTTGAACTCTTTGCTCTAAATATTTAAGTGTTAATTCTAATCCCGAGAAATTACCAAATGTTCCCCTAAATTATTTTTACGATATCTGTCTTCCACAGTAGACATATAGTAGCCATTCTTTACTGACAGTGCTTAACAGATGAGAATGGCTGATGAAAATTTTGGAAGGTTAGCTTGCTCTTATTCCTGCTACTGCTGCTATATTGCTAAGCTTACCTCTGGATAGTAGTTATAAATATGCAATGTATTTCAGGCAGTTCAGGTGTATCTATGCAATCTACAGGCTTGCTGTGTTGACTGCAGAATATAAACTTCTAGGAATTGGTCAGGTGAAAAAAGTGAACATGCCTCAACAAAAGAAAAAAGATCAACATGTATTGGTGTGGATGGTGCAGGACTTCTTTTCCACAGATGGTTGTGATCTCTTTGGGTTTTGATGATCAAATATGAATTTGAAACATGTCAGGCAATGGTGAATCTTGCAAGAAAGTAGGATAATGAAATTCCAATCCTGCATTTATTACCCACAGAAGTCCAGCTGAACGGAGCTGACATAAATATATAAAGAGTCAAGAAAAGACCATTTTGTACCATCAGTGGCTTTTTTCTGACAGCATACTGTAGTAACTCAAAACTGATCATGTAACTGTGTAGTTGACATCACTAAATGCTACATTTATATATTAAATTTAGAATATCTTTTCTATGCCTTTATAGTGTGTTGTTTATATACTGCTTTCTTGAACAAGGCCTTTCTTAAATGAGATATAGACCATAATTATTATGATTTGAATAATTATGGTAGCTAAATAAGTTTGCCTTAGAACACTGCTATGTCATTTAACATACTTGTTAATTTTCAAGTAAAATATTATTCTTAATATTTTCATTTATTTTTCCCACAGGCCAGCAAACAAGTTAGAAATATGGGAGGATTTAAAGATTATAAGTAAGTGGAAATGAAAGATTGCATCTGCATCGTTATTTAGCGTAGAATTAAAATATCTTTCGTGCCATTTAAAACAAACTTTGCGCTGAGTTGTTTCAGTACGTATGAGGATATGTAATACACATGGCAAACCTCCTCCCTGCCTCTCCACCCCTGAAGGCAAGGAGGAACTTTCCTTAGCCCCGTGGGAAGTTAGAAACTCAGAGACCAAGGTGAAGAATTTTGCCTTCCTGCTACTCAACGCAGTAAAACTTTGTGAGACCTTTCTGTGCCATCACAATGAAATGAAACTAGTTTCAGAAATTCTATGCTGGATATAATGGCAGTTCAATCAGAAATGTAGGTCAACCCTTACATGGCTTTTTGAGCCTGTTGGAGAGAACCACTATAGCAATGATCATGAAACCTTTGGATCATCTTATTTATTAGCTTATGGAGGCAGTGGAAGGGAAGAAAAGAGTAAACTCAGATAATTATGCAGTGAAATTCTACCATTACATCTTTGCTTCCTTTTGGCTTTTTCTCCTTTTCATAACACCCTTACAGATCCTACTTTTGATCTGACTCCTTTCTTCCCTTCTGTATCTATTCATGATGCTTCTTCTGCACACCTTCATTGCCTACTGGCTGGTAGCTGGTGCTCATTTTAATTTTCCTTCTTTAGATCTTAGCTGCTTCTGTCTTAGGTAACTTTTTTGACAAGCTGCAGTTGTGTCTGAATTACGTGATGAAGGCTAACGTAGACTGTGTATTTCCTGGCCTAATGAAGAAAGATGATTTGACACTAAACATTTTACTTCTGGAACAACTTGTATGGTTTTTATTTTCTCAAAATAACTTGTGTAATGTGCAAAATTATATTAATATAGGAGAGTTTAAATGGGACACTTTAGATGTAGATCCAGCACACTAGACTCATGACCATCTTGGGTATGTGTTGTGAAAACATGCTATGGCAACCAGCAAGAGAAATGTGACTGTATATTTAAAAGTAATCAGCACTTCTGAGTCTTGGAGAGCACTCTGTCCCCCTGACTCATCCTATTTTCCCTGACTTTGCAGTCACTCTGTTTTGTCTTCCCAAGGTTTCACACGCAGTATTGTCGCTGTGTACAGCACCTGTATGCTCGTGGTTCTCTTGAGAGTCCAGTTGAACATCATCGGTGGTTACATCTACCTGGATAATGCTGCACTTGGCAAGAATGGCACAGTAAGTGTTTGCTTTGTTTCAAAGGGAGGACTTGTACTTCCTTGGAAGAAAAAGGATTATGTGGTGGTATGAAAACTGCATAGCTTAGGACTATTGGAATGAAACCAAAGGTCCTTACAAGAGTGGGGTACATGGAAACATTACTGGCAGTACAATATATTGATGTCCTTTAATAGCATGTAAACTTAGATGATGTGGTGATACTGTAGCTTACTTGAATACCAGCAATATTGGAGAATGCCTTTTGTCTGCATTTGTCTTGCTTACCAACGTGAAATTATTTCTTTGCTTTAATTTTTTGTGAAATGGTAATACCGTGTGAATGATTTAAGATATGTAAGCAAAAGTATGTATATTATTAGGTCTTCCTAGTACATACATTAATTCCTCCAGTTAAATTTTTCTAAGATTAAAGAAAGAAAATGTTGTCTTTGAAATTTTCATTATTTAGTTTAACTCCAAAAGGCCATCTACCTAAATGTCTGTTGGCAGGGACAAGCAAGGTAGAAGAACTCGTTTTTGTTGATGTAGTGTATCGCTGCGCAATAAAAGTAGATCACTCCAACAGTAAGCAAGTACCTTTTGTAGAGAGTGGGACCTGCAAATTGCTGGATGGCCCATCTAAAAATAATGGATACAAGCTGATTAGTTCTCATCTGCCCCCTGTGATAGCTCCTGCTGAGAGTCAAGGAACAGCATGTCAAGGCAGGATGGAGAAAAGCTTTCAGTAGGAAGGCCAGAGTTGACTGAGGTAGTGCTTCATTTTGTATAACCTGAAAAAGCTGGTTTAGAAGGGCAAGATGAGTTTGTACTAGAAAAATGTTTCCTTTCTGTTAATTTCTCAATAGAGAAGTGGGTTGACAGGGCCAACTCTGAGGCATTCTGTTGGGACAAACTGGAATCCTGTCTTGGTTTCTGAAAGCTTGTTTTCTGTCAGATAAGCTTTTATTAGGCTCCAGTGTAAATAAGTTACTCCACTAGATTTAATTTCTGGTGTGGTGGAGTTTCACCTGCAATGCAGGTTTTTAAGAGACTTTCCTTTAGGTGAATGAAAAGTGAAAGATTTTTCTGTGCCACTGAAAATGGAAGAGAGATATATATAGGTTTGAAGAAAAAGATGCCAGAAGATTTATGACAAGTCCAGGGGATGATGGGCAGGAAGAGTCAGTACAAAGTTGAAGAGAGTGGGGCAATCTGTTCGCTGAAGAGTATTACAAATATTAAGGAAATTATTTTTGAAATTATTTTTGCATTGTTCTCTACTGTTGATATGTTACAGAACTGTTGGGTTTTTTCCCCCCACAGACACCACTAGCTCCCCCTGAAGTCCAGCAGCAATATTTATCAAGCATTCAGCACCTTTTAGGAGATGGTATGGTGCTTATTTTGAGCTAACTACACTTACAAAATTCTACTTTTTTTGGGACTTGCCCAAATCATTAGAATAATTTTTACTTTCTTCCTTTTAGGACTGACTGAGTTAATAACTATTGTTAAACAAGCTGTGCATAAAGTTTTTGGAAGGTAAGAGTCTGTATTTCTCTGTGGTTAGCTTTTAAGTTTTATTGTGATGACTGTTCCCAAAACAAAGAGTTTTATAAGAATTGGGGTGACTTTTTCAAAATTATGCCTTTATTATAGCAGATTGTGTCTTCCAGTGCAAACCCATGTAGCTGATTGGAGTCTTGTTACTTGTAAACACGTTATTGGTAGAAAGAGAAAGCAGCATTACTCATTTTGCAATCAACACTGTAGTCTTTTTCCTTTCCAGTATTTCCCTTAAGCAGACCCTGTCTCTTCTGGAGCTGGAACAGAAACTTAAAGATATCAGGGAAGTAGTGGAACATAAAGATTCAGATCAGATTGCATCTTATTCTCCCTTATGTCATTATCTGATGCCGGATGAAGAAAACCCCTTGGCTAGCCAGGTACTTTATTCAGTTCCTTTCACCTACTTTTTTCGTTCTGCTTTTTTGGTTTTTTTTCTGGAGAAGGAAGGGTGCTTAACAGTCCTCTAGTGTACCATGACATCTGTGTCTTTAATAAATGGTGAAGTCTTTTCTGTCATAAATCAAGTGTCCTCATCTCTTTAATCTAGGCACAGTTGTATTTTCTTCAGATTTGATAGAAAAAAAGTGTGACACTCTCAGAATGTCAGCTTTGTGCTGAGAAACGCAGCCCAGTAACTGCCTTTAGCTTGCGAAAGAAGCTGTGACACAGCACAGCTTAACTCATCCCTAAGATAAATTGTGTCATCTGCATTTGTGTATCAGCAATTATACATGGAGCATTGGAGCATCATCTTGGCTGGTGCACGAGAGAATGGTGTGCTGGAGTTCTTTGATGCTTTGGGCTGAAAAATGAACAGGAGTCAAGAGAAATGTGTATCTAATCTCAGTTGCAACATTAATTTCTTAAATTTTGTGAATGTGCTTCTCTCCATCCACACCACAGGCTGGAGAAAACTCATTATTCTCTTGGTTTACACTGGTTTAATCAGGAAACTTGGGCTTCAGCATGTGACTATATGTACTTCTGCTTTATCTGATACACTGGGCATTTCAATATTGAAGGTCAGAATTGGAAAAATTACTTCCTCAGATAGTCTGGTATTTCCTGCTAGTATTGTTTATAGTTAAAAATCCTACAGTGACCATTTAAAACACAAATTATAAAGAATCTGATTTACAACAAAATTTTATTTTATATTTGACTTGTACATCTTGACTTAATTCCATGATACTCAACTTTCCTATTTCTGCTCTTATTCTTACAGTTGCTGATGGCACTTACTAATAGTGTCTGTCTTTGGTTTTTCTAGGCCTGTGGACTCACAGAAAGAGACATTGCTACAATTAAATTACTTAATGAAACTAGAGATATGCTAGAAAGGTATGGAGAAATATGCTGTATTCACATTAAACTCAAAACTATTGCTTATCTAAGACAATTACTTTCATACAAAAAGCTGACAACTTTTAATTTGAGAAGTGTGACCATTTTGATATTTATCAGTTGTAGGCTGGGATTTTCAAAGTTTGTGAGCTCTGAAACTTAAAGAAATAATGCTGCTTTAACAAGGTGCCCAGAATGTCCTTGACAATTAGACCTATTATCTCTTCCTCACCTGCTCTGTAGCTATGTAGGAACAGAGGAGAATTTCTCTTCTGCCAAAGCAGGGTAAATTGAGAGCAATGTCATTGGATTTGCTTACTTTGATAAAGTGAACACCAGTTTTGGCTTATTGGAATTTATTTTTAATGCATGGTTTTGAGGGGGGTTGTATGTGTCCTTTTTCCAGAGAGCTGGTAAAAGTAAGGCTCCAATAATAAACGTAGGATATGAGGAAATTGCGACAAATGTCAAACTGTTCTTACAGTTTAGCTGCTAGGGATGTGGGGCACTTTAAGGTTAAGTCCCTTCAATGTTATTACTTGGTAAGAAATAGAAGTGAGGAATGCTTCAGGTTTACCTAGGTTTTAGTAATCTTAGTGTAGAGTTGAGGGAGCTGGTGTTTCATGAGGGGACAATGCTAGTGGCATTTTTCTGGCTCACACGTCACCTGTGAGGGGAGGCATACCTGTAGCACTGAATAGTTGCAGGGCGTTTTACTTTGAAAAAAAATTAAACCCACAAATAAAACCTTTTTTCTGTTATTCTTTCTTTTCAGTCCAGATTTCAGTACAGTTTTGAGCACATGTTTAAATAGAGGATTTAGTCGACTGCTGGACAATATGGCAGAATTTTTTAGACCTACTGAAAAGGACCTTTCTCTAAACAGCTCTGTAAATAGGTAAATGTTTTATTTTGTTGTGGTTCCCATGTCAGTAATGCTTTGGGTTCACAGTGAATTCCAAAAAGGCCCTTGATTTTCCTGTCTTCTTGGAGTTCTTGTGCTGGAAATATTCTTCTGCTTCGTGCTCTTCAAGGATCACTGCGCTCTCCTCACTTTGGCCAAGCAGGCAGCTAGGAGGATTAATGTTTCCTCCCACCCATGAAATCATTAGAATTAGGTGAGGTTCTTTCCCACCATTGCGTGCAGACCAGAAGAAGAGATCAGATCACCTGTACCTTCCCCTTCTTGCCTGAAGACAATACAGGCAGAGTGCCTTTTGGGCAGGGGAAGGTTTACCCTCTAGTGGTGCCTCCTGACAGACTCAGTGAGGCTGTGAGGAGAGCCCTCCCCTGCAGCCCATGGGCCCTGAGCACCCCAGCCTCCATCAGTTACTGTACCTCTCAAGGAAAGGGGGGGGCATTGCCCTGATCCTCCAGTGACAGGGAGCCAAAGCAGCCATGGCGCTTTAGGTTTCACTGGTATGCAGATAAAATGCAGTAACATTCAGGATTTTCTACATCCTCATAAAATATGTAAGAACAGCTTTTATTTTGAACTTAACTTTGGTTTTAAGCAGTGTGGTTGAGAGCCTTTCAAGTCCAAAAGCTGAGCTCCAAAATCTTTGAAATATTATTTCTCAAATATTAAAATTAAACCTGGAATGATAACTGGACCTGTGTATGTTTATTTTAGTTACTATTAGCTTTCAGAGAGTTATGTTTTAATTTATATATACTATTTACATCACTTAAAATGTAACGTAAAGACCCCAAAGTCTGTAGTTTGGCTATCTGCCTAAGCCTGGTTTAGTTTGAAATAGCATGAAATTGTAGACAGGCACTTCTGTGACCTGACTGCTTACATACATATATGTAAAGACTCTGACTAAACCATCATTCTCTTGCATGAGAAGCAAGTGTGAAACTGTGCAATAGAAACATGAACTAGAATTGAATTGGTACTTCTCTATATTAAAGGGAAGCCTTGATATGGAGCAAGAACCCTTCATCCGTACATTTTAGTTTGAGGTCTTTCAGTTCTTACTTTTTAAGTGGTAATTGCTTAGAATTCTGTATTCACAGTTTTGTGGCTTCATCTGTTTCAGAGCAGGTCAATATTTTTTGTTCTTTCCTAGTCTTTCCAGCGTCAGTCTTCCTTTAGCCAAGATAATTCCAATAATAAATGGACAGATCCATTCAGTATGCAGTGAAACACCCAGTCATTTTGTTCAGGTAAGAATCTGCCTATTTACAATTTCCCAAGTAAAATCTTGAAATTAATGTTGTATATTTCTTTTTAGTAATTTAACTGTTTCATTTCAGTGGCTTTAAAAAATAATAGAAAATAATTGCCATAACAAACTTTTTAATTTATATCTTTCAAAAATACACTGTTTTTCTAGAATTTCTTTCTTCTGCTGAGCATGCAGAAGCACCACAGACTTCTTGTCTTGCCTGGGTTCTACTTGCAGGTCTGCTCCTAAACCTTTATAAAGCAAGAATTTTGAGTTGTGCCTGTGGGAGTGCCAGGTGTTTTTCTTAGAAATTCTGTACTACAGCACAGGCAGAATGTGGGGAATATGTTTGAGTAAGGATGTTTATTTTATACATTTCTTCCAGGACCTGTTGATGATGGAACAAGTGAAAGATTTTGCTGCTAATGTTTATGAAGCTTTTAGTACCGCTCAGCAACTAGAGAAATGACCTGCACATTTTTACAAATGGATGGTATATTTATAACAAATTCCTGGTGACTACTGATGAGATTTGAGTTAATTTTATAAAGGTGTAGGGGGGCAGACCAGCCAAAAGAACAGTCTGAGGAAAGTGGGAGCAAGCCCGTATTTTCTTCTAACCAAATTATGTTTCACCCATTAAAAATATTCTTGTTGAAAGAAACATTGTCAGTGAAGACTTTTTTATTAAAAAAAAGTGGTTAAACTCTTCGGTAATTCCTTGGGTTGTTTTCATTGCATCTAAAAGACAGCTGGTGGCAGCATTACAGCAAATTACTAAAAAACTCCTTTTTTTGCCTGGGGTGTATAAGTTTTGGGAAGAACTGATAGTGATTTAAGAATAGCACAGCACAGCAAAATGAAATAATGCTTTTTTTTTTTCTTCTTCCCTGCCCCCCCAAGATTTTTCTTTCTATAAAGTAAGTCTTCTTCCCTTTAACTTTACAAATCTTGTTCCAAAATCTCACTCTTCAGAAAGCCTTTGGCAATGGCTGAATGGATGCATGTTCCCCTTGAACAAGCTGGGGGTCTGCTCTCTCTGTTACTTAATATTAAAGGAATGTGGTTTTTTAGACATTCTCGTTTATGCTGTTCAAACAGCTACACTGTACACATTACTTTGTAAATATTTTATCTTAATTTGTATTAATTTTGAGCCCAATTGTCTGTATTGTAATAAAATATTTTAATGTATAATTTGTGTGTGTATTAACATTACTAGCAGGGAAGAGAAGAACCTGACCTGGCCAATCAGTAAAAATCATGACAGAGTTGAAAGAATAAATTGAACTTACCCACTACAGACATTACTCAGGGAAAATAAACCTTCAATCTCCATAATGAAACAAATAATTCATGTTTTTAAATTTTTGTTGTCCTTTATCTTCTCTTCTTTGCAAGTTTCACCTTGTGTGTCTGCCCCTACAAATCATGACACGTGATGAGTCTGGAAATTTTTCAAGTTGGATGCAGTCTACCCTCTGCGTAAAATATTGTCTCTCTGCTAAAGTTGCAAGATCCCTAGCAACTCCTGATTTTTTTTTTTCTTTCTCTCAAGAGTTAGTCACTGAAGTATGTTTTGTTTAATAGTCCACAGAAGTCACCCTGGTAACTGCATATAAACACAGGCTGTAAACAAGAGATGAGTTTTACCCATGTAAAATTATACAAAATATAAAACCCCAATCCTCTCCCAGGTTACCTGTGTCCCAGTAATGGATGGAGTTACTTAATGACTTACATGCTGAGAAATGATGGTGTACATATGCATTGCATGTATGCATTTATGATGAATTCCTAAACCTTACACACCTGTTCTTGCAGACATTACCCTACTCAGCTGAAACTGGTAACAGCTACCACTAGGTTAAACACACCTGGAAAAAGTATATTCTTTTCTCCAAAACCATCAGTTTTAACTGCAGTTTTGTGGAAGGTAAATTTCTTGCGTTAAAGACAGTATACAGCTGACTTACGTGCATTTGAACACCAGCTTGAGCCTTACTATTTCTTTTGTCTCTAAAAGTCTAGTGCCTGTTTCACCCCTGATCTCATTCTTCAAATAACTTGGTTTAGTCACTTTCTGGCCAAGTGTAGAGGTCAAGGTAGCTGCTCAGCATTTCACATGAGTTTAGAGAAACAACCTGTGTGCAGAGGATCAATTATCTAGTGGAAGACTTTGTGAAGTTTGTTCCATTCCCTTCTTTAATAACAGTCAACCTCTCATAGAAAAAGTGAATTTATTGGTCTTTCTCAGTCAAACAAGTAAGTTTAAAACCAGTGATAAGAAAGAGCAAAATGTCAGGTCTCCAGCAGAGTAAGGCTCAGATTATGTCAGTCAGTTGTAAGGTCCAGCCCCACTGACATGGCAATTGCTGAGGGGTCAATTGAGGTAGAGCAATAACCATTCCCTTTTCTCCTAGGGCAACCCATTTCAGCAGTTCCTTGTACCCAGCCAGCTTCACCTAAAATAGAAACACACACTATAGTTAGAACAGCACCTTTTCAAAGTATGTGTAAGTGCAATACTGACAAAATAAATACTGATCCATAACTACCTTACTCACCAAGTATCTTTAAGTGCCACTTACCAACCAAATGAGTGATAATTACTAAAGGCAATGGGAAAACATTTGCAAGTAGCTAGGCAAGTATAAAAGCTACTTATGACGGGTCTTGAGAAGTACTTGGGGCTGTGGAAGGTACATAAACATCTTTTGGAAGCATTTGGGGTGGGATTTAGGTCTAAGGGATCTAGGAGCCACAGAGTTTTGCATCCCCCGTTTCCAAACTGTCTGTTTCCCATGGAGAAATTTACAGACTTGAATGAGCATGGCTGTTTCTTACAGAGTGTAGCCAGGTATCTCAGAGAAAGCTGATCTGAAGAACTAAAAACCACAAACAGGATGATGTTGTCAGTTACACCAGCTGATGACCTGCTGGAGCAGCTGCAGATCAGTCTCTGCTGCTGAGGAACAGTACTTTATAGTGCATACAGAGTCTAGCTGCCCCCCCAAAATTCCAGAGGCATCTCCATCACTTCTGAAATGACTGTGTCTTCATGGAGCTGTCTTGGCACCAGTCAGACTACTTTCATATGGAACTAGACCAGAAGGGGCAGTCCAGAAGCACTCCTAATGCATTTCAGCAGCTAATGGACATGCAGTGCATTGGACCAGAGCAGAGCTAAACCAAAGTGAATGTCCCCTTAAATTCACAGAGTTGATACCCACATACTTCTACTTGCCAGTGTAGGTGTGGCATCTCTGTCCTCATTCTGACCTCTGCTTGGTATGAGATCTAGGGTCACAATGATTGCTCTTCAGCCTCCCTGTGCAACAAAAACTTCTGTGCACATTCCCTTCCTGTAAGGCTTTGGCTTCAAACAACTGCACCGCTACAGCAACTCCAGTATCACCAAAGTCAGGAGGACAGCTACTTTTAGAGAAGTCATGCTGAGTTAGGAGTCTACACAGGAAATAGGAGGGGTGGCACAGTTTTATCCCCTGCTCCTTGGCCTCTTTGTGACTCTAACTTTGCAAGCCAAAACATATCCCAGCAACATCTCAGTCTAACTTGGTTTGTTGGAGAAGAAACATCCCACTGGGATGACTATGACAAGGAGGTCCCAAAAAGAAAACATTTTGCTGGGTCTCTTCCAAAGTATTCTGTCCTAAGAGCTATGAATTCCCAAAAATGCCAGAAACTTAAATAAACAGGATGGAACATGACACATCTTAGGAGGAGGGGAGGGTGTGTGTGTGTGCGCGCGCACTGTGTTTTACCTGTGTTTCTCCAAGCTTAGCTCGTGGCTCACCAAGTTCCAGAATCCCAGAGACAGGCCAGCTAAGGAAGATAGCATTGACTTTCCCTTCTTTAGGGCTGAAAGTGTACCTGGTTAGAAATGGGGACCAAAAAGGCATGTCAGCTTTTCCTTGTAGATTCTTAGAAGTGATATATGAGTGCTTTCAAGACTGGAAAAATGGATTAGAAAAGTCAGGATTAATTACATTTTCACACACATAACCACCTTGTCAGACGAATTATGCCCTTTAATAATACACTGTTCATTGAAAATTCGTTTCAACAAACTAGATATAATAAAAACTATTAAACTATTAAACATCTGTAGTATATTTAGCACACTGTAACAACTCAGCCATATAGGAAGGAGGTATTTGCAGGATGGGGAATCAACAGATAATTTTATATTCAGGAAAACATGGTAATTCCCATCTATACACTAACATGCAGAGTAAAAGAATTTAAAAATAGTATGAGCAACAGAGTTCCCACCTTGCATCGCTGGTTTTTAAAAATACTATTTTCATCACTATGCCATTGGTAATCTTGTGGCATACACCTGACATATTCCTCCCTCCTTCCTTCCTTCATTTAATTACGGTATTTTATTGCTCTTGAAAGGGATTTTACTAAACAGTCAATAGTTCAGCATCTCCAGGCTAAAGCCAGATGGCCAAATCTTAGTGGGAATGGGAGTAAAAACACTCACTGAGACAAAAGGGTCAAGACAAATGGATCACGAAGGTGTTACAGAAGCTACAAGTAACAGGGAGCTACAGAAGCTACGAGGGCAGAGGGGAGGCCAGGGATTTGCCATACTTAGCAACCAAACAATTGTTATTACCTTCCCATTTCTTTCTAAATATCGAGTAACATGGTGTATTCCTTTGTTCAGACATTTCATAGCAATCTTGTATTTCCAGATTTTTTTTTCATTCCTGTTGCCCACTAGAAGCAAACAGAATTACCTGACAGATGAGCCTACACTAAGAAGCAAAAAATCACCAAAGAAATGTCTGCAGCATTCCTTTCAGCCTCAGCATAATCCCAAAACCGTAGGTAGCCTCTACCTACAGCTTTATATTCATTTCAGATGCAGTTACTTACTCTAACAAAGGCATTAATGCGTTAACTACCCACAAACTAAGACCGTGATTTCTGTAGCATCAAGTCATTAGGGATTTCAAAGCTTCCCATCACACTGGTGCTGCTTTCCAGAGCCTGCATTTTGATTCAGTAGACTCACCAGACTCCAGGTGTGACAGTGTCATTCTGTGCTCTCCATGGTTTTGTTCCATAGATGGCCTCTCCGTTGACCTCCAGCCATGCACCCACCTGCAGCAGCCGCTCCTCAAACACAACAGGGATGCGGCCGTCATGAGTGGGCCCAATATTCATCAGGAGATTTCCTCCACAAGACACCGTTTCTGCAAGTTGCTGAAGTGTTTTTAAACACACAGAGCATATGGTTATGAGTAATGAAATCATATATTTGAAGTATTTTCTAAAGTCTGCTCTACTGCTTCAGAATGATGAACCAAATGAGTTATGCTACTGCTGCATGCGGAGACTTTGGACTTCATACCAAAAGTTAATACAAAATTTAAGCTCCCATAAAAAACACCAAAAACTCTGCTGTCAATTTTTATGTCCGAAAACAGCCCCAAATACCTTCTTGCACCAATACATCTGCCTGAATCTACACTAGAATCAGATCCTGCAACTCTTTATCATTTTAACTTCTGCAAGAATATCATGAGGGTTTTACTAATAGGACAGATATTCTACTGTGGTGCAGAGAAATTAAGGCAAATAGTTGCTACTTCATCTTTATTGAATCTTAGAAAAGCAACTTTCTCCTTCCTCCTGTTTGATCTTTTCCTATTTTATAGAAACATCTGAAACATCTGTAAAACACAAAGAAGCCTCCTACAAAACTATAAAATTTGTGTTCACATCCATACTGTCCTCCAGAGATCATGGACTGAGATGCATAAGTCTGAGAAACAAACAGCTGGAGACAAGCTGCTGAATTAATTCAAACCTTCTGCCTCTGAAAAGAGTTTACATCAATTTGAAACTGATGGTAATTGTTGCTTAATCCGAATCCGTTTCTAGTGCTGTCCTTGCAAAACACAATTTTTCCCTCACTAGTTGAACTTTGCAATTAAATGCGTTAGTCTGAAAGACTGATCAGTCTTCCTTGCATTCAGGTTTCCTAAGCTTCAAATCTTTTTTAATACCTCAAACTAGTAAGGCAATCAATGTTCTAACAACACCAGCTGTCTGCTTCTGGTAGTGTTTACCTGTATATCTGTAAGGAAAGTTTCTCACTACTGCTGAGTCATAAACTATTTCAATCTGTAAAGGGGAAAAGATGTAGCCTTCCAGCAGGAGTTCCTAAATGGGAGCTATGAAACTGAAACTGCTTCTCATCAGCTTGCATATACAGTTATGAGAGAAACTTATTAGGAAAGGTAATGATGAGACTGTCCGCATCAGTCCTTGGCCAGGTTACTCACAGGGAACGCCTTCTAAGAAACTGGCTGAAGTTTTACTAGAAATTCATTCCATACAACCGACTAAGAGAACAATTAAGAATTACATGGATATTCCATCCTGCCAGCGTTAGGCTGGAAATTAACAAAATTATTTTTTATTTCACAGATCCACTATGGAATTAAAATCATCTTATTCATAAAAACAGGTACACAATCGAACTGTTAAGCAGCACAATACAACAATCAGGAGAGAGAATGGGGAGTGGCAGCAGTGCCTGTGGCCCACGGTACCTTCACCAAGTCCTGGATGGTGAGGTAGTCCGAGAGCCGCGCGTCCCTGCGGTAGCCCCAGGAGCTGCGGTCGATGGTCATGCAGTTCTCCCACTTGTGGGGCAGGAGGTGCCCAGGGTTGTAGCGGTCACTGCAGGTGTAGAAGCCACCATGGGCACAAATGCTGCCAGCTCCCCAGCGGTCATTGGTCACTACTGTGTCCCGCACCGGGCTGGGAACAGAGGACTTCTATTATTTTCGTTCTATAAAATGCGGTCACAGCCAGTATAATCCCTTCCCACACACATCCCGCCCAGGAACTAATATTTTGGATTACTTCTGTACCATTTATTTACCACAAGAAGACTAAGTGAAATGTCAGGAATTCTATTGTCATGCTCTGCTAATAAAAGGTTCAGATCAGAATTTCTTAAGGAAATAAGTTCCAGACTTTTACAGGAGCTCTGCCAGAAATGACGCTGCACTTCAAAGCCACTGCCAGATGTTCAGTCTGTGATGACAACAATGTACCCATATTCTCAAATTGTCCTGCTATCCTGTGTTTCTGTGCAACAGCAAATACTTAGGGAAAATTATGATTAAGCAGAATAGCCAATACCATCTTAAATGATTAATTTGCAAGTGTGTTTAAAAAATACAAAACAGTCTTTTTCTAAAGCCAGCTTTGACAGTTCTAGGAAAGATCTAGATTCTGTATTTCAGGAGAATTAATATTAAGTCCTCTTAAGTAGAAGTAGCAGGTTCCACAAAACAAACAGAAAATGAAAAACTAGACACAAGGAAGAATTTCAGATAAGGAGCTACACCAGCATCATTATGTACCTGTCATTATACAGCCAAGCCAAGAAACCAGTGCTGTTCCAGTAAGTATCTGGAGCATTTCCATCTCCATCAGACCAAATTATTTCTGGCTGGTACTTGGTCACAATCTCATAGAGTTCTGGTAATGATTTGCTGGTTGGAAACTTTCTTGTCTTAAAGGCATTGGTGGCATCCTCAAGGAAGAGAGGATTGAACCATTCAAAGAGGGAATGGTATAACCCAAAATGCAAGTCAGTCCTGTTTCTAACAGATGTTGCTAGTTCAGCAACAAGATCTCGTTTTGGTCCCACATCAACAGCATTCCAGTTCCAAGAATATTTGGACCCCCACAAAGTAAAGCCTAAAAAGAGAAAAATCAGAGGATAAGAAAGAATGGAGGAGAGAATAATTACAGTTCTTCTTTCTGGAAAGTGTTGGAAGCATTGCAAAAAATAAAATAAAAAATTATGAATGTAATAATATTGTTGTCATGGGATAAAGTGTGCCTATAATCTGTTTATGCACAATGGTAGTAGTTTTAACATCAGAACACCAGATTTTTATACATACGTGTATACATTTATATTTTCCAGGTCTGTACTGCTTAGGATAATTATTCCTTCTCTTTAATTATTCATATGTATAATTACATCTAGATTAATTCATATTAATCCATTCATATGTCCCAATTAAATTAACTAGATGGCTTTTAAGGCCCCTTCCAACACAAGGTATTCTCTAACTCTGACTCTGAAATTAACCAGAAATACAGCAGCTTTTGAGGCATTTACATCAAATGTGAACTCTAAATACGCAATCAGCAAGTGGAAGAGAGAATCATTTTTCAGCTGCAGAAAGCCCAAGCTATTATTTAGACTGTTATCTTCTTCTCTGTTTCCATCTTATGCAAATGGTCACTTTTTGTGTGCCTTGATATTTATAACAGCTCAATAAACAACTGTATACATGTATAAGGAGAGGGCAAAAACTCCTGAAACAGCTTTTAAAACATCAAGATTAAATATTAGGAGGGATTTGACCTTTCAGACATCCATCAATCCAGCACAAGCACTTACAAGTACTACTGTACTGCAGACTGAGATCACTGACAGAGGAGCTCCACTCTCACCTTCTAACCCCTTTATACTTACTGTCTAATAAATCTTGTGCTATTTTTGTGACCTGGATACATGCAATTGTACTGACCAAGCAACTTAAAAATTCATGCACAAGGCTATTGGACAGACTAAATGAATCCTGCTTCTTTGAAGTCACTGGGAATTTCATCACAAATATCATCAAGATCAAGAATGATGTGCACCAGAGCTGAGATTAAAACTAACACATCAAAAGCTGCCAGTCTTGGACCCACATCTCACAAAGACCAACAACATTCATTAGATGTTTAGTACATCTTAATATTTTAAACTCTTTGCTACTGTATTTACTTCCAGAAGCTTTCTTTTGCTTTGCTTTTCTCTGCAAAGCATCTTACAATTACAGTGCTAAAAAAAAAAAAAAAAAAGGTGCCTGTAAAGCTACAGATCTGGTTCAAGGTTTTGGCTTCTGTGAACTACATCAGGGAGAGATATACCTTCCTAAATCTGAAGCTGACTCCTGGAACATGTTCCTATATTCCTTGGAGAAACCAAGGGAGTTTGTTAACTGCCTGCTCACAGCAATTCTCCAAATGTTAAACAGTGCAGAATTCACTTTTATGGTTCCCTCAGCAATAAATTGCACAGAAGTAAAAAAATAAACTATGGCCACTGCAGGAAGATCAGCTGCTGCCATCACTACTTCAGGCTGTCTTACCCACAGCAAGAGAACAGTGGCACAATCTATTGCTCCTCCTATGCAAACTCCATGGCCACAGCTTTTGTGTAAGAGTCAGGAAAACACCTGCACGTTTCTTGGGTAGCTTTTGTTTCCTCCTTGGCTGTGGTGGGGCAGGTAACCCTCCCTGGCTTTCTCTGTCTCTCAGAAGGCAGGAAAGGCACCTGCTTGCATCACACAATGCAGCAATTACTAAACATTCACAAAGCTTCCACTTACCCTCATGATGTTTTGAAGTTAAGACAACATATTTTGCTCCTGAAGCCTTCAGAATATCTGCCCACTGGTTGGGATCAAAGAATTCTGCTGTAAACAGAGGCCCAAAATCTTCATAGCTGAAGCCAGGTGGGTAATTTGTGTCCATAAATTTCACATAGGGCTCTCTCTTTTCTTTCTGCCAGTACCACCTACGAAATACAGAACAAACTATGTCTGCTGATGTGTTTTTAGACAAAGAAAAGAGAATTGAAATTGTCAGCTCCTATTTAACACAAAGGTAGAAGCATTAGAGTTATACAACACTGGCAATAAGACAAAATTGAAGAGTATTGATTACAAAGATTCCCTTTTTTCTAGCTTATTTATCCGTCTTCTACATCTTTGCACTCCACTTTGGAAAGGTCTCAGGATTTTATTTGAAGCAATGAAAAAAAGCAGCCACACTTTGAGAATGGAAAAATTACATTCTCAGTCAGTACCCAAATCTCAAAACTGTACTAGGGACCAGACAGTCTGTGTAAGCAGCTCAGGCAGCACAAGAAACACTACATTTCCTGCTATTTTACATGACTCACCTCCTCAAGTCTCACACCTCAGGCACCAGGCACCTCTGCTCTACCCTTGACACCCACAAACAGGGGGGGATCATCAGCTTTACCTCTCTGACAGTCCCAAGCCCTCTACACAACAATGTCCACAGCCCCAGGGACAGAGAGAGCTGTGACCAGGTCACTGCAGACCCTGCACACCTGAGGCTTGTAAGCAAAGGCACCCTGCTAGAAGGCAGCATGTCCACCAACCAAAACCAACACGCTTACAAATACACCTCTGTCACCTTTCTGTGAATGAAACCAAGCAGCAAAAATCCTCTTGGCAAATTTAGGCATATATGAAAATAGACTGTAAATGAAGGAATAAACCAGGCCAGAATTTGAGTGTTTGAAATTAGTGTCTCTCTCCTGTCCTGAGCTAGACTCTGACCTCTGTTCTGTGTGAATATAGTTGTAACTCTCTCAAAAACACTTCAGCATAAACCAATACAATCTGTCAGCCAACAGGGAAAAAACCTTTTAAGAAAGGGGCTGAGACAGCTTTCCTCATTGAAAGAGCCAGGGAAAGAAGAAATAATAAAGCAAAACAAACAAATATTTAAAAATAAAAGCAGACAAAAAAAATCCTCTGATTTCCAAGTATGTAATATCTTAAAGAGTAACAACCTTGCTTCTCTCCTGCAGTCACATGGTTTGTTAACATGAATGCTTCCATGCTGACATGATTAGATTCCAGAAACATCCTTACCAAGGCTGTGGAGCTCTGAGGGAAGGCACACAGGATGAGTGATAACAGTTTATGACCTTCCATTTGAAGCTGCTAATACAGGACCTCAGTCATTTGCCTGCACATGTGGTCAGAAAGCCCTGAAGAGCTATAAACCCATACCTGCTGTGGGACAGGAGATTACAGGAATACAAAAAGCAATTAAAGAGTTTTGTGGTCAAAACCCAAATGCTCAAACCTGAGTCTGCACACCACTATCAGAGTACAGCACTCTGAGTGAGGCTTGAACCCAAACTTACTTGGGTCCCGCTCCTCTAAAAGTAATTTATTATTAAATGTAGCCTGCATGAAAAACCTGCTGAAACGTTTGAACTTAATTCTGAAAAGAACAGGTGTCAGAAAACATTGGTTTGATTAGATAAATGTTTGGTTTGTTTTCCAAATGTTGTAATTAAGGTTCACCACAGCTCCACCACAAAGCTACCCTTATCTTCATACTGTAAATAATAATGTGTCTCACTTGAAGTGTCACAGGAAGTACTTGGTAGAGCACAGAAAGGTGACAGCAAAAACATCCCTACGGCCAAAGGGCCTGAACCAACAAACACTCACAAAACAAATATTTCATTGAACCTCTAAACTAAAATTACCTGAAGGATCAGAGAACCTAAATTGTCTTAAGGGCAAAGCACTCCTGAAAAATAGTAATAACGGAAAAAAAAAATATAAGAAAGCCATCAGCAGCTCAAAATGTGCACAAGAAAACAGCAAGACTGCTTGCCAAGTAAGGGCAGAAATGGGTTCCTGCTCCCCAGTGTTCCAGCAGCTGTTCAAGGCTGCTGCAGAGGCTAGGAGATCCCAAACGCCTGTTCCCCAAGGGAAAACCCCTTCACACATCTCTTCAAGATGGTCCTGGAGAGGTCTCTTTCGGCCACTCCACCAACCACCTCTCACCAACACTACTGTGCTGCAAAGAACTTCTCTCAGCTTAATTTAGTCACTTCAGCCAAGGAGTTCGGGGGCTGTGCAGACAGGAGCTCAGACACACCAGAAGCACTTTAAACTCCTCTTCCTCTGCAAACGGCGCCATGGAGTCCGTGGCCTCTGACGGACACAGAGCTCTTCCCGCACCCCTGAGCTCCATGGTCAGCCTGCAGAGGGGCTCCAACCCAAACCACCGCTGTACAGGGGGACACCACACCATCCCCGCCTGCCCCCAGCGCTGCTTTCCAAGCAGAGCCCTCCGCCGCAGCCGCTCCGGCGCCACCAGGACGCTCTGCCTGCAGCTCACCAGAACCACTCGCTGCCGAAGCTGGGCACCGAGAACACGCCCCAGTGCATGAAGACGCCGAACTTCGCCTCGTCAAACCAGGCGGGCAGCGGCCGGGCGTCCAGCGAGCCCCAGGTGGGCTGGTAGCGGGGCCGGGCCTGCAGCAGCCCGGGGAGCCCCAGCTGCAGCAGCAGCAGCAGCGCGGCGCGGCCGCCCGGGCCCGGCATGGCGGCGGCAGCGGGGCCGGACGCGGCTCTGCGGGACGGGGCTCGCAGCGCTGCTCGGCCGGACCGGGCCGGGCTGGGGAAAGGAAAGGAAGAGAACACGGACACCGGCGGGCCGGGCCGGGCTGGGGAAGGGAACAAGGGCACGGGCGGGGCGGGCTCGGGCTGTCCCCGCCCCGCAGAGCCCGCCGGCCGCACACCAATGCTGGGCTCGGGCTCTGCCCCTGGCGGCATCCGGCCGGCATCGCCGCCCCTTCGCGCCTCTCCCGCTGCCCGAGGGCTCGTCCCCATGGGTACCGCTCCATCTGGCTGCTCGACCACAGCCTGCCCCCTGGAATTTAAGGGTTTTAAGAAAATGAATTAATTAGCTCGGACGACATCCCGCTGTGCTTTCCCCCGCCCCGGGCCCCGCCGGCTCCTCCCCCGGCTGCCCCGTTAGCCTCGCCCGAGAGCGGCCTGAGGGTGTCTGCTGGATCCACAGCCGGGTCTGAGCCTTGGAGCTGCAGCCAGTCCGCTCCAGAGGTGGCTTCGGCTGCGTGCTGGGTTTATCTTTCCCGCCTGCTTCCGACCACAGGTTCAGCTTCCCTCGCCCTCCCAAGAGGGACAGAGTGTAACATCGCTCTGCAGCTCCTTCCAGCCGACTTGCCCGTGGAGGCTTCCCGGGCAGAGAGGTGCCCCAAAGCCTGACAAGGAAACATTTTTCTCTTCGATCCTTAGAACGGCCTGTGAGGAGGCTGCTTCAATTCAGTAGATGACACTTAGCGTTTGTGCTGCGGTTCACGGGTGGCAGGCACATAATTTAAAAGATACATCTTCCAGCAATTTGCTGCCCGAGCTGGTGCTTCTCCAGTCTTTCCTGATGCCCGAATTTTGTGTTTTTACTTCAGCCCCCAGCTGCCATGGGACAGCTTTTGTGAAGTAATTTGGTTTAATCAGCAAATACTAACTTTCCATAATCATCACCACAAATGGAAATTTCTTTGGCACTCTCATCTGAACAGTCGGAAATGAATGAGCAGGCAACTGAATTAATCTCTCTCCAAATGGGAAGGATGTATACTTTACTGTTCTATGGAAACAGAGCTTCAGTTTCCAGAGCCATTAACCACAGCTGTTATATCTAATTCAAAAAATAATTAAAGGGTTGTGAAAACAAGATGTACATGATTTTGCATTCTTCTAATTTATATACCTTGATTAATATAATAAGTTACAGGCAGATAAAAAACATTGTGATTTCCAGCATATTATTCTTTCTGACTGTTCGCATTACTCTGATTTACCAAGGCACTTAGATATTACAATAGGAGCCTCTTCATATCTCTTTTACATTCACTGCTGACCTACTTTATGTCTTCTTTTTCCTTCACTCCTTTAGGTGTCACTTTGCTTCTCAAAAAGAATCTTTAGATGTCTTTGACCTCTTGCTATGGTATCCTTTCTAGTTTATCTTTCAATTTCTTTGTGTTCTCCTTTTTGATCACACCAAAGGATTGCAGACACTGAGCAGCTCCTTAATGTGGGAATTTTGAAGCATACATTCTGTACAGCATGACTAAGTTACAATTGCTCTGTAGCTCAAAAGAAAAAAAATTATTTTAAAAGAAGTTGAGGTCTGACCCAAAGCTCACTGACCTGCCATAAACTTTGGTGAGGTTTGGGGCAGGGACTGTTTATTTCAATAACAAACTTGATCATACTTCTTAAATAAAAAAAATTTTTTTAAATAATGAAGGGAAAAGTGGCAAACATTTCAGTAAATAGCAGTGATGACTACACTTCTTATTAAGGCATATACAGGTCCAGAAAATGTCACCAACCCACACATGTGCAAGTACGGAAATCCCTGGTGGGGAAAAAGGTCCTTGGTGTATGATCACATTATTTGTAATGATACAAGCTGCAAAGGGTAAATAATAAAAATAGCACATTGTCAGATTTTGTGAGTAACGCAGGACTGGTGTGTGCAGCTGCAAAGAGCTCTCTAAGGATGGGTACAACATTCCCGTGTGTGACCATGGAGCCTCTGGGCCCCGTGAGAGGGGCTGTAAGCATGGAGCTCACTGCTGTGTCCTACAAGAAGCCCCTGCCTTTCCCTCTCACAGCACAGGCCCGCTGGGAAAGCTCTGCAGCTGGGGAAGGAGCAGCCTGGTCTGTCAGCAGAGGGAAGAAGGAGAGGAAATAATGAAGGCAATTCCCTGAGAGAAGCTGAGCAGAGAAGACCTTTTGACCTGACTAATGGCTGACATACGAGACTCCTGTACTGGATCAATTGCTTCCACAAATGCGGAGGGTGACTGTTGGGAAGATCACAAAACCCCTGTGCCTGAGGAGCTGCACAGGCTCGGCATTGAGACAAAGGTGCTTGCCTGGGTGGAAGCAGAAACCAGAAACTGAATTTCCCATGGACAAATTTCAGACTTGATAGGTTTGGATTCAGACCTGGAGAGTCGTATTTGTTAAAATGTGGCCTGAATGCATCTTTCATGCAGCCTGAATGAAACTTTCACATCGGATAACTAGAAAATTCAACTCTGAATGCATTAAAAATATAGGGTACAGTCTTTTCTGTCTTTGTGGCTGCACGGCAGTGAGGATTTTATTCAAGGTAGAATGTAATATGACTTGCCTGTAAGAAACAGCGTGAACCTTAAATTTCCTTTAAAGATGCATTTTGTTGTGAAAGGGTTTCTGTAAAACACCAGGAAACGAAACCATGAAGCTTGATTTTGTTTCTGTCTAGGTCTGTGTGACTGAACTGAAAGGCAGAGTACCTTCCTGCAGAAGTTAGTTAAGTCTCTTGTATGCAACCCAATCCTTCAAAAAGATGGGGAGAGAGGTGATAAGAGGGAAGGATATTTGACTTGTCTCCCTCGCGGCTCTTCTGCAGGGATGCGGTGCCTTGTGCAACCTTCCGGCGTTGCGGTGGAGAGGGCACACTCTTACACAAAACAGAAGTGTGTGTGGGGGTTGCTCGGCTATTTTAACTGATTCTTTTTTCTTTTTCTTCGTTTTTCCCCGAGAGATGGCAATGACGGGAGCATGAAGACACCCCGGGGGAAAGGTGCATTTGCGCACCCAACCTCCCACTTTGCTTTGCTCTCGTGCAAACACAAAATGTATGTTCCCAGAGACCCAAAATCGCCGCCGGCGTCCCGGCGGGGCGGTCGGAGCAGAGGGGCGGCTCTTCCTCTGCAAACTTTCCCTGTCCCCTCCCTCGCCGCCTCTCTCCCTCCTCTTTTCCCCTCCCTGCCCTTCTCGGCTCCCTGTCGACGATGGCTGAGAGGCCAGGGAGCAGCGGGTCAGCACCGCTGCCCGTCTGGTCCTTGCCCGGTCCCCGCGGCCGCTCCCAAAGCGACATCTCCTCCTTCTCCTCCTCCCGCAGGACCTGCCTGCTGCGGTCCAACGTGGGCGGCTCAGGTAAGAGGGAGGGAGGGAAGGGTCCTTGTGTCCGAGACCTCGAAGCCGAGCTGAATTTGGGAATTTGGGAAAAGACGTCCTCGCGGATACCCTGTCCAAGACGAAGGACTTGTCTTCTCTCGGTGGCCAGTGGTGTTGATTTCTGGGGTATGTGGTGCTTGATCTTCTCCTTGATGTTTGGAGAGTTCCGTGCTTTGTTCACACAAATGAATGAATGAATCCTGGTAACATCGTGGCTACTCACCCCTTTGCTAAAGCATCTCTGACTGCAAGGGCAGGAAAGTCCCAGGAAAGCTTCAGGGTGTATTGCCAGGACGTCAAAACTCCTCATCTTGCTGCTTCACACGTTGCACTTCAACTGCATGTCAGAATTTTACCTCGTGCCTTTGTATCTGCTTCGGGATTTTAATAGGTGAGAAAAACTGATGTCTGAGTCAGAATCCCACCGTCTTCCTTCACGAGTCAATCCCTGCAAGTGCACACAGAATGATGATTGGGGGGTGGAAGCTGGCCCTTTGGGACAGAGTAGGCTTGCTGCAGGATTTGGACAAGCTTTGCTGTAAAAATGAGAGGAAGTGAGGGTCCTAGTTCACGGTGCAGATACCTGAAAGTCACCAAAGTGGCTGGGCTGTGCTTTACTTAGCCTGTTTCCTGAGTTAGGGCACTAAGGAAAATTAAATTCTGGTCTCTGTAGGGTTGAGCACATTTTGAAAATGCTTGCTTTCCCAGTTGCAAATCGGCCCTGCTCTGTTGACTAGAAAAATTCTGTAGGTACATACACTCTGGCGATGTTGGTATTTCAGATTCACTCACAAACTACTGCACAGAGGTACCCAGGAAACACCATCAGGGAAGCTCCAGAGTGCGCTGAGGGACCTCCTCTGCTGCAGCACAAGATAGTGCAGTGCATGGTTGGGTCTGCAATGGATCACAATGTTCTCTTATATTTGTTCCTCAGGGAATCTTAAGATGAAGCAGACCATTTGCCTGGGGAAGATCAAGTATACAGCTATGCCTGCCTGATGAGGAGAGAGGGAATGAAAACTTGCTTAGTCACATAGAAGCAAGTAGATTCAGCTTATGGGGCCAGAGGCTGCTAGCAAAAACAACTCTGTGCCATTTTCTGTAATATTTTCTGTTCTACCATTTCCTGTGTCTGCTTAAAAGTAACGATGAGGGACATTTGGGACAGGGAGGAGGGAGGAGGTTCTAGTGCTTCAAAAAGGACTACTTTTAGGTGTAAGGTAAATTTCAGTGCTGTCTGGAGAGTACTACATGAACAATGCCCTGTGACTGGATGTGTACACTCCGGGATCCAGAGGGATCCCCACAGAGGGGTAGCCATGGAGGTTGACAAGATTGAGACCATATCAGTGTAGACTGTGTTGGTTGGTGGCTTAACTACAAAGACTACTGACAGCAAGCTGGGCTCATTATGAGAGCCTGGCAAATCTAGTGGAGGTAAAATGACAGTCCTTTGAAAGATATATTGTTATTTTGTTGTTTTTTACACATGACATTTTAGCATCCCTGTTGCCTGACTTGATTTTTTATTTTAATTTTGAGGATGTGCTTCCTGCCAGTAAGGAACAAATGTTGCTTTCTTTGGTTTTTTTTTTTTTGGGTCATATTTTCTTTAATTCTGTATTTTCTCCCGTGATGCTTCCTGTATCTTTTTTCCAGCTGCTCATAGGACACAACAAAAATACTTAAATATGGCCACACAACTGTTGATTCTGTTTTCAAAGAGGAAAGTATGCATTAAAAATGCAAAGCTGTTTAATTTTTAATATGGTGGTTAGAGAATTGGTTTTATACTGAGGTGCCATTAAAATAACCTGCCTTTTCATTCCCCTACTAACCTGGAGAACAACTGTAATGGGGACAGAAATGTGAAGAAACAATATGAGTCATTATTTTTGCTTCTACCTTTTTCTCTAGCCATACCATTTGATTAAAGTAGGTGACTCATTTACATCAGATGTTACCTGTGCTCCAACAGCTGCATGTATAGAAGATCAATTTGCATTTCAAATTACCTGCAAAATGTTTGCTTTATGCCTGTTCCAAGACTGAATCACTTGCAACTGTTGGCAGCTTCTGTTGCATGTTTGTTTCAATTTTCTAGTTCCTGACATGAATTGTGCTGAGAAGATGCTGTCTCCTCACACTCCTTCAGGGATGGGTTGGTACCCCTGTAGAGATTCACACTGCCATTTATTTTACCACCTCCTGGTCCACCATTCTCAATGCAGAATCTATTAAAAGGTAATACTTTGAGAGACCCTTCTAGCTAGGGGAAATACAACAGCTATTTTTCAAGCAGCTTTGGCCGTGGTTCATAAAATGCATCTGTTTGTTATTCTCGGTCAGTACTGTATGTATTTTGACAGTGCAGTGAGGCTGGTTGGGTGGTCCTCATGTTTATGCTGTCTGTGCTTTCTTACCCCCACTCCTTCTGCTGTTCTTACACAGTGACAGAAGCAACTTCCTGGTATCACTTTGCAGCATTTCACTTCATTAGCTACCATCCAGTATGTGAAGACAATATATTTTCAGGATTTTCTTCTTAAAGCTGACCTTTTCTTTTAGTGCTAGTGGTAGAAGATGACTTAATTTCTCTTTCTGGGCTATCACCTCATCTACTGTTCTGTCAGGCCTTTTTATTTGTGGTAAGCCCCTAGGAACTATAAAGTGATACTCATCATGAGTATGGGTGGCATGATCTAAAATTTTAATTTAGACCCTGAAAAAGTGTACTGTTAGCAAAGTTCAAAGCCACTGTGGCAGGCATAGCTTGTGCATCACTTCAACGTTGCAGTATACTCCAGGTGACAACCGGCTGGTTTGTCAGAGCATCTGAAGGAGATGGATGAAGAAAAACATACTCTCCTAAAATATCAGGCTAACACCAGAGCCATTTGCAGAAAGCAGCTTGAATTACATACCTTTGAGCCTTCTTCCACTTTTGGTGACTAGATTTAAACCCACCTTAAATGTGGATCAAGTTAATCAAGTTTTTTAATGTGTCCAACACAGATGGGAACTGAAGTGCAATTTTAAGAAAAGACCCTGTTCAAATGTTCCCAGAACTCACCCAAAACCTAGATTTGGTGGCTGTGGGGTTGAAGGTAGCTCTCAGCATGAGCTGAGGGTCCTGTGTTGCAGGGTGGAAGAGGTGTTGTTTCACATCACATCCGATGGCACGGCAGTGGCAGTGGTTCTCTCTGTGACAGCCTCAGGCACCAATCTCTGCAGCTGTGGTGCCTGCTCTTTATCTGCATGTCCGTGCAGACAGTTGCCAGTTTGCTCTCTTTTTAGTGTTGTGGGTTTTGTTGTACAGCCTTGCGCTTTGTTCCGAAGGCGGTGAGGTCTGTGGTGAAGTACATCTTGGTGAAAAGGGAACCTTCCTGCTCAGATCAGACGTCAGAAAACTACCCATCTCTGCGCTCTGGCATTGATGCTCTCATATTGTTGCAGTTCCTCTTGAGGTCTCAGTCTTTGACAGCAAAGAGTTTCAGATAATTTGTTCCATTAGTAAGAAATGCACCATTCAGGTGGAGAGGTGAGCTCCTCACACATCTTTTCATTCCTTTCCATGGGGTTCTTTGAGCCCTTCTGACAACAGAAAAAAAAACCTACCCAAGAATTCAGACAGCAATTCATCAGTACCTCAGGCTATAGCCTAGATGTTGGGCTGCAGAGGAAAATTAAAGCCTGAGTGCAATTTGCAGCCCTGTCTCAAAAGTTGTACATCCCAGGATGATTTTGGGTATTTTTGTGGGTTCATTTATTCAAAATGGTAATGAGTGACATGTATGATGCCATCTGCTGCTGACTCTAAGGTAGGGTGGATGAAAAGATTGCTTAAAATCCCCCAGTTAAGTGAAGAACTGTGGAAGCTTTCATGTAGCGATCAGAGCATCAAAGTGGCTGATGTTATATGAGAAGAAAATTGATGATTTTTTGACTTATTAAAGTTTTTCATTATTAGAGTACCCACTTTGCAAACTTAACAAATGTCAGATTCTCTTTTTATTGAACAAATTCTCTGGTTGATGCAAAGGACATGGAATCTAGGGGAAAAGGTAAATTTTGGGTGGGTAGATAGGTAGCTGTTAACATGTGCCTGTATTTCCTTCTGCACTTGTATTTCCCCAAATAACTACAGATTCCAGTTTTCATATACACAAAGCAAGAGCTGTACCAAGCTCTCTGGGAGCTAGAAAAATATTGGTTTTCAGTCCTAAAATGGGGTTGATGAGGGAGAATATTCATGCTGTGGGAGAACACCATAAATAAAGCAGCTGATTTTGGTACATTTCATGAAAATATGGGAATTATGGGAAAACGTGATTCTCCGACGTATTAAGCAGGAATTGTTTACAATATAAATTGAAATGTGGGATTTTGCAAATAGCCTAAGGTAGACAAGTTTTGGTAGAAATCTATAGTAGAGGTTAAGACAAATAATAATTGTGGAGGATTTAGAAACTCAACTCACCATGACTATGTTATTTCCAAGAGTTAGTGCATTCTGTCTTAATTTCTTAATATTCTTACATCAATTTTAAAATTTAAACTATCAGGAACAGGCAGCAAGCATAACCAAATGAAATTTGACTTATTCTTGTAAAATTGAAGCATCTACTATGTAAAAATCTATTTATGGGCCATCATCCCATAATGTTAAATCCCGTCCTGGTCAACCTTACGTGTAACTTGTAGTTTCAGAATGATGCTGAGGAAAAATCTAGGAACCATTTGGACTGAGTACACTAACAAAATTCAAGTCTGCCTGAAAAACAGTTTTGTTTATAAAGTAGATGTGCCTGTGGAGAAGGGTGTGTCAGAATATAGCCAGCCATTTCTAATCTGAGTTTATACCAAAATAGATGCAAAATAAGAACCTGCTTGTTTTATACTGGACTAGAAGACATTATTCCCCACCAGCTCTTGCAGAATAGCAGGGGTATTAGCCTAGCCTGATTAGGCATGAAAGGGGAAACCTTGGGAATACAATGGTTTACAAACATAAACTATGTATTCTACATGTCATTTACACATGACACAGTTTCTGAGACAAAAACTTGAAATAATATATTCAGACTTGATCTCAGGCTAAAAAAAATAAATTAAATTCTATATGTAATGAGAATCTTTGGTTGGCTAAGTAGAAATTTAACTCTAAATAACTGCAGCATAGGATTTAATGCAGGTTTTGCAGCAGCTAGACCAATAGCTGATGGTGAGAACTGCTCAGTGGTTTGCTGCTGAGCGTGTTTTAGTTTCTCAAGGCCCCTTGGCATTTAGCACTTCCTGCTCCTCTGTGGCTTCTAGCAAGTAACCATTTAATATCAGACAGCATGTCAAGCACTAAAGAAGTGATTCAAAGATAGCTGAAAAAAATCTTTTCTTCTTCTCTTACTGAATATGAACGGTTTGTTCAAAAGAAGCTTTTGTTTTGGTTTTGAAACCTGAATGTTTCATTAGCCAAAACCATCATTAGCATAAATAATTTATCTTTCTTCCCTACCCCACTCCTGCATGTCCTTCTCTCTTTGCCATTGTTTCCTGAAAAAGCAGACACAACTTATGGTCAAAAGGCTGAGGAGATTTAGTAGATTTTTTAAAGGTTTATGAAGAATTTACATTTTTAATTTATTTAGGATCTTTGAAATCATAATCTTTTCAGTGCCAGAAATCCTGTAAGATTTCAGCTTTCAATAGCACCAGTATTAGTTATGTTTCTGAACTTTTGCTAACTCTCATTGAATGTTTTATCATAAAGCAAACATATTTTCAGTGATAACCATATATTTTTCCTCCTTTTCCCCTAGCATTTTACTTAGCATGTTGCTACTTTTTACAAATGAAGAAATTGCTTTTTCTCAGGTACAAACTGAGTGGCACAAAAGGAAAAATATCCAGAAGAAAATAGAACATCCTGACTTCAGTGTTCATTCACTTCTCACTTTATCTTTGAAATTGTCAGTCTTAAACCCCACCACAACAAGAGGTACCCTTGCTCTTCATTCAGGTGGAAAGCACTGTGATCTTCCTGACATGCAAGCAGAGTTTGTAGGCGGTCAATACTAACCTTGGAGGTGAGCTGAGGAAACTTGTTCCCCATTGTGAGGTTTTGATGCAGAACTGGACTCCCAAGATTGTGTGTTGTATAAATTCCATTAGTGCCTTTGATGTTGTCACAGTTTTTGAGTTTTGAAAGACTGAAATATAAGTAAACTTTGTCAGTATCAAGTATTTAGTATAATGGGCTCAGAAGTGTTGGCCCTGCTTTAATTCAGCCTGAAGCTCCAAAGCCTCTGTGCTTAGCAAGCTGGCCACACTCTCAGGAGGAGGGAACGCTCCGTAGGGGACCTAAAGAGCAGCTTAAACCACTGCATCCTTTGGTGATGAGACGCTTTTCTACCCTCTCCTATTTTTGTCACAATTCTTACATGTTTCTGACACATCCTGCATTGCCCTTTACATTCCTCATGCTCGGCTCTATTCAGAGACATACAGGACCTAACAGTGCAGGGCTGGGAGGAAAATGTGGAAGAGGAAGCATTCAACCACAGATGGCAGCTGTGGAGACACTTCACATGAGATAAAATATTTTTAAAAAAAGTTTTTTGAATAATTATAATATTTTTACTGTTTTTTTTCAGACAGTGTAGCATTTAACGTTTTCTAACCTTTGCCCAATTTACAGTATCCAGAAGAAAATTTGTTTAGAGAGTGGATTCCCATTAGAAGCAGTTGCTTTTTGTTTCCCTTCAACTTCAGGCATGACTTTAGTCTCGCACACAAATTGTGGTGGCTCCCACTTGAGGAATTTGCCCAGCTGCACAGCACCACACACTATTTCCCCCAGATGGATGCATCAGCCAGTAGCTCCATTTTGGCACCTTTACCAGGTTGTTCCTATCCAAACTATACTGGAAATAAGAGTCTTTCTTTCTTTCATCTCTTTCTTCCTTTCCATCTCTTTCTTCCTTTCCATCTCTTTCTTCCTTTCACCTTCTGCCCAGTCTTTCACTCCCCTCTTCCCTACTAACTTCTTTTCTGCATTCTCCATACCTTCCAGTTAATGTCATTTATATTGTGTTGATAGCCTACACATCACTTTTGGTGATCCTCATTATTCCCCACCAGCTTTGGAGGTCTGGTTAGGTAGATGTGAGGTTGTTGTATTCTGCCCATTTGGATCTAATGCACTGAGATGTGAAGCAACTAGGAACCTCCAATTAATTACATTAATTTTATAAAATAATATCACCTGAAATTAATAACATCAAGTAAATAAACAGCAAATTTGTGTTCTGTCACAGAGAGATAAAGATCAGAATTTGTACAGGCCAAGCAGAGATTCCTTCAGTGTTAAGAATTCATTGGGAAAGGGTAAAAATCTAAAAATTCTAAAAGAAAGGATTGCTGAGTATTAGGAATGGAGGAGAAGTGCTTCAGAGCCTTTCTAAGGTAAAGCTTGGCACAGTGGTGAGGATCAGGAAACATGAACTCTGGCATCATCCTTACTTTATTTAAAGCTAATAAGTTAGTTTAAATTTCTTTGAACACAGTTTTTTCCCAATAAAATACGAGTTTTGTGAAAATCGACTTTTTCTTTTTTCTGTAGAAACAATTCTGATTTCAGGCATATTTCTTAATTTTCAGGAGAAATATCTGACAAAAATGTGAAAATGGTAGATTGTCACTGAAATAGAAATTTTTGGAGTTCACTTGAGGTTTCTATAACTTTTCATCATACAGATATTTGGTGTAGGTTTTTTTCCTTCTAGTTTGGGGATCAGGAAGAGGAATTAAAGTAGCAGAGAAGTGCTAGAATTTCCCCATGATAGAAATGTGATCCTATCCTCAGGGATCCTGTCCGTTAAGTGTACCCCCTTCCAAGGCAAGGGTAATCTCTGCCAGATTCCTTCACAAATTATTTGATATCAAAAGGTGCAAATGCTTTCTTGACAGAATAAGGATGTTTGGTATATCATAGAACCAGACTGCAAAGAGCATGTTGAGCTAAGCTCTCCCTCCAGAGCATGTGTGTTTGCTTTTCTTGTTTTTGGGGGTAGAATCATAGCTTTTAAGATATATCTGTGACTAATACACACATGACTGAAGAAAATTACAGCCACTAAGTAGAATTGCTATTGAGATATTGTTTTGCATCATCTACAAGCACAGTAAAGAGGGGTTGTGGTGCATTTGCAATTGAATGTGCCCTAATTGCAGGCCTTCTTTGTGCTCAAACACATGCAGCTATATTTGAACTTTGTGAGTGAAAGGATAATTAGCAATCATCTCCTTGCCACTTTTTAATTTAATTCCTCTCCTGCCCAGTGTCAGGGCTGGCAGTAAATGATAGTGGTTTAAACCACCAATGAAACTGTGACTTTTTTATCTGAAAAAAGATGAATGATACCAAGGCGTAACAGAAAAAGGCAGAGTCTGCAAGATATGATTCTAATTTTTATTCTGATTTAAAGCAGTTTTGGCAAGCTCAGAAGGGTTGCATTTGAAATACCTTATTTTGCTTACACAGCCAGAGCCGGGGTAATTGATCAGGGACTAGTGGACATCCCAAACTATGGTAAGAACTGCTCCAGCCCCAAGGATGAAGCATGGCAAAGCTGCCTTTGTTACTTAGGCTTATAGGTACCTCTGCCTTTGCTTCTGAGTAGACTCTCAACTCTTACCTTATATCCTTAGGAGTGAGCCAAGAGAGAGAATTACACCTCTCCAGGGGCATGGCATCTTTCTTCCAGCTGTGTGACTTTTGAGTCCTTAATACTTTTTTAAAAATCATCGTGCCTTCCTGTTATGCCTTCCTGCAAAGAAATTTTAAGGGTGAATTACACATCATGTTTATTTTAGTAAATAGCAAATTAAAATTAAAGTCTGCCACCCAGCTATTTAAGTACTTGGAGACACATCTGCTATGAATTTTGCCTTTCTTTGGAAGTTGAGATAAACAATGGCTTTTGATCTACAAATAGCAAAAATGATTTGGGGGAAAGATTTCAAAAAAATTGATGCAGTGGTTTTCAGAGCTTTCTCATATTTAGCTGGTCATCTTGGGATCTGTCTAATGGGATCCTCCTATGGCAAACTGGTGAATGTGTGTGTAATTTTGTAGGCGAGTTCAGCTCACCAGGCACAAGTTGCTCTGTGGTGCAGATGTTTATCACTGGACACATGGTAAATGAGAGCATTGTACATGCTCATGCATTTAGTGGTCTACCTGAAATAAACTCTGAAAGCTGCACCCTTGCAGTGCAGCACTTGCCGGACCTGGAGGAAATGAGCAGAGTGGATGACTTCCTTTCAACTAAAGGGGCAGAAGACTTAAGGACTTCAGATGCATTGTCTGCCCCTTTTTTGGCTCTGTATCAAATAGCTGTCCTGATAATCACCAGACCCTGGAAGGAAGTTTCTCCCCTTGCAATTTCCATGGGGAATTTTCTTTTTTTGTTTTTTTTTTGCCTTTCACTCAGTGCCAGGCAGCTCCACAGGTTTGCCTATCCTTGGTGAGGCAAGATAGCACATCATCCCAAATAGCAGGGTAATTGCCTAACAGCAGCTAAGGCATCTCTTTGCAATCACTTCCAATTGAAACTGGGTTAAGTAAAATGCAGCCAAAGAACTTCTTTTTGTAATTTGTAAAATAACCCAGTTGCTGGCCTTTTGAAAACAGAAAGAAAACATCACTGACAGAGTGAGTGCTGGCAAGGTGTCTGTAACCAGTCTGCTGAATTCAGAGAACAACCCATCAGAATTTACCTGGTGTCAGCAGTTTAAAGATTTTCCATGCTTCTTTTCCTACATCCTCTATGAAGTTTGTAATAATATAGTCTGTTTCAGATGGCTTTGCTTTTCAGAAATCTTATAATTTATTGAAATTTGAAATTATGTCTTGCTGGCAACACTGAAGTTGTTATCTCATAAATTTCTGGTGAGTGGAAGTAACTCAGTGGAGCACACAGCGTTTGCAACTTTATTGCATTATTATATAAACTCTGTGGGGAAAAAGATATTTGTTTCACTCATGATAGGCCAAGATTGGGAAAGTGCTGTAAGCACAGGAGGGGATGTGTAAAAGAGATTTCTTGTGAGTGAGATTTATTGGTCTGGGGAATGGCCTCCCAGGAGGAACAGTGAAAGTTGCTCTCCTTTAAGTGCTGGAAGCACTTAAAACCAGATCTGGAAACACACTAAAAAGTATGTGAAAAGAAACTTTTTGCAGCAGTAATGAGCAGAGTCTTTTGCAGTTATGAGTGTTTTGTTTGGGGGTTTGTTGGTTTGGTTTTTTATTGCTGTGTTTAGGCCAAGTCAGGAATGACAGCAGAGGGACAGAGGACTGAGTATACAAGCCATCCATCTGCCAGACTCACCGGGGGAAGGAAATAAAGAAGGATCTAGTTTTGTTAGTGGATGGAAGAGCCATGTCCACAACCCACCCTCAGTGGCAGGGTGTCCTCTCTACCTCCTTTAAAAGCAGACAGAAGCAAAAGAGATGGAAAGGAATTATCCCAAGCAGAAAATAAAAAACTGACAATTGGATAAGTGAAATGAAAGGCCAAATTCGCCCTTAGTATTTTGATGATGTGTTTTGTTACACAGTTTTATCCTAAGCTTAAGATAAATATATATTTAGATGACTTTGAGTGAATATTTAGATGAATTCTAGGCAATAGGCTTTTGACAGTGAGAAGTACTTTAAATAAACAAGCTTAGTCTGCTTTCTAAGACAATCACCTCCTTTAAAGAAATGATAGCAAAGAGATTTTAATTCAGGCACTAATTAATGAAGTGAATGCTAATATTTATTAGAACCCCACATTTCTGCTTCAATAAACTTGTCTCAGTTATAAATGTCCCACAGAGAAAATAAATCCCAGAAAACTAAACTTTATGCATATCATGTATGAAGTAAGTGATATTTGATACAAAAATTTTTAATACAAATATTGATTACGATAATAATACACGGGAGGGAAAAATAATCCAGAAAGAACTCTGCAATTGGCAATATGCATCTGTCTCAGAGTTGGATTTTGATGCTTCAAATTATGCACGTTTATAAGAAGGACTGAATTTTTTAAAATACAGTCAGATGATTTCTGATACTAATTGTTTTACATGTCTACCAAATACATCTACCAAATATGTGCACTTTGCAGTAGTCTTAAATGCTGTTTGTTAATGTGAGCTTAATCTATAGAAACAGTGGCAAGAGTGACTTTTTTTCAGCAATCTGGGGTTCCTGTGAAAGTAATTTGGTGAGTCTAATAATAATACCTAGGAAAAATGAGAAGCAAAGTTCAATGGCATTTTGTAGATGCCAGATATCTGTGGGATTCACTCTGATATTGAAGGCTCCTGTAGGATAAGGCTGGTATGGTTCAAGGAACCAAAATTCCTTGTTTGTCTTTTAATGAAATACTTTTCCTCTGTGCTGGTCTGAGGGATGTAACGTCCCTAAGTGGATTTCTCTGGAATTTCTATAATAGCACTGAGCATTGGCTGGGTAGTGTGGATTGCAGGCATTGAAATAAATGTTGCCACAGAACCAGAGGACAGTTTTTATTAGAGCTTCTTTTTTTATTTTTTTCTGTAAAATTGCAGTACACTTCTGCTGGGAATTCACAGTACATGAGGAAAAAGAGCATGTCAAGGGTGCCCTGTACATAGGCATTGAAGAGCTCTTGGGTATGATAATGTGTATATATATGAGAAAATAGTTACTCAGCTTCAGTTCAGTCCAGTTCATTTCAGTAACATTTTTCTAAACCACTAAAATATAAACATTCAGACTGATGTTTCAGTCTGATACATCATATTTTCTCTGCTAGAAAATACAGGTACACAGCCACAGGGAAGGAAGGAACTGCTTGGTAGCTATTGAGTATCTCCAAGAGAAGAGCTGAAGAGTGGCCACATGGACCCTTGCTCTGAACATGGAAACAGGCTTCAGTCACTGCACTTTGAGATTGCCATGGAAGGAGAAGGGGCCGAGCACCCCTTTCCTTTCCCTCTTGAGCCTACGCTGTCATTTTTCCTTCCCATTTCTATGATTTGAGGTAGTGTAAGTAGATAATAAAAGTAGTAGAGGTTTTAATCTTTCAACAAATGCACTGGCTTTGAGCACAGGGAGAAGCCACAGCAATTCCAGTAGACCAAGCATCCTTCAGTGGAGGATGCCACCCAGGCTAAGCCAGAGTGGTCCAGCCAAGCCATCACTGTGGCTGCATCCCACCCAAGCTTCACCATCAGGTGCTGTTCAGCCCCCTTTGAAATACAGGAGTGCACTGCCAGTGAAGGCTACTGCCATCTCTCTGGCCTTGTGACTTCACTGTGACTTTCCAGTGCTTGACATTGTTTTGGTTTGGCTCTTACAGTCACATTCTTGGTTGTGGGCTTTTTTTTCCCTCCAGTGTCTGCTGGACTTCTTTGATGTTGAAGACTTCTGAAAACGCAATTCTCCCGTGGCCAGGCATTCAGAGATTAGGAGAAAGAGGCAGAAAATTTCCTGTTCTTTTTTTTTTTTTTTTTATTCCAAGAGAAGTTATAATCTGCTTTCTGTGGCATCTCCATGATCCTGCAGGCTTGATTCATAATGTTGGTGCTCTTGTGGTTGGCAGTGCTGCTATCGACTTCAAAGGGTCAAAGCAAAGGCTGGGGCTGGAATAGATTGCTGCAGCTTCTATCCCAGAAATGATTCTTTACAACACTTTACAGAGATGAGGTGATCTGAAGTTAAATATCACAGTCCTGTAGAAGGCAAAAGTCACTTTGGGAGCACGCTGGCTTTTTTTGAGTTCCAGCCTCTTAAGAAAATCCTGATGTAAGCAGGGATGAGATGCATTAACAGGGATGAGATGCATTAACAGGTTTTGTGATTGGCCAGGGTCAATAAGGATCAAAAGAAATGTTTCCCAAATTGTTTCCAAAGGATTGTTTTACAAAGGAAATTAAACAAAGAGCAAATACAAAGCATCTACAGCAATTCCATAGTAGGTAAAGATACACAGCAGCTTCTACCTTTATCATGTGAAAGTCCTGTGAAGGTCCACCTGATGATGTGAGAGTCTGCAGGCAGCCAGCCTTTGGAGAAGTGGATCTCCTCATGGGAGGAGAGCCCTGCTTTGGCTCCTTGTTACTCAGGTAAGGACAGAAAGAGGATAGGATTGTCCATGATTATCTGTGACTCACTTCCTCTGCTGCATGTGAGTGGGAGAGAGGAGTGTATTAGCTCTTCTCTAGTGTGAGCAGTATTATCTCCCTCCAAATAGCTAGGCCTTTTATTATAAGAACCAGGAGAAATCAAGAATGAAGAAGTACTGACTCAAGCAAAGGAAAACTGAAATGGTTTAAAGGTAAAAGATCCCCACTAGAAACAAAAGAAATTACTTAATTGAAAATGTTGATACCTTTTTTTGTGTCAGTCTGCCATTATGTCCACAAACAGAGCAAATGATTTCTTTATCTAGAAAAATCCATTGATTGTGCTCTGCTTCTTTCGCTTTATCTCCAACAAATTACCTTTTTTGTTTAGCATCTCTGGTTCCTGTTCAGTGGAAAATCTTTATTCTCCAGGTCTTTTGTACAATGATGCTCACCAAGTGTGGGAAAAGTAGGGATGCTCTCCATCTAGCAACAATTACTGTAGGAATCCGCCTGCCTGTGGTGACCAGCAGAGATGAAATGACTAAGTTATCAATTAGTTAAACAATTTGTTTGCATTCTAGTAATTGCCTGAAGTAAGCCTCACTTATGTGAGCAATCTTTCTCATTTCTTCCCTGTGTAATTAAGGTGTGAGGTAATGAAGCTTTCTTCTGCTATTGTTTGTGCTATTTCCTGTCCTACAAGTCCCAACAGCTTCAGTGACCTTCCTACTCCTGCAGGAGGGAAATAAGAAAAATTTGGACAAGCCAAGCTTTTTGGATTTTGTGAGTATGCTTATATTCATCAATATAGAGTCAAAACAGAATATATTGCCCAGCACTAAAGTAGAATTAACCCCCTTATGCCTCCTGTTTAGTTACATCTTCCTTCCTCTAGTTATTTTTGATAGGACTTCAGGGCTAAGAGCATCCTCAATGTAATTACTGCAGGATCTTGCCTTGTCACCACTCAAAGAGCTTCCCCTGAGCCTAGCCACACACGCTGAATGCCTCACACTATGTGCTCCCAAATTCCCCCTCTGCCTTCAGACCCATTTGCTATGCCTCCCATCATGTCTCACCTCCACAGCTTGGTTAGGTGCCTCAACCTCCTGGCTGCCCAGCTGGCTGCCAGGGACTGCTGGGGAAAACTTGGCTAGGGAGAGGTTCTGGGTCTCAGGGAGATGCTGCTGCTGCTGTGTGAGGCTGATACACTAGATGGAGTGGTTGTGATGCTGAACTGCAAAACCTGCCTCTCCGTGCTGGATTCTTGCCTGGATCAGGCACCTGCATGCAGACAGGATCTGAAACATAGGCTTGTTTATATGAGTGATGAGCATCAGATTGCCCTGAGCTGGTTTCTCCTGGTTTCTGCTCCTTCCCAGAGGAAGTCGCAACAGGGTCTTCATTAGTTTCGGTGCCTTAAATGTCTTTAAAAGCACAAAGCTGGAGTGGAATCAGGATGGTGTATCAGTATTTTAAATTTCCTAATGCTACCTTCTTCCTCCCCCCCCCCCTTTTCTTTTTCTTTTAATCCATAAAATTTAAATTTAAACAACACAAAGTGTTATTATCAGCCATTGCTTTTCTCTCAGCCAAGGTAATGCTGCAAGCTTGGCATTATTGGTTGTGCTGGTGAAACTGGATCTCCTTGTCGTATTGATGCTGATGTACTTTGGTCAGGGCTTGTGGGTTCTGTATTGATCTCTCAGAAACTGCTGAGGAGTGGGGGAGCAAGATCTGTTCCCTGTGTTGTTTGGGAACTAACAGAAGCTCTTATTCTTTGCCAGCCGCCTGTTGCACGCTTGGATATTGATCCATTATGAGGGAATCTGGCTTTAATTAGTACCAGGTTTTCCAGTATTTGTGCAGAGTGCTTTGACCCTAGTCCACAGCAAGTTTTCAAAGGAAGACTCTTAGGCTGAGTTGCACCTTTATTACGTAGTCTTTTGAGAAAGAAAACATTAAAATAATTGGACTAAAATTTTTCTGTATGCTGAACCTGAAGCACTATTTTATAAATCAAATTTCAGTTGGATCTATATAAAATGTGTTCAGAAATGCATCTAGGCCATGATTAGCATTGTGCACTTAAGTACCCTGATGTCTTCCTGGCCTGGTAGACATTTAGATTTGGTGTATCCAGCTCTAAGGGCAGATGCAGAATCCCTTGACTAATTGAATGAAACCGAAAATAGTAATTCCTTCTCCCAGCCTGAAAATTCCAGCATCAGAAAGACTTTCCCCAGAAGCCTAAAAGGAGACATCATTCATTCTTTCCAACCTCAAAACAGTTTTATGGCAGGAAAAACCTTTTGTTTTCCTTTTTCTTTTTTTAATTTCTTTTCTTTTATTCTTGGAGTAGGAGGGCCTGGTAGATTTTTGCTTTTAGACTGTATTTCATGAAAAATAACCCCACAGTAATGTTAAGTGTTTCATATACAGTTGATAAGTATCAAAGACATCATCAAAGTTGTCATGTATACCAGTCCATCTGCAACAGATTTTTTTCTACATGAAATAATAAAAACTATAGATAGTAGATACATGACTAAAAGTAAGCTAAAGCGAGTTTTCCCATGACATATCACCAAATAAAACATGAAAAGACCACTCTTTTTAACTTAGAAAACATTTCTCTGTTATTCATTCAATACTGCCTGAAATGATCATAAAAAGGGACTCAGTGAAAAATGACTGTTTCATTTTATAGAATGTAATCTGTGTCGATTACATTCTATAAAATTCTGGAAGTCCTGGCCATCTCCCACATACATATGCAGATGAATGAGGAGAGAGGGAGAGAAACTAAAATAAAAAAAAACCAAACAAACAAACAAAAAAGCCTTTACATAGCTCTTCTTAGCCAGGTCCCAGGTAAGTACAAGCCTTGAGCTGCCACACTCTTCCTGCCACATCTGAGCAACCATTGCAGCACCTGCAAGACTAAGGAGCCAAAGCTCCTTCACTCCACAGCATCCACAAGAAATGCTTGGTGTGTTTCAGCTCCAGTGGCTCTAGAATATCCAGGATTGCTGCAGGTTTTCAGGCTTTGGAACAGGTTCTGTTGCTAGAGCAAGGTGGTAGAAATTCTTCATTCCTGGACTCTTGGGAAGATAGCGTGGTGTAATTCCATCCAGTTCTTGACATGTGTAATTGATAATATTCTTATGTCAGGATGAAAACTGCAGGATTTTGTTTTTGGGTTTTTTTTTGTTTTGTTTTGTTTGTTTAGGTTTTGTTTTGTTTGTTTAGGTTTTTTCATTGTCTGGTTGATTGTTTGGTCTGGATTTTTTAACTTTTAAATTATGCACTAATTTGCTTTGGATTCAGATAAAGCATTGACCTAAAGATACAATTATAAGGTGGTCTGCTACATTGCTTGTTGCAACCTTTGAACAACATAATACCTTTGACCAACATAATATCTGAATTCTTCCTTTTAGGTTAACTGGCCTACTTCCAAAGGGAAGATTCATAGCAGAGAATCTTCAGGTTCTGCCTAAACACATTAAGGTTTATCTATTTCAATTGACTTTTCCTTTATAAAATAGAAATGTAATTGTTAAACTTGTCTTGTATTTGTGGACAGGTCTAGTTCATAAATCAGTGTCAAGGAAACATGGCCTAGATGCTACCTTCATAAAGTAAGCAAACCATGCTTTGATAAATTGCTCTCAAAAATATGTATCCATAGTTTTCTGTCAGTCCAAAAGGGCATCTCTTGCAGGATCTTTCACAGGGTAGTCCCTGGTCCTTACTTAGTGCTTCAATTCTGATTTGAATGTAGGATTACAGAATTTCCTTGCAAGTTTTGCAGCTATTGCCAAGCCAGTACGGTTGCAAGCAATGGAGAGGATAGCACGGGGAGTCAGGATGCTCTTGACAAATTCAAGCAAAGAGGTAATACAGCTTTCTGTCAATGAAACATACTCCTCCTTTGGTTTGGTTTTCATATAACCAGGGTACACAAAGAAAACATTATAAAAATTACAGGTAAAATTCCAAGCCACTGGATAGGTTAATCACTGCCAAATAATTTACATCCAATACTAAGGTTTTGCAGGATTTAAAGATATTTGAAAAACTGCTTTAGAGAAATGCTGAAACTATCACAAGAAATGTATGATTTCAAGGCATCATCTAAATGCTTGTAGTTTGGGGGGGCTTGTCAGACTTGAAGGCTGCAACCTGACAGAACAAATAGAGAACAGAACAGTTGTGAGATTAAGACTGCGTATGATTATGACACTTAGGCACACTTCTAAACTGAATGCAAATTGGAGGACAGAAATTGTTGAAAGGCAGCACACCTGTACTTTAAAACCACAATGGAAAATGGGGACTCAAAGAGGAAACAATCTTCATTGTAATCCCATTGTCCAGGCTGTACCTCAGTAACAAAAGAAAAATATAATAGTAGTATAATAATTAGCTATTTCAAATTCATTATATTTCAATAATCCAACCACTATTAATAATGTAAATGAAAATATTTCAAATATTTTTTGTCATGTTCTTCTATAGTATTCTCTTTCTTATTGATGGAAAGAAGCTTATACTTTTTACCACCCTGCCGTGGAAAAAGAAGGGCAACATAGTTCTGAAATACCCAACCACCTTTTGTAACAGCTTTATTGATCTTTCTCTTCTTGCTCTCAAGAGGGCACCTTTCCCTATGTTATCTAAATATGCTCTCCAGGCAAATTCAAGCATCATGTTCTTGATGAAATGTTGTTATTTTTAGAAATAAATGAAGCAGGATACATAATTTCCCCTCCTACCTTTTTGTTAATGCTTTTATGGAAAGGCCTGTGATCAGAAGTTAATTGCAGCATCTCAGATTGTGCACAAAATAGGCCTTGCCACTACCAGTGTTTGCTATTGTAAGGGGAAAGAAAAGGAACAATGCTATACAAATGTCACTTTTTAGTTCTTTTTACATCTTATTACCACCCCAGGAAAAGAACACTGGCTTGTTTGCCACAAAAGGGACTAAATGGCCTTGCATGACACCCTGGGAAGGTATGCCTAGGTGACAGGCGTGTTACAATAAACAGGGTGTTTTGGGAAACAGCTAAGAAAGGAAAGAAATTGCAGAAACCAATTTTCTATGTGGATTGACCCCTTTCTGAACTTTCACACAACTTTATGTGCTGTTTCACTTAGGATGACAAACTGATAATAGAAAGAGAAATGTCTTCAATTTCTTCATCTGTCAATACACCAAGTCTGTTTCCCCAAAACAGCAGGAGTTAAACCAAAGAGCATCATCTCTCTGTTAGCAACATAGTCTTTTTCAGCTGGTATTTGGTCCTAGGGTTTCCTTGGGGTGAATTTCCAGAGTTCCCCTGGGTTCCTTGTTGCCTCTTTGGTCAAATTCTCTGGTCTTTCTCCTTTTCTTCCCCAGATATGCACACTTCTGTGCAAAGCAACCAAGCAGTCTGACCCAGATTTACAACACGTTGTTAAGATCATTGTAATACAGCTCTCAGCACTGAAAGTTTTTATGTTGTTGTATAAACAGTAGTTTATCTTCTGTCTCTATGCTGCAGTGGAGTACAGTGGAGTTTTGACTCAGAATAAAAAGGTCACTTCACTTCTGTTATACTGTCTAGCTGTGGCCTAACAAAAGTACAGCCTATGGTGACACAGTAACATCCTGAAATGGAAAATATTTACCTTGTCTATTCATTCAGTGGAAGCAAACTCTTTCTAATGCATGTTTTCCCAACGCCTGCATGTGGCACATCTCCAGTTTGCCAATTTGCCTGATGTACTTTGCTGATATCAGCTAGGCTTTGTGTTTGTCACACACATTTTACAGTAAGTTCTGCCAAGCACTCTAGCTACCAAATAAGATTAAAATAAGGGGTTGTTAATGAGCTTCTGCAGGTAAAATACGTGTTTTATAATAATTAAAATATGCCCATCCTTTCAGTACATTTCGTGTGCATTTGAACCTCTGTTTTGTTGCTTGGTATTAGAATATCATCAAGCTGCACCAGAAAAAGTGATCTTCTATGGGGCATCTAAAGCAGTTCAGGACAGGAGTTGAGCAGAAGTCAATTGATCAGCATTCCTGTAACTGACAAGAATTAAATTACACATACACCAGCAGTCAATTCCCAACACTTTCTGCACTTGAGTAGGTGAAGTCAATCTCTGACTTTTAGCCATTAAAAAGAAAAATCCTCTGGTGTGAGTGTGAGGCACCTTGTACAATATCTGGAGCTGTGATTCTAGTCCAGCTGAATCCCTTGAGGAGATTGATCATGCAGACAAAGTTCTCAATCATAAGTCTCTCTATTTGAGTCACGAAAGAGCAGGAGAAATAGATAGAGGGAAAAATGAAGTTTTCTTTCAGGGGTCTTTACTGGCAGAACACAGACAGACCCTGTTCAGGCATGCTGGATGCTCTTCACAGTTACACAGCACATTCAGCTTGAGCTCCTGCCAGTGAGGGAGGAAAGCAATCATTGCAACTCCATGGAAACCCAAGTACTGAGGTAATAGTAACCCTGAGCTTGAAGAGATGAGATGTAATTCTATCAGACGTTGTACAGATACCAATTGCTCATGTGGGTAACATAGCTTGGACTATGGGTCTGTAAAGCAAGTCTCTTCTATGTCGAACAGAAGTTGTGATTAATTAAGTGAGAATGCAGTCCCATTATGGTAAAATATAGAGTAAATTAATAGATACATATAGATAAGTAGATATTTTTAAAAGTAATTTAGGAAAACATGCTCAAGCAGTGTTTTTCACTCTGCTTTAGTTACGCTCTCCTGCCATTCTCCTTTCCAACTACTGCAGAATATCTGGCAGCACCTAAAAGTGGTCCTTTAGTTGATGGTCACTTCTGGATGATGGATTTTGCTTTAATAATGTCCACTATGGAGTTCAAAAGCAATATAGGTTAGTGGCAAGATCTATATGATAACTAGTAGTATCAGGAGGGAAGAGGCAGCAAGGTAACAAGCTGAAGTTATACCTCTTTGTAGTGCATCTTGTCAGGTGTCTCTTCTGTTTCTTTCCATTTTATGTCTGCTGAGATTTGTGTCTCACAAATCAAGTTACAAAACATTAACCTCCAAACATGTGGTCAAGTTTGTCTGGCTAAATGTACAGTGCATCATGTACAGCACATGACTGCACACTAGAAGTTGTTTTTCAGCTTTTGGAGTTTGAAAAGCTTTTCCTTTCTTGGCATTTATTTGTTCATTTTCCTAAGGGTGGCATTTGACATTTAAGTGATCATTATCTGTCTCTTCTTGCCTAAATTTTACTTCAGCTTGGAGACAGGGTTAAGACAAATGTCAATAAATGTCTTAAATGCAGCCTTCTATTCCATTGCCCAAGACTTTATTGATGTATTTTCACTCACACTACTTAAAACAAACTGAAACACCCAGAATCTCCCCTATCCTTAACATAAATGTGGCCACATGTTTTATGTCCAGAGACAAAGTCCTGGCTTGACTGAAGTGGAAGTTTTGCTGTTGGCTTCACTGTAAGCTGGTACTATTTCAGATCCTCAGACCAGGAAAGACAGATGTATATATGTCTTTCCTTGTTTTTTCTTTACTGAATTATCTGTTAGCAGATTGTAAAGGAAAATAGAAATAGAGATGTTTTTTCCTCCCAGTGAGGTTAAATTCCCTCCCTTTTTATTGAACATAAGATTGCAAGAGAAAAATCTCAGAAGACACAAGAGGAAAAGTGGGGGGCAGAAGGTAAGAATAAGGTCCTGAGATAAGGAGCAGAGTAAAATGTTCTGTAAATCTATTGTATGCAGTCATTAAGGCATGATAAAAGTCTAACATTTCACTTCAGCAAGGATAATGAAGAGAGACTGGGCTTTTTACAAAGATTCATGGCACTAATTCCAGAGGGGTTATTAGGCCTGACTTGTGTGATACAAGCCCTTAAATTACTCACATTAATACTTCTGTTGAGCTCAGTAACTTGTGTTTTACTGTTGTCATCCAGAAAGACGTCTAGTTCTGATGTGATGACCTCCAGAGACAGAAAATCCACTGATAGCCTTGGTAGTTTAATCACATTTACTGTTGCAATAGATACATGTTTTTACTTGAGCATGCTTAGTCTCAGTTTTTGACCCTTGTTTTTTATTGTAACTTTCACTGACAGAGGAAAAGACATTTTGTTTCTTCTTGGTGCCCTTGTCCCTGTGACTCACAAAGTGTGTTCACTTTTCACAATGCAATAGAAGGCTGAAGTATTTTTGCTTGTGTTACCATCCTGATGAAGTCAAATGCTGAGATGGAGGTGTCGCTGCACCAGCCTCAGTATGACCGAGGCAGAGACAAACTGGGATCCAAAACTGGCTGTGCCTGTATGCAGAGCTTCAGTTTGGCCTCTGTGTAGAAAATCTGTTCTGAGACAAATACTTGATCTGCTCAAATATCATAATGGTTTCAGAACACTTAAAGATGTTACTAGATTTCCAAAGTCAGAACATTTTGTAAAGGCTCTGTAACTGTCCGGCTCAGGTGTGAAAAGCCCACAGCCCATAAAATGGGGTTTGATTCTGGAAGTTTATTTCAGTAGACACATGGAAGTAAATTTATTCCTTTTTATAATCATATAATACTGAGGGTTATGGCAGCCTGATACCATAATATTACACTTTAAAAATCTTATTTGAACTGATTTTCCCTATTTTCTCTACCTGATTTAGCTTAGCACTCTGGGAAGCAAAGGCCACGCCATGAGGTAAGGTTTTGATTGGAGCTCATCTCTGTTTCCATAGGAATAGTAACTTGTTTCAAAGCATTTGTTTGTGATATTTAAAGGGAAAAGGAGAGAGGTTATTTCAGTTTGCTTGACAGAATTCATTTATATGAGCAATATGTTATATTAATGCATGAACACCCACGCCAGGCACTGTAAATGGCTGCTCAGGTCTTGTAGCCTTTCACCTGGAACACTTACCCAGTTTTCTGTGACAGAGAGGAAAATACATCTTCTGGACCTTCCCAAGTCATAGCCCTAATCCCTTTGGTATCCACCTGCTTTTCCAAGTAATTTCCAATTTTGGGAGACTGTAAAAAGCAAACAGAAGGGCGTATTTCGATACTGACAGCAAATGCTTGGCAGTTTGGTGGAAGACAAGTGGCAGTTTCAGATCTGTAGAACTTCTCTCTGTAGCAGCCACCCTTGGCTCTGTACAAGCTGGTACATGGCACAGTCTGAGAGTCTGACTTAAAGTAAAGGCAGAATACAGCAGAACAACCACAGCCTAGGTTGTGTGTGAGCGTGTGCTCATGAGAGGATGAGGGAAGAAGGGCAGAAGTAATGGCTGGCTAAGAGGGAGGATGGAGCACAAAGTCTGCAACTTGAGGCATTTTTACTAGCATGTCAATTAGACCTGACTGTGAGTAGATTTAATTGTTTTCTGAAGACAGACAGCCTGCCAATAGTTCTGAGCTAGTTTAATAGTAGCAAAAATGCTTGAAGCCTTTAGACATCTTGGTTTTGAGGCCCCCATCACCAGCCACGCAGCTGTGCTCATGGTGATGCCAGCACATAGTTAATATATATTTTCTTTTGATCATGCCAGGCACAATTCATTCAAGCATATCCAAATCCAAGAAGGCCTCTAAAGATTTCCAGGGCTGGGTAGGCAGCTGGGTATGCAAAGCCTCCATAAATGAATTGGTGAGAAAGCTAAAGAGGAAAACCTTGTGTTTATTTTTCCAGGTATTTCAAACTGAACACATACCATGCTGCTTTATAGATATGAATTCACTAAAATCAAGGATTCAGAAAAAAGTTACAATTTTCTTAAGTAATCAAGTATTTAGAGCTGTTTTTCTTGTCTCTATGTTTTTATCTCCTGCTAAGCTACCCTCTTTATGATATGCTGAAACCTCTTTCTTGACCTGTCCCCATGTCCCTGCTTTCCCTTCCCACTTCCCTCTGTCCTTCCTCTCACTCAGCCCTGGCACCCTCACTGCACGGAGCTCAACATACGCCCAGCCCCTTCCTGCTCCCTCTGATAGCCCATCTGTGCTGTGAAACTCCCCACCTACAACGACCCCACGTTGCTGTCTGGATCCCACTCTCCCCTTGTTTTCTCAGTTTAAATCTGTTGACTTCAGAGGTGTTGCTTCTCCCCTTGCAGCTTTCGGCAAGAGTCAGAAACACTGCATCTGCTCAGGCTGTTCAAGGATAAAGTCTTCCTGGGGAGCAAGAGGCTGAGCTGTTAGCTCAGCAAAACAGAGCACTCTCTGCACTTACAGATGTGTACTAACATTTCCAGGTTGAACTGGAGCTTCTTCCCAGGCAAAAAGCATCCTTGTAACTGTCCTCCTCTCAAACTCTTCTGCCACTGTAAGGTGGGGAAAAGGCATTTGTCAAAAACTTTTCCCAATGATGCTAGAAATTGTTAGCAAGGCTTAGGGAAAGCTTCTTCTGGAGGCTGCTTCTGCACTTAGCCAAATCCTCAGCCATTACCCAGGGAAGCCTATTCCATGCATACGCCTAGCCTCAGGAGGCTTTCCTCTTTGCCTAGGAATTTTCAAGAACATGCCAGAGAGGATTTTCATATACATAAAGCCTGAAGATTGTGTATCTAGCAACTTTTTATTTATAGACATGTTACTAATTCTGGATTTTGGTGCAGTTCATGAGCACCAAAGCCCCATTGTAACAAGTGGCAATCTTTGTTACTGAATGAAATACTGGGATATATCTGCAGCAGGGCACAGATCTTTTGCTGTAATTCCCCTGCCTTCTCACAGTGTCCTTCCTTCCCTCACAGTGAAAACACCTCACTGTTGGTGGATGGAAAGGCACTTCAGAGAAGGAAATACCTTCTGGAGGGCTACAGATCCCTTGCACTCAGCACAGTCGTTGCCCTGGGACTTGGTGAATACTTACAAGAATTGCATGAAGTTGTCTATTTAGAGTATTGACGATGACTATTCAAACCCACAGCATCTAAAAACAAATATAGCTTATCCCAGAGACACCTGCCTGATGATTTCTGTGTGGGAAGAAACAGACACAGTGAAAGGGAAGTGAAACATTTTGCCCGAAATGGCATCTTACAGAATCAGATCTTTGCAGTGACAAATGTGCACTGAACAGAGCCAGATTTCACAATTTCTAAATGTGTACTTTGGCATCTTTGTCATGATTGGAAACACCACAGCTGAAGCTGTCCATCGATTCTGCAGGTTTGTCAACTCTAAGTGTTTTTGATGGCTGGGCACTGAGGTCTCTATTTACCCTGATTTCTCTATTTGCTGCTGACCTGGGCAGATTTCTGTGCCTCCGTGAATCCTCATTGATTTTCCTGGGAGTGAAATGTCATTGCCGCAGCAGGCTGTGTACATCAGGTGTACTGGAGAGCGGGATCGTTAGGGTTCTGTGTAATTAGCAGTGCTACTAATGTATCCTGTCATGCTTTCTTCTCCAGGGGTTGGCCCTGATTATCTGGATTAGCAACTTCATTGGCTCCTAGCTCTGCACTGGGGTCTCACACAACCTCCAGTGTGTTTATTCTCACACAGCTGTGGTGTGGAAGTGAGCACATGGTGCAAGCCGTTCCTAGGTCAGATGTTGGAGGAGCCTGTACAAAATCAGGATGAAAAGGAATTGAGTCCAGTTCTTAAGTGCCTATGGCTGAAATGGATTGTTAGACAGGACCACCTCACAGGTGAAGAAAACCAGGATATAGTCTGAAGGAGTATGCGATTTTTGCAGGATGAAGAGAGAGCTTTGCACCTGTGCAGATCTGATCTTCTTAGCCTTTATCTAAAATTGTCCTTAAAAAGACTGAGTTATTTTGGTGTCATACAACTATGTATTGTGTTGGGGTTGCTCTGTACTCACAAATAAAGTAAATGTATGTATATTTTCCTTCTAAATAACAATCACAGTCTCCTTGTTGAATTCCATCTATTACCCGCAACTTTCTTTTCCCCCATGTTCAGTCAGGCCAACATTGCTTTAATCCTGTAACAATGGCATCTGATCATACACGTCCATTGATTTCTATGCAATAATCTAATTACCTACAATTTTTAAAAATTCCACCCCAATTCACATATTTTGTAAAGCTTTTTCTTTTTTAAAGTTTCCTGGTGAGAACTTTCTGTTCAAATGGAGATTTACATCATCATGTCATATGAAATTTCCATTTATAGTTAGCTTTTGAGAGTTAATAAATTCAAATAACAGTTAATTTCATTAACAGTTCCTGTCACATGGCCAAATGACGAGGCACCCAAACTCAATGCTTATCAAGCTGTTGCAGTTGGGACTTCCATACACTAGTTAGCACCTTACAATCCTGATCCTTAGCTAACCTGAAGCTGTGAGTCTGAATTGCATGTCAGGCAGGGACCTGGGTATACATTAGCCTCTTCCAGGGCATCCTCGGAAGGAAACCTGTGCGTGTGGGCAGGAAGGGAGCTGTGGTGTGCTCCTGTAGGTGTTCTCATCTGTGTGACAGGGGGACCAGCACCCTGAAGGACACCATGAAGCCCACCTGCCCTGCAGATGAGGTTCAGTCATGGCACACACGCTAGGATTACTCTGCACATAGAAATAGTCACTGTCTGCGGCTCTTCACTTCCCTGAGGCCTGTGCAGATGCAGCTTTGCATCTTCCCTTGGGGTCTCTGGCAGGGGAATTTGCCCAGCTGTATTCCCCAAGCACAAGGGTCAGTTTTATAGGACTGGTTTCCTATAGCTGGACCATTGCCTGGTGGCCTCTCCAGCGCAGAGCTCCCCACTTCCAACTTCCAGTGAAACTCAAAGCAAACAAGCTGGATTCAAAACCAATCTCTCTTAGTTTTAGTCAGCACAAGACATTTGCATACTTGGTGAGATTTAAAATATCTGTCCTTCTGCCCCGTAGTGGCTTTGCCACCATCCCGCAGTGCTGTTTGACCTCAGACAGCTGTAAGATTTGCAGTTCTGCAGAGCCCCATCTCAAAACCAAGCCATCTCTTCTTTTTACACAGGCAGCTTGCTTTTCCCTTGGATGGCTCCATAGTAAGGCACAATCCTCTGCCCTTCTCTCCTGAGCAGTCTGCTAGTGCTGCAGTACATCCCCCAGCTCTCTCCGGGACATGTGGGGCTTTAGACACACCAAGAGCCTGCACTTTTTCTCTCTTCTGCAGGAGCCCAGCATTCTCCAGGCAGCTCTCTCCCACAGAGGAGTGGGAGAAAAGTGATTGCCTTTATCAGATGGTCATTGCACAGCCTCCAGTTTAGTGCTCTCTGCAACTAAATTTCACCAAATGTACATTAACCAATTACCCAAATTGTCACATTAATCAATTGTCATTAACTGATACAGGATCTAGCAAATGAATAAGCTCCTTGTTCGTCATCTTTAACCCTTTGTATTAGTGTGGTTGTAGCTATCTGTGACATATACTAATGCAACACGCTTATAACTTCTATTTTTTATAAGCTCTTCATAAGCCACTTATAAATAGAAGCTTAATATGAAGTGTGACAGATCTCTAATCTTTAGTCTCTTCTTAGCCCTCCAAGCGCTTCCTTTCTGGAAATACAAAATACATCCAGTATGCCCTAGATATTCTCCATTCTTACTGATGACTTTAGCTCTCAGCCATTGATTCTTTCCACTACTTATTCAGTGTAAATAGATCAGTGCTGCAACCATCTTGTTATTTAAAATTTTTAAAAGACAAATAAGATCAAAGGGACATTGAAGGGGTGATGAATTGAAAATATATTTTGCTGCTCATGTGGTGCTGTGAGGCAGAGGGTCAATCTAATGGAGACATAAAAAACCTGTATTCCTTCTCCATTGCAATAAAAAGGATTGGAGTGAATTATCTAATGGAAGGTACAAATACTGAGAAAACACTGTGCAGCATTTTTGTAATGTCAGTACTTTGTGACGTTCTCTTTCACCAAAGCCTATGTGTGTAATGGTGCTCCTGTTACCACTGAGAAAACACTGTGGCACAAAATGTCTAGTTTAGGGTTACACAGAAAATCAGTGCCAAAATGAGGGATGGACCCTTAATATCCTGGTGCAAGGACATTTTTATGAGTCTATACTGTTTGTTTTTTATTTCTGTGGGGAAAAAGCCTGTGCTTCATAGTATCAGGTGATATGAAAAATTTAGAATTAATACCTCTAGATTTCAGCATGCCACTCAGATTTTGTTGAGCCCAATCCCTCCAGCATACAGTGTTTTTCACTTTGACTTTAAAAGAAGTAAAGCCCTGTAGTTACTTTTCACCCTTTCCTTACATTCAGCTATGATCACTATAATAATGTGTTTCCAGGTAATTAATATATTGATATACATTCACAGATAAGTATACCTACTGTGTTTTTCACAAAAAGGAGAACACCTAATATAGAGAGCATCAGGTGCAGAACTTGCAGTATTTAAAGCACAGCCAAAGCTAATGGCTGCAAATTGTAGCCTAATCTAACACTTTCTCAGCCACAGATTCCTCCCCCTTTTTTTTCTCCCTAAAACTTTTGCTGTTGCGTCACTGATAAATAACAGCTCTTTGCTTGGTAATATATCCCTTTTGTGTGTAAGGTTTTGCCTTCCTACCTATTAAACCTCTCCTCATCAGCCTTACTTTTACTTTTCAGAAACAAATATTCAGTATTATAGGCTAGGAGTTCTTTTGTTTTCCCCCCATAGATGTAAAACCCTGGGGGATTTAAGTATCTACTTGATAGGCTCACACAATCTTAATCAGCCTATAATGGAGCTAATGGCTGTTTGTCATCCTTGGAGATATAAATTTCCTGGTGATGTCTACTGCAGTCAGTACATGAAGTATGCTCTGACTGCCAGCAAGGTCTAATAACCAGGAGAAGGGCAGCCAGCATCATTAGCGAGCCTGAGACCGTACCGGCTGCTTTTCTGGGGAACTGTGCTTTTTGAATACCAAGAGGGAATAATGGATAATACCGGTAAGTGAAATAAAACAGATCTTCATTCTTAGTGGAGCTACGGGGTTCGTTTGTATCCTCTCTCACTTGCTGCAGGAGATGTGTTTCTTTAGCCTCTGTGGCTTCTTCCTTTTTAATGTCCTTTATTAAAGCAAATTTTTATGTCTAAAATATGACACACTTCAGTTGTTAACCCCTTAACAGTCTGGTTTTTTCTGCTCTAAGTCTGTTTCCTGGAAATGTGAATCTAAACTGTAATGTAGGATCTGCCTTTTTAAAGTATTCAGTGTTATTTTGGAAGCTGTATGCAGGAAATGTGGCAGGAAGGGAAAATGCGTGTACTTCAGAGAGAAATATCTCACAGTTTGATATAGGTGTGGATAGGTAACTAATAAAGCTAAGAAAAAGTAGATAAAGGCTAGCTCCCATCTGTCTTATTTTAACCTGGCTCTGTTTTCTCTGTATAATGCCTTACTCTCTTTCATATTTAATACATAAAATACTGAATATATTTGCACTTTTTATTTTCTTTGATGTTCCAACTTTAGATCATGCATTTTCATCCCAAATAACACACTTCACCTTTTCTAAGGAGGCACACACATCATTACATCGGTGATGAGATGCATTATTTGCATTTCCCTTTTGCCTTACCTTGTGTCACAGGGCAGAGAAAAAAGAAAGCTTTTTGGGACAGGTATTTCGCATGCTGTTTTGACTGCTGTGAAACTTGAACATGTTGAGATCTCACAGATTTATTGGTACTAGGGCAATACATGTTAGGAGACACAATCTGCAGTAGATTCAGTGCCCTTTGAAACTTGCTCAGATTGTCAGATTTGTCTAATTGACCTTAAAAGTGACAATCACCTCTACAGTGTGTGACAAAGATTATTCTACGGTACGTTTCAGTGATTTTCAGGGGGTTGTGGCTGTTTTGGTTTGAATTTTTTTTAATAGTAGAAGCAAAACTCTTGTTTATGTCTGCTAAGCTGTCCAGGTCATTCTCATCTTGCATGTATCGTTACCAACTTCTGTGACAAACAGATAAAAGGGTCTTGCTGCCTCTGTTTCTATAAAGTCCAAGACTAGGAAAAAAAAAAAAAAAATTCTAGAATTTAAAATATTACATCATGGAAAATTACATTGCCAGCATCTAAAAATACCTGACGTGGTCCTAGTAAAATGTTCATTTTTGGAAATAAAGAAGATTAGCAATACTTGGTGCTTTGTATAGCTTTTAAGAAGCCTTAACATAATAGATGATAATGACTTGTGTTTGATATTGCATGACGAGGCAGAATTTTCTGCTGGAGGAGAAGGATTCCTGCTCTCCAACACAGAATGCCTGTGGGCAAGAGATACCCTGGCAGACAGATCTGCTAATTCCTTCAGGTTTTTACACTCTTCAGCATCAACAACTAATACTATTGAAGCCTTGATGGAGATACCACTTTAATCCAGCTGTAAGAATCTGTTCTGAAATGAGTCACATTTATTTTAAAGTTTTGGGGGGATGAAGAGGGAAGCTAGTGTCTGAAAACCACAGAAACAGATTTTCCTCTATGTGGGCTTTTTTTTGTTGGGGGTTTGGCTTTGGGATTTTTCAGGGGCTTTTTTTTTTCTTTTTTTTGTCCTAAGGAAGAATCCACTTTGGTTACTATCTGCAAAAAGCTAAAGTAAGTAAGGCTTGATGTCTGCACAACTTACCAGCTATTCTCAAAGCTTCTTACAGCATTAGTTTGCTGAAAAACTCCAGATATTTTTTTTCCCTCATGCAGAAACAGTGACTGATGCTTTCCATTTTTATAAAACAACCAATATACCATGGAAATTGTTTAAAATAATCTTTTCAGACAATAATTAAAACCTAGTTGTTAAAAAAACCCCAAACAAACCAAGCCCCAAACCAACCCATCAACAGATGAAACTAAGCCATATTGAAGGCATCATGGCAGAGGGTAAGGCTGTGATCCAGTTTATTCCATGGTTACTAGTGGTCTTCCTGCTGCCTGTGGTGAGGTTTCCCCCAAACCCCCAGCAGGCTTCAGCCCCACATGGGGTATGGACACACTCACTTCTCCAGGCAGCTCTTCTAAGAGTTCAGTCACTTCCATATTTTGAGTGGTACAGGGGATACATCCATTTCCAAAGAGGTGTACTGGGTGCTGGGTAAACACAGACGGGTCTGTAGAGGAATGTTTAGGGTTCGTGATCCCTAATTGGGATGCCAGTGTAGGGACTGTGCAGCTGAATACCTCTGTATATCTGGCCTGTCCCTCTGACATCTACAGGGGTGGGAGAGCACCTTTGAAAACCCTTGTGGTATCATCTGGGCACTTATGAGATCAGAGAGTAGCAGGATTATTTGCATCCCTAAGCCAAACTGCCTGATTAATTTGTTCTTCAGCAGTGTGCCAACTGAAATGTAAACACACTGATGTACATAAACTGGATACCTGCCCAAATTCTTCCTGGAGAGATGCTATTTCTGGCAATACAGAACTGCAGAATATTAGCAAAGCTGTGTGTTTTAGCTACTGAGTGTTAGAAATAACACTTTGGTATCAGTGTCAGTGAATCAGGCCTCTGTTATTAAACTCATCATGCTGCTGAAGAGACTTTCAAAGTCAGGCCATGGATAATTGTTGGGCAAAACTCCATCTTCTGCTCCGCATAACTGAAATATGTCTGAAATTTATCACTCTTCTCCTCTGCCACAATTAAAATTATTTTCTGGCCAAAACTGACGTTTGAAGAAGATTTGTGTTTGAAAGGATCAGTGTTGCTAATAGGTCACCTGTGTATACTTCTAGCTGTTATGGTTGACGACATTTTGTGGGCTTTCAAAACAATGTTTTCATTTTAAAAGTCCTAACCTTTAAGGGTTAGATTGTTCTTATTTTTATTCTGCGTACCAAGACAGCTCCACATAATTGTTGTCTTGTGTGTTCTTTTAAAAGCCTTTCCTGGAATAGCAATAAAATATTCATCCATCTGTGTAGGGCACAACAGGACAGTCCTAGTTGTATTTTTTGCCTATTTTGGCACCAGCTGTTTGTAACAGGCTGTCTGCAGGTATTCAGCTGCAAGGCTGCCTGCTGCTCTGGGCAGGGAAGGGCAGCCAGCAACCTCTGCTGGCATGTCCTGGGCTCCAGCTTTGCTGCACACATCTACTTTGGGCCAAACACTTCAAGCCTGGAGACAACGAAGGTTTGGAAATAACTTGGGGGGGGGGGGAGGGGGCAGAAACTAATATACAAGTAGAAAGAGACTTGCAGTAGCAGGAAGAAAGATGGTACGGAAACAGAAGTGCTCCCAAGTGATGCATTTTAGGGCAGGATTTCCTTTAAGGAGTGAGATCAGCAACATTCCTTCCCCCAGAGCTCCTAGTCAGCTGTGTCCTGCTTGGACAGGCATCTCACTTCAAAACAGACAAGTCTTATACATTCATTCTTATCAAGAATGCGATGTGCCAAAGGCTTGGGAGAAGAATCTCATGGGGGTGAATGGCACCGTAGTGAGATCTTGTGTCATGCATACCATACCAGTAGTGAACAAAACCAGGAGGCCTTGTTTCATGTTTCTTGGGGATTTATATGACTTCTTTGCACTTGGAATATTATTTTAGCAGTAATGAGCTAGCTGTGGTTAATTGTTACCCTGGATTTTATAGGTTCTGCAGCTGTGGCTGCAGGCTAGGCCTTCAAGTCAAAAATGTGTTTTAAAGGGACTGGAGGTCTTTTCTATTGTATAGCCTATCTCTGAGGAATAACCAGTAGCAACATCAAACTTAATATTAGACCTATAGTGAAACTTAGAGCTTTCCATTGAGGTGAGACTTTAACTTGAAGCCTGAAATGCTGCGGGATGGGGAGGATAACAAGTGGTCAGTTTAGCCTTCTGCATAACATCATGTGTTCACAGGAAGGGAAAGAGACACAGGAAACTGTTTGCAGATGGAAATTCCCTTGCTTTTGAAGTAGCTGGTCATTTTTATCTTTCTGAAAGTCAGTAGGACTTATTTAGCATTCTTTAAATATAAGACTGCTGGGATTTGACCTTACAGATACTTTATGTCTTACCTGATTTTGAGGCAAACAGGGTGCATCTTTCTAAAACACAGGAGAAAAAAAAATGACAGGCAGGAGAACATAACTGGGAGGAGGATTTCAGTTTTTATCCTGATTTCTCATCAACTCATAGTGTTCAAAAACCTCTAATGTAACTGAGCTGATCTGTGTGCAGAACTAGGCTAGAACTAGGCTCTCAGTGAGTTGTAAGGTTGTTGCCTGTAAAGGGCTCTGAAATCCTTTGGCCATCTAAGGCTCAAGCTCATCTGAATCATCCTTATGAATTTAGAAACCCATTAACACAAAACCTCTTGCAATGGATATGGTGGCAGTATCACCATAGGTTTGTGAGCCCTTGAGACAACTCCCAACTCCAGCAGCAAAATCAGTACCTTCCTTTGGCAGCTTCTGTTTTGGTCTTTGATGTTACTTTATCTGTGTTCTCCCCTAGTGCAAAGGTGTTTTTAGAGGGGACAACAGCACCTCCTTTCTCTGTCCCACTCTTATGTAAATGGGCTATCCATGATGCCATGCTTCTTTTATTGGGTCTATTTGCCATGTTCTATAGATCACAAAATGGTTTGCTCATGAAAAATAAAATAAAAAGCAGTAAGCAACTCTTTCATACTTCATTGTGTATTCTAATTTGCCTTCTATTTGCACCCATGCCCTCAGTTGAAGTGAACACTCTAGTGTATCACAGTTCACTCTCTGCTAGAAAGTTGGATTTTTTTCTTGTTGTAATTTTAGAATAATATTCATGGCTTATGCCCCTTTACCCAGAAGTGGGAACAGTGTTCTTATAAATCCATGACCTTGGAAAACATTTTTATGATGATTTAACTTCCTTGTGATGCTGCAGCTCCCCATGTTATTTTCGAGTCTCTGTACACACAGCACGTTCCTATATAGAATGACTATATAGGAACTTGCACTAGAGGTAGCCAAATACTGTGTAGCACTAAAATGATGGAGCATCCTATAATGTGGAGAAAGTCCATCCACCCTGACTCAAATGGCTCTCTTTAGAAATGCTGTGGTTCCACTGTGCTGACACACACTCATGATATTTTAAACAAATGTTCCAGTTGCTGCAGTGCTTCTTATGGAGAAGCAGCACTCACTCTAGCTGGTTTGGAGAGATGGTGTACCACTGATTTTACTTAATAATAATTTCTGATTCTTTTTTTTTCTGGTAAAGTTGCCAAACATCAAGCCATCAGGTTCTGAGTTCATGCCTTATGTTTACATCTGCTGGTTGCATGGCATTTTTGGCCGGTGCAGATCTCTGTTCTGCACTCTGGATCATCACTGCCACCTGTGGTGAAGAAGCAAGTGCTGTGCACAGAAGCAGTAATTCAAGTTTGAGAGGCAGCACGTCCCCATATGCTTGTAGCAAGGTTGAAAGCAAAATTGCAGGAGCCAATTATTTTGACAGGACAAGAAATCAGTCCAGACAAGGAAAGGTCATGTTAAGAGGCACTGGCACAAATCATTCCAAGAGAACCAGCCTGTGTTCCAGGGGCTTTGAACACCCCAAACTGAGGGGGCTGGAATGGAGTGGCAAGAGGGAAAGCAAGATTGCATGATCCAAGAGCTGGTGGCTGATAATAAGGATCTAGTCGGCTGATCTAGTCTGTTTCATCATCATTCATTGTCTCTGACAGTGAGTCTTTCATGAAATGTGATACTTAATTGTGGACTTACTTGCAGGGGTATTTCTTTGGGCTCAAAAAGTAGACCAAATGGAATTTAAAAAAAAAAAAAACAAACCTCACTTTCTCTATTTTTTTCCCCTTTGTCTCACTATTTAAGCATTTTTTCTATTTTCACTTAAAACGTTTATGAGACATCTTCTTGAAGTATAATTGGAAAATATAAGTAGCTTAGGACTATAAGAATACCTAGCAACCTTCTGCCAGCAGACAGGAGTAAATCCTGAACAAAACTGCTGAGTTCATCTCTAATCACTTGCTGGCAAGTGGCGCCTGGCAGTCCCTGGGTGAGTGTGGAGGTCCCAAGGCCAAAGCGAGTGTCCCCAGCTGGTGCCCTGTGGAGAGGCAGGGTGCTGGAGAAGACTGGGCAACTGGATTTGTTGTCCTACACCCACGGAGCTGTGTGTGCCTGAAGCTGGGCACGGCTCGACACCAGGAGGGATGTCCCATTCGCTGCTGGAGATGGAAGAAGGAAGTAGCCATACCCATTTGAACAGATCTGTCACCTTTGCTGCAAATGCTGGCACACTGAGGCTAGTGTGCTCTGTATTGATACCTCCACAGAAGCATCCTCTCCAAGCAGCCCGTGGGGGCACTGGTACTAGCACAAGGACTTCTTGCAAACAAGACAAGAAGGGGTGATTTTTCTGCTTTCCTCCAAAAGGAGACAAACTTAACCCAGACTTGTCAGCAATGAGGTATTGAGTTGCTGGAAATACATGAGTCGAATAGTAGACTTGAGTGAAGAATTAGGTCCCTCTTAACATCCAATTTTCAAATAAAACAAAAGGCTAGGAGAAAGTGAATTGGCCAGGGCCAAATATTTGCTTAATCTTAGTTTTCTGCACAGCACCTTTCCTGTAATGCAACTGTCAGAGTTTGCTTATTTTACGACTTATTGTATGGGAAATCCCCTTTAAATGTATATCTGAAAAGCAGAATATTTCACAATAATGATAAGGGCAAGCCTATGTCTCTGTAGAGAGGCAGGCACAGTGGGAGACAGTCCCAGAAACAATTTTTTCACCCATGGCTTGACCATTGCTAGAAGGCATGCACAATGTAGCTCCAACACAAATATGACAGCAGCTGGTATTTCCACAGGAGACAAAGTTGTGATCGATTCGTCCTAGCTCCAGCTCCTGCTGACTCACAAGTCCCTTCTGTCTTTCTCACTGGGACTTGAGTCAGTCCAAAAAACAAGGGGTATTTCATTATGGAGCCTTGCCTGGAAGCCATGTGGAGAGATGAACTGAAAATATGGCGATCTCAGGCATAAAATTTGTGCTGCTGGGAGCTGTTTATTGACATTTAAATTATAGTTCTGCAAGACTTTGCTATGGCCTCACTGTCAGGGAAAATGGTTTGTTGATGGAAGAAGCCTGGAGTTCATGACTGTGATTTTATCACAGAAACTGGCTATATATTTTAGCTGCTTTATTGTAGCTGCAGTGTTGTATGTCTCCTTTTGCTTCTCTTTTCTGTTTCTGTTTTTATTGTTTAATATTATTAAATAACTAACATGACACATTATTCTGGTTTAATTTCAAGTGAAATTTGGCAGCTTCTACTGGTGAGATAAGGTTTAATTGCTGTTGGCATTTTAAAAAGAAATGCAAATGACAAAGATATTAAACTGACAAATTATGACAGCTCACATAACACTTTTTACAATGGATTTTTTCCATGCATTTTTAATACCCAGAATAGTCAGCCTTAATACTACCATATTTACAATAAATCATTATTCTAATGGAGACATTTTGCTTTGTCAGGCAATACACAATCAGCAGTTTTCAATAAAGAATCTGAAAACTGTTTAACATTGATTCTGTGACACAAACTCATAAAAGCCAGACAATTTATAAATGGGGCCAATATGCTGCCCTTAAATTGGGATATTAAGGAATAATTAGAGCACAGTAAGGCAGGTTGCCAAACGTAACTTTTAAATTCCCCAGTTTGTATCACTTAGCACAGTGATTGTAATGTATTATATGCCTTCTGTAAGGCATAAACATGCATTTCCTACAAAACAGCTTAAGGCGCCCGCAAGAGGTTGAAGTAGCTGTTTACTTTGGCATGAGTGGCTTCAAGAGGCATAAAGCACCACAGAATTTAGGAACAACGATGGCTTTGGGGTTAGAAAGGGAAATGGGAAGCCGTGGCAGAGTCTGCTTTTCTCAGTATTTCTGCAGAACTCAGCAATGGTGTTTTTTGTTTGTTTGTTCTCTCCTTTGGTCCCCCATGAAGGCCATGTCTGCTCTGGGTAACAGGAGGTCCCTGAGGCAGCTCTGGGCACGTTGACATGGTGTGGTGCCTTTCGCCCAGCAGACACTAATCTGAGCCCCTAAACAGTACAGTCACCTCAGCGCTGGGGGCTGGACCCTGACTGGGGAGCCAGCTGAGTTTAGATGGAATGCAGGGTCTTACACCTGCACAGCATCCAGCTCAGGACACAACTGTTCTAGCTTGAGCTGCAGGATCTTTCAACACTGGGCTGTTAATTGATGCCAACAAGCCTCAGAGCCTACCCCTGCCCACGGTTTTGGAGGTGCCATCCACTCTGATGAATTACCTGTCTTATTTATAAAGAAGCTGGACAAGGTTACACAGTGCCATGTGAGGGCATCTTGCCAGTTCCGGAGGTTAGATAGTCCAGGTAGTGGGGAAAAAAAAAAAAAAAAAACCCTCTTTTTTTTTCCTACATGTGGGAGGTTCTAGGGCAAAAGTAAATGTGATGAAGTCTTGAGCAAGATTTTGAAGTCACTGTAGATGAACAATTTACTTTGCAACATCTAAGGGTGACAAGCAGTGCATTATATTATTTTATTTTCCTCAAAATAATGTATCATCTATCAATGTTCCTTGTTTTAGCTGTGGGTGTTGTCAGCCCAAGACAGTTCTTTAACTCAAATACTAGAAGAGATGAAGTCGCTCTCCATTTTTACACAAGCTTCTGTCACATTTGCAAACCCTCAAGTTCTCTACATGTTCTGTATATTCTCTTATACTGTGTCTTAGGAAGCCTGACTGCAAAGAAGGTATAAAACTGGCAAAGTAGACATACTGCTCAGCAGCACTAGAGTCTTATTTTGAACTCCTGGAGGAGAAAGAGTAGAGCCAGTGTTGTTTCCCATGATGCTATCTTCTCCCAGTTCTCCCAGGGAGGAATAAGAATGATGATTGTGGGGTCCCCTTCCTCTCTCAGGTGGCAGCCTGCCTATCACTCTACTCTGCACTGCAGGTGAAGAAGTCAGTGATATGCCACTTAAGCCAAGGGGGCAGTTTGGCAGTTGTGGTTTATGAATACTTTTCTGAGGATAGTGTTTTTCCACTGCACTAGTAGTGCTGTGTGTGCATCAGTGAAGCCTTGAAGTCTGCTTCTCCCTACAGTCCCATTGCCTGTTGTGGCAGAGAAACAGCTGCTGTGGAATGGCTTGCAAATATGGGGACAAGATTGCCCTAAGTTCCCCCATTGCTGCTTGCAACCACAGATAGGCTTCTTTGGGGTTTTTTTAAGCAAAATTTGAATTTCTGAGGGCAAATTCACCTTTTTTTCCCTTTGTAGAACAGAGGTCTCACAAGTGTTAAAGTTTGTGTACATCTTTCAGGTAGGTTGTGCATCCATTTTAAAGGAGCACCCTCAGGGTGAGCAAGGTAAAGGCAGGAGTCTAAATCCTTCCCTGATCAGCATTTAACTACACTTCTGTGTCATTGTTGCTTCTTGCCAGGATTTCTTTTTCCTCTGCTCTGCCTTTAAGCTTTTCCCCCAGGGCAATAAGTGCAACCTCATGCAGTTCATCAGATTGCTAATGGAGAAGGGGGTTGCCACCAAGACAGCTGATACATGCTTGCCTGAAAAGCACCACAAATTAACTTCTTTGCACGTGGCAGATGGAGTTGTGTGACATCAGGCTTTCCTCTTCTCTGCTTCTGGTACACCGCGTAAAGCAAAGCATCTATTGCCTGCTGCCATGTTGGATTGGTCCCCATAGCTCCTGTGGTCCCCCTCACTTTCACATTCTCATGCTGGTCTGCATGCTCTGTGTGAATCTGCATGACTGGGGTTTATTTTATTTTATTTTACTTTATTTTATTTTATTTTATTTTATTTTATTTTATTTTATTTTATTTTATTTTATTTTATTTTATTTTATTTTATTTTATTTTATTTTATTTTAATTTTTTTTCTTCTGCCCTTTCACAGTCACCGTGTACTACGGGCAAGATGAAAAAGGAAAAAAAAGTACTTTGACGATATTAGTAGCTTGGCAACCGTAAAGCTTTCCTGTGGCTTTGCAGAGGAATTTGGAGTGCTTATGTTCTGTACTTCCCTTTATCTTGCTATGCACTGTGTACCAGAGCTCCAGTTCTGCAACTGATGCCATGAAAGTAGGTTGCTGTGCTCAAATCCAGGGTTTGTCTGAATCTTCTGAGTCAGTTCAGTGCTGATTTAGATTGCTTCCAACAGGGATCACCCATTGGCTGTCTCATACTATTTGGAAGGGAGAGTAGGGGAGATACTAACAGTAGCTTGGTTTCTAGGAACAGAAACAAAATTATAAGAAAACACTTACCTGTATCAAACTGGGCTTCTCAGCTGAGGGAAAAGCAAAGAAAATTTTTACATACTCCATGATTTGCCTGCTTGCCAACTCCCTGGTCACATTGGCTGGACCCAAATGTGAGGAATTGGAGATTCTTTACACAGGTATGAGACTTCCCATAGCTGAGAAGCAGCCCCTAACCTATTTCAGCTTTTGCTCTGTCAAAGGTGACTAGTCCAAGATATTTACCATCCTTAAGCATATCAACTTTTCCACTTTGCTCCCAATATTTTCCTCCTATTTCATTATACTAAATCAAATTCCATTATGTGTTCATTTATAGAACAAGCTGCGTTCTCATGATATTTATGGATGGCTGCATCACATGCTTTATGCAGGTCAAGAGACATTGCAAATGCAAAGGATCAAAGATAATTCCCAAGCACACCAACACACTACTAATGAGGAGGACTGACATTCAGCCACTGCATGGACCCTGTAGAGAGTTTGCAGTGCTTAGAGACTCCCAGAGATGGAGTGCTGGGCTGGGTGCATCTTTCCTGTATGTATAGGAGGGATGCAAGTATGGTAGGGAGTCAGGGAGGTCCCAGCCTATATATAGAAGCCGTGAGTAGGGAGAGTACTGCAAAAGAGCTGCAAACAGTTGGCCACACAAAAGCACGGAGCTGACATTTATTTTGTGAGTTGGAGCTGGCAGAGCTTTCTGGCCTTCTGTTTGTGGTCTGGGAAGACAATGAGCTGCCTGGGCTCAGGAACATTCTGAAGTTAACCAGGTAAGGTTCATTATGTATCCCCTAGGTCTCCCTTGTGAGAGAACTGCAGGCTCTTGAAAAAATTATAATCTGCCTTGCAACAATTTTTGAAGAGAGTAAATGATGTAGACTCATCAGCATTAGCTAGTGAGTTTGACATCAGTCCCAGGCAAAAATGTGAAACAGATGATACAGAGACTGAGCCAAAAAGAATTAAGAGATTGAATACAAATAATTTCAATTGACATGGGTTGGAGGAAAAACAGGTTTGAGGGAAATATTTCATGCATCTATCTTGCTGCATGAGAAGGTGCTTGTCTTGCTTCTGATTTGTAGAACCTAAAATGATGCAAAACCAATCTGCTATGTATCAGATTGGTTCTTCTGTGCCGAAATGCCAGGTTTCAAAATACAAGTGTACTTTGGGAATTATTGTCACTCATCAGGTGCAATTCAGAAGGTATCCAGGAAGAATACCTGGTCCTTTGCTCCAGCTGTATGGTGCTACTGGCACTGAGTAGCAAGAAAATACAAAATCATGTTTAGGCAAGAAACAAATGCATTCAGTGTGGACAAAGGAAAGGTCGTATAATCAGGGACGAGACTAATTAAAGCATGGTTACGTATTGAGAGGCTCATGTATTTGCAACATTGAAAGGTGCTGTCTTGCTCTTGTTGGAGCACTGGAGGGACTGCTTCTGGGATACTAAGTAGTCTTTGATGTCTCATGTCTTCCCTGAAACACTGAAATCTGAGGAGGGCTCAGGAACCCTTGCAACAATGCAATCTGAGCTACTGTGAAAGAAAATTTTGTAATTGTGAATCTTCTTTGCGCCTAACCCTAAAATCCCTTTGCAGTTTTCTAACTATAATAATCCTACATATTGTTCCATTGTTTCTTACTGGAAAATACTAATTTGGACCTCTTAGTTTCCATTTAAGAATAAATATCACAAAGATCTCTCTATAGAGGTGTGTTGTTGGCCACAACAATGCCTGTCTACATTAATATGTCTGTGTGTATCTATATTAGATTAAAATATTGGTCATTGGTGATGTTGAGTCTATTTCATATTTGAAAAAAGAAGTTGACTATTAAATAGCACAAGTAAAAAACAACACTGCACAACTCAAACAGACTGCTAAGAAGGCTGGAAATGAGGGGTCCCTGGTGTTAGAAAACCTCCAGCAGGATGCTTCCTAATCAATACTCAGAATTTCTCCTTCCATTTTAATAAAGGCTTTGTTTCCACTGGATCTTGCTGCTTCCACCTTAATTGCCACCTATCGGACACAACAGAATGGCATCACTGGCACACACAAGCCTTGCCTACACTGCCTTCTTAGCACCAGAAGTGCTTGTTGAAATGATGCCCCTTATACTGCTTTTCAGTGCACAGGTAGCTAAATGAAAGATGTTTAATTCTTTCTCATCACTCCAGGGTCAGCACCAGCCTGAGACCCTGTACAAGGCATTAACCCAATTTCCTTTCAGGTGGTAAGTACTAGCAAGAGGGGCAGGTGGAGGTAAGCCAGAACCAATTAAGTCCTTTATATCCACTCACACCAATGGAGAGGCAGATTCTGGCATTATTCCAGCATCTCTGAAATCGGGCACTATCCTTGTTTCTCAGTGTTGCTGTCAGCCTGGCAATGTAGCTGGAACTCTTACACAGCTGCAGAACTGTGTAAGACCATGGTTAAACACTGCCTGGGTGTTACAACTACCAGGAAGGTTTCACTGCCTAAACCTGACTTTTAGGTTACTGGTGCTGCTCTTCAAACTGCAAGGCAACACTTTCCAGTGTTACTACCATTGCTTTGTGCAGGTGCTATGGCTTTCTCCTGTGTACTCCTGAGAGAGATCATTTTCTTTTTTTTTTTTTTTTTTTAATCAAGTCGTTTAAATCATGTCTTTCATTCTTTGTGTGGCAACTAAGAATCCTACACCACAGGGCACCCCTGCCAGAAGAGGCCTTCTGGGATGAAAGAGCTGGAAGCAGCAGAGTGGGTTGTGGTGAGGGTGAATGCTGTCGTTGGAGCATGCAGACAGTGTCTGCAAACTCACAGTGCCTAAAATAACAAGCAGTTCATTTGGCCTTAAATAGACTATGTATATGATAATACAGCCTGCTGATGAGGGCCCTAATCTGTCCTTCTCTGCACCTACTTAAAATGCAGAAGTTGTTTTTTGGGGTTTTTTTTGGAAAGAGAATTAGAAACAAGAGCCCAGCCTTATGCCACTATGCTAACAGTGCTTTATTCTCCATGCAAGAACACAACTAGTATTTCACCCTAATCCCAGCTGGCAGGATAAAAGTTCTCAAATACTGGTACTATACCAGCAAAAAAGAAATCAGGTTATTTCTGTCACTGGAAAGTCAGAAAAGCAGGAATTAATCTCTTCAAGCAGAAAACAGTATCGAGTCAAGAACAGCTCCCTAAACTGTTCTGTGTCCTGCCCAAGCTATTGCATAGACAGAAAGGGTCTTTCCATGTAAATGCTGGTGGTATGTGAGGTTTAGGCTGGAAATAGAGCCCTTGTAACACAGATGACAGACGGCCTCACTACCCAGCACTGTGATATCTAAGCTCATCTCTTGGGAATGGGGACCCTAGGAGAGAGGCTAAGTTTTTCCTGAAACACGCCTTCTTTGGACAGCCCCATGTCACTTGAAAGGACTCCTCAACAAGCACAGTCTTCTGGACTCTCCAGGGGCTCTTTAAAAGGCACTGGGAACTATTTCTCCACCAGTGTGACTGCTAGCAGGGCATTGCTGGGGTGCTGACAGCTGTGGTGGTACTCTCAGGGAGATGCTTATTTACCAAGGAGGAAAGCTCCAGTGTACAGGTCATTCTGGACCCTGTGTGGCTGGGCAGCAACGAAGGACAGGGTTGAGGGCTGTGAAACTGAGAGTTTGTGGATCCAAGCAAATTTCAGTCAAAGGAAATAATTTGTCACAAAGCTATGCCTATATTACACCTCTTGCAGATCTGTTTGCCGTGTACTGTGGGGTACTCAAATATTGCAATGAGGAGGAGCCTGAGGTTTGCTTTATGCCCTAGCTGGTCACCTCCCACTGAGTGCACAGTTCCGGCTACTCTGTGTTCTCAGGATAAATGTGCTTTTGCTGTAGCTTCTTCTCTCCTGGGGTGCAGAAAAGACTGACCGTGATGGAAATAGCCACCACAGAAAACATGTGCATTCTTCATAGCAACGGGAATGGGAGTCAAGGAGTCAGCTCTGGGTGCAGGCTTTTCTTGTAACCTTTTGCTCACATTCACAAACAATGCCCTATTGTGGTGTCGTTTCCTGCAGATTATTCTAATAACCTCTGAGCAGTGAAGCATGAGCATGTGTTCAGGTTTCTTACATTGAATTCTAATGTGATAAAACATGCCAGCTTTCTAAGAGTCAATAAAAATGCACAAGAAAGAGAATTGGAAAAGATGAGCACACAGAACTTTGCTGTAGCTTTCAGAATTTGGAAGCTTCCTGGAAGAAATGGATTTTATACCTAAGGACACACAATGTTTGGTTTCTTTTCTGCTATTTTATAACTTTTTTTGTTATACTATAAATTTTATAACAATTATATTGACACATCTCTAAGAATGCATAGCCTGATGTAGGTAGTAGAGCTTTCATAAAGGCTTGATTGCAAACCTTATAATGGGGGAAGGGTTTGGGGGTTTTTCTCTGTGTGTGTGTGTGTGTGTGTGTGTGTGTGTGTGTGTGTGTGTGTGTGTGTGTGTGTGTGTATGTGTGAAAAATACACAGCCCAGGGCCTTGCATTGTACTTGAGCCAGTACAAATGCTGACCAAGTGCCTTGCCAGGGAAAACAAGGAGTCCCAGAGGTCCTATGAGGCTGCTTCATTGCACATGTGCCTGAGCATTAGAGGTGTTTTTACTGCACCAGCAAACTTGTAGTATACTAGGTATAAAACTTATTGTCATTGAAATACATTGTAGTGACCTGAGTGAAGCAGCACCAAAAGAGGAGCAGAACGATGACTCGTTTTGGCAGTCCAGTACCAGGCTGTTGGCAGCAACTCGTGACATGTGCACAGAAATGTTCTGTCTGTGGAGAAGGTCACCCTTCCCCATATTCTGGGTTGTCTTTTATCCTTTAGACTGACTCAGCTTTTAGCAAGCAATAACCTGAGAGCTACGTAATGTCATGTCGTTTGGAACGGTTTGTAGCCAGACAAATTACTTTCAGTGTAAAAATTAACACACAAGCATAAAAAAACTTCAGAAAATGTGTGGATTTTTCTTACTAAGGTGTTGTGGTCCATTAGTTAGCCAATGTTGCTAGACAACCGATACAAACAAAAAATGCCTTGCATGATTTGTGGATTCAGTTGGCTCATATTCGTTATTTTGATGGGCCAAATTATTTCTAAGACCACCTAATATTTATTATATCATAAGAAAATGCCAGATTTTAATAGCTTACTAGCACCATACTAGTTTAATAACACTACTAGTTCTCATCTACTAGTTTAATAATGAAATACCTTAAAAAGCAGATTTTTTTTTCTATTAGGCTGGTAAAGAGACATCTTTAATACATCTTCCTTTCTATACCTCTTATAGTCCATAGATTTGAACTGCAGGAAGTCTTGCTGCTGGAACTCCTATTCAGACTTCTAAAAATTTTGTAGGATTAATAGGATGGTTTAACACAAGTGTCTATGCACTGAGAAGGTTTTCAGTGATACTGGCCACACAGGAAAATTTGTGTGTTTTTGCCTGGGACAGCATGCAACTGACTTGCATCCCTTTTGCATATCTATACATGGACATATGCATAATTATAAATACATTCACTTTATGAATTATTTTACTTAAACACAACCTGCCTTGTGAGGCCAGGAGTCAGTACTGAGTGCTGAGCAAGGGTTAAGTCTCTGCACCTTTAAAAAAATTGACTTTTATTAGCTTGAGATGCAAGGATCTGACCCCTAACAATGTAATGTTATTTTAACCACACTTTGTCTTGAATTGAATGGAAGTCTGCCTGGATCCAGATGTCCCATGCTGGGACATTGAGCTCTTGTGAAATTCAGCTGCACAAAATCAAGGTGGCCCTATTTTGTCCCTTAACCAAAAGGTGATCTCTCTTAAGGGCTACTCTAGAAAGGATGACTTTTTTCTCAGTATATATTATTAAAAACCTAAAAAGCGCTCTGTGCTTTCCTCAAATGTTAATCTGCATACTGCATACTCTGATTTATATTCAGCATGTCAGGATAATGGGGATGGAAAGCACAGGACACACTTCTTGGTCGCATAAATACATTGTAAAACATTCTGAAAGTTCTCAGTCTGTCTCCAGCAATGGATCATTAAATAAGAGGGATAAACATAGAAGGGACCATTGACCTGACCTCCACATAATTTACTTTATGACTGCCAGCTACATTCACAGATTTACAGGCACTGGGTTTTATCACCATGTGTGAGTCGAGGTTGTGGTTCATAATTACTGTGCAGTTCATGGGAAAACTCTAAAGACATCTTGTGTTGTATTTTAGAAGTTTAAGTGAATGGGATCTGCGCTTGAGAATGCTTCAGAGTGCCCCTCACTGTGTAGGTGAGACTTTATGTAGACTTCTGCTTACTGACTTTGGGGGAAACAACTATTTGCTGTGGCACACTGCTAACATACAGGGAAATTTCTCAGGTATTCTGGAAAGGGTAACTGTTTAAAAAGAGAAATGGAGTGGGTGTGCGTGTCTTACGTAGGGTACCTTTTTTTTATCACCAGCTAGCACAGTTCTCCAAGTGACTTTAGAGAATGTAATGCCAAGATGGATTTTGTGGGTCATACCCCACTATGAAAGGCATTTGTCTTCCATCCAGAGAGCCCAGTAAAAGCTATTTGCAGTGTACATGAAGGCCCTTCTGCATGACATGGGGCTGCACCTTGCACCCACATGAGGTTTCAGGGGGAGTTTGACACTACTGCTTGGATCCCAGTGCTACCAGGGACTGTGGAAGGGGCCATGAGGGCTTCCTAGGTAGGTTGTGTTTTCAGAAATGTGTATGCTCTTCCTTTCGCAAGGAGTCTTCTTGGGTTAGTGGTTTCCATCAAATCAAATTTCTAATCAAATACTTGCAAAACGCACTGTAAAATTAAGTCCTTTTTCTCCCAGTAGGTGACATACCAGTAAAGGTCTTATTACTGGCTCTCCCACATCAGCTTTGCTGTTTCTATATTGGAATGTAATTCAGTGAGCCACAGAATCATAACAACATCTGATGTACTATTTCTTTTAAATGGATTTTCCTCACAGAGAAGCTGTCTTCCAGGGTATTTCTTCTGTCCGCCCAATTTAATTGGATTGTTGTTGGAAACAATAATATTACATTTACATTAGCTTTAAAAGTCTTTGCATTTTTGTCCTTGCAGCCCATCTGGCTCTAATGCTGCTGAATTTTAATTGAATGAAATTTTTTCATTTGAACTGACTAAATGTGCTGCATTAACAATCTGCTGTATTAAAAAGTAGTGAGAAAAAAAGGCAAATATTGATGTTTAGTCTTGGTAAATGCACTTTTCCCAAGAACCATTCCTGTCTTATTTAATGTAAGTTTTAGTTTCCATATGTGTGGGTTTGCAACCGAATGAATCTGAAATAAATCAGGACAAATAAGACTCCCGTGACCACCCCATGTTAAAGGATGCTGGTTCCCCTGGCCACCAGCAAGTCAATGAAAGACACACATGAGGATTTAAATAGCAAAATGAAACTCACAGATTGACATTTCATTTATACAATCACCATGTAGAGACCAAATGCCAGGCATACAGGAGGAGCTGGAGGCAAAGCTCACCAAGCTTTTTGCCTTGTTAAAAGCAGCCCTCACCAGGGAGATGCTAGCAGGTTACCAGCTCAGAATTCTGCTACAGCACACTGGCAAGGGTGCAAAGCCCAACCCTATTTAGCCCTCCCTAAGCACAGCTGTGCCCACTTGGTGATACAGGAGTCCAAAAGGGATGGTATGTTTCCCAACATCAAGGATGGCTTTAGAAACAAGTGGTGTGCAAAGCCTATTGCAAGGACAGCTACCTCCAATTAGGAGAATGAGGGCTGATTCTGAAGGTTCAAAAGAAAACCCCAAATAAGTGCTTGAGAGGGGAGAGAGGTGCATGGTGTGCATGTTAGCATGAAATTGGATCTGATGGTGCCTTTGAACCAGTCACACCTTTCTGACATTGCCACTCAAAGCACAGGGTGCAGCCACCAAGACCAAGGCCCACAGAACATATTCCCTTCCAGAGGCATTATGAATCCCTGGCAGAGCAGGCTGTGAGCTTTGCCAGCCCCACTTGCTTGCCTCTGGCTGCTCTTTATGGACTTTGTGGATCCTCTTTATGAAGAGTCTTGTGGGGAGCTGGGGCCAAACAGACAGAGAAGAAACAGCCTCAGACATGCTCTGCTAGAGGTGGTGTGTCTCTGCAGCCATCCAGACCATGACAGAGCCAGTAGGGCTTCCCTGTTAAACCACTGTGGAAAAGGGGATGCTCCACCAGCCCTTCTCCTGGGAAAAATATCAATTAGTATTTGCATTTCATTGAGAGGCAAGAACTGCAAGCAAAAGCCTCAAATCCTCAGGAAAGACAGTATACCCAAAAGCAGGAGATTCATTTCATGCCTTTGTTTTGGACACTTGAAACTGGTTGTGGGCTTTCTTACAGATCAGCAAAGATGTAGGCCAAGCACCTATAACCAAGGCCAAGCACTAGATAAGCAAGGTTATCTAGTTCAACCCTCCCTGCCATGAACAGGGAGATCTCCAGCTAGATCAGTTTGCTCAGAGCTCTGTCCAGCCTTAAATATTTCCAGGGAGGAGACATGTACCAGCTGTCCAGGCTACCTGTTTCAGGGTCTCATCAGCCTTACAATGAAGGAATTCTTCCTGATATGGAATTGAAATCTACTTCTTTTCATATTAAAGCCATTTCTCCTTTGTTCCATCTCCACATACCCTTTGAAAAGTCCCTCTCAGCTCTTTTGTAGGCCCCCTTTAATGTGCTGCAAGATGCTATAAGGTGTCCTTGAACCTTCTCTTTTCCAGGTTGAATAACCCCAGCTCTCCCAGACTATATTTGTAGTAGAGGGCTCCATTCCTCTAATCATCTACATGGCCCTTCTCTGGACTTGTTTGAACAGGTCCATGTATTCCATGAGCTGAGTGAGTCAGCAATCCAGGTGGGTTCTCACCAGAGCAGACAAAGGAGATTTTCCGTGATAGAAAAGGACAACTGCTTTGTAGAATCTGAAAGAAGCAGACAAAAATGGGAGAAAGAGTCTGCCAACGAGGAATGCAGCTGAGCAGGATGCCTTCACACCTTTTGTAGCACACTCCCTCCTCCCATAACCCCAAATGAAACAAGGAAATGGACCCTGGGGGTAATAACGCTTCCCTAGGACCAGCAAGAGGTGCTCACATGCTATAATAATAAATGCTGTGTAAGTGCTGCAGAGGGAAAGTGGATATTGGCTCAATATCCCATTTGCAAAATGGGAATAGAAAGCCCAGGTCTTCTAGAAGACTGTTTGGCAAGTGTGGTGCAGGAAAGAATGTCCACCACCAGTTCTTTATTCTGTTACTCTGCAGCCACTGATGAATTAAGTGTATGGTGCCTTGCTGTGAAGAATAAGTGGAACAGACACAGGGAGATGTCTGACATATATTTTGAGGTGTATTTAATATTGTAGTGCTTCCGGATTCCACTAGCATGCTAGGGGTTTTGGCTTCAAACCAATGTTTGCATCAGTACCATGTGTCTCTGGAACAGCAGTGCTTACTTTAGAGTTGGCTATGAAAATAGTTTCCATTATAACCCCTTGTTTTCACATGCTTCTTTTATTTTATTTTGAAAATCCTCTTTTGAGTCAAAAATTTCCATCTGTGTCTTTGCCAAAAGGTGAAGTATTTCTCCCTTCTTTTTCTTCAGCTTGGAGGGAGAATCTTTCAGATGTTTTTGAGTCATGGGAGAGTGGAAAAAATGTATTTTCCCAGTAGGATAAAAAAAAAAGTCGACATTTTCACAGTAGTAGAAACATACGGGGAAAGGAAACTGAAGGCTGAAACTTGCATTTTGGTCCAGGTATTTCCATAGTAAACCAGCCTCGTAGGGAAGGACTTGGATTTGCCAAAGGCAGAGATGATTCTGATTTTTAGCAGTTAATCAGGCATGGGTCCGGGTTTGAAACTTTGCTGGCATTCAGGATATTGTTCAAGGTAGTGTCTTTACAGCTGGCCATTTAAAAAGAAAAGAGTCCCCAGTGAACTTCTGTCCGTCAGAGCTAATTATAATCCAGCAACACATTTGAATTCATTCTAAAATCTAATTGAATGGAGAGGAACTCGAAAAAAACTGATGCCAAACATTTTTGAAACTTTTTCTCAATTCTCACTCAAGTTAGAAAATGAATGTTGTTGAAGTCATGGGCAGGCTGATGCACTTCAAAAGGGCCAAAGTGCACGACAAGGTATGTACACACAACTGGCTTGAGCAAATAGGACACTTCATTCAGTATGCCTGCCAAATTTTTTATTGGGTGTCTTTTCCCTTTCACATAGGCTAGGAAGCATCAGTACAAAACTCTTCTGTGCTATGTGTAGTTATTTCTGGTTAATATGCAGAAAAGAAAAATGGAAGGGGGGATGGAGATGAAATGGGGAAGGAAAATGGAAAGGAAACAGGCATCTAACCATCATGCTGATGAGAGATCCTGCACCTCTGTTCTGCTTTCTGTTACTGTTTTTTCCTATTGAGAGCTGTAGTGGATATACTACTGTAAGTCCTCTCCATGTGTTCCAGAAAATATGCAAGATCTGAACAACTTGGGAACTGATGATATTGTTGTGACCCTCAGTTTCACATTTTCTGGCTCTTTTGAAACTTTTAACTACACAGCCTGCACATTTCATTAAACCTTTTGCTTTCTATCATTCAAAACCTGCTCCAAATGTACATACGTTTGGCAAAGGCATCCAAAATGATGTGTTTATTTTGCTTCAGTGCCAAAAAGCAGTGATTCATTAAAGAGCTTGGAAACATAGAGGAAAACCCACAGCCAGCAACCACCACACGTGCCCTGAAGAGCAGAAAGCTGTGTTTTTATAAGGGAAATGGTTAGTGCAGCTGAATCTGTATCATGGCTGCCTTCTCTGAAGCGAAAAGGCACTGCTGGACAGGCTGGAGGGCACAGAAGTTCTCCTGGATAGCTGGGCTTTGCCGCAGCAGCAGCCAGAAGGCAGACAGAGGCTGCTGTTAGCCCAGACAGGAGAGAGAAAAAGTGTCCAAGGGGAATTGGTCCAGCTGGTAGGAGCCTTTCATTGAAATGAAGAATTAGGGACCTCCAGTACCGTGCCACTGATACGGTGAACACAATGAAAGGTGCAACAGGCCTTAAGAGAAGCAGTGGAAGAGGAAAGGTGGTCACCTGCAGTGAGAATAGGCCTCCAGCTGCCTTTAGCTGCACTACTTCATTTTCTCTGCTGGGAACATGCCAGCTTGTGCCAGTACAGGGCCCAGTTCATTCTGTTTATTGTAGGTACAGATACAAACTGTGGCAGCAGCTAAAGCCTTTGAAAACCTGGCAGAAACCCGACTATTGAGGAACTCTACACTCCGACATGTCATTGTTACACCACTGTTTTCTTCTTCCCCAGTGGCTTGAACTAGGACAGGCACAATGCTATTTTTAATTCCTAATGTAGTCCTTTTTTGTCTTTCATCACAAATCTGGAACCCTGGACAAAATTGAAATCTGGTGACAAACACAGTGTTGATTGGAAAATGTCTGATAGTTATTTCTGCCTGGAAAAGAAATTCTGTCCTGTGCTGTCACAGTGCTGCCACACAACAGGAGGTGCTGGGATCCAGGAGTCAGTATGAGGCACAAAGGAAATGATCATGTATAAAGTACATTAATATAAAGAGTTCTTGCAACTAACAGTCATAAACATGTAGAAGAGTTTTTGAAAATTCAAGGTTTAAAATTTAAACCTGTGGCATTTACATTATTAAGCATTAGGGTGTGACCTTGTAGACTTTGGGTAATATGTCAAGTCACCTACTGGGGGGGTTCTTCACCTGTTTTTCAGGAATATCTGCTTTAGCCATAGGGACATAATGTGATCAAGTATGTCAGTTCCCCTTGATGCTTTAAACAAAGACAGAAGGTGGCTTTTTCCAGCATCAAGTGAACACTACTTAGCCATTCTTAAAAGAAGGCAAGAGCCTTATCTTGAAGAGCACACATTTCTTATAAGATACTAGTTTTCAGTAAATTCAAATCAAAAATCTCCAACACTTGTGTCAGATGGATCTGATTAATCTCTAGTTTTTTCACTTTTATATTACACAAGTAGTTCTCCAGAATCTGCATGACACCACTTCTACTACTTATATCAGAAGTCTTTAGGCAACTGATATTTTTTAAAACAATAGATGTGAAAGTAATAGTACTACAAATAACTAGTGAAATATTCTGAATCTGTGAGAAAATTAAGGTTCCTGCATAGGCCAGGCTTGATGAAGCGAAGCAAGGGAACTGACTCTAGATCATCACAAGCAAACAAACACTAGCAACAAGTGTGGGATGCACGGAAATGTCTAAAATCTCAGAGGGATTTTAAGTTTTAGAATTTGCCTTTAAGGAACATTAGGGAAAGAAAACACCTTTGAAAGATGTTGCAGAACATAACTGGCTGGGGGTGAAGCATGTAGAAATTGAAATGCAGGAAGAAAGCACAGTGGGGGTGTAGGGCAGTTTCTGAAGCTGAGGAATATGCACAGGTGAGGAGTAGATCTGCTCTTCATGACTCACTAAATATTTGTGTTTGGACCATTTTCTTTCTATTTGCTGCCTTTCAACCACACACAGTATGCAAATTACTTTAAAAGTCTAGTGTGTACAGTACCACAGAAATTTCAATCTGTTATTAAAATGACAATGGAGATTTTTTAACATACTTGAAAATGTTCAAGTCTGTAGAAGTCATTCTTAGAACAACTTGCTAAGCAGTTACTTAATATAGGAAGAAGCAATGTTAAGTTTAAGGGTACAACAAAAGAAAACCACAGATCAGATGATAAAACCACACAAGTAGATCCATAAGCATTCATTACTAATCATTTAAAAGCATATTGATGTCTTTTTATACAAGTTTCCTCCAGGCACAGGTAAAACCCCTGAGTCAGAGCACAAAGAGAGGCTCACGGCTGAGGGCACCTAACACATAGCCTGGGTAATAAATTATTGAACTCCTGTTGCCATGAATTGTTTACCTGCTTCCCAGTGTTCAAAACTGGCTTGCAAACTGTTATGGTGAATAATTTAGAGTAGCAAACAGGCTTGCAGAATCTATTTGGAGATAATTTGTGAGCAGAAAGAAAGCCTGTCTGTGCCAAATCACCAGGAATGGGTTTGCCCAGCTGTGCTGTTTTTCCTGCCTCTGATGGCAAAGATCAAGTGAGAATAAATAAGAACAGACATTGAAACAGGAGTTGAGATCACCTGAATACTAAACAAGTCTGAGCCTCTCAGACCTTTCATAGGTAATCGCCTTGCTACCCATCACCCAGTTCAATCTTAATGTGAACAAGCAAATCTAATAAAAAAATTTCTGTTGTATGCTTTGATTAGAATAACCCACATTTGAGTATTAAGTCCTGTGATCCAAAGTTCTGAACCCTTAGTTTCCAAATTTAGAGACTGAACTACAGAAGCTCCTCTCAGTTCTGTATAGTTGTCTTCTATTCTACTATGTACATAGTATATGCCATGGGTTTTTTGTGGGAGGAAGACTGGTGATGATCACTCACAAAAAACAACAGACTCTTTTTTAAGGAAGATTTAAAGTTCTTTTTTTTTTCCTTATACTTGGGCACTGAAAATGGTAGGTGACACTGGTGAAGACACAGCATTGCTAAGCCATTAAAAATAAAAAAAGGACACACAAAAATATTTTTAAATGTTTTTAAATGAGAGAATATTCTGGGGTTATTCAAAAAGTCCCTGGTTATTAAAAGGAAATGGCCTAAATTCCCAATACAATGCCTGTGTAATCCATGAATATGGCCTGTGATTTTGTTTTGACAGTGCCTGTTTAAGAACTGCATTCAGTTTCTCACAAAACAGAAATAGCTTTTTGCTCAACCCCAGCTGATATTTCAGTCTCAAGCAAAGAGACTCTGGTGGTACCCTCCCCAAACTCTTCCCCTAATAAATGTAGGTTCTCTGCAGGCAGGTATGAATTCAATGTCATTGTTATAAACCTTACTGTAATTATGACTAAAAAAAATGACCTAGTTTCTTGCTTGTGTTTGCTCCATACCATGACCTTTGCTTTGTTTGTTGTATCATTCAGTTCTGCAGCCTGCCAGATAGTGCTGCTCATCTTCCAGCAGTTCTGCACACTGACAGGAGTTGGGAGTGGGTGGGCCACATAAGAAATTACTTGTTTGGATCATTTCTGCTCTGGACTCAGCACCATCCTCTCGGTTTTTCTAAATAAGCACCTGGAAAATAGTATTTTCCTGTTACATTTGCCATTCCTGTGTTATGAATCCTGATTAAATGTGATAGATCCTCCTCATAGCTTCTGTTATATTTAGGGCTTCAAATTAATCTCAGTAACTGAGAGAATAGTAGTAATACAATTTCACCTTTCCAAAATGCCCCTTTACATGAGGCTACAGAACTGTAAATACCATGCAACAACATCCACAAGTTATAAGTCATCTATTGCCATCCATCATCCCAGTATAGTAAACACACTGAAACAGGCCTGTCTTTAATGTTTTATTGAGGGAAAGGAATTTACCTTTCCATATGTGAGATAGATTATTGTGTGTATTACGTCATTCTCACTGGAAAAATTTGGAAATTTTACCTCATCTTCCATGAAGAGATCTCATATCAGCCATTTCAACAAGTGGGACATTCTAGTTTTACAAACACTTCTGAAATTCATGAAGAAGCTTTTTTTCCCCCCTTTTGGTAGAATATTTCAGTTCTTAAGGGTCAGCAGAGTGTTTCTTTAAGAGTACTCTCTAAAGTACTCATCAGAGTAACTTTGGGCAAGAAGAGACGGTCTGTGTGTGTAGCATGAAGCAATCAAATATTATTACTCCCATTGAAATCTCAAATCTAACTGCGACACAGGTTCCAGGAACCCTATTGATGCTGCTGTGTCAGAAAAGTCTGGCATGACTTACTGGCACCACTTGTACCCATCAGCTGAACAGCTGCTTTACCACCTGGTGGAAGACACACATATTTTTAGCATCTTTTTGCAGAATTTCCTTCAGTACAAGACTGGCCCTGAATAAAATGGTCATGGAAATTCAAATCCTGAAATTCTCACTTAAATCTTCCCCTGCCTGTTTTTGCTTTGCTTGCAGTTGTGGATTTCCAGAAACCCCAGAAGACTAAAATACTTCAAAATGCTTCGAAGTCCATTTGTGTGTCTTACCCTCTTAGATGTTTAGATGAAAAGTGGAATATACAGCCTTAGATATCATAGGATCATCTACACCCTTAAAAACAAGTATACCAAATAAAAGTGTATTTTATCTACATAATTATAGTCTCAAATCTCTGCTCTAATCATTTGTTATATCCTTAAACTTTCAAGTGTTCTACATGCCAACTATCAACATGGCAAGAAACTTAATGCACATATGAGAACACCTCTATTATACTGCAGAATAAAAGCCTACAGACAACCAAATATTAAATGTGTGTATTTTGTGTGGATGCTCATGTGAACATCAGTAGGATGTTAGAATCCCTTCTGTGTGGAGGCAATTACATAAATATAGCTCTACACATGAGAAATGTAATATATCTTTCAATAGCCCAGTTTCCCTTACCATTCATAGAAAAGAAAGTTGTCACCATCAGTTAACTTAGGAAGAAAAAGACAGAAACAAACACAACAACTAAACCAAAAAAAAATTGGCAACTACTTCAATTACATGAAGGATGTGGTAACTAAATTTCATTTATTTAGCTAATTTCATTTCTTTAGCTCATGAATTGACTTTGAGGACTTTATTACTTCATGTGAATCATTGTGGACAGATGGTATACACTTTTGCATTGTAAACTGGGCTTTTACGCAGGAGGGGAGCACAATTTCCTTTGATAAAATTAATGAGATTCACCAGGGGCAGACAGGAACACTTTTATGTTCCTGTTTACAAGTGACTCCAAAGAGCTAACTCGAGTTTCTCAAAACAAAGCCTTTAAAAATAATTTTTCAAGGTAAGACAAACGAACATGCCAAATCACATGCAAAAAAAATCCTGAGAAATTAATGACAAAGGTTGTCTTTACAACAAGCTGCCTTTCTGGAAGCCTTTCCTTGGGTTGACAAAGAGACCATTAGGCCATCTACCTTGCCTGTGTCTCCCACTGTACAATTTGGCCTGGTTCTCTGCACAAGCCCCACCCGGCTGTCTTCAACTCTGTGCTTTGTATTGAACCTGGATCTGGGCGTGTCAGACAAAGAGTCCTTCCTTCAGTTTTTGAATATCCAGGAGTGCTGCAGTGCTGTTCTTTCCTTGCAAGGGCACTGTTAAGTTAAATGCATCATGTCTGTCTTTCCCAAGTGCATTGGCTTTTTTCACACCATTTGTTGGATACTGCTTTCTGCGATTTCCATCTTATCTTGTGGATCTCTTTCAAGCTCTCTCACATCACACAGCATCTTTTTAAGGGACAAACAATAACGCTGGATATGGGACAGCACCATTTGTCTGATAAAAAGCACAATGATGTAATGGGATTTCTACCTAACCTCTTCTACTTGCACACCTGTATGTACATATCAATACCTTTTCTACCAGTGCTAGCTCACTAGGAGCTCATGTTGAATTTCTCCAAGCTCCTCTATGGAGTGACTTTCAGAGCTACATTTCTTGGCCATGTAGGTTTGTTGTTCCATTCTGTAAGCCTGACTTCTTTCTCTTTTTGACCCTTTTAAAACTTACTTGTTTGAAAGACCTGAGTTTATTAAATAATCCAGATAACTCTGTGACTGCCTTGTTCTCATTATCACTGTTAATATTTACTCTGTCTAAAATTGCTGCCAGTGATGATTTGTTTAGTCTTTTTAAAGTTGTTTGAAATAATACTTCTCTAGATTCCTGTTGAAAACTCTGAAGAGCCTCCCCGCAGCTTACCAACAGCAACATCCTCATTAAATTCTAGTGCTGCTTGGACAATTGATCTGCTTTTCATTTAGTTCTTCATCTGTTTGTGCTTTATTAATTTTGTGCTGTACTCACTTTTTTTCTCTTACTAAATCAAGTACCTAGCAGAAGTCTATTACACTCAAGCCTCTGGCAATTTAATGCATAATCATATAAAATGAGGAAATAAAAGAGCTGTTTACTAGGACCTTTTTTGCTATTAAAAACCCTGAAGACTAGCATTAGTTGTTTTCTCCATGTATTAGCTGACAATCACAATTCTTCTGCCTCCATGCAGGCAGCAGCTATTTCTTGTGCTCCTTTTGTGTCCTTGGTATGGGTCCCACACTAACACACTTCTCCATCCTTGAGACACCACCACAGTGCCAACACATACAAAGACCAGCTAGCCAGACATCACTTCAACCCTTCTAGGATTTTCCTCTAGGATTTCCAGACCACTGGGAAATTGTAATTTCACCATGTTTGTTCTTTAACCTCCTGTGATACATATGCATCTCCATATGCATCTCCATCTTCATATGGTTATTTTTTATTTTTTTCCCTTTTTATTTTTTCAGCAGTGGTAACAGCTAGCTAGCTCTAGCAGCAAGCTTGTATCACTGCTTGGATTATGCTTATCCTTTAAGGAGGACAAATCAATTCGTTGTTCCTTTTGCCCTAGTGCTATATGCACAATATCTGTTTTCCCCCATGTTTCCCCATAAAAACTTGTTGATCCTGTCCCTTCTTGTCCCCTGTTATGGCAGAGTGCTGTCTGGATACTGCTATCTTCTTTCTTTCAAAACTAAAAGTATTCCTGTCTTCGATTATGTATCTGTGTGTGTGGCGAATGTCGGGCACTCTTGCAGACCTCAGCCACAGCCGAACGAGCCTGGTCAGGATGCCATGCCCTGCCCGGGCACTCCTCTTCCACTCGTGACCCCAGCGCAGCCCTGAAAATTGCTCCCGACAGTAAAGCACCTCAAGCAGGACGATGGGATCGCTCCCTGCGGCTGCCTCAAGTTTCCCCTGTACCTTCAGAGGGGATGAGAAGGGGTGGGAATAACTCCGTGTTTGGACTAAGGCTTTGGAGCAGGGCGGGGGTAGGCAGAGACCGGGACGCCGGCAGCGCGGCAAGCCCCGCCAGTTGCGCACCGTCCTTCCCAAACTCCATGTAGCTAGAGAACGGGTTTCTTGCCTTGATTTTTTTTTTTTTTTTTTTTTTTTTTTTTTTTTTTTTTTTTTTTTTTTTTTTTTTTTTTTTTTTTTTTTTTTTAAAATTTTTTTAACTTATTGAAAGACCTCTGCGATCCCCGGGCGCTGCCCGTTGGGGGAGCGGCGCGCAGCCCCCGGGCCGGCGGAGGCGAGGCGTGCCGGTGCGGATGCGGGGCTGGGGCAGGGCCGGGGCCGCGGCGTGTCCGGTCAGCTCGGCGGGATGACACAGGCAGCAGCCGCGTCCCGCAGCCGGAGCATGCCGCCCCCCGCCAGCCTGCGGGATCGCTGTCCTGCCATCACCGTAATGTACCCAATCGGGACATCCGCGGCGGGGCTGCGCGCCCCTCGGGCGGGCGTGAGCGCCTCCCTGGGCCAGCCATGGGCCTACCTCGGTCTCCACGCTTGGCCGCGAGCCGCCGGCGGTGGAGTAACTGCGTAGGCGGCGGGCCGGCCGGGCGGGGGGCTCCCGCCGCAGTCCTGGCGGCGGTGGGACGCCGCGGTTGCCCGGGCCCGGCGGAGCGGTTCCCGTGGTCCCGGGACAGCCGCGGGGCCCGTTACTCTCGGAGCGGTGCCCGTGGTCCCGTGGGCACCGCCTCCTCGCCCACTCGCGGGTCTCACCCCACACTCTCCTCTATCCGCTTCTCGCGCGGGGGCAAAATACCTTACCCCACCTCAAGCGTCGGTTCCCGTGGTCCCGGGCATCCGCGGTGGCCCGTGTACCGAGGGCACCGCGGTGGCCCGTGGTCCCGGGGCAGCCAGCTGTGCCCGTGGTCCCGGGACAGCCGCGGTGCCCTGGTCCACGGGACAGCCGCGGTGCCCGTGGCCCGGGACAGCCGCGTGCCCGTGGTCCCTGTAGCGCGGTCCCGTGGTCCCCGGGACCGCCGCGGCTGCCCGTGTTTCCCGGGGCACCGCGGTGCCCGTGGTCCCGGGGCCAGCCGCGGTGCCCGTGGTCCCAGGGACAGCCGCGGTTCCCTTGGTCCCTGGACAGCCGCGGTGCCCGTGGTCCCGGGGACCACGCCGCGGTGCCCTGGTCCCCGGACAGCCGCGGTGGCCCGTTTCCCTGGACCATCCGCGGGATGCCCGTGGCCCGGGACAGCCGCGGTGCCCGTGTCCCGGGACAGCCGCGGTGCCCTGGTCACCTGGACTGGCGGCCCGCGGTGCCCGTGGTCCCCTGGAGACAGCCGCGGTGCCCGTGGTTCCCCGGGACATCGCGGTGCCCGAGGGTCCCCGGGACAAGCCGCGGAACCCGTGGTCCCCGGGAACCAAGCCGGCGGTCCCGTGGTCCCAGGGCAGCCTAGGTGCCCGTGGTCCCGGGGCAACGCCGCGGTGCCCGTGGTCCGGGCAGCCGCGGTGCCCGTGTCCCGGACAGCCGCGTGCCCGGTTCCCGGACAGCCGCGGTGCCCCCCGTCCTTCGTAGCGCAGCGGAACTCGGGAAGCCGCTTCTCCCGCTTCTGCGCCTGGCCCGCTCGCGGCCCCCGAGGGGGCGTGGCTCCGCCGTGCCTCTCACCTCCCCCGGTGCTCCTTCTTTCCCCGTTATTAATACATAGGTACAAGCTTCCCGTCGTAGGGAAGGTAAGGCGCTCTGGGCACCTCGCCCAGGAGCGCAGGCTAGACCCCGCCCACTGGTTGCTTTTAGCTCCATTATATTTTATTTGTAAGTCAGACTGTTTACATAATAAAATAGGCGTTTGAGTGAACTGTTTCGTGTCCTTCCCCCCCCTCCCCAATCCCAAAAGCAGTCCTGCTGTTTGCAACTTCTTGAGGATCCGTACAGCGCTTGGGAATGTTGTTTAGCAGGCATGTTAGGATACCTGGTGTGTTTTTAGTTTACTGAAAACCGAGTTGGTCCTCTTCCCCACAATAATAGGATTCGAATCATAAATTCCTTTCAGCGAGTTTGAAGTTTTTCCTGTGAAATTCCTGCATGCCTGGTTTCCTCAAACGCCTGTTTCCTGTCCTCCACTTAAAAAAAAAAAAAAAAAAAAACAAACACCAAAAAACCCCATCAAAAAACCCAACAGCAAAATAAAACAAAAACCAACTGCAACAACAAATCCTGTTGTGGACTTAATGCTGACGGCTGAACTTGATCCTTAATTTGCTTCTCGCTGTCCTGGGAATGTTTTGGTCAAAAGAGACAGTGCACAAACTTTCTCATTTCCCTTTATTTGTCCTTCATGGCCGTTTCAGAGATAGTTTTTAGTATTACCATGTTTCAGCCTGAACTCCATTATATTCCAGTCCACCACACTATCCCAGTCAAAACCCTGTATGATTTTCTCACCTGTCAACCATTGCCTGAAAGAGAAATTTTGGACCATTTCCAATAATGTTACCATCCTGTTGAGGTTTTTCACTGCCGGCAGCTAGTGTGTTAGGATTGGTTCAAGGTATCTCGGGAAGCCAGATTGTAGAGGAAACAGATGGACGTTACAAATTTTTGTTAAACTTCCTGTCCAGAAAAAAAGTGACCAACCTTAAGTGCAAAGTCTACTATGAGAACATTGTGCCTTGGAGTGCTGTATCTTGACTAAGGATAATTGTGGTGCCTAGTTTCACTTGTCTGGATGATAAATGGACACTAATTGGCGGAATGTCTAGCTTTACCGCAAGAGTAAAAGTCACCATTGAATTCTTTCCTGACCTGAAACCAAGATTTTTGACAGAGCAGTAAGAGACAACTCTGGTGTAAGTTACAATGATTGCGTCGGCAAGTCCTGGTAGCAGTCCCTCAATATTTCTCCTGTGAGGGTGGAGCGTGATTGGTAAAGGGGGGGGGTTCGTGAATTGTGTGACTGTGGGGGGGCTGTAGCTGAGTTCTCTGCTTTTGTTAATAGCACGGCCTGGAGGTTGATGAACGTGAACAGTGTATACATTTGTCCTTCACACTGCACCGACCATGGGTTGGTCATGGTTCTATCTCCTGTCATGGAAGGAATCCCCTGGCACGTTCAGTGCTGTCGGAATGGCTGGGAGGGACTCCGAACAAGAACCAGAGGGGCAAGAGGTTGGCGGTGGGGTTGTCGGGTCATGGATGCGTTGTACACTGATTGGTTTTCTCTAGTGCTGTTTACTGACATGGTCTGGACACGTGGTGCCCTTGTGAAGTTTGGGAGCCCTTCCCTCGTGATCAGGCAGGATAATGACTTTCCCTGGATCCTGGGGGGCCGAAGAGGCGGACGCGCGAGGGCGAAGAAAAGAGCGAAG
>CM031859.1:59900970-60010700 GCA_018697195.1 Certhia americana | reverse complement strand
CAGCCGCGGTGCCCGTGGTCCCGGGACAGCCGCGGTGCCCCGTTCCTTCGGAGCGCAGCGGAACGCGGGGACAGCCGCTCTCCGCGCTGCCCTGGCCCGCTCGGCGGCCCCCGGAGGGGCGAGGGGCTCCGCCGTGCCTCTCACCTCCCCCGGTGCTCCTTCTTTTCCCGTTATTAAATAAATAGGTACGAAGGCTTCCCCTTCGTAGGGAAAGGGAAGGCGCTCTGGCACCTCGCCCAGGAGCGCGGCTAGTAACCCGCCCAGCTGGTTGCTTTTAGCTCCAGGATATTTTATGTGTAAGCAGACTGTTGAAAATAAATAAATAAATAGCGTTTGAGTGAAACTGTTTTGTGTCCTTCCCCCCCCCAATCCCCAATAAAGCAGTCCTGGCTGTTTGCAACTTCTTGAGGATAGTACGAGCTGCTTGGGAATGTTGTTTAGAGGCATGTTAGGATAACCTGGTGTGTTTTAGTTACTGAAAAACAGAGTGGGTCTCTTCCCACAATAATAGGATGTCGAATCTAAATTCATTTCAGCGAGGTTTGAAGTTTCCTGTGAAATTCCTGCATGCCTGTTTTTCCTCAACGCCTGTTTCCTTTACATCCACTTAAAAAAACCAAAAAAACAAAAAACCAAAAAACCAAAAAAACAACAAAACCAAAACAAAATTAAAAAAAAAACCCAAAAGTAGCAACAACAAAATCCTGTTGTGGACTTTAATGCTGAAGGCTGAACTTGATCCTTAATTTGCTTATCGCTGTTCATGTGGGAATGTTTTGTCAAAAAGGAGACAGTGCAATAAACTTTCTCATTTCCCCTTTATTTTTCCTTCATGGCCGTTTCAGAGAATAGTTTTAGTATTAACACATAATTTTCAGATGAACTCCATTATATTCCTAGTCACACTATCCCAGTCAAAACCCTGTATGATTTTATCACCTGTCAGACATTGCATGAAAGAGAAATTGGACCATTTCCAATAAATGTTACCATCCTGTTGAGGGTTTCACCCGGCAGCTAGTGTGTTAGGATTGTTTCAAGGTAGTCATCGGGAAGCAGATGTAAGGAAACAGATGGACCAGTTAAAAATTTTTGTTAAACTTCCTGTCCAAAAAAAGTGACCAAACTCTTAAGTGCAAAAGTCTACTATGAGAACATTTTGCCTTGGAGGGGCCTGTATCTTGACTAAGGATAATTGTGGTGCCTATGTTCACTTGGCTGGATGATAATGGACAATAATTGGGCGGAATTTCTAGCTTTACCTCAAAGAGTAAAAGTCACCATTGAATTCTTTCCTGACTGAAACCAAGATTTTTGAACAGGAGCAGTAAGAGACAAGCATCTGAAGATGTAAGTTACAATGATGCTGCCTCAATATTGCCAAGTAAATTTTAGTTATCTTCATTTTAAGAGCACTGCTGTTTGTGATGAGACAGTGGTAGTGCCTCTGGGAGGTTTCATGGAAGAGGAATTCCACTGCACTTTCATTGCTGTTGAAATGGCTGGGAGGGTATCTCCTCAACAAGAAACCATAGGGGCAAGAAGGTTTTGGGGTGGCATGGATTCTTGGCGGTACACTGATTTGTTTTCTCTAGTCTGTTTTACTGACATGGTCTGGACACGTGGTCCATTGTGAAGTTTGGGAGGCCCTGTCCATCTGTGATCAGGGCAGGAGAATGACTTCCCCTGGATCCTGTTCCATGGTTTGCCCTTTAGGAAACCAGCCCTAAAATCTTCGTTGATTTTACTGTGCCAGGCAGCTCCAAGCCATTTAAATCTTTGACAGCTGCTAGAGATTAGAGTTGAAGGAGATATCTGTCTTGCACATGCAGGGGCTACAAATCTGTTTTAGTTCTATGGAATCAATAGTGCATTCAGATCACCAGAGAGCCACACAAAAGCAGCTGTGAGGAGTTTCTTGCCTGTTTGCTCCCTTTTCCCCCAGCCACGCCAGCCTGGAGGACTCAGACCCTGCCCTGCATGCCCTGCCGTGTTCCTGCAGGGCTCAGAGGGGCTGTTGGCTCTGTGCAGGGGAGGGCACCACTAGTAAATCACAGCGGGGACTTCGGGTCGGCTGGTGAAGTGAGCGCAGTTTGATGTAGCAAACTAAAGCAAAAGATTCTTCCTGAAAGTCACAGAGTGACCTAGAAGAGATAAAACATACACATAATGCAATGCTCAGGATGAACCTCAGCCAGTGTCCTGAAGGGTTGGATTTTTAATATTTCCCTTAAATTAAAGGTTTTACTCTGGAAAATGTAACTATATGTTGAAGTACTTAAACACATCAAGATCCTAGTTTCCTGTTGGGTTAAGGGCAGGGCTGAGGCCTAATCATAAAATTCAGAAGCCCTTCTTGACTAGGCAGATGTAGACACATACCAGATGGATTAGCATGCCTAAAAAGAGAGGAAGTATTTCAGATTTTCATACTCCGTTGGAATTTTCTTTAGCAATACCATCATGCTGGAGTTTGCCATCAGCTGCATGTGAGTGGATGTTGAAGTGTTTTGGACAGGAGGATCTGGGCTTTAATCATCTCTCATAACTGTGAGTGGTAGAAGGGTGGCAAAGCAGGTCTTGGATTGCCCAGTTGATGTCCATAGGCAGCTTTTTCTCCTCCTAGGTTACAGATTTTAGATAGTTTTTTTAAAGCTTGTTTGTTATTTGCCATGGTTAGAAAATGTGAACAAACATCATTCGTAACAGGAGCTTGGGAGGACAGTATAGACAATATAGATGTATGGATAAGGAAGAGACATATTGACCTTGTTCATTTTCCTTCCTCTTCTCTGATTTTCCCACGCCTGGCAGGACTTGGTTAACGTGCCCTCTCCCCATTTAGTGGCTGGAGTTGCATGCTTTTGGGGGTTATCAGCCATTGTGTGTAAAACCTATCACTTCTACTTTCTCATCTACAGTTTATCAAAGGGCAGCAGAGCTGTGCACTTTTTTCAGTTTGGTTTTGTTTTTTTTTCCTTTTGAATTTGTTCTTTGGTAGTTCAGTACCAGCCATAGCACAGAGAGACAACGAATGGAGACATGATCAGCATATTGGGAAGGCAGCATTTCAAAGCAGAACTAGTTAGGTGTTTTTGTTGTTTCTTGAGTAGTGAGGCCTTGTCAAGAATGAAATTTCCAGTAAAAACAGACCTTGTTGGTGATCCTAGGAATAGGTCAGGCAGCTCAGCGTGGAGTGTGGAGCACACGCAGAGGGTATGGGAAGGGGTAGGACAAGTTGCAAAGGGAGGGTCCCGGGAAACTCTTGCCCTGCTGGTGTGGGTGCTTTCTGGGGCCAGCTGAAGATCGGGGTCAGACCCCTGTGCTGACCTCCTGTGCCAAGGATGTGATCTGCAGGGCTGTTTACTCTGGGGTGGGGGGGAATTCCTCTCCTGGCATGCGCTTTGCAGAAACAGAGCACAAACTGTCTGGCTTGCGTTTCATCCTTTTACAGACACAGATTTTTTCAAGGGCATGAAAATGTACTTCAACAGCACAGGAAAACCATTTCCCACCCAGCTCCCCCCATGAGATGAAAGCAGTCACTGGTAGAATCCTGTTGTTTGTTGACCTTGGCACTTGGTGAAATGATTCTCATAGGTCAGAAGTGAACATGTTTCTCAGACTGCTGCTTTTCATCTCTCTTGGCTTTATGGGATTTCCTGCTCATGGATGAGGAAACAGCAGCTTCACCTGCATCTGTGCAGAGGAATTGTAATTGTGTTAACTGGGCAAGCTTGTCGTAATCCTGAAATGAAATGGAAAACTAATATTTACTTCAGCACTTCTCCGTGTTGGACAACAAACTAATTGGTTACCCATGGAGAAATTCCAAGACTTGTCTAGTAAAAGAAGTTATTCCAATGGTGCTCTGCATTAGTAGCTACTTGTGAGCCTTACTGACGGAATTGTGGAGCAAGCCTTTCTGTTCCTGAGGAGTTGGATGTGGAGCTACTCAGCCATAGACCTAAATTCTCATCCTGACTCAGTCCACTATGACTCTGAATGTGCAGAAACCCCCCCAAGAGTAATAATTCTTAAAGGGTTTAACATAGAAATTGATTTTTCTCCTCTGGCTATTTTTTCTTTCTAAAGTGGAAGAACTTTGAAACTCATTGCACTTTACAGCAAGGTATTTCAAAGCACTTACAGGTGCAGTGAACTACTCCCAACACGCCTGTCACCTGGTCATTTCAGGTTTTGCTGCACTTGAAAGAGTGGAAAGCAGAGCTATTGAGATGAAATGGTAAGTTTCATTTGATGTGAAACTCCAAATGACTTGTCCATAGCTACAAAGGACATTCTTAGCAGAGAGCCTCATCTTTTTTTTTTTTGTTTTTTGCCCAAGATTTAAATTGGTTGGGGACTTTGAGGCTGAACTCTCATAAAATTATGTTTGGTATCCTGTTTTTCCCTGCTTTTTTATGCTTTTGTAAGTTATGCAAGAGTTTTAAGTACAATGTAAAGGTGTACTCTTTAGATTTGCTGCTAAATTTCTATCCAAAGCTTTTCAGCCTTTTGGAAGACTCTTTCTTCAAAGAGAAGATAACTCTTTTGAGATATTTTCATGTGCTGTTGTCAGAGGGGACTACAGTTGTGACAGCTCCAGGATTTGGGTTAATTAAGTATGTCATCTGCCTTAGACTTCAGGCTGATTGAGTGGATATTTAGGATGCCTAGTCAAAGGTATAAAAAGCCCATGTTTTCAGACAGAATGGGTAGCCATGAAGTTGCTGCTACTAATGGGAGCTGCAAGAGCTCTCTTTAAAAGTTGGTGCTTGTGTTTCTTGAGCTGAAATATCAAAAGCAACGGCAACTGCTGGAAGTGTAGGTCTCATCATGCTCCCAGCACCATGATTCTGATTTGTGCTGTTGGTGAGAGTCTGAATGTAAGCATGTGGAACGAATCACTATTTATAGAGAAAAAGTTGTGCACCCTTTTAAGTATAGCATGTTTATGGAATATAAAGTGTACGTGGTGCTGTGTGCTCTGTGATCCGCCAGAGCAGAGCAGTGCCCCTGCGGCCGCAGCTCCTCATCTGCAGCAATTCCTCACTGCAGAGGAGGTGGCAACCTGAGCCTGCAGCCTGGGGCATGGCCGAGAACATGGGTCTCATAAGGACACCGGGCACCAGCCACACCACAGGGACCACATGTGTGTGAGAACAAAGGTGTAGTGCTCAACAGATTGGCGTCTCACCTCTTCTCCCTCTGAGGCTGCTTCACACATGACCAGAATTTCTCCTCGTTTAGCTGCCAGGGTACGTGACCTTTCATGTCAGGCATGCCAGCCGAGATAACTTCATGTGCTGATGTTTGGTAGCCACTAATCACCTGTTCGCAGTGTTAATCATCAGCTTCCTCATCTGCCATGAGGAGAACGAGAGCTCCCGGGCAGGGGGCAGAATCCTGCTGGCTGCCTGTGTTTGTGTGGGGGTTGTCTTCTCAGGTGACCACCCTGATACTTCCCCCAGATGAAAAGCTCCTGGAAGATCTTGTTTCCTGCTGAGTCCCCTGTGCTAAGCCCCACTGACAACTGATCCCATGCCGCTGGATCCCAGCCACCCCTTGGATCAGTTGTCCTTCCTTCCTAGATCCTCTTCCTTGGTTTTTTTAATACTCCTGAGTAATATGGCCTCATCCTTAGGTGGTGGTTTCTGTTACAGATTTCAAAATGCTTTCCAGTCCTTTTTATTTCATTCCTTGGTTTAAATGGGAAAACTTATCACAAGGAAGCAGGACAGCACCTAAGATAGCCAGGAGGAGACCAAAGAGCTCTCAAATCCTCATCAGTGCTTGCACCGTATCACAGTCCAGGCTATTAAAAACACAAAAAAGACTTACACATTTATATCTTTCTTTGTATGTTTTTCCTTAAAGTTGTCCTTTATTCATTTTGATCACTCATGCTTTTTGAGACTTAAAAAATGTAACATTGCAGAAAAATACTTCTGACTTGATGCTGGTATGAATTTGTTTTTCACTGAATTAATTGTTTTAAAACACAATGCTGAGTTCTCTTAATGCCTTGGGTCAATCACTGATGGATTTTTAAAAATACTTCAGTAAACAGCCTGCTCCCAGAACTTATTTCTACCCATTGTATTAAAATTGTAACAGTGGCTAGAAAACTATTTCTGATATGCAAAAATACCCCAACTAGCTGCCATTCAGTCCCACATGGTGAAGTAATTTCTGAACTGTCCATGCATTGTCTTCTCTAGCTGGCACAAGGCAGATTCCTGATCCTGTTCTTTTTCTGATAGGAAAGGATTGACTTTCAAGTAGGGCCAGTGCTAGGCATAGGAAAAAAGAAAGGAGGTATTTAGCTGGTGGTGATAAAATTACTCTAATAACAGGCAGCTGTAGTTCTGGTCTGTTTTGCCCCCAGCAGATCCCAGAGAGTGAGGCTGGCTGCTGGTGCCCCTTCTGAGCCAGAAGAAACTGTGACTACAAGCCATGGGCAGGGAAAGTAGGCACTTAATGAGGGTTGGGTTTTGTTGCTTTTTCATGCCCCAAAGCAAAATCAAAGAATGACACTGAGTAATTTATTTCCCTCCTACCCCATACATGAATTCTACAAGCCCTTCACTGACAAATGTATTTTGGGGCAAAAGTAAAGTTATGGTGGGGTCTGGAGTGTGCCATTTCCTGTAGTGTCTTATGAAACGATTCAGTAGGAACTAAGTAGGAAGATCACCGTGGATATCCAGGTAATAAAGGGTATGAAGATGGATTTTTTTTTTCTTCTCACTGTGTTTGACCAGATCACATGGGTAAAAGGGCAGGGTGTCCTCTCTTGTGGGTTTGGAGTTTGTTTTCTGGGTTTAGATATTACAGTATAAGTATCAATTTCACCTTGCCTCTTTGTAGTACACATAGTGGTTTGGACTAACAATAAGCACAGACCATGAAATCACCTCTATTAGTCATATGGCAGCTCATTATTAGGAAATTTGGTTAAAGAATTGAGTTTCTTGCAAGGCTTGATACAAGGCTGCTGCAATAGGAATATGAATTTCTTCTTGACTTGGTGTATGGGCACTTGGAAATAAAGTCTCTGTCCAAAGGGTAGGTTTCATTGACCTTTTTGTTCTCACACTGCCTTATTATCAGTGTAAGTGCGAAAAAGCAAGGGAGAAATAAGGATCTATGGCTGCTCCATCATTGTATGGAAGTATAGGGTGTGCTGTCAGGTTGCATGTAAGTAGAATGAGAATGACAGATCATCAGAGAGTTGATACCAAATCTGTGTCAATGATAGCTTTGTGAAAATGAAGTTTTATGTGAAAAGTTAAGGGCTGTGTTGCCTTATTTTCTCTTACTCCTGCACTGGTTCCATATGAATTAGAATGATGTTTTGCCTTGCAGAGTTAGGCTGTGATACAGCTGTCCTAACATCTGAAACTGTATGAGCAAAAGCAATTCCGTTCCCAAAGATCAGCCTGCATTCCTCACCCCTGAGAATGTGCTTTTTTTAATTAGTGTTTTAAGATGCCTTCATTCTGGCCATCTGCCCAAACTGTCAGCAAATCCTCATCAGGTAGATGCACCATAGTCACTTCAGTGTTATTTAATCCTTTTTGTATTTTCTGAATCTGAACATTTTAATGTGTTGCCCAGTAAAAGCCCAAAAATAGTGCAGAGGCCTTGGATACTGTCTGGGCTTTAAAGCCTGGGCTATGGCATTATCTATGCAAATAGGTCATGTAGTTTATGACCTAGAGATAATTCACAAAAAATACAGACAGTCTCTAATATTTATTGATTTTAGCTAACAGTGATTTGCACAATTGGAATAACTGTGATATATGATGAAGCTTGATGTTTTCACTGCTATCATAATTCACGCTTTCAGCTTAAAACATTGCTGACAAGACACATAGGGATTCTTTTTCAAGCTTAAGAGCTTTTCTTTATTGCTATAAGCTTCAGCTCAGAAAGTGAACTCTTGTCGAGGGATTTTTCACCCCTGGTTTTATTTCTGGGTTTTGGAACATTGTAGATGCACATTTAAATGCTTGTTGTTTCACTTGACCCTCTGCAGAGGAGGATAACCGGGCTAGCTCTTTGTGCCTTCTGCCTGCGTGGCTGTGGAGTAAGTGCAGGCAACAGAAGGAAAGTGATTTGGATCCCAACTTCTGTTTGGTAGTCAGATCAACTAAGTATAGTAGCATTTGTCATGAGTGAAGTTTGGTCTGAATGCCCAGGAAACCTCATGGGAGGCCAGGCTGGCAGGGAAAAGGATAGCGTGTTGAAGAAACACGCGACCACAATGGGAGCCAGGAAGCGAGAATGTAGAAGGTTCACTGCCTGTGGCAGAGGGGTTTGAACTAGATTATCTCTAGGGTGCCTTCCAACCCCAAATATTCTGTGATTCTAAGAGCCAGGCTTTGCACTGAGCTCAACCTGCTGCAGTCAGGTGCTCCAGTGATCTTCCCTCTCAAACCAGGAGCTAGGCAGCCAGCGCCGTGTACCAGTATCCGTGTCTGCATCCTCAGCAGACTGCAGCCCCTGCTGGCATATCCCAGTGTAAGTATTGTTGGGTGGATGTCTGGAGCAATAGGAGTTCCTGGAAGAGCCCCAGCTGCAGTTCCTATAGGGAGTGAGATGCTCAGGATACACGTTTGCCCCGGAGGCTGTGGAAAACCTCAGTGTGGCTTACACATCTCTCACCTCTACTGTTGAAGGGATTTTAGTGCTTGGGCACCAAACAAGTGAATTTCACTCAGCAGCAGCTTCCTGAGTTAGAAACATGGTGTGATGTGAGCAGCAAGAGAGGGTCCAGTTTGTGACTCTTCTCCCAGTTGCTGTCCTTGCTTATAATCCCAGAGACCAATTTACCTGAAGCTTTTATGTCATAACAAGTGATATAAAGTCACCCAGGCTGAAAGCTAATCTCTGTGGGCTTTTTTTCCTTCCCTTTTTTTTCCCCAAGATCTTGGATGAATCAGCAAAGAAATGACACTTTCACTGCATGCATATGAAAGAGACTTAGTGGGATACAATCAAGTAATTTGAGTCACATTACAACTTGAAGTCCCTCTAAGCTGGTGGGAAACGATTCTTAGATTCTAACTATCTTTATGAGGAGAAAAAAACCCAAACAGTTCATTGCCAAGAAATTAGATGTGTTTAAATTATGCATTTATAATGTGTTGTAATTTATTTCATTGTTAATAATTCAGAACTGGCTGTGCATTTCCTTCCTTGTAAATTCATTCAATGTGTCTGAAGATTACTGGTTTGTTTCTTGGAGTTTTATAGATTTATTACGTTTCTGAGGGGAAGGAAGTGTTGGTTTTGGCACAGATGCTAAGAATATTCTTGTTCTGAAAATGTGAAGCAGTGTTCTAATGCACTGCAAATCTGGCCTCCTTTATGTTGACACAGAGAAGGGTGTAGTGGTTTTCCTGCCTTACACATTTTACCACCATGCATGATTCTCCTACTCTCATGAATTGTTCAAGTGATTGATAAAAAAAGGAGAATATTGGTATTAATAATTAGTGCTAAAAATCCATACAAGGTTTGAAACAATTCCAGTAATTACAGGGTAGTTCCTGTGCTTAAATTTTTGAGGGAAAGTTTTGGATGGCTGCTCTGACTCTTACGAGAGGACACTAGATTTAATTTCTTGGAAAAGCAATGTTGTTGTTTATTCTTGCTTGAATATTGCTGCTTTTGACACATAGAAATAGGGTATGGAAGAAATAAGTGAGACATAATAGAGACTGTCTCTGAATGAGAATGAACAATAAAGTAGGCAACTAAAACTGTGGATAAAGCCAGTTTCTTGAGAGCTGGACAAAGACCAAGTAGAAATAGTATATGCTTTAGTTGGAGGAGCAAATAATAGGAGAGTAGCAAAACATGAGCCAGCAAGAAAAAGAAGATATTAACTACAAAGCATTGCAGAAATTACCTGTCTCTCTGCTTTAAAAGCTTTTTTTGTTGGGCAGTACTGTCATTTAACTGTCATGTTACGGAGAGAACATGATCCTGAAATGTGGAAGAAAGGTTGTGTTGGAAAAGCCTAGGGGAATTCTCAGAAACCTGAAACTGAAAAAACAAGTATCTTGGACACTTACAGCAACACCTCTCTCTTAACTCCCTCCTGCACTTCTCCTCCTGCTGATTTAATTTTCCCATTGCTAGCGGGGTAGAAGAGGAGGAGAGCATGTTTTAGCCAGTTCCAGCAAGATGAAGAGTGTGTTTCTGAAACATTTAATGCACCTCGAAACTCTGTAGCTTAGTTTGAAGCGCATAGTAAAAAATGTGTTGAAGGAAAAAAAGTATTTTATGTCACTGCTGGATCTCTAGGATTATGTATTTTTGAAGGAGAAAAAGACGACAAAATAATGTACCTTTCTAGATGACATCCATGAATGGTGAAAAAAACCTTGAGAACAGGTTTAGGCCACTAGGAAGTATACAAAAGCTAAGCATTATTTTCAATACCTTTTAAACCATTAACAAAAGCTTGGGACTTTGCAGGTTTGTCTAGTTAGTAGAAGCTGGACACAAAATTCGATGTCTATCATTGCACACTGTATCTATTGCATAGACCAATTCTTAGTTTGGCAATGGCTGCAGTGGCTGCACGTCAGCCCTGTTAAGGTACAAGCCTTTCCCAGCTGCTTCAGTGCAAAATCAGCAAGATCTGACAGCATGTAAGAATAAAGGCCACAAATAATCACCCTGGCGTGACCTGGAAGGGCTCATGTTGCCCAGCTCAGAAGCCTTCCATGTGTATTAATCAGTCCTGAAGATGGGTCTTGTGTGATTATTAAATATTGTTCCCCCACCCCTTGCTACAGGTGGAGCATGACAGACCTGAAAGCCATAGCCCATGGATGTAAGTGAGCACAAATGATTGAAGTCATGCCACGGATCTTTGTGGTTTTACCTTTCTACCAGCTGTCCTTACGGATCTGTTTCTAGATAAAACCTCTCTCTCTCTTTCTGTAGTTCATCCTACATTGCATTCAGGGTTTCCCCAGCCACAGCAAAGAAACATTGCAGGAAACATCACCAGAAGGTGAGATGAATCAAAAAAAAACAAAAAAAAAAAAAAAATAGCATTGCTATATAAAATCCTTTATTAGGTGAGTTCACCATGGTGAAGGAATAGCTGAAGACAGGTAGTAAATTACCCCACTGCTATGGTTAATATTTTCTTTAGTTTTTGCAGGGGAGCCCCTGCCTGCCTGTGGTATAGCAGATAACATAATTACACCCTGACAGTCCCTGGATGGGAATGCTACTGGTTAGCATATTTGGCAACCTGTTTTTTCCCCTAAGGACCTGTAGGAGCAGTAGGGCAGAACTGAGACCACCGTCCTTATGGCAGCAGGGAGGTATCTGGTGGCACAGACAAGTTTTTCTTAACCTCCTAGGAACTGATATATCCTTTGTATATATGGGCTCAGAGGTTTCTTTCTTTCAGTTTAGATTTTTTGTTTGTCCAGTAAATTCCATGTAAGACTGAGTGGAGAGAAAAGGAAGAACAGATGCAGTGCTGCTAATTAAATTAGCCATTTCCTAAAAGCAAATAGTAGGCACTTCAATCTCATTAAAAAAATATCAGCATGGAGCCCATTCTTTCTGGTTTAAGTGATTATTTACATGTCCAGATGTCAGTGCAGGGAAATCTTGCAAATGTAGAGAGATTTGTTTTGTCTTACTGTGTATATTTCCTTATAATTCAGTCTTTGCACCGACCATTTTTGGTGCCTTTATTTTTATTTTTTTTTTAAAATATGGAATGGTTGCAAAAGTTTTGAGACAAAAAATGTCTTTCTTTTGGGGTTAAAAAAAAAAAAAAAAAAGACTTTGTTTGAGGTGAGAGAGAAGGGAGGGAAACCGGGATAATGCTGAGGTGGTGCAAGAGATGAAGCTTCAAGGAGATGGCTAGTAAAGTAAGAAGTCTTTTATGAAGACTTCCAGTAGCCCTCTTTAGTCTGGCAGCTTACTGTGAAGTTAGGTGAGAAAGGCTACCATTAGTTTATCTCGATGCATTTATTGTTGGTGTCATATTGATGGCTCTTCTTCCGACACATTGGCAGGGGCATTTTTCTTTTAACCCAGGAATTATGAGTGAAGTCCCACTGAGTGATGCACATATGTCTGGAGTCACATATACTCACCAAAGTTTTTAGCATCAGACTAGGATTGATGTTGTATTTTGTTCTGAATGTCCGTAGCACAATTTTCAAGATAACTGACAATTCTCCATTAAAATAGAGAAGCCAGAGGTCTGGTAGTAGCAGTTGCTGTTGTAGGAAGGGTACATAAGAGAAGGTGAGAGATAGATGCTCTCCAATGCTCCCCAGAACTCCCCAGTAGCAGAATAAGGCAGGTTAGAACATGTGGTAGGTTAAGAGTCCCTTCAATAGCAGGGATTTGCTCTGGGCCTCCCTAGTTCTGAGTGGGCGCCATACAAAGTAAATTGGATTCTTCCATTTTGTGGATACAGCCATGCATTTCCTCCACTGTTTCTGTATTTTCCTGGAAAAAAGAGCCCCTTGCATTAAACTGCACGTCAATGAGATTAGGCATGAAAACTTTCCCTTGCACAAAAACCTACATAATTTTTTTTAGTTATAGTCCTTGCAGTCCTTTTCACCAACTACTCACCTGTTCCTACTAGCAGAGTTTTGTACTTACAAAAACAACATCCAGATACACCCCAGACTAGTACTATGACTTCATATAAAATTGAGATTACTTTCTTTTTAATACCTTGACCAAAGCACACCAAGGGCAGTACTCTAGCACTGTACATTTAACCCTGGCTTTACACTCTGGCTTTTTTTAGTTGTGAAATTGGTGGGTTTACTAAAATAATATATGGAGTAAAAGGTCTTTTCTAAAAGCCAGCATGCAGGGCCATGGATTCCAGATTATTTAGTAATGAGGCACTTCCCTCTGCATGAATAACAAGAGCCACTTCATATTTTGTGTTTTTCCATGCTCAGTTGCCTCCCTGGGGAGCGAGTGCTGAGCCCGGAGTGCTGCCACTGCTGAGGAAGGGAACTGTGCATCCCTGTGAGCTCCACATCCCAGCCAGGGGGTATTCCTGGCCTGTATGCTGGCCCTTTTACTGCATAAAATTGTGCAGTATTAGTGATAAACCATGGTATTCCAAGCACATGAGCAAATTAGGCAAATACAGTCTTTCATCTTGCTCTGACTGCGAAGAAAATGCGTGTGCCGTAGTAAACCTTCCTCTTTTTTTTCTTGTTGCTCATTACATTTTTCTCCTTAACTTTTCTCAAAGCTAAACTTCCCACAAAATTCAATTATACTCTTGAAGTCTGTATTGGCACAAAAGATAATTAAAAGTCCACTCAAACCTTTGATTCCCACGTGGTTTAAAAGACAGAAGTTTAAAGTTAGCAGAGAGTCTGACTGAAGTGGGAAGGTGGTGTTGGTGATGGAGCAGTTTGGATTGGAAGCTTTGAGAACACATCTGAATGTTTTTCATCATCCTCAGAGCAGGTGTTACCTGAAATAGGATTCTGTTTTCCCTAGTATCTTGATGCAGTCCATGGACCCTTTCCTTTAGCTGGCTGCTCCAGCATTGCTGAGGTGATTTGGTGAGGGCTGATTTACAGTGAGTCACCGGCTGGATGCTTGGCCAGGCTGCTCCTCTTCGTGCTGACACCTGTCCAAAAACCAAAGGCAGCCTTTCAAATGCAAGGCTGAGTACAGCCCTGTTGTATGGGCCACGTACATGTTCACAAACATGAAACTGAAATGTTCTGGTTTAAGTGAAAATACTTATGGAACTGGTTCTCAGTGACCACTGTTCATAATTAAATTAGCCATTTCCTAAAAGCAAATAGTAGGCACTTCAATCTCATTAAAAAATGCATAGAATGTCATAATGTTTGTCAAAAAGCTTCTGAGTGGGATACATCTTGTATTTCTGTACTTTGCAGTTTAGTATTTTATTCATGATCTTATACAGGAATTAAGAAAAGAAAAGAATAAAAAGAGCCAGTTAACACTTGATTTAGTTGAATTTCATTCCTTCTAGAACAGGAAAATATTCAGTAAGGGTTAGTGGTGCTTTTCTAGCGCTTTTTTTAAACCTGAGGCAGACTGTGCTGCTGTGCTTACCTATATTCCTTGTATTCTTCATTTGTATTGATATACAGAAAATTCCCTACTAAATACAGAAGTCATCTATTTTGCTTATTGTGGCTTATATAAGCATATCGTGGCTTATATATGTTTCATCACAGGTTTTTCCCTGATCTACCATAGCTCTTTCAGCACAGCGTGTGAAAGACAATGCTTACCACAGCAAGGAGTTGTGTGGTTTAATGCACCAGTCCCTTTTTGGGTCTCTCCTGGTGTTAAAATTACCACTCTCTCCCAAAGTTCAGCATCCAGCTAGGGTGAAAAGTGAGTACAGGGTCTAAAAATGTTGAATATGTGTGCCAAGTACTTGAATGTTAGCATGAGTGGGAGGGAGGTTTAAGGGAAATTGTAAACCTTTTTCAAGGCAAGCAAAATGACTGAACTCTTTATCACTTCCTTTCATTTCCAAAATGTCACAGCTTCTTGCTAAGCTCAACAAAGTTGCCATCATTTATTTGTAAGGTGCTTGAAGGTGCTCTTTTAACGAATAATTATTAACCTTTCTATTTCAAAACCTGTTTTTTTACAAAGCGTTTTTCACAGGAGGTGGAGTTACAAGGCAGTTTTTTTCAGTACGGCATAGAATTTTTCAGGAGGTATTTTCTGAGGGAGGTGAATTGCCCAGGATTGCCCTCTTCTCCTTCAGTTGAGATTGGAGCTCAACTGCATAGTCAAAGTAACGCTGGGGAATGGCTGTCAAGACACTCTGCCTTACAGAGGGGTTTAAAATGCTTAGTTGCCATTCCAGGGCTCCAGTGTTCCTTCCCTCTGTGCCCACTAGGCGTGGGAAAAAGTTCATCCGTCACCTGTGGGATCTCTGCTTTCCTTTCCCTCTCTGGATCCCTGCAGTGATGTTATTTTGGAGGCTTCTGGGTGGGAAGAGCAGAGACCCAAGCAAGCAATTGCCTGCCTGGATGGACTGCTCACCTCTGGGCAGACCCTCAGAGAGAGACCCTGTGGAAGTGTCACCAGTGGAAAGAGTGATTGCTCGTTCCTTTGTAGGACAATTGGTCCATGTGTTGATTCATTGTTAGCTAAGCAGATAAATAGCCCTTTCTCTCCCTTGTTGGGTGCATCAGCTGCTGGGTGAGTTGCAAAAAGCCCAGGATGAGAAATAGCTGGGTCAGGAATTTCTGAAGTATTCCTGTGGGCTTTCCTAAGAAATGGCTTGCTTTCCCAGGGAGTGATGGAAACAGGCGAGCACTCCATCACATAATGTTCCCTCTCTAGGAAAACATTTGGTAGTAGTTTAAAAAAGAAAGCTTTATAGAGCTAAAATAATGCCAAAGATTAATTTGGTGAGGACTGATGCTGTACATACTTTATTTGCAAGGATTTGGAATTTCTAATGTTGCTTGGAGTTGCTAGCAATAGGTCCAAGGCTTGCCAGTCGTATTCAGGTTTTTTTGTATCACCTCCTTTATTTTAATCACGTTCTTATTACGGCGCTCTTAAGCACATGGCTAAATAGTAAAGCTTTTGTGCTCAGTTCATCAGTATCAACAAGGTCATGGCACTTGTAATCGTAAAACTGAACCTGATAATTGTGAGAATAGCTTCTTTTTCATTCAGTTTTTTAAATAATTCATGTCAGTGTTTTGTATTCTGGCTTGTAATTCTCAAGGGTCATTTAGCCTAGTTTGCCTCTAAATAAATAAGGAATAATAAAAATATTTTTTAATGAAAACTATGTTTTTTAAAGGTTTAAAGACCGTATTAAAGAAAATTCAAAACACAGTGAAGTGTTTCATTCCATGCAGTTGGAGTGACCTCTCTCTGCATTAATCTGGCTAAAATAGGCTAAACTAATCTTGTCTGTATTGGGTTTTGTACAAAGTAAATAAATCAATATACTATCTGATTCACAATCAGCCTGAATGCATCTTAATGGTAATTGGAAGGCTTAGAATGTTTCATTGGGCTATGATGGCTTCTTATTCCACTATGAAAAATGAACAGTTTTCTTGCACAGCAATGTATTGATGCATTCTGGAGTAACTGGGCAGGCTCAGGTGCCCCTGACAGGCAAACAGACATTTCCTCTGGTGCCCTTCGAAACTCTGTGTGCTGAAACTAAGTACTGAATGAATATTGTTAGGCTATGTGGTAGTGTAGTGCTGGAATGGACTGGTGGGGGGGAGATGGGGTCTGGTATTTTTTCTGTTGGTCCTTGCTTTCCAGCTCAAGGGGTGCTCATCCAACTCCAGTTAAAGCACTTCAGGTTAAACTGGCACATAAAAATTGAAGTTGTTATTTTGTTTTAGGCTGCAGACAGCAAAGATATATTTTATGATTGCTTGAAATGCCAATGTCTGAATGAGAAAGTTAGAAAGGGACATGCTGCAAACAAACTCATAGGGACTTGTAGATAGCTAAAATTTTTTTTCTAAATGCAGCGGCTGAGCAGGTGTCAATGAAAATCAGAAATCTGTTGTTCAAGCTGTTGTCTTTCATTTTTATACTTGGAGCTGAATAAAGAATGGTCTTTCTGGTGTTTGTCCATACTGCTCTTTAAACAAAGAGGTTCTGATCTATGGCTAGCCCTTGTTAAGCACAGCGATAATGCAGTCATTCATTATTAACGGAGAGCAGAGGAGGCCTCAAATACATCAGGAACAAGCAAGTGGGGAAATGAAGGTATCAATTATGTATCTGCCATGTTGATGGTGCTCTTACAGAGTAGTTGTTTTCCCCTAAGGGAAGAATCCACTGGGACAGCAAAGCATATTCTCAGTGACTTCTCTGACAACAAGATGATGTCTCCTCAGCTGAAGCCTCAACAAACCCCTTTCTTTAGCCCTTTTCCCTCCCAGGAGTACTTAATGCTCTAGTTAGTCCTGGGCTGGTGCCTGGATCTAAAAGGAGAGTGCTGCTGGCTCTCCCACAGGGAAGTGGGATCCTGGTTCCCAGCCCTACCTCCATGAGTAATAAGCACATGTGGTCCCAGGTTGTGCTGTGAACAGGGTAGGCTCCAGCATCCCAGTGCAATGAGCTGAAGAGCAACAGCTTTCTCATTTGTATTTTGTTCTAATTAAAGGGTTTTTTTTATTACCAGCACCTCACTTCCATAAACACTGATTCCAAGGAAATACTGAAGTAAAAAAGTATGTACGAATACAGCCTCAAACCTTCATGAAGATGGTACTACAATTCCAATGTTTACAATTCCGTTGTTTATCCACAATTTACTGTAGTGATTTACAGTGCCATCACCTTGCTTGATGGAATTACTGTTTCTTGATTGTGTAGGAAAGGGACCATACTGGTTTTTAAAGTAAAACTGAGTCCCTTCACCATTGCACAGACCTGTCCTTTGACATGAACGTGCCCCTGAGTCTATTAAACAAGGGCAGCTGGGCTGACAAATATGTCAGCTTGTGCCTGATTTTTTCCCCACCTTGGCCCTAGTAAAGAACAAGTTACAAGGAAGAAAACAGCTGTTTGCTGTGTGGCTGGGGATGAAGAGGGTAATGAAACATGATGCAGAATAAAAGTCAGCTGCAACTTGGCAACTGCCTTTTCCTCATAGCAAAGAAGATGACCTAGACTGTATTAAGAATTATGATATTATACATACAGAATGAAACAAATTATTTTTACAGACTGTGATTTTAGAGTTGGGGGATTAGCAGACGAAGAAGAACTGTGTTTAATCATTAACATGTTGTGAGTATTTTTGAGTTTTACTATTATTGTTTATTCAAGCTGGTATCTAGCAACAAAGAAGAGTGTTTTAAAGGCAGCTAAAAACTGAACTTAAAAATAAACACAGCTCTCTCTACAAAGACTGCAGAGCTAAAAGCCTGTAAAAATATTTGCAATGACAGCAACAATCAGAAATTTGCTGGTTGGGTTTAAAAGTGTTCTTGACCTTTCCAGCAGGGTTCTGAGGCCAGCAAGGTCACGGAAAGAGACTATTTGCTTTGAGGTTGATTTGCACACATTTGGACAAGTACAATATGCTGTTTCCTGTACTAGAGAAAAGGGTGTTGAAGTGGTGCCAGTATAGAAGAAAAGGTTGCTCTTGAAAGGCAGCACAGTGAGCTCTGGGCTGTCCTCTCCCAGGCATTTAATTACATGACTGATCAAATTTCTCCTAAGGTTTGGGTACATATATAAATGTAAATGTTCCATTATTCATAGATCAGGAACTCCTTGTCATAGTAGTTAGGAGTGGGGAAGCATCGGGATAGGAGCCCACAAACCCAAGCTGCTTTCAGATGTATAAACATGTTAATTGTGAAAGAATTGTTTAAGGATAGTAATAATAAAAGGGAAAAATGTGTAATATTCATACAGAATTGTGTTTGGCAAGGGGACTGGATGGTCTGGAATGAGTTGGAGTGGGTTCCCCACCTTTTTCGTGCTGAAGAGGAAAACAGCTGCTGATGTTAGCACTTCAGGTGGTCATTGCTTCAGCACAGGATGTCTGGAAGGCATCATAGCATCTCTCACACCTATTGGCAGTGAGCTCAGAAGTCTGAGCAGAAGTCTTCCCTCTCTTCACAGACTTCTCTCCTCTTCACTTCTGTCCTGTTCCTGTCCCAGCTCAATGGCACACTCCCCAGCTCAGTAGTAGCAGCTGACTCAGTTTTAGAAACCCAAATAAAAGCCTTTTCTTTTGTTGCAGTGCAGTGATAACATGCAGCCTGGCAAATGGTCACCAGCAGTGGCTGGTGGTTCACCTAAGGTTTCTATTTTAGGGGTGCAAAAACACAGGCTGAGATGACTGAGAGCCCACTTGTGTGGGCAGCATCTCTGTCAAGCTGTACCTGCGTGCTGCCTCTGCCTGCAGTGGGGATGCCTTCTGGGGATACAGCCAGAGATCTGCAGGGAAATGCCTCTGTCTTTCCAGGTGCATCAGGGACATGGCTGAAAGGCATCAGAGAAGGATCAGCAGCTGGGTCCTTTAGCTAGTGATGCAGAGTAGGTGAGTTAGCAGAATAGTTTCCTAACATCCTACAGCATCTCCTTTGGGATGATATACACCTCCAGAGGAGCCAGCCAGCTGGGACCTGTGACAGCCTCAAGCCTGCTTAGAGGTGGAGAGGAGAGAACCTATAAACAGCCCAGAGTAACTTTGGCCATGCTTTTACTGTTTTGCTAGGTTTTTCAGAGTGGGCAGTGACTAGCTAGGGTCACCTGACGGTGTGGCATACCTACTGCCCCATCTTTCCTGTCAGTCAGCTGGCACTGGTGATCCTTCTCTTGCCTCAGCATGTGCTGCTAAAAACCAGCTATCCAGGGGCTCCTGGCTTCTTTAGGGCAGATGGAAAATAAATTGCTGCTAGCTGGGGAAGTGGAAACCAGGGCCAAAGGCTTCCCTGTGACTCTTCTCACCCAGTTTTATCTCAGCATTGGTATAACACACCTATTAACTACTGCAAAGGTGGTTGCTTTTAATTCCTCTTTATTACCACACAGGAGAGGGACCACAGGTGCTTCAGTTTATTTTCACACTCCTAGCCAGTATCTGCTGGGGAGATTTACCACTTCCCTGCAGCTAAAAAGATTCGTTGTAAATTTATTGCAGTTATTTTTCCCCCCCATAATAAGGCTATGCCAAGAAAAGTCAGTAACAAAGTATTTCCAGTTTTGCAGTTCTGGTTTTCAGATGTGATGTTTTAAAATATCAATACAGAATTTAGTAAGATGAGTACATGCATGTTACTTTTAGGTGATTAATTTTCATTTAGCAGCTCACTTGCTCAAAGTAGTTTGGTTGCTCTTTTATGCACAGTGCTTTTAGTTGTTTTTTTCTGTCCTCCCACATCTCTGTTATTGTGCCTGGATTTTTTTCCCCCCTGTTTTTGTGGAGGAGTTGCTTTGACCTTTGATATGAGGTTTCATATAGCTGGAAAATGTAACTGTCTGGAAACTTCCCATTTGCTGATTTTTTTCTCAAGTATGGGTTGAGGATAAAAGAATAAGCAGCCTGCATTAAGCCTATGGTCGCTTTCCTTCTAGTTGGAGCCAGCTGTGGCCAGGGTGAGAGAGGAGGTAGCAAGATTTTTGGCCAGATTGCTTTCAAACCTGTATAACAAGATGGCTGAACACTTGCTGTTCCTTCTTCAGGAAGCTGGAAGTGCGGAAGTTAACATTTTATTGAAGAGGAGGAAGACATTGTATAGCTGTTTCAGTAAGGACTGCATGTTACCAAAATGTAAATAATTAATTTGCAAACACATGTTAGTGGGCATATTGCAAGCATAGGTCAGATCTTTTTTTTTTTTTTCCAGGTCTTAAGGGAATCCCTGATGTGTTTTGACATAAGAAATAGTTGAGAAGTGGTGTGATTGTAGAGGTCTGACACACCCAGCTCAGATGCCAGTGTAGATGGAGCAGATGAGCCCTGAACTCAGGTTCCTGCATGGGAAGTGTAATTTAGTGAGGCTGGCTTTGTTGCCTTTGGTATTTCTAGTGTCTCTACAGCATGTCCCACAATCATAACTTTGCTTTTTTTTTTCCTGTAGAATTAACCCCATGTGAGTGAAAACTATATTGTGAAGTAACGCTGAAGCTGGATGTTACAAGTATGTTATCTGCATTTGGGATGCACTAGCAAGAGACAATTTGTGGTAATGATAGCCTGAAACCTGACAACCCAACCAACAGCACTTAAGTTGAGGTGGTTACTGTGCCCAGGAAAAAAAAAGCAACATTTTTTGCACTTTACCCCGGTGATGCAGCAAGCACATGTCAAGCCCTAAAGTTAACCCTGTTTTATGTCCCCTTTCTTGTGTAATTAATAGGAAGCCCAGGTCAGGTCCCCTTCTTGCTTGCTGGGGATCAGTGTCCTGTAGGACTAGGGCATTCTGCCTAAGAGACAGATAGCAAAATAAACTTTTCCAGGCCTTCACCCAGTTAATCCCAGGTGTTCAGCTAAGAAAGTGAGAACTAGAGTAAATGCTTCATTGTTTGTAACTCTGGTCATATTCTTTCTCTGCATACTGCAGAAGAGAACTGTGGCTGAGCATCCTTCTGAGCCACACAGCTCTTTGAAACGTGGAGCCCTGGGCATCCATGCTATGACTTTCAGGGAAGCACAGGCTTCCCTCTTTTCCTTTAAAGTACCTGTGTAGCAGTACCTGTTTTTTTTGTAGAGCTTAGGTAGGGGTTCATCATGGGCAGAACATAATGTGGCCTCTTGAGCTGAATTTTGCACTCCTGCCATGCTTGACTTTCTGCAGCAAGGTAACATTTTGCTTGTAGAAGCAGTGAGAGTTGCAGGGTTCTTACTTGAAATGCTTTCTGGACTTTGGCACTGCTGTTCCAAGTGTAATTCCAACACCCCAAAGGCATGTGTGTGTATCCTTGTAGAAATCTGGAGGTATTCAGGCCATCATCTCCATCTCTGCTGTGGTTATCTTAGGAGGATTCCCTCTGGCTCATCTAGGGCAGCAGCCAGCATCCCTGTGAAGTAGCCACTATCCAGCCTGTTTAGCTCATTGCCAGCGGGAGGCCCAATTAACATTTGGCAATATTGGAAGTTCCATATGGAAACTACCACTCTGCCACCCACATTTCAGCTTTTCCCTTTCATTTAATTAAAACACAATCAAGTCAATTAGCTCATGACAGAGTTTCTCCAAAGTTAAACTCCAGATGTATGGCACAGCAAAAGCATGCAGATGCCAATTCATTGTGCTGCCTGGAGGTAGATTATATCTCTCCCATTTACCAGTTTATCCATCATGGATTAGCTGTATTTTTTTCTCTTCCAAGTAGATTAAAAAAAAAACAACAACAAAAAACCCAAAACAAAAACATCCACAAAGCAAAAAATGTGAGAAAGAAAAAAAGAATTCCTTCTGGTTCAGCTCAGGAAAAATAATAATTTGAGGTACTTATTGAAAATGACATTTATAGTGTCAGAATGACTTCAGATTTTTAATGACTAGGTCAAACCTTTTATCATGCAGTATCTTGAAGTTTGCCAGTAAGCTTGAGGAATAAGCAGCTTATACTCTATAGCAAGTTGATGACTTACTGCTAATTGGGGATAATAGGCAGCTGCAAAAGCATGTTTATTTTGCTGGCATAAAACCATGATTTCCAACTCTTTGCCCTCTGGCAAGGCAGTATAGAAAACCATATTGTTTTCAGAAGAGGTTTTGAGGTCTCAATAAACCAAGATGACTTTTGCAGCACATTGCTGCAAGGCAGCAGGGTGCAGTGAGAGGAAGAGAAAAAAATAACTGTACTAGCTAACTGGTAGTTAATAAGCACAGAAATTGTATCCAAATCCACGTGTAAGGTAACTCTGAACTGGGGCCAAGGCATCTTCTGCTGCTTTTCTCAATTCATTCATGGTTAGATGTGGCAATACCCTGAGTCACCTGTATTCTGACAGGATGAAAATGTTTTCCTTGCACGATTAAAGAGTGATGTGGTGATACCATGGCAATACTGCAAGAGAACTATTGCTAGTGAAAGTACCAGTGCTACTTTAGAGCCTTGATATCAGCAGGGCACTTGATTCTGTGCCTTTTTCCCCCTTGGTTGTGTTGTCCAGCAATAGGAGGAAGACCTTCCCTTCATCTTGCCACTCTTAACCTTGCTGTATGACAGGGATCCAGAGCAGAGTTGCAGTACAGGTGGATGAGCCTTGGTTGATGTGGGTGAGAGAAGGGATTGCAGCATGAAAGGTACAGCTCAGTGGGAAAGAAGAGAACTTGACTTCTGCTAGTACCATCTTGTACTTAACAGCCCTGATGTGAGAAAGAATCCCTTAAATATATCCCAGTACTCCAGCAGGATTGGAGTAGATCAGTTGTATGAAAGGTGCTGGTGAGGGGAGTGCGGGTTAGGTTCTTCTGCTGGCTTTTCATTTTCACTGCCAAGAGAAGAAAACATACAGAAGTAAAAAATACAGAACATCTAACGTCATAAATATAGTCCTCTTCTCTTTTGATCATGAATTTCTTTAAGTCAAAGTTTTTTTTAAAATTATCTTGCTGCATTCCAGATCACAAGGCCTGGAACCAGCAGAAACACACTGTTTACTTTACAGTAACTGATATTAGACTTGCTCAAAATGATCTGATGGATCATTCTTCTGTTGCGTTTTGCTCTTACAAAGTTGGTTGTAAGTCCTTATCTGAAAAAAGTGTTAGCATGTGCCAGTCCTGACGTCTTAGTGTTTCCCTTGCCATGGGAAAAAACGATGATTTCACATGCCTGCTTCAGCCACACAGCATCTCTGGAGATCATTCACAGCAGTAAAGTGTTTTGTCAGCAGCTACAGAGATCAGCACTGCTTATTGCAAGTAGCTTTCCTGGGATAGGACATGTTCAGGCATCTCTAAGCATTTGTAGGAAAGTCAGGGTCATCCACAGATCAATCTAATCTTCTCTGGCTGCCCACAAGCTTGAGGAGAGGCTGTCCTTTTTGTACATTTCATGTGATAGACAACCCTTGTGGCAAAATTTGGCTTTGCCATGTCTCCGCTAGCCTCGTTGTTGGCCTTTTGCAGCAAGATCTCCTCATCATGTGACATCAACATGCAGGATTCATATTCTCACTTCTTGTCCTTCTTGTACACCCGGCTGACCCTGCAGGAAAATCTTCACCAAGGGCAAAGGACTGGAATATGGTCCTGTAAACTATGCAGGTACTATAGCCAGAAGTCCTGGTGTCAGACTTATTAATATTATTTATTGAAGGCAATGAAGTGACTCATTGGCTTTTTGAAGATGATGGGAAGAAGGCAGGACTTCAAGACAGTACATATACAAATAAAAGAGTAACACAAGTCAGCAAGCTCCCCTAAACCTCAAAAAGTTGAGATGTTTCTTTTCCCCTCAGTGAATATTTATAATGTTTATAATGATCAATAGAAGGTAGGTAAGTTCTCTGAGGTGAAAACCACACTGCTTTATTCTTCAATAGTCCATGACTTATAAAGCAAATAGTGTGCATCTAAAGCATCAATTTCCTGTGGAGTGTTTCAAACAAGAGGAGTAATAACTTTTGTAAAGATCTTCCCATAAATGCTCTGAAATGCCATTGATGAAATTGTGAGGATTTTTCTAAATAATTTATTAATTGATAAAATGTGCTAGCTTGTGAATATATATGTATACACATATATATGTGCTTTTGAATATAAATAAGTTCTTTTTTCTAGATGTATTACTTTATCTTAGATTATTTTTAATGTTAGTCTGTGATATCTGGCTATGCTTATTCCTTCTTTTCAAATGCATATTTCAAATGAGGGAATTGGTACACGGTTAGTAAATTCACAATTTTGAACATTTGTTGAACTCACTAGATGAATCAGCTCCTTGCCTGTTGTTGTCAGAAGGAGTTAATGTTGACATCTGTTTTCAAAAGCTTCAATCTTCCTGAATAGAACTATTTTCCATGAATTTAATGTATTTGCTCAGTTCGAAGCAGGCAGATTTCTGTAGCTAGGATGAATATCATTATTTTGGAGTTACCAGTTTTCAGCAGAGGGCAGAACAGGGACCAATGCAAATCTGTATTTCACTGTGGTGAGCTATTGGAGCCCTAATCCTCCTTCATTTCTGCTGGTAATCGCAGGGCAAAAAAATATGGATGAGGTTTTTGTGAAACTGGTCTCCTGCAATAGGCTGTACTCCATGACTTAGGAGCATTTGAAAAGATCGGCATTCTAGTGCTTATAAGACCATACTGTCTATCAGCAGGATGCAGGCTCCTCACACCAGCTGCCCAGCAGCCTTTCTGAGCCACTGGAGAGAAGAGCATGGGTTTTATCCTGCTGCCTCCAGGGTGGGTAGCCCCTCACTCCACTGAGCTGATATCTCACTGCTTCTGCCAGGGAGATAATGCCTGGCTCCTGTCTCAGGGCAGAACTCTACCAGAACAGATCCTGGTCTCTTTTCTTCATGACTTCAGTTCTGAGTATTTGGATTAACTAGTGCTGATTTCACAGAGGAATCATGTTTTTCTGTATCCCTTAGCACTTGGGATCTTGACTGGGAGGAACTCAGGAGGTTACTTGGAGCAGGACTGTTCCTGACAGTAGGCGAGGTCAGCCCCAGAAGGAGCTTTGGAGGTTTGCCTGGCTGAGCCTTCAAATCCTCCCAGGACCTGTTCCAGTGCTGCACTACCCAACTCCTGGTGATGTTTTCCTTACCTCTTACCTGGCTTTTCCTGGCTGCAACCTGTGGCCCTCATCCCTTCTTATGTCAACTGGAATTGCAAGGATAAATTTTGCTCTCTTGTCTTTCTACGTACATTCCAAATAACTGTAATTCTCCCTTAGATCCACAGTTTCCAGCAGAGGCTTCTGTATGCCATAGGGGACTGCACTCCATAGGCAGTGCCTGTAAGCCTGGACAATAGTGTAATCCCTAATTTCAGGCAAGGCACCTCTGCAGGGCTCCTTGTGCTGCCCTATGCTTCTCTGCAGAGCATCTCACTGTCTTTGGTGATCTTCTCATCCCCCACCTCTCACCTGGCTTCTCAGGGTGTGTTGGGGGGTAGCTTCTTCATTTTAAGGCAGTTTCATTTTGATTCTATCTAAGGTTCACCTTGTTCTCCAGGGCACACAGGTGAGGAAGTTTATCACTAGTTTTAACTTCATAGACTTCAATGAAGTTATACAATGAATCTTTCTTCCCAGTACTTTATTTCAAAACACTGGAAATTAAGTTTCTTGGACTCTGTTTGCTCTACATCAGCTTTCTCATAGAAAAGATTTTGGTTTTTAGCATCCTGGATCAATCTAAAGCCTAGGACAAATATAGGACTCATTAAATGTCATTTATCTGAGAAACAGAATAAGATTGCACCATGATGTTATGTAGCTGAATATGTATCTTTTGTAGAAGCTAGGACAAAGGACCAGGATTCAGGAAACTATTTGGCAAACATAAAATTAAGCACTTAACAATTTGTGCCTCATATTTTCCATCTGTAAAATGGGGATATTGATATTTCTTTCTTTGAATAGCATTTCTGATTTAATGATCTATGATTATCATTATACTGTTCAGAGTGGCATCAACTCTATTCTGAATTGGTTATAATTAGAATGTTTAGATAAATGAAAGCAATTACAGAGCCTATATGCCACAAACAGTTAAGCCCATGATTAATTTTGTGTCTCTAAGTAATGGCAGTTGCTTCATTGCTCATAGGAGTAAAATTCAGCACATTGGAAGGGTTTGCAGGACTACAAATGGAAGGCTTTAAGAAACCATACTTCTTAAATAGAAATAAATAATAGTATTTTTCTTAGGGCATTTTACTTTAAGTGTATGCTACAGCATGTTGTAGCAGGGATGAGTCCTAATTTGGTTCACAAAACTCAAAGTTTGGCCATTGACGCTAAGTATTGGCTTTCATATCATATAATATGTTATTGCAGTAAAGAAATCCTTCTTAACGTTTTGGCTCCATTTCAAAAGCTTATTGTTAAATATGCTTTGTTAATAAGAAGCCTGACTCATGGCAGGCTGTGCTGGGAAGGACTGATTACCAGGGATATCAAACAGACCTGTTCCTATTTCACTTCCAGAACAGTAATCTTTAGAGTTTGTTTAGAAAGGATTAATTTTACCCAAAAGAAACTTTATGTTTTCACATTGGTTTTGTTTTCTGTGCAATGATAGCTAGTTATTCAACTTTACCAAGGATTGGGAAAAAGTCACCCAAACATATAAGAAATTCTCCTGTACTGATAGAAAACCACCACTGTGGTATACTGTGCAAATGCACCAGAGCATCATGAGAAGCAAGTTCTGGACAGCTGCATTTGAGGTGCTGAGAAGCAGTGAAGCCAGGGCTGCCTTCTGGAACAGGAAAAATCCATGTTGATGCACACTCAGCCTGTTGGAGTCTGGTAGTGGAGGAGTTTAGTTGTTGGGTACTATTTTGTCTTCCATTCTTCAGTTATTTTTATTTCTTTTCTTTATACAGTTGATGGTTTGGACAAGGCTTCAATTGCTAACTCAGATGGACCAGCCCCAGGATCCCAAACTCCGCCCTTCAAGAGGAAGGGCAAACTCTCCAACATTGGCAAAATCTTTAAACCTTGGAAATGGCGGAAGAAGAAGACCAGTGACAAATTCAGAGAAACATCAGCAGGTATGTCTGTGGCCCTTTGGTGGCCATATAGTAGAAAACACTGATGGTTTGCAGGGTAATATTTGAAAAAAACTCTTTGAACTTTTTAGATGGCAGGGATTATTTAGGCACGGTATTTGACATAAAGAAAAGCAGTTTGATCCTTGGCAAGGAAAAACCGAACCTTGTTCAGCTTCTGTCTTGAAACATCACCCAAAATACACAGCTGATTTGTTTACTATACATATCCTCAAATATATTGGAAAACCTCTCTGTCCTCCTGGTAGTCACTGACTTGAATTAGAAAACAAACCTTTACTTTGTGGAGACAGAAGTTTGGGGGAGAAGCAGATGTAGCCATGCTCAGCAGAAGAACAAGGATCAGCTCTGCAACCTCTGCCTTCATAGAGGCTGCTCTGCTCCTTCACTTCCCCACTGAAAAGGCTGGAAGGATGGTGTGAAATCAAATGCTGTGAATGTATTATATTCTGTCTGAAAAAGAGGGATATAGAAACCTGGATTTAGTTAGCTAAACATAGTTGTTTGGGGCCACATGAGGTGCTCTGGGGTGTCCTGGCTGCTCTCCCAGAAGGTTTGATATCATATTTGTCATCCCTGTGCAGACAGCTCCAAAACCCTGAGGCATCTGAAGTAGCTGTAGACATCCACGTTTAGAAAACTGAATGCCACCCTGCATATATATGTGTGTGTCTTTGTGTCACTGCTCTAGCCAAACTTTATCTACAAAAATCCCAAACTTCTGCTTTGGGATTCAAACACTTGATGTTGTGGTTTCCTAAACTTGAATCTAATTAGAGTCCAATGAGCTTCTGAGAGCTCTTTAGATTCATTGCCACAGTGCAAGCTCTCTGTCTACTGTCTTCCAAAGCTGTGGGCAATAAAACCAACACTTGTCTCCTCAAGTGTTTTCAGTAGGCTCCTCATAACTCTTAGAAGTAACTGCTTGACATTTTAAACCTATACCAACCCCTGACAGTACAGCAAGGAGCTCTATGGTTTGACAGTGAAACTTCTAAAGCAAGCCTTCCCAAAAAAGGAAAAAGAAGCCATTTTCTCTGTGTCTTCATCACTCCAGATGCCAGCTGAAGTTTTGAACACATTTGTGAGATCTTCAGATCCTTCTTGCTCTCTGTTTTCCCTTTTATTGTTTTTCATTTTCACACATACCCTGCAACAAATCCCCCACAATTTCTTTCACTACTGCAATAAAAAAAAATTTCCCTCAGTCTGATATCTCCTTCTTTGCTTCCCGTTTCCTTCAGCTTTCCCAGTACTTTTATCTTATTGCTAAAGCAAAGTTATTTCTAATTAATTAATCCTGAATGTTCTGCAGCTTCTCCTTTACAGGTATGTGATTTTATATGCAATGAGTTCTTCAGAGTAATGGCCATTTATAACCGGTGTATACAGAGATTCCCTAAACTTTCACAACCTATTAGCATGTATTAAATTGTTATGACACTGAATAATATGCATTCATCGTTTTTTCAAATTTTTTTTGAAAACTAATACCTGGTAAGCTCATGTTAAAGATAGTATTTCTTATGTTGTACTGTCTTTCTTCCGAGGGCCTGAATCCAGCCTTGCAAGCATGATGCATCAATTCTTATAATACCAAGGCAAAGCATGTGTTCACATGTCTTTTACAAAAGCAGGAAATGAAGCACAAAGAAATTAAGGTCAACATTTTCAAAAGTGCCTCCTTAGATACTTTCTTCTGCCTAATTTTCTGGTCTTGTTCATGATGTTGTGGTCCCTCAAGACACTGACTTGCTTTTAAGCTGTGCATGGGATCACTTACGTTTGTGTATGTGCTTCATGTGAGGCTGGAAGTTGAATTGAGAAGTAGTATGAATTGCATTAATCCTGCCTTAGATGGTAATTTCAGGGATGAATAAAAATAGTATTCCCTGTATTTCTTGAGGAAATAGACTCAGGACTAATGGAGACTGAGAAGAGGCATTTCCGTGGCAAGTTGCCCCTTGTAGCTTGCTTAGTGGCACAGCAGAAGAAACTTGCTTATCTAACTTGAGAAGGAAATGGGAAGACATCCATTCAAAATAAGAATCCTACAGGATATCCTCTTCCTCACACTACTCAATCAGAGGTGTATTTACATTACCAAGTGGGGGCTGTGTGTCTGCCTGCCTCTTACATGCAGGAAGCCTGTTTCCTGGCCTGGGACCATGGGAGAGAGCACGATGATCTTAATTTATTGCCAGTTCTCTTAACAGGGCTTCAGCATGGTAAATCCACATGCAGCTGAAGAAAGGGTTTCTTCTAAGACAGAATGTGGGCAATTGGAAGGAGCTCTCACTACTTTCTCTGGGTTTTCAATAGGCATTTTGAAATAGGTTCATGCTATGGCCTTGCCAGGACATGTACCATGGAGCAGTTTTTGCCTCAGAAGCAACTAGAGGATGTTCATAAATGTTAAATGCCTCAAACATCAAAAAAGAAGGGATGTTTAGATGTTAATATCTGTGCCAATGTGGGAATGATGGTTGGAATTTTTCCCTTTAGAAACGTATTTTCCACGCTCTATCTCAGAAAGTCTATTCTCTGGGCACTCGGCTGTATGCTTTTTGCCTAGAGGGCTTTCAAAGTCAAGGAAAAACAAACATAAAATGCCATCATCCCAAGGGTTTCTCTCCTCTGCAATGTTTTGCTGTAAAGGAAAAGCAACAGTTTGTGTCTTGGCACAAAGTAGATGCCACTTCAAAGCTTCACTGCAAAAATATATACAGAGAGGGATCAGAAGGCAATTTTAGCTCTTACTAGGTCAGAGAAAAATTAATAGTCATAATTCTCTCAAGCTTCTCTTAGAAGAACAAAACTAAATACTGGAGAATAAACAGAATCTCACAGCACTCTACGAGTCAAAGAATGGGTTTTAAGACTGCTTGAGGTTTGCAGCTGCAGATCATCACTAAGCAGTCTTTTTTGAGGAGGTGAGGAAGGGGGGAGAGAGAGAGAGAAGCTGCTCTTTGAGGTAAACTTTGTGCTTGGGTTATTTGTACTGGGCAAAAAAGCAAATATTTGTGAAGGAGAGTAAGATTTATTGGAGTAAATGAGGACTGCAGACAATACAATAAATTTACATCCTTTCTGATGGTTATACCTGAAGTCAGGGCAAGCTCTGGGAAGGATTTTGACATGACATTTTCTTATTCTTCTAGAGCATGAGACTGGAGACTGCCTGCCTGCCTGACTCAGTAGTAAGCCTTCTTCAGTATGCAGGGACTCAACCAGTTACCCTCACAGTCAGGACTGATCTCTTTGTAATCAATCTCAATACATACATGTACACAGATGGAGAAATTGTTCTTTCCACTTTATTATTGCCTAAAGTCATAAACAGTATGTTGGTGTTCACTGTGAAATTTTATATATATATGCACATCTTTATATATACACATATATATCTATGTATCATATATATGACAGACATGTTGAAATATATATATTCACACAGATATATACATTCTTATATGCACATATTGCAGAAAAGATTTGTACTGATAGCATCAGCTGGTCACTCAGCCTAGTTGCACACAGTTTTAAGAGTCTCAAGTCTGCTGAGCTAAATACTTTTGACTATTGTTATGTTTCAGTAAGCCCTCCTAAAATGATAGAGTTACAAAGTCATGCATTCAGAAGTCAGGAAACGTTTGAATGATGGTGCTGGGTGACAGGAAGGTACAAAATACTTTAGCGTGTAAATGTGAAATACATTGCATGATCTAAAGTCTGCAATAAACCATAAATTATGATGATGAGTCCACACTGGCTAAATAGCACCCAGTATAAGATCCAAAGTTGACAGGCTACTTATTCCTCTTATACAAGGGGACATATATTTGCCACTTTGATTCAAATTAAGACTGCCTTCTTCTTTGTAGAAATTAAAATTATGATACTAGTAGTGAACACTAGCTTGATTTTTTAAGTTCTTTCCATGGGACAAATAATGTTTAAAATAAATTATCTTTTTGAGCTGAATTATTTAAACTGATTAAGCTCAATTAAGAACACCAATCATGGCTAGTATTTTAGAACATGAAGGACTGGGACTTAAGCTTCTTATCTGTTCACAAATTTTCTAATATGTGAAATGGAGATAGTTATGTCTCAGGGTTGTTATGAGACCTGTGTAACTTTTGAAATGCTTTGAGGTTTTTTTAGTTGAAGTGTAATGGGTTCATGCCTTTTAATGACAACTGGCATTTCCCATGATAATTAGTTCAATATAGTTGTTAATTCAATGTTGTAGAACTGAAAAAAACGTATCATCCTGAAAAATAGAGAGAGACATTGATGGGAGAAGGTCTGACTTAATATTCTTAAGCTTGATGGAAAAAGCATTGTTGTTTTCAAGTGTCATTGAATTGTCCCACAGATATATGAGACCACCTCATTTCACTGTCCTCAAGAAAGTAGATGTAAGAAGGAAGCAGAGAGAAAAAGGAGTGGGAATTAAATAATATTTGTAATGCTGAAATAATAGTACTATTTATAGTGCCGGCAACAAAACAAGTGTGAAGTGCGTAAGGTGCTCATCCTTCAGGGCTGTGTCAAAGGAGATTCCACCCTGCTTGTGAATTCATCTCTAGAAAGACCGAGACATTCCATCCATGCCTGCCTGTGTAGTCCTCTGTCTTCATGACTCTCCATCTCTTTTAAAACTGTATTTGTGGGACTGCTTCCTTACATGAAAAACTCTTGCAAGCCTAAGGTGTGCTCCTGTGCCTGTGTGTGACACAGTTGCAAAGCACGTGCTGAAAAAAGTACGGGGGAAAAACTGGAAGAGCATGTGAGTAATTTAGGTGTGGGACCCAAGGCAGCCTAACTTGATCAGAGTTCAGGCTACCACACTCTCCCCAAGGAGTCTGGCTGGTACTGAGTCTGCAGCCACACTCATTTATGCTGTCAGATGTGATTTGGATACTGCAGAGGTTTGACCTTTAATGGGCAGATCCCTCAAAGTACCTGAGTATATAGACAGAGACTTAATGCCAGCTTACATGTTCTTGAGCCAGTAATGCTTGCATTTGTGAGCTCTTGATCTCACAGGCATGAGTAGCTGGAACTGGACTGATCAAAATGTTTACTCCCTCCAGCTCTTCTGCCAGGAGTTGGTGCTATTTTGATGGGAAATTGCATCCTATGTTGAGGAGCTGCTGAATCCCTGCACTTTGCAGTGTGAGAAATAAACCTGGTACTGTAAATTTGGGAAGCACAAAATATGAGGGACTTTTTATAAGAGTATGTAATGATAGAACAAGGGAGAATGGCTTTAAACTGGAAGAGGGCAGGTTTAGCTTAGATTTTAGGAAGAAATTCTTTACTTTGAGGGTGGTAAGGCACTGAACAGGTTGCCCAGAGTTTTTGTGGATGCCCCATTGCTGTAGGCATTCAAGACCAGGTTGGATGGGTCCATAAGCAACCGGGAGTCAAACTGCCTGTCTCCATGCCCTCACAGGAGCCTGTCACTTCACTGTAGGCTGAGTCACTCCAACTGGGCTGGCACAAGTGAGATTAAACACTGCAAGTGGTATTATCACTCTGCATTCAGTAATTAGACTGACCCTAGAGAGTGTTTGATTTAGTTGATGAGACAAATAGCCCTATCCCATAGCATTAAATAGGATGAAGTCCAGCACAGCTGAAATTTCACCACATGCCCTCAGCTTGAGGTCCAAATGTCACATGGGTTTTGATGTCCTTGTGTAAACAGAATCAGGATGGGAGGCCACCTTTTCCTAACAGAGGAGACAGGATTTTACAAGTGATTCTCACATTTTGTGAACATTATGCACCATGGTCCTATGGATCATTACAATAATCTCTCAGATCACTGCATCAGTTTGGGGATGGGATGCAGTGTGGAGCTATTTTGTTTTGACATCTGAAATTGCTTGTCCCTATGAAACTATTCAGCATTTTTTCCCATGGGAAATAAACACAATAATTAGAATGTTTCATGCCAAAGTCTTGGGCTTTTTGTGTATGCTGCTTTTTTTTAAACCTAAAAACAAAATGCTGTATTTTTTTTTCCATGAAAGCCAACCAGCATCGATTGATGAGGATCTTATTTCCTTTTAGAACACAACTTTCTGGCTTCTGTTAAAGGTTGTTTTTGGGGTTTTTGTTTGTTTTGTTGGTGGGGGAGCTGGGTTTTTTGGGGGAGGTTTTTTTGTTTGTTTGTTTGTTTTAAAGATTTTTTTGGTTGGTTTCTTTTTTCCTTTAAGCAGCTTGCATGTCACAAGGACTACTCTGTGAGTTGCTTGCTCTGATCAGGACTTGTGTTTTGTTACTCAAAACCTGCCTGAAGCAATGAGGTATCTCCAGTTGAGCTACTCAATCTAGTCAGTGGGAAAGAGGTACTTATACATGTTAAATGCCTATGCTAGGATGAGTTCAATTTCACCCTGAAAGTACCTTTTTCCACTGAGCATAAAAGAAGCCTCAAGGAGACTTGCTGAGCTGAAGATATTGGATCATATCAGTCCCCACTTTCTGTGCCTGAAATTGCAGAGAAATATTTTCAGAGACTGTCCATGAAAACTCAGACCACTTCTCCTGCAGAATCAGAGGAAACAAGATTTCGCTTTCTATAAAAAAATAAAAATGGTTCTCTACAATTTTTTCACAAGCATCAGCAGTATGAGAATAAATCTATTCTTAACTGTGCTTTTTCTTTAGTGTTGGAAAGGAAGATTTCGACAAGACAAAGCAGAGAGGAGCTGATAAGAAGGGGAGTGCTGAAGGAAATGCCTGAGCAAGGTGATAATGCATTAACTAGAATTTAGCTACTAAGCACTAAACATGTATGATAAAGCCACTGTTGCATTATTTTCATGTAGTATAAATAGGTATGAGGAGACAAACTGAGAAGTGTGAGAGGTAATTTGGGCCAGTTGACAACTGAAGTTGAGTCAAGGGATTTGTGTTCTGTAACTGATTTTGCCATAGGTGCCCCAGCTGACTTCTGGTCATATCTATCCTGAAGTATTTTAATGCTCCCTGTAAATAATGTGACTCCTGTGGCTCCTGCTTCTTGTTTGCCAGAATACTTTCTAATTAGTGATGAATCTATTTTTGAGTTAAGGTCTGCTATCTAAAGCCACAAGACTATAAAAGGAGAAATTTTGGCTGAAAAATTAAGGACCTTGGAACCCAGAACAATTGGTATAATGCATTTCAGGTATCAAAACATACCAGTGCTGGGATCATATGGATCCCAGTGCTGTCACACGGGCCACAATTACAAATGACACCAGCATGAAACTGTGGGGAAGAAATCACTTGTTTCAAAATGCTCTAAGGTTTAGTAACTGGCATTAACCAGAATTTGCATTTTGAAAAGCGTGAGTAAGCCAAGGTAAATACCTCTGTGCTACATCCAATTGTGTTTCTAGTGGTATTCTCTCTAATATTCTTCACCTTTTATAAATCTAGAACAAATAAACGTCAAGTTGTGTATGGGTTATATCATACACATAGATATCTAGAAGTAAAGGGCTTGTTTGTAGATGTGTGACTTCACTTGTCTGTACAGAGTTTGGCTAATTATCAGAGTATGACATTCAGCATAGCTGGCTTCTGCACTTGTCTGTGCCACTGTCATTGTCTTAAAACAAGACTTGTAAACTCTCCATACCTCAGTTTGTCCATCTGTGAATTTGTTGTGGGTTTTGCCACGTGCTTTACTGAGGACCTTGTCCTTTGAAGGTTGTAAATTGTATTTACAGTTGGGACAGTTAATGAAATTCAGTAACTTCTCAGGTTAGTTACAATCTGAACATAAATACTATCATTTGTGATAAAAGTACCAGTACTTTGGTTATGAGTCCTTGACCCTCTCTTCCATCCTTAAAAGGGGACAGGACTTTGGATTCCTTACAGGGATTGAGCAAAGTGAAAAAAGAATATAAATATGAACAATTTTCTCTTCTTCCTCCCATATAAGTCTGGTCTGTGCTGTCGTCATCACATTGTTTTTCATGTTTGATTAAAATCATAATTTTTAAGGACATTTTAAAAGAATATGGAGTAGGTTTGAAGGTGCCAAAGATGGAGAGGTAGGAAAGACTGTTGAGGAGTGTGAAGGTAGAAGGAATGACTATGGGGATAAAAGCTAAAAGAGGAAATTACATAGACTTGAAGTGTGAGAGGTAAGAAATGTGAAAAAGTGACAGCGTTTCACATGGAGTGAAGAAGAATGAAGTGGAAAGTGGCAAGTGCCACTTGGAGGCAGGAGGTGTTTGCAGAGGCAAGACTTGAATAAGATGCGGCAGTGTCATATGTGGAGGCGGAGAGGAGAGAGTGGATTTAAGAAGCCCTGGAAGAGAGAAGCTGAAGAAACTGAATGTTGCAGTTAAGGTAAGTGTGTCAGTTGTAGTAAATTAGACAAAGTTAGGAAGGCAGAACTCAGGTTTTACAAATCGAGTTGATGTTAGTGTGCAGAAGATAATGAAACGATCACCTTAGTGGGAGCACCCAAGGTGGTAGGACAGAGGTTGCATAATTGTGTTGAAACCAGGGAAGTGCCAAATATCCAGATCTGATAACACACAGCAAGGAAGAGAAGTGGAATTTCCACAGTTGGTGAAGAGCCAATGAGAGAAATCAGAAGAGATGCCATGTAGATTTGCTTATTTTTGGATTGACAGCAAGAGAATTGTGCAGAAAGAAATTACCAGAGAAGAAAATCAGTACCAACTTTAAAGTGCATGGAACAGAGAAATCTGTAAGCCAGCAAGAGTAGTACTTTTCAGCAATATAGAGACAAATAGGGAAAGAAATAAGTTTTTTTCAGGACCAAAAGAACTCTCCAGCTGAGCTAGTCTGGATAAGTGAGTAAAATATCATCAGAGCTGAGAAAGCATTTGACTTTCAGAATTCAATTATGATAAGATATGTGATACAGGAAAACTTCACCTTGGTTCTTAAGACTGGATGATGCCTTTGTGCTGTCTTTTTATTAAGTAAATAGGCACACACATTCTGAGAACTTCTGTCACAATTCCTGGCTCATTTATGTGCTGGGAGTGCACCACAGTAGTTCTGTAACTCTGCTTTCCCATTGTCCATTTTTGGAGCATGCTGGAACATGTTACAGTTTTGTTGTGGTCCATGCACACATTTCTTTGCTGTGTAAACCAAGACGCAGGGATAAGATGCTTATGAACAGACACGAAGAAGAAAACCAGTGTGGACTTCCAAGCCTACTGCTGTGGAGATGTCCACAAAAAGAACATGAAAGCCTATAAAAGTTTCTTTACAGAGTGTCCTGGGTTGATGCTGAATTGTATCTGTTACTTTCCAGAGCAGATCTACAGTCTGATGTTTCACATTTCAGTAAGTGTTTCTGCTTTTATTCCACAGAAGCTTGAAAGCAGAGGGGTGCTGTGTATTTTAAGTAGGTGCTAAGTTTGGGGTTAAAATAGGCAATAACTTTTTCATTTTCATTTCAGATGGTGATGTAACAGTAAACTTTGAAACTTCAAATGGACACACTGTGGCCATTGGCGAAGAAACCATACAGGAAGAAAATGTGGTAAAAGCCAGTGGAAATAATGGCACTTTATCAGAGAAAACATCAGAAGGAAAAAAAGAAGATCAAAAAGGTAAATTAATATATTCTTCGCGGATTGTTTTCTGCCTACTTTAAATATTAACGTGTTCTTCCACTAGCACCTATACATGCTGTGAGTTCTGTTCTGCCACAAGGATGCCAGCAGAACCTGCTGAGAAGATAAGACTTGTGAAACACCAGTATTCTGTCACTGGTAGGCATGCCTTTTCCTGTGCATATGGTAAGGTCATAAAGAGAAGCATGACTTGAACATCACAATGTGTGCAGGGAGGTTCAGTTTCTAAATTCACTGTGAGTCTTTCCTTGTAGCCATGGCCAAGCTTTGGTGTCAGACTTTCCTCTTATGAGAGAACACACTGAGTGTGTATATGCATCACCTTGCAGTATCATTGTGGAAGTAGCTTGTGGGTTGAACGTTCAAGTGTTTAAATCACATGAAAACCACCTTTCATTTTGAAAGTAACTTCAGCAACTCATTCCAGTTGGTTTTTATGGAATCTTAAACACTTGCAGTCCAGCCCTTCACAAACATTCAATGGGCTGTGTCACTACTGCAAACAGAAACTACACCATTTATGGAAAAATGCATTTTATAACTATAGGGTTTTCTATAGATGAATTGTAGTAAATACTGGTAAATATTTAGCAGTTCCAGGGTCCATCTTAATTTTGCTATCTTTAGTCAGATCTACCTGAGTTTGACTTATAAAGGAAATGTAAAGATTAATATGGAATCACAGGACATAAACAAATTTAATTTTCTTCTCTACCATCTTGAATAATGCACCACTTCTTTCCCCTGTCTAAAAGTGTTCTTAAATACTATTTCATTTATTGGATTTTCCTAGCAGAAAGAGCAGAGATACAAAAGATCAAGACCTTCCTGGCTGGCTGAAGCCATGGAGGCAGGACTGAACAGCCTTTCCAATGTCTTCTGTTAAACTCTACCTAGTGATGAATGAGCCTCTGGAGGTTGAGAGGATCAGTTCAACTAACACAAAAAATTGAATTCTTTTCAGAGCTACGTAAATCACTTGACTATGTAAAAAGTGAATCCATGTCCAAGGAGAATCTTATGAGATTTCTAGTACTTCCTGTCTCCCAACAAGGCAGAAATACAAGATTAGCCTTTGTCACGACATTTAAATGCAACTATCTTTTGGTGCCAACTAGAACCAGATGTGTATTGGGTCAGGGGAAAAGAGTTATAAAAGCCATGGAAAACTGCTTTAAAATGGTTCCGTTTAACTTTGGGGTTAGATCAGACCTCTTATTATTTTGTGCATCACTAAATACAATGTTTCAGAAATGTCAAGACTTGGAAGTTTTCCTAAGGTTCAGTTTATTATTTCAGAAATACACATTTCTAGCCATGCTGAAATCCCCTCTAGCTGACTTTGCAGAATGTAGAACTCCAGTGAAGCAGGAGAGGTTCAATATCTATTTCAAACATCTTATTAGACTCTGTACTCCCTATATATTGTTTTGACCTTATAGGGAGAAATTAGAAATGATTTCTATACAGGAGTAGACTCAGTACAAGAGAAAGTATAGCTATCACTCCAGTCCCTCTCAGAAAATTAAGACTATATGGAGGAAGGAGAAGGAAAACAAAAAAATGAGCAAAACTGGTATTCTAGGCTTCATTGAATCTCACTATGAGAATCTAGAAGATGCAAACCCTTAAAGTATACTTTCCTCTTGCACCTAAACATGAAGTTCTCCTATGAGTTAACAACTTGAATCCCCTGAAACAAAATGATATAGATTTACTGCAGAGAATATTCTCCCCACAAAAGGTGTTAAGGATCAATTCCATGCATCAGAAACAGTGTTACACTGTGTAAACCCAGTACAAGCCACCCTACAGTCATTGAGCATACTCTTCAGTTATTCTTCATTTTAGCACACTAAGCAAGAAGGTGAGTCAGTCTGCTGAACTCAACAGATGAGTAAGGCCCACAGCATCTTACCTGACTGATTAATCCTGGATGATTTTTTCATGGCAGATGCAGTAGGTTTGCATTACACCCATACCCACTGGCAGAGCAAGGAATCAACAGCTGCAGAGTGGAGGTTTGCTAATACTCACAGACCATCAAAATCAGAGCTGAAATGGGAGTACTTAGCTCACTGTCTTCTGCTAAGACCATAAAATCACAGCCCTCCATTATGAGAACTGAGATAGGTGGATTGAATACTAGCAGACAGTCAGGAGTAATGGTTGCAAGAAATTCATATTTAGTGAGGCTAATGTGAGGCTTCTAAAGTTATGAACTCTTAGATGTAAACCTTGAAGATGTAAACCTTATACACCTGCCATGTTTGTAAGAACCAAAGACAGGATTAATTCCTCCTGCTTAGTAGCATGGGGAATGCTGCATTTCCAACTCCCACTGAATCAAAGTTTGCCAAAAAATGCATCTCAGCCCTGTGAAGTTATAAGGTTATTTTGAAATGCTCTTATGAAACTATGGTGGTCTTTATTTGCCCTCTTGTTCAACTGAATCTTGAAAATGGCCTTCTCATATAAATGTGATAAGTGCAGGAGCCAGAAGCTTAGAAAGATCACAAGATACATGCATGTTGTGATAGTATGGTGAGAGCTGGCAGCAACAGGTTGTAGAATGTGGAATATATTAGGAGTTAAAACAGTTTAAAGGAAAAAAGCTTTCTCAGCATGAGTTATGGAAATACAGTATCCACAGAGCAAATGATAGGCTCAGCCATGCATAAAAAAAATGAGTAAAGCAGAAGAGAGTGAGGTGAAAACCCCTGAAAGCTGTATCCCTTGCTGCCAGGCAGTTCCGTAAGCTGTGTACCCATCTGCTGCCTGTCAGCTCACAGGTGCCTTTTGTATTTGGTGAAAAATTCTCTTGGGCAATTTAGTAGTATAACTGCTACTATTTGCGGTAATGATGACAGTCATACAAGCAGGGTGTTAAAAAGAAAATTTTTCCTTTATGGCAGGATGATAAGAAAGGAGTGACAGTTTAACATAAAGCAGATGATTGATGGATAAAGCCTTGCTGTTGAAAAATCAAATAAATCTTTTTCTGAGATCATTTATCCATGTTGTGTTTGTACTGGGTTGATTTCTGAATTCTTTTGTTTTCGCTAAGGAAAGTCACTAGCATCTTTTGCAGAAAGTAAAGAGCTAAGCTATAGTTGTTTTGTTTATGGGACTTTTAAGGGATGCAGAGCAGCAAGTGGACAAGCAGCCATATCAAAGAACACCCTGGGTGTCTGGGCAGCAGACTGAAATCTGCTGTGCCTGAGCTCCTGAGCCATGGCACTGGTCTGCAGGAACCCTAGCAGTGCTCAGAGCTCCAGATTCCAGGTGGGATGTGAGCATTGCAAAGGGGATCCAAAGAGTTTCTCTGACTCCTTCTCCCTATAGCAGTGTTGGACAAGATCAAAAGCCACATCAGTTGTCACATCAGGTGTCAAAATTGTCCCTGTTTGCCTCCCTGGACATCAGGACATAGCGTGCTGATGCAGCATGCATGTTTCACATGATAAAGCCTCCAAGTACTATGTCAGAGATGCTTTTCTCTTTTCAGCCCTCCCAAGATGTCTCTGGAACACAGTTGCGTGAGAGAACCCCTTATTTGTATCTGAGTTCAGTTTGTAAACTTTGGTCTTACTCATTTTTGTCAAAGCAAGTTAAATATTTTAATGATTCTTGCAGATGGTTCTAGATTTCATAGTTAGCTTGGGCTTGAAGAAGTGAAAGGCTCAGTAACCACCAGCAAGATACTGCCTGGGAAAAAACAGCAAGAAATTCTGTTTTGCATATCAAAAAGATAAACAGTCAGGTGTGTTAGGTGCTGCTTTGATAAATAATTGCATTGCAGAAAGCCAAAGCTCTGTTACAGGTGCTGTGGGTGATATGGGGCATAAGCTTCTGGAATGTTCCTGGGCCATTTGTAGGAGATTGATCTTCTCAGGTTTCCTTATGTCTGAAGTAAACATGAGTAAAGGAAACAGGTTTTAGTCCTGTTTCCAAATGAATTGTTGGGCTACACGTGCATATTTTTCCCCCAAGAGGCTAACTCTCATATTAGAGCTGGAAAAGGTTCCAGGTCTTACTATGTTTGGTTTATGGGTCCTTTTCTCTATATTTTGTCTGCTCTCCTTAAATCTGCCATTAAATTAAATCTTTTCTTTTTCGTATGGGTAACCAAGGAAAAGAAGGTTGGAGACACAAACTCTGGTCTTATGACCATGCATCATTGCTCTCCAATGCTTTAGTTGGTCTACCAAGGAATGTTTTTCAAAGTCTAATTTTCTAGGTTCCTTTTCTCAGAGATCTTTTCTTTATTTCCCCAAAGCAGAACAGAACCTGTTTGAATATAAGGTAGTAACCCTCATCTTCCAGGATTTCAGACAAGAGCCTGCTTTGTCTCAGAAGATTAAACCTGCAAACCAGTCACTGTGAGAAACTAGGCAGACTTTCATCCCTCTTGTGTGCCTAGCTGGCTTCCTGCACTCCTGAGCTCTGTAGATCATTGATATGAGCAGCATGCATAAAAGGTTGTGGGCTTTTTTGCCTGACTCCCTAAGAATCTCTCACTCCAGCAGAGTTATTTCCTGACTAAAACCAGTTCTTCTAAGAATAGTATATCTTCAATTCATCACCTGAACTATGTAAATGAGGCTGAATCCAAGTATTCTTAAAAGGAAAGCTACTCTAGATGAAGCTGTATTTGGCCAGAGCCTGACAACTAAGTCAGCAGGGCTGGCTCATGCTGGTAGAGTGACATGAGAGGCACAGACTTTGACCCACAAAAGCCGAGTGCCGGAAGAAAGCTCCTGACTCCTGACTAAAATAAAAGCTTATTTTAGCAGCTTACTTCTTACACAAAGATTAAGTAAATTAAAATTGTAACATTATTGTTAGGGGTTTTTTTACCTTTATTATCTTGAAACAAATGCAAAATACCTGAATGTGGTTGCTTCAGGTAAGATGTTACACCTGTCCCTTTCTCCCCTCTTCTGTTTTCTACACTGTCTCTTATAAGGCCTCTTGCACTTGGTGCTGTTGAAATTACAGAGTCAGTAAGATCTAGAAGTCTGCAGACATGAAGATCTGCTTATCCATCTTCAAGAAAGATGAATTGAAAACTGCAGAGAGAGCTGCAAACAGCATTGTGAGACAGCTGTCCTGGTTCAGTGTAGCAAAACAGAGCCTGAGTGCATTAGATAAATGTTGCAAGTTGGTAAACAGCCAGGAGAGAGCATGGCTAAAGGACAATGCTGGCACAAGTAGAAAGGAATAAACAGTGGCTTGAAATACAGAGTGGAAATTAAAGGAATCTTTCTAACAATTAGAATGGGTCTTTTCTTGAACAAAGTTTTATTAGCAATAGCAGAAACAAAAAAATGGAGCTGGTTAAATCTGAAGTTTATGAAAGGATTTGTCTGAGTTGACCACCTGCATCAGCACAATCAATGATGTCCAAAAAAGTGACAAAAGACACCTTGTCTTGTCCTGTGTCCCATGTTCCTGACTGACAGCTTCCTGGATTTCGATTAATCAAAACACAGCTCTCTGCATAGTCTGGAAAGGAAACTCATGATCTGAAAAACTCTTAGAGTTTCATTGTGCAGGAAGTCATCCTGCAGAAGACAACAAACTTACATTATTTCCAACTATCATTTCACATAGTGTTTATCCCATGTATTGTGTTCATCCTCCAGGAGGAGGGTGCCTTGCAGTTGATGGAGATGAGATACTCGTGCTGCAGCACTGCTGGTTTTCTGTGAGGTAGCTCCATGACACTGCTCGAGCTGTACAAACAAAAATATCAGTGCTGTAGGACAAAATCCTCGGGTAGAAGAGCTCTGGCCTTCTGTTCCTTAGAAGTTCACAGAAGTGAAGAAAAAATTCTTGTGTTTTACAACCAAGCTTCTGAAAGTATGCCCAGGATTGTCATAGGTCCAGTTGTCTAGAATTTGCAAAAGGTCCCACTTTTAGTTTGCAAAATAAGTAATCTGATTTTCTAGTGCATGTGGCACACTGGCATCTCTCTGAAAGTCTTTCAGATTTGATGAGTCCCCCACAAGAGCTGTTGTATACTGAGTGCTTTGTAAATCTGACCATCATTTAGGTGTTTACATGAGAACAGAGCTTTGTTAAGAGTCTGGCCCCAATCACAATTTCTGGAAACAAGAAAATCTGGTTTGAAAGTGAGATTATTTTGAAAATCTGGCCTTTGGAAAATTTATTCTAAACATAAACATATTATTGATCCAAATGCTTAATGAGAAATTAACATTTGTTTTCCTGCTAAAGAAGTAATTTATAGGCAAGTTGCTTTTACAGTAGATATTTCCATTAAGGCAGCAGTGGATAAAAGATATTCCTTTCTGATGTGTTTTGGAGACCTTTTGTTAAAAGGTCAGTTCTTGACAAACAGATATCTAAATTAAGAAAAACAACAGCAATAAAAGTGTGTTGCAGCTGGTACTGAGGTACCAGGGGGATTGGTTTGAACAAATAGATGGGTCTGAACTGATTCAGATGCCTCCTTGTTTTGGCAAAAGAAAGAGCAGGCATGAAGACCAAGGGTCCATGTTAAGCAGAATCGCGTTAGGGAGGTACAATTACAACATAATTGTATCTGTAGCCTTTTACAGACATCAGACCATCTCTGTCACTGTTCAAGATCAAGCCTCTGCTGCAGTTATTACTTACTTGTGTTACTACAGTACTACTGTATATACCAGATATTTATTATAGCATCTTACACAGATGCAGGAAACCACAAAAATTTTCCAATGGACTTGCAGTAAAAGAAAGGACATTATGATTAGGTGCTGGAAAACAAGAGGACACCAGACCAGGATAAAAAACACAATACTGGAAGCCTAAATATTGTCAGATTTGGCATCATAGTAGAGGGGAGTTTGAGGGAGGACAGTCAGTGAATATTCACAAAGCCTGAGAGTTAACAGAGGAAAAGCAATGGAAAGTCTGCTTCAAACTTGGCTTGTCAAAACCTGATATAATGGACTGGTCTGGTAGGGACTGGAAATCTGTGTCTCAAGTACATGAGAAACCGTACTATGGGCAAAATCAGACTGACAGTGAGATAAGAGAATGAAGCTAACAAAGGTAAAAACAACAAAGCTAATAAGATGCCAGGAGGAAAAATGTGGTCAAAGACAATAATCTTCACCTCAGATTTTCTCCTGGCTGTGAGTAAAAAGAAAGTTCACTGGTAATCAAGGGCAGTCAAGACTGGAGGAGAGGTGTAACTATCTGAGCAAGTAGGATGCAGCTGTGCAGGAGTCTGCCAGTCTTTGGAATGAGGTACATAACAGTAGGAAAAGAGCTGTCTTGACAAAGACAGTCTTCCAGTAATGGCAAGACATTTCTGTTAAAATAAATGCTATATAAATTGCCAGTTGTAATCACAGTTGAAGTCTGCAAGCAAGAACTCTGATGCGAATGAACTGCTACAGTTTTGGTTTTCACTTACAGTTTTTAGTTATTTGTCTAAAGAAAATTTGAAAATTATTGGTTTCACTAGAATGTGTTTATTTGCAACTAAATGAAGTTTTGCCTCATGTTTTATTTTCTTATTTCCTGATTCAGGGGATAAAATCTCATATACATTATTTAATCAGCTATATAGTTCAGTGTAGATTGACTGTATTACTTTAGAATATGGTGAATGGTGTATATACTTTTTTAGGTTATCATTCTGTTTATAACATTTTTCTCTACTAATGACTTGAAACAAAACATAGTAATGGTATATAAGTAAACAAGTTTTAAATTGTTTCTTACTAGTAAAGAAAATTTTAGCCTTATGGATCTTTAGCAAATATATATAGCAAAGTTGTTTACACTTATAATTATTTCTGATCATCATGTCCTTCAGAATCTTCAAATTACAAAATTATGTCTTCTCTTGCCATGTTTGTTATTAATGGACTTCAAATTTTAAAATGTCCTGCTTTTTCAGAATTATATCAGCATTTCAACTTTAAATGAAGGTAGGTATAATTTCACAAGGAGACCCCGTTGCTGTAAAAGAGGAGATCAAAATGTAACAAATATGTTTCTTTCTTCATCCAAAGTCTCTCTATGGAAAACAAAGAGATGGTACAAGAATCTGTGCTCAAAAGAATCTGTCTGAAAGTTGTAAAAGATTTCTATGCGATGCTTCTTTCAAAGATTTAGCAAAAGCATATTAGTCTGTAATAGGCTGGAAATAAAGGAGAAAGACACTGGACAGTTAATTCCTTCAGTTCATGAAGACACATGTGTGCATGTTGCTTTTAATAACTGCAGGTGATGCATTAAGTTCGTGTTAACAAGCCTTAAGTTAGGAGTTGGAAAGGCTTTGTTTCTGAGAGGAAGAATGTCTTTGTTGTCTAGCACATTATTTGTTTTTCATCTACTAATCTTAAAATTAAAATGTGTTGCTTATCTCTTGGGAATCTTTAATATGGGAAAGAAGAGAGATGAGAATGTCCATTTAATGTGTGTTAAGAGTGAGGTCCTAATAGGTACGTAAAGCAAGAAATGAAATGGTTTTCTCTTGAGTGATAAGAAGATGGTTAAAAGTTTTTGCAGTATTTGCTTGTCTTCTTTCTTCCCCAGTCACAGTTTTCAGTAACATGCAAACAAAGCCTATATGATTCTGATGGTATGCTCTTGTTCTATAATATCCTTTTCCAGAAAGGTTTGGGAAGGCTATCTTGAGAACAAATGGGCATAGAATTGGTTTAATTGAATACATAAAGATTCTCATCTGGGAACTCTAGCTCTTCCCACTTGAGAACACCAAGTTTTACAGCTGTAGTGATTATGTTGCAAAATTTTTGACTATAAAGGGCTCACCTACATTAACATTACAGCTGGCATTAGGCATGCACTTTTGAAATTAATTTCCTGATCATCCCCACTTACCCTTCTTTGGTTTGCAGGCTACAAACAAACCAGGTTTTTTTTGGACGAAACTAAGCCAAATGACACACTCAGGAACTTGTTCTCCCTCCACCACTAGTCACGAGGTCTACAGAACTAGCCTGAAGAAAGTCTAAAGTCAAGTCTCATGAAATGCAGATTGTGGATATTGGGTGCTCTTTCACTCTGCAGAGCCATTCCTGTTGCACAGCACAGTGTAGATAAAGACCATATTCCTGCTGACTAATGAACTCTAGACTCTTGAAAGTGCAGTTGTGTAACAGTACTCAATGAACCTGCAGGAGGGGAAGAGCATTTCCATGCCAAATGAGAACCTATCTTATTTAGCTTATTTTGTTTCCAAAGAGTAGAAATACCCTCAGGAAGTTACTCAAAACAAGGCTGCCAAGAGCAAGCAATGTGGAGCTCAGAAAAATGCGTTGATTCAGGGGAAAATTGGGAAAATTTCCACTGCGTAGCCATGTTCAAGCCTGTGTCTGGGAGAATGGCCCTGTTCACATTCAGGCTCACGTGAATCTGAGTTTTACAACCTGTTGATCTTAGGGTGGGTAGTGTTGAAAAGAAGCTGAGGAGATTTTTTAGAGAGGTGAATAGCATTCCCTTGTTTAGTTTGAAGCCAGCACTCTAGTTTGGGATACTGAATGTAAAGGCTGATCCTTGAAGGTCTAGAATAGATGTGTTTGAGAGAAGTTCCAGGTAAATACTTTCCATGAGAAAGTCCTGAACTGAGGTGAACAGTAATTTTCTTCTGAGGTAATACTTCATTAAGAGGCAGAAGATGAAGTCTCTTCTGATTCCCAAGAGCTCAAGCAGCAGAAATAGACACTTGTGAAGCTTGCTGTTGAATTTACGTGGTGTATGTCTGTGTCAGTTGGCTTCTGTTCACTTTCTTATCTGTAGAGAGCACTGATCACTGCCCAGAAATACCAACATCCCATGCTCCACCACTACCTAAGCCTAAGCCTAAACCTAAAAAAGCTCCGCTACCACCAAAAAATGCCATTGCTGCTTCCACCACTACCAGCCATAAGGGTAACGAAGCACCTCATGCTAAAAAAAAGGGAAAGGCTCCTGCTAAGCAGCCTCCTCTCCCGCCGCCCAAGCCAGCAGGTGCCAGTGCAAGTCGAGAAGCTGGTGAGTACTGCCCATGCAGTGCAGTTATGGTGGGTGCATGTGCATGGGGCTGATTGGCTTGGTCTTACGGTGACTTGTGCCTTCGTACCTAGCAGTGTTACTGAAGGGCATGCTGTGGGTGTTTGGAGAGAGCTTCCTGATGGGTTCTGCTGGCCACAAACACCCCTGACAGCACACAGACCCCCTCACTGTTTAATGAACCTACATACAACACCGAGCACATCAGAGACAACATTGAATTCCCAGCTCAAGTGTGAAAGCTGGCAAAAAAATGACCCAGGGAATCAGCTCAAGAATCAGCAGGGATGAAGGTGACTTCTGAAACCAAGCATGAGTTACCCCTAAGTAAAACTAATTTGGTATTGCTATGACTTTCTACTGGAAGTATCAACAATTCCACTTAATTTGACAATATTACAAGATCACAAAGAAGTAAAGAATAAAACCATGAAGACTTCTTAAAAGACTGTTGAATAGCAGTTGGTTTAGCTGAAAAAAACATTAAAAATTACAACCAGGCTTCCCTGAGGTGCTGTGATTCTAAGTACATACTGGAAATGGAAAATATCGATCAGACACACAGCACATGTGTTTATCACCCCACTATTACATCAAAATTCAGCAGTGATGCAAGGTTAAAGATTATAGGTGGATGTTCTTAAGGTCCTGATCATGAGTATGAATGGTTGCAGTGTAGACAATGACCAAAATTAAAACATCCACACATAATTTGAACGCAAGCAGCATTGTGATGAATGGGCTCCATTTATGTATTGGCAAACTTATACAAGCCTTGTGTTTTCAATCTCTGTCTGTCTTTCAAGCCCTCCAGTCTCTCCAGTTTTCTCTGCAAGTATTTCTCTTCACAGCTTGTACATTTTGGCACATTTTGTATTTAGCATACAGAAGAGGACTGTTTGAAAACATTGCGAGACTTCTAGAATTACAATAATAACTTTGCCATAAAATATCCATTAACTTGGTATTAACTGTCCCTACTACATCAGACGACTACAAGAATAAACATTTTGAAAGTCCAGAATTTGCTGCCTGTATTTCACATGCAGCTGGAAAACTCAGCTCTTCCTAGGTGAAACAGCCTTGTAACAGCAGACCTTTCAGAAATAAAACAATCCATCACATAAAGAAATTATTATACCAGTGGTTGATTACAAGCTTTTAGTTACCTGACTTTTTAGATTAAAATACATTCAAGTTCCAGATTTGTTTTCTATTAGCTTTGCTGAAATGTCATGCAATGCTTGGAGACCATAAAGATGTAAAATATATCCATATCTATCCCTTATTCTACTGGTAATTTCTTCCAACATTAAAAATACATTGTATTCATTCAAAGTGGGGCAGTGTTTAATAAGTAGAGCTGGTTTGGAACACTATTAGTACAAGGGGTTTATCAGATCCCCATGAAAGTGAACACATGATGCAGCCAGTGATCATGAAGGAGGAGAGGAATATGAGTAATAGCTGAGCCATGGCTCTCCTGAGGGCAACACAGCAGGCTTCCATACTGAAATACTGGAAATGGGAGAATGGGACTTAAATGTAGGCATGGATGTAAGCCAAAAGGCAAACAACAGCTATTAAATTTTTCATTTAATCAGAATACAAATCTTATATTGAAAAAGAGGCATGACAGAAAATTGTCAGCCAGCCCAGTCAAAAATAACAATAGCAATAGCACTTTTGACCCATGTGGACACGTAGGCGGGGGTTTCTGTGGGAGAAATCTTTTAAGTTTCTCTATCTAATTGCAGGTTCGGAAAGAAATGTAAGGCTTTTTACAATGGAAACATGTTTTTGACATTTTCCCAGCCTCAATTGTGTGGCCATATATCTGTATTATGCTGCAGTTCCTAAGTGTAAGCATGTAACTGGTTCTGTTGACCTCCAGCCTGCATTGAAGTGGACCAGAACCAGAGCCTTTTCTTTCTGCCATCCACCTACTCAGTAAGATTTCTGTTAAATAATATGCAGGTTGGAACTACCACCTATTTCTACTGTAATTATAAACTTCTGCCTATACCATTTTTCTGCCCAATTTTGTTTTGCATGTAAATTGAGTGATTTGTACCTGATGTGGAAAGATGAGTGCAGTATCAGTAGATTCAGGACAGTGTGCTTTACAGCCACCTGGGAGCACAGAGAGGAGCATGGATTTGCCTGAAGTTTCTATGAGATTTTTCAGATGTACTGAAAGCTTCACAGCACTCTAAATGTTTCTAAACCATAACAGCTAGAGAAAAGAACGGTAAAATGTATCTTTTGAATTAGGTTCCATCTCCTTGGAGAACAGTCTCACTGTGAAAACTGTTTTTATATTGTGAACTTATTATGGCCAGTATCTGCGCTTTGATTCTCTCCCAGTCTGCTGGGGAGTTGTTTTTATTTAAATGCTTTTAAGTAAAGTAGGCTTTTCAGCAGATTTCTGTTACAGTTTTCTGTTTTACTCCATAAGCTTAGCCAGAAGGCTGCTATGTAACTTAATATTGCTTTCATTTTTTCTCTGGAAATTAATGAATTTTTACTCCATCAGAAGTATTTGACTCAGATGCATTTTGATGAAAAGGATTGAACCATTAGTTGGTTATCATTTTTATTACTTTTTAAATGAAAGTAAGAAGTTTGAAGCTCTCATCTCAGCTGATGGGTACATTAACACAGCAATCCAAAATGTGGCTGGAATGCACATGGAAATGCAGGCTAGCTGAAATCTCTGGTCAGACTCATTATACATATATGCTTCAGTATTGTGAGTATCACAGGATTAAACATCCAGCTTGTACAGCCGCTGTCAAAACCTTGTTTCACTATGTTTTCAGCACTGCCTGAGTTGGTCACTGGTAAGATGAATAAAGGAGGCCTTCAGTGCCTCCTCCCTTCTGGAGGTCATTTCTGCAGAGTGACAGCAGTGGTTTCTGCCTCTCTTTTATGGACAGACACAGCTGGACTTGAAAGTACACCTTGTTTTGCTGCCCCTCTGCTGTTTGCCATTAAGTAGGAGAATGCAAATAGTTACAATAACATTGTGCAAGGTAATTGACTGATACTCAGTAACAGTCCTCAGATGGTCATTGAAAAGCATAAGGAAAATCACAGGGATTTCACAGTGATCAGACCAAAAATTCACATAGTAGAAAAGGTCAGGCAGTTTTCTCTGCCAGGTGTAATGGGCCAATGCTCAAAACAAACTCTTACCCATTTGTAAGGTAGGTCCTCTCTGCTGTTCTTAGGCAAATATTCATCACTTGAGTGTCTCCCACACAAAGGTGAAATTGGAACTGCAATATTTAATTATCTCAAGTATTTACATGAAATGTTGTAGAAGTATCAAGTGTATTTTTTTCATTTTTTAAAGACCAGCACAACTCAATCCATGCAGAAAATACAGTGCAAAAATCATATAATTGCAAGACTGTAAAATGCCTTTTATTTTCTTGTTTTAGCTGGTTCCTCTCATGCAAAAAAACTACCAGTCTCCAAGTCTTCTTCATCACCATCTCCTTCATCCACATCATCTCATCCCAAAGCCTCTAAGGAGACTTCCAGCAAATCTGGCACATCAGGGACTACCAGGGGCAAGAAAAAACCTGGGAAACAGTCAGCCCCACGAACAGCACCAGATGGGGCTGCTTCTTCCCCCTCAGGTGCGACAGCCAACAGTTCACAAGTGAAGGCAGAAAAGCCCAAGCCTGAGCAAACTTCCATAGTCATTTTTGAAATGGAGAATGCAGACCAGTCCAGCAAGCTTGTTGTGCCCCCTCCTCCCACCGCTGCCCCTCCTCCACCTCCACTTCCACCTCCTTTTCCTGCTGCAGCTAGTCAGCCTACTGGCCCCTCAGATGCCCAAGATGTGTCAGACAGCTGTGTGGCAGGGCCACACAGCCCTGGGCCAGACACAAAGCCTCTTCTCCAGACTGAGCGTGGCACAGACAAGAGTCTGAGCAGTACAGCCCTGGGCAGCGCTCCAGATGCCGGAGGAGAAGACACAGAAAGGTGAGACAGTATGGCAGTATGGCTGTCCTGGGGGAGCATTAAGGCCACAGCTGGGGAAGCCACATTTCTTTGCTCTGTAGGCACGTAGGGATCCCTTCTGCTTCTTCAGCTGACTGGGAGCAGCTTGTGTTGCAGCCCAGCACAGTTTGTTCCTTCCCAGTGCCTTTGAGCCTTTCACTTGCAGTCCCTCTTGTTTCCCCAGAAACACGTTGCTCATGACCTGGCTCTTACTTCATTGTGTGGCTGGCACCGGGGTCAGCCGTGCAGCTCAAAGCTGGTGACACTTGTGTTTCTCTCTCATAAAAGCAAACAAGAAATGATGCTGAGTTATAAGGGGGTTCTTTTCTGTAGATGTCTTTTTTTTTCTGTAGATGCCATTAAGTATCTCACTGCTAAAGTTCTCAATTCAATAGCTGAATTTGAACACTTGAAAATGAGGGTTTCAGGCTTCAATTAGTAGATGTTTGGGTTTTTACTGCCTAGTAACTTGTCTAAATCTCAGGTACTGCAAAAACTGGTAAAGAGAAAAGTCGTAATTGCATTTTTTAAGTGAAGTAGTTGGCAGAATAATGAAACTGGCTTATTAATTTGTCTTTTCCCTGCCACAAAAATCAGCATCTCTTATATAAATCCAGGAGGGCTTAGTCTAGATGCCAGTAGCCTAGACACCTTCCTTTAAATTCTTGCTGGTATATCTGTTGCCAGCTCTACATTCCAGAGCTGCATTTCCCCTTGCTCTAACTTTCTTTTACGTAAAGATTTTCCCAAGGCAAAGGACAATCTGCTGTTGATCCCCATGTTCATCAGTGATGAGCATGAACATTTTGAACTCAACTGCAGTGAAACTGTATTTACAATAAATAGGGTTGGACTTCCAGAACAGGAAACTTTGCACTCCCATCTACTCTCAAACTTGCTCCTCTCACCCCCAGCTTTATCAACTGTTTTGTCTCTCAGTCCCACCTCACAAGAAATAAAAACCAATTAGTATTTGCCTTAATCAAGTCTCTTTAGCATATCATTCCAGATCGTTTGCGTCCTTTTCCTAAGACACATGCATAGTTGCATATACATATCTGCATATGTTAAAAATGTCTTATATACTTATGTTTTTTTACAAAGGAATTACTTTGATTAACAGAACTTTTATTTTCATCCTTGCATATTCAATCGCTTCTCATTTGTTTTCTGTTCTGCTTGCTTTAATGTGTCACCCTATCTGCTCATGAAAAAACAGTTTGGCTACCAAAGAAGACCAAGAAGGGGAGGCTCCAGATCAAGCATTCTCTGAGCTAGTGGAGGAGGCTTCTGATGCTGCTGCCCCTCCAGAGAGTGAAAGCAGCAGAGAGAGCCATGGCAGTGACTCGGATTCGGATGGGCCAATCCTGTACACAGATGATGACGATGATGATGATGAGGAGAATGCAAGTACTGAAAGTAAGCATCCTGCCCAGAAGCTGTAGGCTGCCTTTCACAGATTGCATTTTGTGAGCATGCCTGACCCATGCCAGTGTGAGGCAGAGAGAGGAATGGCTGCAGGGAATGCTTTTAGAGGATTTAGCATTTTGTCACTACTGAGAAATGAGTGTCCTGCTTCTCCCAGGCAATCACAATCACAAATGTGCTGGGGCCTGTGCATGGGTGAAAGCAGATCAGTCATTGCATGGAGGAGAGTGGAGGTGGGAGGAACAGGCTCAGGAGGACATCAGGGTGGAATAAGGCCTCCACCTTAGGACATCTCAAGCCATTCATTTGGCTTGCCCACATCATGAGTCCCTTGTGGGAGTTGCAGGTGTGATGGATGACAAAGGAAGCCCATCAGTCAGCAGCTTCACTGTCTGAAAGTCACTTGTTCCTCTTTGATCAGGCTGTTTTAAGCATTGGAACAACTTTTGCAGACAGAACAGCTAAATGTAATCTACTGTGATTACAGTAGATTACATTTAAGTTTTACAGCTTTGAAATTTCATCTGGGGTCATAACTCTATCATCACCCTTACTGGGCAGAAGCCCTATCTGCTGAAGGGGTTGTCCTGCCCCTGTTCTTTCCTGCTCCCAGCTGTTCTTTCCTTAGGCTAGAGTTCATGCTTATCTTTGCAGGAGCAGCTGTTGTTGAGCTGATTTTCAATAGAATTTAGGTTCCCTGATCCAGCTCACCCAAAGGCTTCTCCTTTGCTTGGGCAAAGAAAGTGTCAGCAGGAAAGAAAGCGGGCTGTCAGGAGTGGGAAGGAGGGCAGCCATCCCTCTACCTCCTCCAGGGTGGCCTTATGTCAGTATGAAATCACCATCAAACCATGGTTAGAGAGCCTTCCTCACAGCTTTTTTGGAGGAGGTGCTTCACTGTGCTCATCAAAGAAGGCCTGAACACCAAGATCCATGTACCAAAGTGGCATGAGGCAAAATGAACATGTGGGGGTTTTTTTATCTTGGCCACTGGTGCAGGAGAAGGTGAAGTGCCAGGTAGCTCAAGAGGCTGAAGTCTTCTACAGTGCTGGGCTGGGTTTGAATACAACCTGAAGTGGTAGGAACCAAGAGTCCATGTGTTCACAGTGTGTTACAAGAAGTGAACTGGGAGCCTGTTTCTTACCAAACTGCCTTACACAGTAATAATCTGCCAACCCAGGGCATATGTAGCCCACCTCAATCAGAATATCAAGACACAAGGGAAATACTATAAAGGCTGTGAAAAATGCCCTTCCTTCCACAGCTGACTGAAGCTAATGCTGGCCAAGCTGCAAAGCCCTTGTCCCTACAGTGTCAGTTTTATGGAGAACTGATTGTTTCAGTGTCTATGGGTTCCTGCCTAGGTTACTTCACGAGTGCTCAGAGCACTTTTCTAAGCTATATTTTTTGTTTTAATTTACAAATAACTTAGAGATGGAAAGCACTATTAAAGAACTAAGTGATAATTGATTGAAAAAAAATTTGAAAGAATGAGGGAAATGATGATAGAATGAGACTAAACCATTTATGGCTGAAGAAAAAGACCAGCAGGTTGCTAAATATACTAAGCAGATAAATAAGCCAACCTGTAATGTATTAGACTTCAAAGACATTTTAGTGTAAATTTGTCATTTTTATCCTATCACTTCACAGATGACAAGTGATGTTTGTATCAGTTTGGCTGGTAGCTTTTTCCTCCAAGCCATTTAGCTTTTTATTTTGATGAACTGAGCTAAATTTTTTCTTTTGATGTTAATTAAAATTCCTCTTCTGCATGTGGGAACAAGGTTGCTTTGGGGAGGTATTAAAGTTCTTAGAGTTTGTGTCTGTAACCTGAGCATGAATGAACTAAATCTACACTACTCCTCCTTTCCTCAGGCTCTTTGGCAAGTAAAATTCGTCGTAGGGATACTCTTGCTATCAAACTTGGCAACAGACCATCTAAGAAAGAGCTAGAAGACAAAAACATCTTGCAGCGTACATCCGAAGAGGAGAGGCAGGAAATCAGACATCAGATTGGAACAAAGCTAGTGAGGTATCAGTCGCAGGGTAAATGTGGTTTCACTGGGTGGAGGTGGAGAAAGAGAATTAAGAACACTGAGTTAATGTTTTTAATGCAGCCCAATATGTGCTGCAGGATCTTTGTGATACATGACTGTCTGGAAAATGGTGTTTTTATTTTTCACAAAACTTTAAACTGTAATAGATTTTTTTGTCCTGCAAGAAACAAAATCTAAGAGCTCTTGGGGTTTTGGGTACTTTGGTTAAAAAAAGGGAAGAAGAGGAAGAGGGTAAGAATGAGTCCACAATTATCAATTTCCATGGTCCAGGTTCTTTCTCAAATTTAGGAGAACTACCACTTGTATGCCCATCTCAAACAGAGCAGTAGTTCCTGACCCATAGAACATGCCTGTGCACGTTGTCCCTTCTGACCCTTCTCCTCTTCCCCTGGCTCTCCAAGTCCTTCATTATCATATGTTGATTCCAGCAGAAGAAGTTGAGCTGGTCAGTGTTTAATGTTTTACTGTGCCCACCTCTGAGGCACATCTTTCTCAAGCTGTTAAACTGCTGTGTGATATATGTTACTTTCTCCTTCTGGACTTGAGAACATTGCATTAAAAAAACTCACTTGCCTTTTACAGGTTTAAAATAAAAAAACCTTCATGTTTATTTTGGCTTTTGTGGTCTCTGAGAATAGACTACAGCATGCCTGTATTTTGCTAGACCTGTCTTTGTTTCTGTTTGGCTCAGGAATATTGTCCAGATTTGGAGGATGTCCTGTGTTTGTTGGAGTTTTCCAGATATTAGGGTAGCCCAGTCTGTTCTGCTCCAACACAGAGTACACAGCTCTGCATCAACACCCAGAAGATGAGCAGAGTTGCTCTGTGAACTGGGTGTCTGGCCAAGGCAGCTATTTCATTACTGAACTCTAAGAGTGATACTCCTACTGTGTAGAGCCCAAGGGTCATTTTTCTTCTGCTAATAAAGAGGCATGGTTGTTATCACCGCTTTCTTGAAGAAATCCCAGCTCTGGTGATTACATCCTGCTTGTCAGTCCTCCCTTGGGGGCTGGAACTGCAGAAGCTGCTTTGTGGGTTCTGCTGGAGATCTGAAAGGCAACACCCACAGCTCAGCTTTGGTGGCAGGAGACAATATTTGTGTGTATCATACCCAAAATCATATACAAGTTTGATGCCAGTTTCTTAAAACTTCCTGGCATGGCAGTCAGCACCTGGCAGCATGGAGGTCTGGTGGAAAATCTGTTCCCACAGCTTAGTCAGCATTGAGTCAGGTCCCCACCTGGGACTTCTTACAGCTGGGACTGGTCACCAGTGGTAAGCCTGCCACTTCTCTGGGACAAATCTGTAAGTCCAGGAGTGATTTGAATTGGATGAGTGTCATGAGACTAAGTCTGTAGTCAACTGTGTGAGTTGATGAACAGAGATACATCTATCTTGAACACACCTGCAAAGTAAGTTTTGCTGCTGAAATTATTCTTGCTTCTTTCCTTAAGTGAACAAGTGGACTCGTTTAGTAACACCATAGAGACAACATCAATCATGTTCTCCCCAGTACAAACCAGAAAATTAATATCTAAGTTTGGGGTGTTTTGTAATGGCAAAAAATAAAATAAATAAAATTTTGTCATATGTAGGTAACTAAATAAAATTAGGTTTCAGGTAAAGCTCCCAGTTGTATTGTACTTACAAATTAATAAGTAGTGAACAGCTTATGGGTTTTGTTGTTTTTGGATTTTAAAAAACTTCAGTAAGGCTTAAAAATATCAAAAATACCAAAATTCATTCCAAATGTCTGAGAATAATCTAACAATTGCACAACCAATTATAATGATGGTGCTTGGCAACAAAGAAGGTTATAAATTCATTCAATATACCTGGGAGGACTTTAATTTTGCTGGTAAAAATTCTGTAATTTTATTCAGGTGTCAGTTATTCATGTGTTCAAATGGCAATGCTACGTCTTTTAAAACAAATGGCTGCTCTGGTTACATGAGTAGTTATTGTAACTGCCTTGAAATTACTTCCAAAAATTACATCTTTTAAGCTGTATTACGAATCCTAGTGTGTCATTTAGATCTTGTTTTTAAATCAGTCACTTAATTTGTTCTCACAGGAGACTTAGCCAGAGGCCCACAACTGAAGAGCTGGAGCAAAGAAACATCCTGAAGCGTAAGTATTTCATTCGGGTTCGTGTAGTATTTGCTTAGAAAGGGAGCATATGTTGGACTCATATGGAAGCCCATCATTGTTGCTCCAGTATTAGAACCATAACTAGAGAGAAATGATGTTCTAGAATATAATGTGTCAACACTTGATTTATATGCTATCCTGTAATTGTAGCTTTGAAAATTCCATATATTCAGTATGCCAGATTTTGCTTGTTACAATCTCACTTCTTGAAGCTTGTCCCAAAGACCAGGAATTATTTAGATGCCCTTTAGAAATAGCTCTAGGCTGGTTAACCTTCCACCTGATTTTCATTTGGAGGAGGAGGAGAAAGGAGTATCAGTAGGAGGTGAAGGTGGGATGTAAGGGCAGAGGGTAGAAGGAGGAATAGAAAGAGGAAAGGCAAAGCGTTCAGCAGAAAGTCAGTGAATATATGCCAACTACTTCAGCATGCTGGCCTTCATATTCATTTCTGTCATAAATGTCTTCTGTACTGAAATCTGCATGTGGTTCTCACTTCCCATTGAGTAAATCCTTCCTCACATCCCCGCTGAAAAAAAGTCTGTAATTCAAATAGTCAGGGACAGAGGAATTACATTCGGTGTTTACCCTTTATGCCTATTCTGCCATTTACTTATGTTGCTTCTATTTTTTGGCTGGCAAACTTTTCAGAAGAAGCATTGCTTTGTCTTCCTTTATGAATCTTTCCGTAATAAAGATGTTGCCTAAACACACAGTTCAACAGTTGCCATGCCCAGCTCCACCTAGTCCTGCGTTCATCTTTCAGAGGTAGCTAGTACTTGATGGATAAGCAGAAGAAATAAATGAAGAAGAGGTACTTGATAGCAATAAATAAAAAATCAGACAAATAGCAAACAAAAAAACTCTTCAGGCGAGAGAACTTCTCACACTTGATCAAAGAGTTGGTATAATGCTGTTATTTCCAGCAATTGTTCAGTAAAGTTGGAGCTCATCTGTGTAAACCTGGTGTCAGCCCTGATGTGTAGCATGCTGATGGGAAGGGAAGAAAAGAAAATGGGATGTTTACCTAACAGCATCCATGGACTGATGACTGTCACTTGCTCAGGCTAGCAAATTGGGGAGAGGGCAATTACTGGCTTTCAGGCAAACCATCCTGATAATAAAATGCTAATAAAATCTTACCACTGTTGTATGAGTTCTCAAATGCCAAATAGTGCCATGTCTTACTGAAAAGGGAAGGCACAGTTCACAGTTCATGCTTGCACAGGAGAGGGATCAGGGGACTCCTGTCCAGCACATAATGTGAATAGACTTTCTAAAACTGGAATTTCCAAACCTATAAACTTGATAGCTAAAGATAAAATTGGAAATAAGAACTTTTTTTATATATGACAAACTGCTAACACTGGGCTATCTGAGAAAGGTAAACCCAAAACATCTTTGGTTGGCGAGAATATGGTCACTGAGCTGGGAGCACCAGCTGGACTCCCTTATTGCCCTTTCTCACTTATCTCGAGGTAACCAACCCAGCAGCAAACCTGTGATGTATTTAATATCCCTTTTGCCAGTGTTTATTCCATTCACTGGTTCTGCAATAAGTAGCTCAAGACTGGAAAGCAGTTAATAGATTTCCTCTCCTGTTTCAACTTGTTTACTTTAAGCTTTTGGCAGCGCACCAGGCTTTGCACTCAGTGCCTCCTGCCATCCTCCCCTGCTGCTGCTGGGGGGTGTCTTAAAGAGGCCAGGGAGAGCCAAAAACAAAGGCTGGGAAGCAGAATTGTAAATCACAAAAAATCACAGAGACCCTGGTGAGCTCATGGAGGAACTGCTATTTGCTTACTTCTAAGATATAGAATATTTCAAGCTGAAAGTGATCTATAAAAACCAAAGCCAACCAAAAGCAAGACAGGGTTGTGATGACAGTCTGACTCAGAGTTCATTCAGGATACCTTTTCTCTCTGAGCTGTAAGGCACTTATATTGTACATCAAAATTATTGCCATTCCTTCCTGTGGATCATTTGAAAATGTTTACACATCCTAAATGCCTTTGCTGGTGTAGAAAGCTTTTGTGAGTAAGTGATTTCTTTCATAAAGTTTCCTTCCTCGTATTTTTAAGCAGTGGATGGGGAGAAGGAGTTATACTATTGTGTGTATGTAAACTGCAGCTAAGGGGATGTATTGTTTTGAGTAATATTTATCAGACTTTGAGGTTGCATTAAGTGATAAAGGTCCAAATGTTTACTTCAGGATAAAGTTCAGCCCAAATCTTTTAAGAGGTTCAGAAAAAAATCCCTATTTTTTAATTTTTTCGTATTTCCAGTTAGTGAGGAAGTCTGTTTTGCAAGAAGCTTTGTTTTGATAATATTTCCAGATAAACCAATTACTGAAAATCCTGTTTCCAAGTACAATCACAAGACATTGCAGGCATATTTGTATAAAAACTGTTTGGATAAAACTACCCAGACTTCTGAGACTTCCCACACTAAAACAAAGTTACGATAACTCAAGAGTCCACTTGAAGGAATAGATAAAGCCCTGTGTCTTTTATAAAGGCAGGCTTCTTGTACACTGGCTTTGAACCAATAGTATTTATAGTATTGCATTATGGCAAAGAAACTTTTTAGTCTTCCAAGAATTTCAGATTAAGTTAACTATATTTTTTTCTGTATTCCACTGTACTTCTTGTACAGTGCACCTGCATGCCTGCCAGTAATGACTTTGTTAAAAATAGGGTTTAGCTCTCGATGCTTGTTAAGGAATATTCATGGTTATCTTTGCTTGTAAAACCAGGAAAGAGAAACTGCTTTGTGCGTTTCAGAGCACTGCAAGAAGCAAGTGCTTTGTTTGTCTTTTCTTTCTCTTTCCTTAGCAAGCCCACAGAGAAGTCTAAACATAGCTAATCCCATAGGGACACAATGGAAAGTTCAGTTTTATACTCCAGGAGTACTTTTTGGTCAAGAAGGGGGCAGTCCTCAGGCAGGACAATTTGTCTCTTCTCTTTTCCCCTTCTGCTACAAAACAAATGTTCCCACAGAACAGAAGGTAACCAGATTTAATGTGGCACAATTTGCAGGAGCAATAATGTGTAGATGACAGGGAAGTTGCTTGTTTGGCTCTGACTGGCGGACTATTTAACTTGACAGCCACAATAATTGATGCTAAACAAAATTGTTTTGATCAGGAGTCAAATGCCAGTTTGACCTCCTAGGAATTGCAAGCAGGGAAGAAGGGAAGCCATAGTTTTGCTGGGATCTAATCAGAGACTTCTGCAAGCAAAGGGCACTCACTGAGCTGGTTTTTTGCCAGTAGGGCAGCAGCAGGACATCTGAGGAGGGGACTTGCCACTGAGAACACTGTGTTTATATTTTCTCTCTTCACATCACACAGATTAGATCTGCTTTTAAGGTGGAAAGCAGTCATGAGTGTGTTCCTGTGCATTAATGTGTTCCTGTTTGGCCAAGTGAGTCAGTTCATACCTGCAGCCAAGTCTTGGCCCTCTGGCTGGAATTTTCCACAACACCTACAGGAATCAGGAGCACCAGACCCATTATTTTTAGCACCACACATCTTCTTAACTCCCTACAGCAACTTTGAAAACGTTTACCTTAAAAGACCAAAAACACACTGTAGTTTTTACTGTTTGTAGGAATTGGTATCCAGGCAGTGTTTCTGTAGCACCAGGCTTAAAGCAAGACTCTGCCCAGCAGAGGTGGGAAATTGGTGCTTTAGGTACAAGTCAGTGCCAGAGACAGGGGCCCCATGTGCCAAACAGCAGGTTCAGTATATTAGTAGCAGCCACAAGATTTCATTCCATTTCCTTTATCTCTTGAGTTTTATTCCTAGAAGTAAACCAACTTGAATGTATAAAACACAGAAGTAAACCAACTTGAATGTATAAAACACATCCTGTCCCCAACCTCTCATGCAGAAGACTTTCTGCTCCCCATGGGTTTGATCCCTTCCTGCTTTCCCCAGGATTTTAGGAAGATCCTGGTGCCTCCTGTTGGTTTGTCCTCCAGAAGATAGCCTGCCCCAAGGGGTGCCCAGACCCTCTGCTCAGTCACTAAGATATTTGCCCTTTTGGGGGGGGTTTCCCTTGTCCAGCCATCCCAATGAGCAGTCATCTGCTCTCCACATGGATGTGGCATCACAGCTTGGGCTAGGAAGCTAACCTTCAACCTTCTTAAATGTCTAGAGCAAGTTTTTTAGGTATTTTATCTTCTCCCAAAAATACAGAGAAACAGTATTTCAGGTGGCCATGCTGTTGGTAGTTCTCTTAAAGTATGTATTAAGCAGCATGAGCCCCTGTTTCTTACATGAAGCATCTTGTTGCTGCTTCTTAGGAGACACTGTGGTGTAGATAATGAAGAAATGCCAAGATATGAATAATGCACAGCATATTTTACAAACTAAAGTAAGAAAAGGGCAGTACAGTGATGTATACATTCAGCTGCCTTTTTTCCTGCTATGTCTGCTACTGGAGATTGTCCGAGGTAGGACTTAAGCAATTCCATTCATGAGGGGACAAAATTTTTCATGTCAGATGATTCCCAAGTGAATGGAAGCCCAAAGTAATAGTTTGTGTTTAATTACCTCAGCTACTGTGTGTATTGATTGCAAAGACAGGATGTTTAAACAAAAGCCTACAGATGATTTATCTATCCTAAAACAGCTAGAGATATTTTGATTTTTTTAGGTGAGGATATTATGAGATGAGTTGGCTGTATCCAGAACAAATTAATTTCTTTAAATTTATAGTTAGCCTTGAACTGTAATGCAGAGTCTGTAATCCCCAACCATGAATAAAACAGGATCAGAATTTTATGTGTTTCTCTAGGTGGGATATTTCAGCCACAAAACTTGGCATATAACCATCAGAGTTGGACTGAAATTGCAAATATTACCCCTCAAATCATACATCAATTTAAAAATGTGCTGAGCCCACAAGAACGTTTTTCTAAGTATGCCTTCCACTGGCAGTCAAGAAATCAAGTTTGGTTAGAAGAGATATTTGTTAAAAGAAAATTGTTTCACTCATATGCCCAAATACTTTCTAAAAATGGACACCATTTTCTGCTGTACTGGTTCATTTGGTCCAGCCAGTGGCCCTTAACCAAGAGGGCTTGAGTGTTGGATCATATGCCCCCATTATAATACCAGAAAAAAAATTTAAATAATAAAACCAATTTGCTAACAAATGGCAGTGGAATTTGGTTTTTGAAACCAAATGTCATTGATTCATATCTTGAAGCAGTAGAAGAAACTTGGGTAATTCAAATACTCAGAGCAAACTTTTCACTTGGCATTTATAAATTAGACTCTTATTCTAAAATCAGTGTTGGAAATAAAAGCAAAAGTGATTGTGATGTTAGAATAAGTAATTGAAATATCAGTCAATTCTTTCAGGGTACTTGCTTGCTGGTACACAGAAAAGAAATGACAGGCACCTTCTCTTTGCTGTGCTCGTGACCCACAGTTGACTTGAGATGTCTACAGAATCAGGGGAAATGCGGATAGGGAAAAGAATGAGAGCATACAAAAGCCATAAAGCAGACAACTCATGCGGCATCATCCAGAAATATGAGGAAACATGAGCCAGGACTTGGAGTTCTGAAGCTTTCAACCAAGAGAAATACAGTATGTGCAGTTATAATACTTAAATATTCACTCCTTTTTATCTCTTCTGAAAACAGAGAAGAATGAAGAAGAGGAACAGGAAGCCAAAAGAGAAATAAAACGTAGACTCAGTAGAAAGGTGATGATGTGCTTTTTTGTATTGTATATTTTCATACATAGAATTATCTTTCATAAGAATCTAAAAATTGGTGTATAGACATTGCTGCAAATGTCCCTCAGTTGTTTTCCCAGATTAGAAATCTGCTTAAAAAGCAGTACAAACCAAGTCCATGCTGGGAGAAACCCCATCCTGTCCAGTTCCCCACACCTGGAGAAGCATACTGAGTCTGGCCATATTGGTGTTTGTAAGTAGGGGACATAAGTGACACATTTCCTTTGTAGCATTACCACCCCTGTCACGTATGATCAAGAGCAGCCATACCTGTAGATCCACTCTTCCCTAGAGCAGTGGAGAGGGCAGCAAAACAATGTGGCCTCTTTGAAATCCCTTCAGTGCTCTTCTAACCACATCAGTGGTCTTAGCTTCTGCAGGTGGGATCATGCTCTTTGTCCCTGGAAACGGGAGCAGTTACAGATCTGTTCTGGGAGAGGATGGGAGGAGTTTTCATAAGTATCCCTGGTCTGCCCATCTCTGCAAAAATACAGTTTCCTTAATATGATCATCCTTAGTTAATTAAAGTGAATATTATTTGAGGTGACTGAAACAATTTGGCATCCTAATGACCCCTAGGTGATCAAACCCAGGGTTTTTTGTTAGGCAGATACTTATAAATCTCACGTATTTTGGCATTACAGTTTTAACACAGTATAACCATTAATACAAATGGCCTAGTGGGATAGTGACAGTTGCAAAGTCACAATTAATATTCCAGGGATAACTGTCATGATTCTCTGTGACCTGCCCGACAAAGACTATTTTTATAATTGAAGAAATCAGGTTAGGCTGCCTCCCCATTCCTGCACAGCACTCCCAGGATGGTGCCTTTTTTTAGACACCTGAAAGTGACCCTATTTAGAAATACCATTAAAGTTCTCTTGAGATTACATCATACCCTCCTCTTGTATTTTATTTCATCTTATTAAGCATACTATTTTCTGCCTCCCGCTTACAGCTCAGTCTGAGGCCTACAGTGGCTGAACTTCAAGCAAGAAGAATCCTTCGATTTAACGAGTACGTGGAGGTCACGGAATCTCCGGATTACGACCGACGTGCTGACAAGCCTTGGGCCAGGTTAACTCCTGCAGACAAGGCAAGGGACAAGTGTAGATTATAAGAAAATGCTTTCATCTGTCGCTTCTGGGAAGCTTTCCTCTGGTTTACATTCTCTTGATGCCAGCATCACGAATGACATCTGCTGGTGACAGCAAGATTGTCATGGTACTACCGTGCATCTACTGATTGCAGCTAAGAAAACCCACTCAGGTGTCGGTTAAGAGCGTATTTTCCACCTCCATTCAGTTTGGGACAGAATTTCTAATTTTTTTTTCTCTAATTTTTAAATCCTTGCTAAAACAGATAAATGTTTACCAAAGGTGGCCCTGATCTGTGGGAATTCAGGCAGGGGTTTGCAGGCAGAACTCTGTGTCACTGCTACCAAGAGTTGCTTTTGCCACTCATTTGAATGAACAAAGGTAGAGGCTGCTCCATCCTCCTCAAGGTTCTTGACCATAACCACCAGTGCAGGAACTGACCACGTGCGTGCAGCGCACTTTCTTGGGAAGTTTGCCCCTAGCATCCTAACAGTTAATATAGCTCTGCTGCTTGACTACAAAGAATGAGACAAATGATCCAGTCATTCTCCTTTTAAAAAAATAGCAGTCAAAGATTATCATAAAGTACTCTTCCATTTCCCTCCTATACTACTTAATGAAAGGAGAGCTGTAAGATTCAGGCAGCCAAAAGTCCTGGCTCTTAAAGCACTGGGTCTGAACCAAGACCTGTGGATATTATGGAATTCCTGTGAGATGTGCTTGACATGAAAAGTGGTGTGTGCAAGAACCCACCCTCTTTTAGCTAAGGGTAGAGAAGCGCTGATTTTATTTCAGCTTGTATTTTAATATTAATATTAAAAAATTACAAGCTCATCTGATGATCATTCAGATCAAGGTGAAATAGTTAAAAATGTAGTCAGAAGTGTTTGTAGATGTTGGTTAAGGAAGATGCTGAGCACTGTCTAGTCCTCCCATAGTCTGTGGGAGGTTAGAGGACCCAGCACCACCACTTTGACAGAGGTCCAACCTGGATAAACTGCACTAGAGAAAAAAAATGGAGTTTCCTACCTACTTCAGGGTAGCAGTTTTTCAGTCTCAATTCATTTTGTAATTAACAGGTGCCCAAGGCTGATTCTGTGAGCCCAAACTTTGTTGGCCTCAGCAGAAAGGCAGATCTGGGGTTGCCTGGAAACTCCCTTGTCCTTTTCTTTCCCAGAGAAATCATTCTTCTAATCCCAATGGGAGCAGAAAATTGTGCTGCAACTATTTACAGAGCTGGAGCTGTGCTGTCTTTGTTGCTGATTTGGTGCTCAGAAATCACCGTCTCTTTACTACCTCTATAGCAGCCTCACATAAGCATGTTGTTGTGGCTAAACACGACCACCCCTGTTTAAAATGAAGTTTCTCATTTATGAGACTGCAGTCTGGTGATGCTGTAATTTTATCATGCTGCTTGTCTGTGCTGCACTGAAAGGCATGCACACCAGATGACACTTCTTTAGGGATTAATCAAATGATACTGTCTTTATTTAAAGTGGTGAAAGAAAAGAATGAATAAGAATAGCTGTCATTTCCTTTAACAATGAAGGTAGGAAGGTGTGTGGCATAGAAACAAAACCCCTTGTAGTATGTATTAGAATAGTTCAGAAATTGTATTTATTACTTGATGAAGTAAATTGCTTATTAGTCTCTTAACGTAAGTAACAATGCATTTACAAACTGTACTGAATTTCTACTGTTCTTTAGTATCTACCAACTGAAAACCCAAGCCTGAAATATCCAAATAATTGATGTCATTTTACATAAAACTAATCAAACTAAGTGACTAATTCCACTTAAAAAAAAAAAAAAAAAAAAAAAAAGTTGTTCATCTTGCATTCCTGAAGTCCTGTCTCCAGAGGGGAGAGACAGGACTTCATGAGCTTTGAGGACACTGCTGTGTGCACAGTGCAGGCAGAGTGGTTCACTAGCTCCTCAAGGCTGTGCCTGGAGATAGAACCCCCTTCAGTTTGCCTACGTAGCATGTAATTGTCAGGGTAATCCATCCCCTTCTCCATTTTTGTCAGTAAAAGTGCTCTATTTCAGTGTGGGCTTTGTTCACTCATTGCAGTTGATCGTGAGTTTCTTGGCTTACTTTTGGTGCTTGATGCTTTGCATTTCTTTGTAGTGGATGAGTGCTTTGAACAGCTGTAGTTGAAAAATCATTCATGTTGATGATCAGAAATGTGTGAGAGCTGTGGATTACAGTAAGGGAGAATAGAAATGGGAACTGTAAAACATCTGTAAGAGTAGGACCATGTTTATTTCAGATCCTTTATTTTCCTGAAAATTCATATTTCTTATGGTTGCATATATCATTGTTTATTAGGCAGCAATCCGGAAAGAACTGAATGAATTTAAAAGCACAGAAATGGAAGTACATGAGGAAAGTCGGCAATTTACCAGGTGGGTGAATCCCTCTTCTTGTGAAAGTCTGAGAAATGAGTATGACAGCAACCCTCTGCTTTTCTTCAAGTTCTCTGCAGTTGTGTCATGATTTGTGTGGAGTCCTATTCCATAGGACTCATTCCTATGAGTCCCCTTGAATCCCACCACTGAGTCTGTTGGATTCCCAGTATTGTTGATGTCATCTCTAGCTGATACAGCAGTGCAGGTGACTGCAATGGACTGGTCACTGTGTAGAAAAAGATTGTTTGGGGAATCTAAAAAATAATCCTTTGAAAGAATCCTTCAGTTCTTACAGATGAAGTTATTATCCTCAAGCACATAAAATAAAAGGGGCTTCCTTCTCTGGCAGCACTCCCCTGCTCATTAAAGTATACATTTGTATAGATGCATTTCCTAAGTGAAAACTAGATGATATTTTGAACTTCAGAAAAGCTCACCAGTGTCTTGGTGAGCTTACTAAGGGTCACTTAGACTCCTGGTAGCAGTTTCTGGGGAACAAGATAGATTCCCTTGTTGCCACTTCTAAGGGGTTAGTGTGGATTTGTTTTGTTCTCTGCTTTAGATAACACCAAGATGTGGTCTGAAGCATTATTATTTTAAGGAGGTCTGAAGTGTCCACAGTCTTTTAGCAGGCTTTCAAATTTGGCAGAATTATTCCTAGGGGGAGGGACACATTTTCTGTAATCTCCATGGCATGTGTTCATTTTTCTTGGAAGTTACAAAAGCTGAAAATTGCCACCAGCAATCAAATCTTGATGTTAGGGTTGGCCAACATTGTGTACATAGTACTAATGTCTTTGCTTCTGAAGAAAATAAGTCAGTTAAAACCAATCATCTAAGACTGGGTCCCTTCTGTTTCCTGCTACTGTTTCAACCAAACTCAGGATCTGAGCTAGTGAGTGTGAATCACCTAATTAAAGAATGCTTCACAAGGAAAATTCATAATGGGTGATGAGTGTTTCATATATCTGCTACTATTCTTTGCTTAATTTCACAACTTCAGTGATTTCTTTCTCACAAAAACATGGAGTTTTTAAAAACAATAACTTAAAGTCACTTCTGTGTAGATACAACATAAACAAATTCATTTTTAAAAATTCAAACCAGTTTCCCAGACAGCAAACCTAAGCCAGAAGATGAACTGGGATGCAGGGTTTTAATTGAGTGCTGCATTCTGACTACTAGAAAATGTCCTTTTCAGACATGGAGATGTATCTTTTCATTTGGCTTCAGATGTCGTTTTCTCTTTAGGTAGCAGGTAGTTATCTTTTTCAGAATATATAAAAATACCACTTTTAAAAAAAGGAACATCCCAAGGGAGAGAATAAAAACAGCAGGTATAGAAACTAACCCCTGCTTACACGGTTGCATTTCCTGAGTTGCATTGCAATATTGAAGCCTAAGTACAGACACAGATGATTCATACAAAAAGAATTGGATATCTTTTCATGAGCTTTAAGAACAGTTGAGACTGATTACACCTGGATTTGTGAAAGCTGAACCAGGAGTCTAGTGGAGTGACAAACCATTTAAAAAGTGAATAATTTTTTTCAAGGAGGGACTTTGAAAAGGGAGTAAAAAATAGACATAGCCAAATTGAGATAAATATAGGCAATGATTCCATAGGGTCCTGAAAGAATTTCAACCTGAGGCAAATCAGGTTTTTTCAGTTACCTATCCATGCTCTTCTGTTTCACTGTTTATATTGTGGAGTTACTACACAGAAGTCAGAAGAGTAACACTAAAAAAAGTTAATTGAGAGCAGAATAACATGCAGATGTTTTAGGTCAATTGCAACTTCTAAAATAAAAGGAGATCCCTTTTTCTCTAGGACATCTCATTAAAAATTACGTATTTTTTGTTATGTAATATTGGATTGATACAACAAAAGTGATGTAAGAAAAACACAGATGGAAGTATGTAGCCAGAGAATTAATTTCTCATATTTTAATTATTTTCAAGAAGACCACTGAGATAATGCAAACCAAAAGGCGCCTGCATTGGCACCTGATTAACAAAGGCTATTCTGTTACAGACTGAGACAACAAGGAAGCTGCTTATTAAATGAAAATAGTTTATAGTATATGGTTTCCTATATTATTGAAGATTAAATATAGATGATTTAATATTACAGTTAATACTTACAATATATTTGAAATGTTAAAATTTTATATTAAACTTGGAAAAGAAGAACAATGGGTTTCATTGTTCATCATTTGCTGTAATGACTGTCAATTGACTGGTTTTCTAATCCTAGTAATTTAGACTGTTTCCTTCTGTTATTTCAAAACAAAATTCAAGAAAATTAGTTTCTAAAAATAGAGAAATCAATCCAAGTTTGGGAGGAGTATATTAGCAGGTGTTCGTGAAGTGTTTCTAATTAAAATGCTATATATAGTCCAGTACATTGTTTTTCTACAAAAATACAAAACCTCTGTGTCTTTCTAGCAATCCTCTGTACCCTCATTTAGCAGATGAGCTGCATAGTTGTGAATGTCAGGCTTTGGGCACACCTCCTTCATTTGAGAAATGCATCCCTGTATTGTATTGAGTGAACTTAGAGGGATAATGCATGGAACCATTAAGAGAAAATGTGTCAAAAATTTAGGTAAATCCATTGTGTAGATGCATGATTATCTATGCCTTTTTTTAAGCTGCTGCATCTTTTACTACTTCATGGACAGATACATTTTTAAAGCCATTTAAACAGAGATTTCAGTGTGGTGATTGAGAACCTGATGCTGGTGCCCTCCTTACCCTTTTGCATTTTCATTACATTCAACATGATTTAGAATTTGAATTGCGGCAGGTTCCTAACTTATTATAGAAAGGGTTGGTGACACCTTTTGGAGCAACCCACTTCTCTAGCCATCATACAGGCAATCTGGAGTGATGTACATGCCCTACCTAAAAGCCTAAAAAAAGTGTATATTTGGGCCTTCATGTACCTCAGTTCACTGCTCTTAATAAGAAGAAAGCATCTGAAGTGCTATAAAATTTGTTACTTACTTGAAAGAAAATACAAAATTTTTGTTGCCTCATTTTGCACAAGGATTAAAACCCCAGAATTTTTTTTTATTTGTTTGTTTAGCAAAGCTTTTCTGATAATAGTTACTGATAGCATCTCCAAATAACGGATGCAATTGTGGCTAAATCTGTATTCGAAAACAAAACAGACTGGAAACTGTTCTCTGGCCCTGAGGCCAGCAGGCTTGGCACAGCTTGAATCCATGCCGTTAACCTCTTCCTCTCACCTCTAAACAGGGTGATGTCCCCCCCTACCCAGCCTGCCTGCTGTCCCGTGTTAATCCCAACCATGCCCAGGCAGTACCTGAAAGCACTGGCTGACCCAAGCAAAACTGTCAGGGACCACACTGGCAGGTTAATGGTACAGACAGACAGCGACACACCAGGGCTTGAGCCACACCAAATCTCTGTTTGGTTTTCTGAATAGAGATGGGCAGCAGGAAATAACTGACTCTAAACCAACACAGATCAGGAAAATATGGAACAATTGGCCTAGAAATGAAACAGCTATGAGAGCAGGATGAGGATCAGTGTTACTGTCAGTTGAAATAACATAATTCTAAGTTTTTTAATTTATCTTTTCAGGTTTCATCGTCCATAACTGTTTGACTACATCCCATATTTCAAGTGACATTTTTCTTTGGGGAAATCATTGTGTCCTGAAGACCTGAAATTGCACTGGAACTTGATTTGAGTATGAGTGTGTGCTAAAGCTTACCCTGAGGCTAAAGAAGAAAGTGGCCCTCATCATTGTCAATGGACAAATGATTAGTCTAGGAGGAGAACCCACAGGAAGCGTTCGTCCATGTCCAGACAAACCACATTTCTGTGGCCAGCCCACACAGACAAGCCAGTGGACTTCTTTGTCAGAGCTTCACAAGTCAGGAAGTGCTGAAGACAATCGTTGGAGAGCCTGCTGCCAGGATCTCATTGAGCTTCATGGGGTTGGGACTAAGGGTAGCAGAGGGAGGGGGGGTGACAAAAGAACTGAGAGCTGGGGGAAAAAAGACCTTGTTTGTCAGTCCACAGAGAAAAGTGGAATGGATGGGACTGCTCAACAATGCACTTGGCCAGTGGGAAGAATTATTTGCTAAAAAAAATTGAGAGTATAAGCAACTGTGCATGTAGGTTTTTAGTGGCTGCAGCCTGTCTTGAAAAGATAGCAAGCCATAAGTCCTCATGTCATCAATACTTTAGGAAGAACTATCATTTTCTTTGGTGCCAGTAAATACAGTTGCCAGAAATTAGTCTTAGTATAACTCAACTGTCTTTTTTTTTAAATCCCAGTGAGCATGCTTCAGGAAAACACATGGAACGTTCATACAGAACAAGTAATATATTTTTTTGCTTTTTAATATTGTCATACTCTGGATCCTCAGAAATACATAAACAGGATTTGAAGGACAAATAATGTGACACTATGAATGCAATGAAATGCTTTGTATTTAGAAACACTCCTTGCTGTCTGTCACTTGCCATTCAAACCAGAGGGATGATTATCTTTGTCATCCATAGCAGGCTGTGGTGACAACTTTGACACCATGCTAGTGTGAATCCAAAGTCCGAATTGAAATTAGGCACAGAAGTCTTTATTAATAGGCCTGAGCAGTGATTACTAATGTAACTTTTTATATTTAAGGACTCTTGCACTGCTTTGAGGAAGAACTTCCAGATCAATCACTATGTCTTCAGCTAGTGGTCCTTTAAAAGTGAAAGAAAAACTCTTGGAGTGTCTCCAGCCTGTTTCCGTTGAGTGTGAAGAATGCTTCTTAGATTCGTAATTTTTTATACTCTTGAAATTGTACATGTGAATACAATACTATTAAAATTAAGTGGTGTGGAGTGTGAAAGGCAATACATGTTTTTTTCTAAGTTGGCCCAAAGGTCTATTAAAAAGCCTGTGGCATTGTTTACACTAAGAAATTCTCTGTCTTACATTAGCACTTATTTATCCTTTGAATTAGTGTACACAACTTTGGGGGGGGTCAGAATCTGGAATTCACATATGCATACATTTAATGCAGTATTACAATATATTTGCTATTTATCCTTTCTAATATGTGTACATATTACAATTTATTTTTGTCTTTTATGTGTCCTGTTCAGTTTTTAATTATAAAGTGTAAGTATTTCTTTTTCTGGCAATAAAAGGTCTGTGTAGATGTGATTTTTACCTCAGAACCTGTGATAGATTCTTGTGGAATGTGTTTAGTTTATAAAATTGAAGGTTGTTGTTAGAGATGTCAGCCTAAAGGCAGGAAGGCAATTTGGTGGCTAAAATTAGATATCCATCTTTAGAGCTATTTACAACAAGACCAGGTTTGCATAAATGAGGTGGATTATTTTAATGAAGAGCACTTCTAGTAACAGGAGAGTGCTTTCCAACAGCTGTCACTCCCCATCACTCTATTATTTTTAAAGACATTGGCAAAGCTTTTTTCAAAAAGGTAAGATTTAAATGACTGTTAGGATCCATTACACTTGAGTAAAAATCTAATGATGTACAAGCCACAAAATATCAATAACTGAATAAAAAAAAAGGCATAAAAAAAGTAGCAAAGAAAAGGAAGCAGCACCTTCCTTTTTTAATGGAATCAATAAGAGCCATTAGGATTCCATTTGCAGAAAACAAGCTTCTGGAAAGCCCATCATTTTATAAATATAGAAGCACCACTTTGACATCAAGGAAGCAGTGAAAATGTATTCTTTGGCACTAAATCATACAGGAATTAGCAGGGCATTAGAGCTAAAGTTTGTCAGCAATTCTGGTAGAATGCTAATTTTTATTTTTAGAATTTGAAGAGTAAACTTAAAAGTTACACTAGAATAGTTCTGCTTAAACTTTTTTTGCTGATGTTGCCAAATTTAGGAATGTGTGTCCAAAATCATATGAGGGTCTACTATGTTGGCTTTGAAGTATAAAACACAGAATTTCACTTCAAAGGAATTGAGTGGAGCAATGAAATAGATCTCAGTGTTGCCTTAACCACGTTGAAACATTTGAAAGCAGCCAAGATACTGAAGGCAGAAAGACAGCTGTTGCACAGGCAGAATAACTCGAACAAAGGTAAGGTCAGACTATAAATATTTTATATAAGACAGTAACTCCACCACCGTGCCAAGGTAAACACAGGTTACAAAAGCAAACTAAAACTTGTTAAACTCTTAGGATGAAGTGAAAAAAATTACTTTGCAAGGAGACATTCCTCTATACAAGGCTTGGACCATGGATGGAAAGTGCCAAAAACAAAACCTTTCTGTTTTAAGAGTAATAACACAAAGATGAGGATACAACTTCTGGCTCAGACTTCTTCAAGATGAAGTTCTGTCATAAGAAATAAGGATGCATAGGTGAGGCATCACTTAGGCTTCCCCTATCTTCCTTCTGGGGTTGGAGGGATTTTTTTTTTAAGTATTCCCTCCAAGCCATTGATAGATGCAGGATACTAGCCTTGGTAGAGATGCTGAGTTAATTTTTAATTTCTTACTATTTTGATAATAATCAGATGCATTGTTTGGCCCACAGTTCAGTGAACAAATTAAGCACATTTATGTAACTGGACAAAAAGAGTCGCCTTTATTGGAACATATGTAAAATTATACTTGCAGAATTACAGAACTACAAGCTATCCATAGTGTATTCTAGCAACAGAGACATAGAATTGTATATACTATTTTTATATTCGAAATCACCTGGCAGAAAAGCAACAGCTGTAAAGTGTTGTTCATGCAATAAAAAATAACAAGAATTTGGTATGTCACCATGTGCAGTGGAGTAAGTTTGCTTTGAGAAGCCTGGAGTCAATTTCTTCTGCCTCTCCTTGTCCTCTGTATTGAAAATTTCAAATGTTTTCCAGTTGCATCAACAATGCATTGGAAATATGACACCATATACCTGTTACAGAGCTGAATGCCTGCTAGAAGGGAAAAATCGGGGTAAGTCCTGAGAAATTCATGAGTGAGTAATCCTAGAGTTAAAAATAAAAAGATGTTAAAAAGACAAGAAAAAATAGCACTTTTGATGCAAAGTATAGTACAGTCCAGTTGGCTGAGAGGGGTCAGTACGATGATGTCGCAATACGACATGAAACGAATCACACGCGTACAACACCTTTCCTCGAGCAAAGGCAGAAGAAAGAGGAAGTTTATTGTAAAATTCTGATTTATATATGTTACAAAAGTTGTTCAGTGATTGGTCTGACAGGTGGCTTCCTCTCAGACCACACTTGTCAAACTAAAGGTCTATCAATTCTTGTTTCCTTCAGAGAGGAATATAAACAATCATTGTTTACAAAGATGTGTGTGAGATCTGACTCCAAGAATTCAAAAACATCAGAAGGTTAGAAAGAAAACATGCAAAAAGAAGGGTGACATGATGATTTTTATCACGTTGGAGAAATCATTTAAATGTCACCCACAATATATGACACATGATTACACACATGATACCTATGTTCCACAGTCAGGTATGTCTACATCCACAGAAAGAGAAAATGAGCAGCTTGAAGCAGTGCTTACTGAAATGATTTCATATACAATATTATCAGTATAATCACGCATCCAGCATGTTGCTGTGGGTGCAAAAGAATGGATGCTTAATCAAATCCTAATTTCTTCTCCACACAAAAAACTGAAATGGTTCTGGAGTGCCTTGTCTCTATTTTTTCAGGCAATACATATTAGTCTTTATAACTCAAATACAGTCTGTCTGAATTTTTTTTAATTGTGCTATGTATGTTGACTCAACAAGTACCAAAAAACCCCAAAACAAAACACAACAAAACAAAAAACTAAATGCTAATAATTATTTAAGCTAAATACCATTTCAGCTGGTGATTTGAAGCATGGTAGGACCAGAAGAGCAACATCTATTCAAAATCACTATAAGTATTCGTGGCCATTTGTAGTTCTACAAGACTGCATTTATTTGTTGGGCTTATCATTTACCTACAGTTGTGCATGTCCCTTGCTGTGGTGGACTTTACCAACCTCAGATGTGGTGTGGGGCAGGGCAGCCCCACCTTCTGCTTTGGCCACCCTAAGCACCACAACCTCGGTGTTGACGTGGAAAAACTACATCAGATAAGCACTCATTTTTTAATTTGAAAGCCAAATGAAAGCTGTGAAATGAAGGGATGGAGTATCCCTGATATTACAGAAATTAGACCCCTGCTTCCAGGTGAAATAAGTGCTTGGTTTCATGCAGAGATACTTAAAACTCAGACCTGTAACTAATAATACTACAGCTACATGAGAGAATTTGTTTCAAATTAAGTTGCTTAACCTAACCATAAACTCAATCTGAGCCCTGATTTTGTATCATCATAAACTGCAAGAAGATCCAGCCAACAACAGACTAAACATCTAATCCAATTTGGCAGCCTGGGAATCAACTAAAACTCCTTGACTGCAGCTGGCAGGGCTTTCCGCCAGAGTAAGGAGAGCCACACTGTCACCTGAGTACCTGGCAGGACCGGCCTGTGTGAGCACTCCTGACATCCTAAGCAGAGACCAGAATATCGGCCCATGTCTTCACGTCTGTTACTGCTTTAATCATAAAGTAAACCAAGCTAAAAGCCTACACTTGTATGAGACTGTCAGGTACACAAGAACTGTGTGTTTAACACTTTCATGCCCTCTGGTTTTAATGATCTTCAGGACTTAAGACCTGTGCCATTGCTGTAAACTAAACTGCAAATATACTCAGGGTGAATAAAAAAAACATGGACAAACTTTCCTCCTGCCTTTAGGATCCTCCACATTTAGTTCCATTATTGTTGCTCTCAGTATTCTTATTATAACAAAATCAGTGCAATGCTCGCTGATGAACATAGATTATGATGAAAAGAAAAAAATATATTCTGAAAGATTTTATAAGGTTGATACAAATATATTTTGAAGATCAGATTTAAAAAAAAAAAAAAAAAAAAGGAGTCTCCAGACTATATAGCAGAAATCTGAAAAAAACCCCCACCAAAACTTATGAAACTGTATCTATAGAGAGAAAGGGAGAATTGGAATGAAATTAACATATATTGCTGTAATGTTCAAACAGGTTTCTATTTATTAACTTTAAAAATTAGTAAGGTCTTGTTTCACTTTGTGTTCCATTTAGTTTCAAGATTTTAATGGAAATAAAGCTGGTATGAACTAGATACAGCATTTCACCAATATTTTCTAGACGCTAGATACTGCATTGGATAGAAACAAAGCCATGATATTATCTGTATCTTCTTGTTCAAGCATAAATTCTTTATATTAAAAAAAATCTTGCAATACTATGTCAAATTTAACAATATTTGAACATTGTTATGATATAGAAAAATATAAAAATATTGCTAAACATACCTTCTTTTCCTTTCACTACTTTGTGTGGTGGTACATTAATTTGTAAACTTGTATAAATTTTGGAATTAAAGAAGTACTGTGTTTTGGATTACTATTATTTTAGCTGGTGTGATTTGAAACAAAAATATCAGCGGCTTGTTTGAACAGGCATCCAACTGTATCAGCATCGGGGGAAGGGTGTGGAGATGGCACATGCTTAATTACCTGCAACTGTTTAAATAGTTCCCAAGTTTTTGGGAGGAGGGGGTGTTTGCTTTAAAAGAAAATAGAATTCCATTTACAATCGAACTGCAAGTCTGGGAGAAGCACAAGAAGACTGCAGAGCACAGACACTGCTGTAGACACAGGAGCTGATAAAGCTGATAAGTTTGTGTCTCTTCTCAGCATCCTGCGGCACAATAGTTCAAACAGTAAAATCGTGGCAACATTTGTGTGCTGCGCTCTGGACCCACCTGTACCTTAAACACTGGGAAGCCTGTGTTTCTCTGGAAGAGCTGCAGTACACCAGGACAGGTTCAGCAGTAGGAATCGTTGCACACCTGCCTCTTCCAAGCAACTCCACACTGACACTGCGGAGTGAGGGCTCCCATGAAGGAGGGCTCGATCACACATCTGCACCAGTGCAGGTTGCTAAGCTCCAGTAGAGTCTTCCAAGGTTCATAACAGCCAGAAGATTCTTACTTGCTTAAGGCAACCACAATCACCTGAAATGGAATTTTCATGTGAATTCATGGGAATTAAAATTTTGCATACAGAGCATCACCTATTCATACTCACTGGGCCAGTTCTTAGACTTAATTGTTTCTATTAATTTGATGAAAAATAGTGAAAAATTATTCTTTAAGTAAGTTCCTTTGATTCCATTAAATGTTCCCATTTACAAGTCAAGTAAGGCAAACAAAATCCAAGCCTTGGTTCCCCACTGCCCATCATGCTAAGTAGTTACTGGTAACTACAACAAATGTATTTGGAACATTATCAGGTTAGAATTGCTGTCCCTTTAAAATGTACTTTCCACGTGTTTCTTTACTTGCAAAAGATGGAAGTCTGTGGAGAATAAATACCGATAACTTTTCAGCTTACACAGGGTGGATTTTATGTAACAATTATGAAATGGATGCATCTACTTGGCTCAGTGTGATTGAATATGGTAACTCTAAAGAAGTGGCAGATCTGATATGGCATTTTACACATGTGTGTGATATCTGTGAATGCAACTAACTGTAATTGTTACAATTAATGATAACTGCTTCTTGAGGTTTTATCTGTAATGTACTATATATATATATACACACTAACACATATGCACATGAATATAGTCCAGTATCATCACCTGAAAAACATAAAGAATGTATTGGGGGGCTTATACAGTACATATGTAATGCTTGTTTTATGGTGTTTTTATTAAACAAGGAAACCGAAAGTGTGCTGCCTTGTACAGTACTTGTACAGTGTACTGTTGTACAGTACTGTAGGATACTCTGCTCTGCACAGTTCCAAGTGCCTTAGACAATTGTTTAGCTCTTTGAATTATAGGTATATATAAATGAATATATATAAATAGGAAATATTAAAAATCACCTCAATAAAATTGTTCAGAAAATCTTTACTGAAAATATTTTGTTCTTGAATCTCTAGCATGTACATGGGCACACACAGTAGAGTTAAATTCAGAGAGCCTCCAGAGGCCAAATTAAACTCTGTCCTCATGGAAATGGGATGAAAAAGAGTTCCTGAAACCTTCCTTTGAATACCAGTTTCACTGACAGCAGATTTGCAGTGGAAATACACTCTCTGCACATGAACAAAACTGATCTGCACAGCTGAGAATTCAGCCTAATCAGCAGTGCATCTGCCAATCTTTTAACTTCCAAAGTGACTGACAAGAACTTTTTTTTAAATTACTTTGCAATGATTTTTCTTTGCAAGAACTAAGAGAAAAAATGAGCATAAATGTCCTTAATTTTCCTTATTTTTTTCTTCTGCAAGCATAAAAGAAGTGGTTAGTGACCTGAGCACTTACTCCCTCAGTCTCTGTAGATGCTCTTTGCTGAGTTCTCTTATTGTCTTTGAAAAGAACCCAGTGAGAGTGCAGTGGGATGGATGGCCTTGTAAGGCTCTGATGAAATGAGAAGCTTAAGCAGAGTCTCCACGACACTCTGTCATACATAGTTCACATACATGTAATACTAAATATTGAATTTTGATATAAATCAGGAGTTGACTCACCCTCAGGTATCAACAAATGAGGCAATGTGGTGCCTGTTGTTGCTAATCCTCCATTCAAACTCATTCCCAGATGTGTTACTGTTAGTATACCTTAGCAGTCTTCCATGCTATGGGAAGGAACCTGTTTTAATCTGTGTGAACATATAATACATATCCTTCCTGCTAAATACTTAGAATTTCAGGGGAAGGATGTAAATTAAAGAAAGACAGAAAACATTGAGACTTAACTGCACAGGTAATCTTATTTTACACTTATGGAACAGCTGACTAACAACAGAGCTGAGAGCAAAAGTTAATTTTTCCCCCATCCAAACTGGCACAATGCTCCTAGAACAGATTTGGGGCATGTGGAATGACAGTACTGCCACCACCAGATATGGAGGTCACCAGGTTTAGGGGGCTGCGAAGAGTAATCCTGTCACCAAGTCTATGTATCATCATAAAGTGCACGTAGCACTTCTGTGGATGCCAGAGAGGCATGTCAGGAGCTTGGAAGCAATAAGGAGTAATCTAATCTACATCATTACCCCACAAATAAATGCTAAGTACTGTGTTTTCAACAGCTGAGTGATTCTCCTCTTAATTGCCCTGTGAAAATCCAGCTCTGCTATTCCAGCTGTCGCTGGGTTGGCAGTATAGTCATACTGTAGGGAGGGAGTCGCTGCTGTTTGGTGCAGTCACGAAAAATCCCTTCACAGCCTGCGGTCCAGGAGGGGTCATTGCTGATCTCCGTGTGCCGCGGGTCTGTACCACACCCGCACACGGCTGACAGCAACAAGACCCTCACCGGGCACTTTTTGCAAGAAAGAGGAAATCCAGCTTTTGCACAGATGCGTGCAGAGATAATCTGGATCCTCCGAGCACAGGAGTCACTTCAACTGATGGAGCCGATCAGATTGGATTGTGCATTTCTCTGAGAGGGGTGTGATGAAACTTGGTAAAGATTCAAGACTCCAGAAAACAGCCAGAAGAGTAAAAATCTGGGTTCTTTTGGAGCTTTAGTGACACCTACTGAAAACCAATGAAATCCACCGAAATATGACTAACGCTAATACTCTAAGGTACATGCACGCATATATATTTAGCTGCATCCATACATACATAATGTGGATAACTTTTCTGAATTTTCAATGAAAACCTCTTCTTAGCTGTTACTGTGTTATTTGCCTGTAAGCACATGGGAAAAAACCTACTCCCCTCTGTGTTGTACACTTCCAAAAAGCAACAAAGCATGTTTTAAAATACCAAGCATACTTCTCTTTTTCTTAGCAAGGAGCCTGTAAGTGAGTGCCTGTGTCTGTGCACAGCCCTGCAACATAGTGCAAGTAAAATTTATACAGCTACAGTATCGCACTGCAGAACGGTTCAGGTAGGGAAGGACCACAGTGGATCATCTGGTCCAGCCTCCCTTCTCAGGCAGGGCTATCCTAATGCACATGGCACTCGATTGTGCCCTGACGGTTCCTGAACATTTCCAGGGAGGGAGACTCCACAGCCTCTCTGGACAACCTATTCCACCGCGTGATCACCCGCACAGTAAAGAGATTCGTCCTTATACTCAGGTGGAACTTCCCGTGCATCAGTTTCTGTCTGTTGCCTCTCGTCCTGCTGCTGGGAACCATCAAGCAGAGCCTGGATCCAAACTCTTGACACCCTCCCTCCAGATACTCAGAGACACTGATGAAGTTCCCCTCTTAGTCGTCTCTCCTCCGAAAAGGCCCAGTTCCCCCCACCGTTTCTCGTCAGAAATAACAACTCAAATACAGCAAAACACTGTTACAGCCAACACGTTTTATTTAATCCCTGTCCCTCAGACTCAGCCCGCCCAGCCCACAGGGAGCCGAGCACCGCCCCGCCCCTCCCCGCGCCGGCCCGGCCACTGCGCAAGCGCGCTGCCCCTTGGCCGCCAGCGCCGCCTTCTGCCATTGGGGGCGCTGACGGCCCGAACCATCCCTCACTATTTTGAGGGGAGAACTAGGAAAATGTGTCTCCGACGACCAGCCTGGTTGAGTCCTCTGCGCCTCTCTTTTATCAAAATACTATTTCAGCATGAGAAAACGTTATTGTTTGGGGGAGGCGGGGGAGTTGTGTGTGTGGTTTTTTTTATTGGAAAACAAAATCTTACAAACCTGGCCGGACTGGCGGTTTGTCTCCTTCCCCCCGTTGGTCGCTGGTCTATCCCAAGATGGAGGACACAGCGCGGAGACGCTGAGGTCTGGCCCGCGTGGGAGCGAGTGGGGCTGGGGACACGGGGAGCGGCCGGAGGAGAGCGCCATGGTGAGTGTGGCGTGGGGAGTGCGGCGTGGGGAGTGCGGCGTGGGGAGTGCGGCGTGGGGAGTGTGTCCGTGGGGAGTGTGCCGTGGGGAGTGTGCCCGTGGGGAGTGTGCCATGGTGAGTGTGCCCGTGGGGAGTGCCGTGGTGAGTGTGCCATGGTGAGTGTGCCCGTGGGGAGTGTGCCCGTGGGGAGTGTGCCCGTGGGGAGTGTGCCCGTGGGGAGTGCCGTGGTGAGTGTGGCGTGTTCTGTTCTCGGAATTGCCAGAGGAAGCAGGCAGGTTAGAGCAGTAGAGTCGCACCCAGGTTGCATATATGGGCTGTAACGCGTTTTGTTAGGTACGTAAAGCCGGAAGCCTTGCTGGAAGTGTTTTTCCAGCGGTAACTCGTAGGAAAGGCTTTCAGCCAGTTGAGAATACTTGGTGGGTTTGTTGATCCATAACACGCGTGTATTTCGATGTTAGAGCTGTGCCCGTGTAGTGGTGGTGAATTGCTGCTGTAGGAGCAGCCGTCTAAAGAGCTCTCACGAAGCAAGGTGTGTACAAATTAATTTCCTTTTGCCAGTTTTCTGTGTTTCTCGGATGGAGTTTTTTGTAGGTTCTTAAGAACGCCTTTCTCGGCATTCACGTACATTAAACTGTATGTGCTATTATCAGACATTTACTGTTGGATGTATTGCCATTTTGCAGCTGAATAAGCCGCGTTTGCTGTTAGAACATATGAAATGTGTGTTGTGCCTGTGGGGAGGTGAGTTAAGCTCCCACTGGTCTCTTTATGCTTTGTCTCCGAGCATATGTTTATAAGGCATTGCCTTAAAACGAATATAGCAGCACAGTACAGAGAAAAGGTTCTCGTTAGGTGTGTTTAATATTTCAATTTTTGTTAACAGTAAACCAAATTTCCTTTTGCAGCCTCACAAGAAGAAAAAGCCCTTCATAGAAAAGAAGAAAGCAGTGACATTTCACTTAGTGCACCGAAGTCAGAGGGATCCTCTCGCTGCTGATGATACTGCACCCCAGAGAGTGCTGCTGCCCACACAGAAAGTAAATACTCACTTTTAATACTGAGGTTCATTCAGATAAGAAACGCCATGAAGAAATAAAGTTGGTATGCAATTATTCAATTCAAAAACAGCCTGAGAGAAGGAGGCAGTTTTTAGTTCAGCTAATTAAAAAAAAAGGTATGTTGTAGGTAACTTCATAGGTGTGAGTTACTGCCTGATGCTTGAAGTATGACTTAATTGTCATAAGAGGTATAAATGTATTTAAAAAACAGCAACAAAACTTGCTTGACTCACTGTGGTAAAACAGGCATTGTTGGTTATATTGCTGATGGAAAGGTCCTGCTCAGACAGCACCCAGACATGGAACCAGCTGATTACAACATTCTAGCTAACTGTGAACTAGGGTAAGGAGTGGAGAAAGGACCACAAGGACTTCAACATTCAGACACTCTCAGTAGATGTGTTCCTTTTCTTTTTGCTAGTAAGTTTTAAATGGACTTGAGTAACTAAATGTATTCCTTTTGATTATTTTCTTCTCCCCTGCTTCCTAGGGCCATGAGGAGCAAAGAAGGGAAGAGCAGCGCAAGTATGGTGTCTTCTTTGATGATGACTATGACTATTTGCAGCACCTCAAAGAAGCCTCTGGTCCCTCTGAGCTTGTCCCATCTGTGCGTGGACAGCAAAGCAGAATTGTCATCACAAGTGAGGGGCACATAGAAGATGAAATTCAGAGAATTTCAGTAAGTAGTATTTTTGCTAATGGTAATGCTGTTCTTTGGAGCATTAACATCCTCTAGACACATTAATTGTGTGTATACATGTGTGTGACCCATAGTCAGACTTCCCTGTGAGTAAACCCAGAAGCTGACAAGCCAGAGTTGATTGGTGAACATTATTTTGCTAGCACAATGTTAAAACAATTCAGGGACCCACGACAAACTTTTCTCTACAGAGATGGCTTGCAAAGGTGTTTGCTTGAACAAGTCGTGTGGCTTTCTGGGGGAGGCATTTGTTTTTAAGGTTGGAGTTATGAATATGCCAGGTTATGCTATCAGCTCACCATGTCTTTAAAGGGGATTGTAATAGAAACCAGATGGAATAAAACCAAACTTTTCAATTGCTAGCATAACTTAGAGAAGTTTATGATACTGGCTCATGAATTCTATGTTGGAATGGAAAAGTAGTAAATGCTTTGAAGCAATGAAGTATACCATTGCCAGTCACTTGTAGCTGAGGGTGTTTGATTTAACCTAACACTGTAATTTTAGTCAAAACCAAGAGTCATAGTCAGAAGTGCCTTTCAGGTATAGCTTGGTGATAATGTGTAATTTAATTAGGTTAGGTATGCATGTTGTGAAGCTTTTAAGCCTTTCAGTAAAGGGGTGATTTCAGATGTGTGTTAAAGTTCCCCAAAACAAACAAACAAAAAAATTAAAAATTTCAGTGTGCCTGCTATACAACCATTCTCTAAAAAGCTTCAGAGATGTAAAAAGTAGTAAAAAAAATACTGTCTCTGTACCTGGTGAATCTTGACGTGAGAATTGATGCTGCCAGCACTTGTAACATTTAAGAAGCACTCGGAGAGTTTCTTTTGGTCACAGGAGTGTCTGCATGATTTTGTTAGTGTGAGCTCAAATAAGAAACTGAGGACAAATTTATTGTGGTCGTGTTTGTCTTTTTCTTTTTCTAAGGCTCCATCCATTAAGTTGCCTTCCTCAGTATTTGCCACAGAGTTTGAAGAGGATGTGGGCTTGTTAAATAAAGCTGCTCCTGTTTCAGGTATTTTTCAACTTTCTGTGATGTGAGTTGCCATCTAGGAAGTAGATGGTAATTAAGGCCTCTATTATTGTGTCACACTTTTTTGTCTTAGAACAGGCTCAGTAGCAAACATAAGGAATGATCTGTAAGAGAGTCATATTTCAATTTGAGACTTACTTCTGTGATTCACTAGTGATTCTTGAGCTTTGCTTGGAGAGGGTGAATCCATGAGCTTTTTATCTTGTGTAGCAAATACAAATTAATAATGGGAAAACTGTAGTTAATATTATTAATTTATTATCCTGTTTGTTTGAATCCAAGTCTGGAACTGGATTTTCACTCTTGAAATTTCTTTTCAAATGCTGAGTAGTGTTTACATTCCTTCATTAGTGTTTTTTCAGTGTCCCAGTCTGTGAGTAGGTTTTTGTTATGTATCCATGTTTACACTGGACATTGACTCCACAGCTATCTCCATATTTTGTAACAGTAAGGAATTGTAGCAGTTCTCTCTGTCCTGGCAGGAGGACCTAAAGACAGTTCTGTTAATTGCAGCAGAGAAACACTAACCTTTTGTAATGTGGGAAGTTTTGGATTTGGAGTTAATGCCAGTAGTCGATCATGTGGTGCTTTAACCTGGATATTTTTTCTTTTACAATATTCTGTATTAAAATACATTTATAGAAGCTTAAGACCTCTGGTAAATGTTTTTTTCTGAGTGATAAAAATGGACAAGAGATTGGTGACATGCCCTGGCTTCCATCAAATCTACAAATATTCTTGAAGAATTTTGAGATTCTTTGATTTAAGCTTTCCTTACTGCAAATTAACAGTCCAGCTGGATTGTTTTTTTATCCAGGAAAGTAGCTTTGTAATCAGAAAAATGTAAACTTGTTTTTTCAACTTTCTAGGACCACGGCTAGATTTTGATCCAGATATTGTTGCAGCTCTTGATGATGATTTTGACTTTGACAATCCAGAAAATATCCTGGAAGATGATTTTGTTCTACAAGCAAATAAACCACAGAAGCGGTAGATAGAGCTTTGTTGAAATATTTGATATATATAAATACGAGAGATGCTATTTGATATTGCATGTGGTGGTCTAGGAAGCCATAATGGTTTCAGATTTCAAGCTGAATACTTTGGGGTGTTGAAAAAAGTATTACCTTGTATTATTTGGATGGTAGCTTGCAAAATCAAATTTCTTATGTTATCCAAGAGATGGGTTTCATTTGTTACTTTGAGCTCATGGATTATATACAGTGTTTGGAATATTAGTGTTCTTGAACTGTTTAAAACATTGTCGTCTATTTATATGTAAAATACATCAGTAATAATACTGATGAAGGCTAATGAGTGTTTCTGAAACCTTTACAAATGCTTCATGTGATACCCCACTGCATTTTATCTACATAGGTTTAGGTATCATTCTCGTAATTTCATGAACAATAAGAAATTTTGCTTGTTTTAATAGTCAAGAATGCAGCTGATAAATTTCTGCTTTGACATGTACAGCTCAATATAAAAATGACTCCAATCTCAGTGCACAGATGCATGATCCAGCCAACAATGCTTTCAGCTCTTAGACAAAAGTCTCATTTAAGATTTAAATCTGTTGTTGCCAAATTGTTTCAGATAACCCAGTATGGATCAGAGCTATGTAAAGGTCCATGTATTATTCCAAAACTATTTTATACTTCTGTTCAGGGGACCAGATGATGAAGATGAAGATGATTGGGAAGATATGGATAGTGATGAAAAGGGTAGCTGCAGTACTGATAAAGATTATGATTCAGACGGTCCTTTATCAGATGATGAGGTTAATGGACAGACAAAAGAATTCCTTTTTATGCAAGAAGAAACCAGGAGTCGTTTCACGGAATATTCTATGACATCTTCAGTAATAAGACGGAATGAGCAATTAACCCTATTGGATGACAGATTTGAGAAGGTGAGGCATCTCAGGAGTGTAACTGTGAAGGGTGTTAAATGCTTCTTTGTCTGTTGATCCATTTCATCAGTCAGTGTCCTGTAACCTCTGCAGATTTTAGTGTTTTTAGCACTCAGGGCATCAAGCCACTGCTCTTTGCATGTATTCTCTGTTTAAAACTGGGTACATTCAGAGGCTTGTGTCACCTAGGTTATAGTGTTAATTGCTATTGAAAGGCCTAGCACTGATGGAGGTAAACAAAATTAATCCAATGACTATAGGAGCATTCATAATTAATGTTACACTTTTGTCTGAGAGGCTCAGTTCAACACAGCAAACCATTTACAGGTCCCTGGTGAAGTATACGTTCATGAACCGATGTCAGAGCAGTGGAAATAGGGTGTAACTTTTGTTCTGAGTGGTGACAGGCTTCTTAAGGCATAGATTGAAATAATGCATCAGAATAAAAAACATTTTCTAGAAGCTGATTTATGTATTATTATAAGATAACTTTGTGAGTCCCATGCAGAAAGAATACTGACAGTAAGGAGGAAATCCTGCTGCAGTTGTTCAGCAAATGAGAGGGGAGAGGAAAAAGAGGCAAATGAAATTTGTGGCTCTTCTTTAAGCTATCAAGAAGTTGTATGACAAATGTGGTCTAATTACAGATATCCACTTCTTTATTTTAGTTTTATGAACAATTTGATGAAGATGAGATTGGAGCCTTAGATAACGTGGAGTTAGAAGGCTACATTAACACAGACAATGCTCGGTTGCAGGAAGTCCTGGATGATTACTATAAAGAGAAGGCAAAGAAGTATGTATTCCCAGGAGTACTGCTTCACATAAATAGTTCTGTAATCCTGTGGTTTTATGGGAATTTTGGGTGTGTTGTTTCAAGTTCATGTACTCAAAGATTGCATCCTACAATTAAAGCAGCTGCACATGATCATGTATTATCCATTTATATAATAAAATTAAGTGAAGGAATTTTGTTGGTTTGAGTAGGTATATACTCCTTCGGTATAATTGCGTTGAACTTAGTGTAAGCAGTATCTATTGAAGGCATTCATCCTCTTGAAAAGTAGAAATAGTTCTTTTGTTGATTGTGTCTTTATCCTAATGTTTTTAGGATGTATTTTGAGGAGGCTTACTTAAGGAAACTTAATTTTTGCTGTGAATGTCATTGGAAATAGCTTTCTTGGGTCTGGGGCTTTACTTAAGGGAGTCAGGGCTTATATAATTATACATTTTCAAGAAGAGATAAACTGTATTTTTTTCTTCTCTGAATATTTTCAAAGTTGTGTGAAATTGGATGCTCTTGAACCTGATGAAGATTTGGATTCTCCTGCAAATGAGGAAAGTGAGGAAGAAAAGGAAGAAATAGTAACTGTAGTTGTTGAGGAGCCAAAAGAGAAGTGGGATTGTGAATCCATTTTGAGTAAGTAATTTGTAGTTTGCTTCTTTGTTCTTAGGAATCCAAAGTAAATGATAGGTGATTTCAGAAGTTTCCTTCAGGTGCTTCAGGTAAAATGGTTTATTCTCTGAGCACAACAGGAGGAATTTCTAAAACCTAAGTGCAGTACAATTCACAATTTTCTATTTGCAAGCCTTTCTTGACTACTTTCTTCTTTCTTTGTGACTTAGGTACCTATTCAAACTTATATAATCACCCAACGCTTATTAAGGAGCCATCAAAGGTAAAATTATTTAACTTACTCGGATGAATAACACTGGGAAAATTTGAGATAAATGTTTTTGTTTTCTCAGTGGGTATCTGTTTTAAAAGACAGGGAGCAGAAATGAGGGTTGGGGAGGACTATGGTATTATTTCTTCACTGAAGAAGGGTTTGGTTATATTTTCTTTTTTATTAGAAGGAAAACTGAGTCAGTTCAAAATTTCTATAATAGCTAGGTAGAAAAAGAGCAAGGAATTTGCTTTGTTGTTGTCTGGGAGACACTGTTGTGTAATCTGTCTCACAGCCATATATTTGTTCAGGTTTATTTTCCAATGGTTTGAACCAATTATTCTAGTTCTTTGGTCTCCCATATGTTCCCCATAATGATGGGGGGAACTAGAGCATAGCTTGGTATCCCCAAATTTGAAATGAAACCTTTTTTTTGCATATATAAATATGCTTATAAATAAATATTAAGTGACTACTTAAGTTCTTTATTTATTCAGTAATATTTAAATAAAAAGGAAAAATGTTTTTCTTGTTTGGGAAGACCAGATTTTGTCACAGATGTTTTGATTTCTTCCTTTGGGATTAACGTGTGTTTTTGTGAGGGAGTTAAATAGTATGAGGAGACCTAACATTTATTACTGTTAAATCTGGATCTGAAGTTCTTACACTGATAAGGCAGTGCCATGCACACTTCTTGGAGAGAAAACTTGAGGCCACAAATTCGCATGCACTCTCTATTTTAGCCCAAGCCAATAAAAATTTCTCAGAAGACTGGAATTCCCCTGCACGTCTTGCCTCAGAAAGGTCTCACTGCTAAGCAGGTGGAACGCATGCAAATGATAAATGGCAGTGACCTGCCAAAAGCATCAACACAGCCTCGTTCCAAAGCTGAGAGCAAAGAGGATCGCAAAGCAAGAAAACAGGCAATAAAAGAGGAGCGAAAGGTAATAGTGCCTGACTTCAAATAAAACCTTGCAAAGCATTTTAGGTTACCTGAATTCTGTCTTATGAACTTTGTTGAAAACTCACTTGTCATGTCTGAAGGTAATAGGAAGAACTTGCGGGTCTCAAATTATTCCTTCATTAAAAAAAAAAATCTACCGAAAGAAAGTTAACATCATGCTTTTGTCTTACTGGTTTCCAGTATCAAAACTTGGGGTCTGTTACTGTAGCCACTACTGCAGATACAACTGCTGAAGAAATATTAGATTTCCTTGCAATCTAGACAAGCAAAGGAAATAGTTATGATGTCTCAGATAGCACAAAGTGAAAAGTATCTGAAAGGAATGTGGAAAATCCTAATTGGCCACAATGAAACTCTAGCTGTCTTATTCAGGAGCATGTTAGAAGCTTCAGCTAACCAAAGATGTTTATCCTGTTGGTACACGTGTTAATTTGACTAGTAATAATCGGTGCCACAAGTAATGTTGTGCAGATTGCTCTTGTTTTCATGATTTAGAAGAGTTCATTGGAATGGTTTGATTTTGCATGTTAATTCCTATTTGGCAAATTTCTCATTATTCCTATGTACAGGAACGCAGAATGGAGAAGAAAGCAAACAAGCTGGCCTTCAAACAGGAAAAAACAAGACAAGAGAAAGAGTTGCTCAATCTGAAACAAAATGTGCAAGGTCTGAAGCTGTCCTGATGAAACTGAGAAACTTATTGTGGAAACATCCCTAATTTTTCATTTGTATTGAAAAGGGAACTGCTAACTCACACCTTTGTCAGTCCTGCTCAAAGGTGATTGTTCAAATCCCACTGTAACAAGTCCCAGTAACTTGTCATTTTTTCTGAAGTGAATTTCTATATAAAATAATGTATTGGTGATATCTGTTCTGTCATGAGTGACGTGGCAATTGCTGCAGAGTTTCATTACAGTAAAAATGTATTAAAATTACAAATATTTTTCTTACAAGTTATCACTGAACAGAGTTATATATATATATTTGTTGAATATATTCAACAAATCAGCAGAATCATACAGATTTCATCTGATTAGATTCTTCTATTAAATTATTTCAGTTTACAAAACAGTATTTTCATTTGTGTCTTCTCTCTCTTATACTGATGGTTGAATATAGTTCCCTGCTCTGATACAGTTTTGTAAGTCAAGGAGTTTACACCTCTTTGGTTCTTTCTTTTGAGTAAGTTGTTTATTGTTTTGGTACTATGATGGAAGCCTTTATGTGAACAGAGAAAAGCTGTTGTGTAGCTAGACATCACTGTTGCCTAACCTGGGTTTTACGTTTCCTGGCAAATCTGTCACAAGGAGTGTTGCAGTTACAGTATTCAGTGACCTTTAATGTTGCCATTGGAATTGGCTTTGCTGGAAGTACTCAGTCTGAGTAGGATGGCAAACAAACAGCAGATATTTGGATGAAAAGTGTGTGTTGCAGATAGTCACTATCTTGGTGTTTCTGGAATACTCTTCTTCAGGTCTTGTGTTAAATCTAGTTAATTGGAATACAAACTTATTACCCACTACAGTTTTTTGTTAAAACTTCCTGAAGATGAGCTGAGGGCTAAAATCTGTAGGTTTGGCATGAACTTAAATGTTTATACTATGAACATAAATTATTTTGATAGTGACTAGCCATAGCATGAATAATTTTGTATTCATAAAAAACCCCTTGGCTCTAGGGTTTATATGTTACAGACAGAGCATTCTTCTGCCTTTATTTGAAAAATTAACCTTTTTACTGGAAGGGACATGGTAACCAACGCATCAGTGGAGTGGCTTGACTACTGGTGAATTTGAAGCAGCTTCAATATTCCTTCAATAGTTTTGTGAATACAAGATGGAGACAAGCTAACAGGGACTGAAGAAGTCTTTTAATGTACAGAAACAATTAAAAATACTTTTATTGTTGGAAGAAGGCATTTATATTATAATTGGTAAAGTAACAATTTTGGAGAAGGGAATAAAGAGGCATTTGAGTCTGCAAGTCTTGATCACTGCTCAGAAAGCTAAAGTATCAATACAGTATACACACCTAGATTAAGCCTTCATTCTCTAGAATTATCTGTTAACAGAATCAATAGAAATAATCTGTAAGATTAGAAAAAGTTTCAGCATTTTCCTTTAGCTGATACCTGTACTAGTTTTCATATGTTTGACAAGCTTAAGTGGGGTCTGCCTGTGTCATAATTGCTAATTGTGTAATCGCTGATTCTATGGTAACTGGAATACTGAACACCCAGTACTTACAACTCCTGACAACAAAACAGAAAAGGAAATCTGAGAAGCAATTCTGTTGAGATGAGTCAGATACCAGGAAATAAGTTCAATGGAACAAGTAAGTAACAGATGCTGTTAAGTGCTTTGGGGTTGAATATGATTTTGTGGTTTACTAAAAAGGAAAATCTCACTAAAGCCAGTGCACATGTTCTTTGCTAATTTCTCATCATTGATTCAGTGATACTGTGTTTAATCCTCCTTTAAAGTAAAAACGAAAGAAAAAAAAAATAAGAAGAACTTTGAGGAGATGAGAACAGAATAAAGAGGTGGGGGAGGCAGAGGAAGGTACTTGAAAGGAAAAGTGTAGTCCGGACTAAGGACATGCTGTTGCTTGGAAGCAAAAGAGGAAAGACATTTAAACAGAGGCAATAGGAAAGGAGTCAAAAAGATTACAGAATTGCACTTGTAATCAGTGAAACAATGCAGTAACCTCAACTGTGCTTTGGAGTGTGGTAAAATCCCAAGGAAAAGGTAAGAAACAAAAGCAGTCATTCATCTGCTGAGCAAAACAAGGATTTCTTTTGTTTTAGCAAGAGCAGGTAAAGAACACTTCCATGAGATGTCATTAGAGAAGTTAATTAAGTGCCTCTATAGCTTACAAGTCAAATGAAAAGGACTCCCTTTTCCTTGACGTTTCCCTAAATGCTGCTTTTGTTCAATACAAGTCATGGCCCTGCTCTGAAATGAGAGTGTGATTGTCTTTGGAAGGGCTTGAAATGATTTTCCCTGTAACTGACACCTATTTTTTTCCCCCAAAAATGGTGATTTAAACGCAAATCTCAACAAATTTAGCCTCTACAAAGTAAGATCATCTTGGAATACTCTTTAGCATGTAATGGAAACATTCCACCTTGCTAATGAAGGTTGTGTCATACTTTGCAAGACACTTTCTACCTAAGCCATTACTGGGTATAACTATCTCCTGCTGACATCCAAACCATAAATCTGGGTGGGTGCAGGTCACCAGCCCTGAGTTTAGGCAGTGATGAACTTAAGTATTGTTCCACCATCTCAGCCAACTGTGATGTCATTGTGGAAGCACATACCTAAGCAGTCATGTGGAAAACAGAATGCTGCCTCTCATAGCAAAGAAGAGCTTGTGCTTTGTTGGAACAGGATAAATCAGGAGAGAGTTCTGCAAAAGGGAACCCTGGTATGCAATGGGAGAGCTGGATTTGATAATTCTTGGGTCCTTTCCAGCTCAGGATATTCTGTAATTCTATGGAGATGTCCCTTTCTGACAATGAAGTACTATTCCAGCAAGAGCAGTCTCCAAATGCCGACTGCTGCGCTCGTGACATCCTGTGCTGTGTAGCTGAGATTCTTGCATGCTTTTCATTTTGCATGGCTGCCTAAAGTCAAGGTTTGGCTCCTTCTACAACCCGTGGAAAACACTTTTGCATATTTTGTGGTTAAAAAAACCCTTCTTTTTAATGGGAATTTCAATGCATTTAGCTGAAATGGGTAATGAGCACTGGGGAAGGAGGAGGTGACTGCTGGTGACTGCAGAGAAGTGGGTTGAACAGGTTTAAGACAGCAAATTATATAGTAATTCCTTTCATTAGTGAACTTGATTAGACAATTTATCATGCACAGACACACTGTGAATTCATCTTGTCTCGCACTGTCCTAATTTACCTGCTTGTCCAAATCCATGTTTACTATACACTGAACTTAAAATGAAGCATAAATTACCAACTTGCAGTTTCTTTTTTTTTTTGGTTTTTTTTTTTTTTTTTTTTTTTGTTTCAGGGTTTTAGGCTAAATTTGTTATTTCAGTCTTCTTGGAAAAAAATAGACTAATAAACCTTCTGATAAGTAGTCACTTTGACTGCATAATGTGGGCACCAGGCTCTGTTCCAAAGCCTGCTGAAGTGAATGAAAAGATTCCCCTTGACCTCCTTGATCCCTGGATTACAAACTGAATGGGTGGCTGCACAGTTTGCCTGGCACAACCCAAATGCAGGGTTTCTCTACAAGGGGTGGGGCTCTGCACCTACCCCTCTGCTCCTCAGTTTGTATTACTGTTACTGTGTCTCTGCGGTAAATCAGAATAGCCCTGCAATAGTACTAAAACCTGATTTGGCAAGGAAGGAAAACAGAAAAATATACTGAAATCAGAGTGACTGCAAGAACCAAGACGAAGGTGCAATTATTTTGCATTAGTAGTTCTGTGTTTGGTATCTCAAGATTCATGAAGAGCATAATGGTTTTATCTAGCAAATAGTTTGAAAAGAGAGAGCTCCATGTTACAAGAGGTGAGAAGTTTTGAGTCACTGTGACTTGTGTGAGATCCAAGTCCTACAATGGCTCTCTGTGCCCTGATGATGCAGGACTGGTTTGCCCCCCAGTGAGCAAGGCACAGGTGTCTGCCACTCTTCTGGTACTGCAGAGGAGTATTCCTCTCAAGTTAGCTGTCAAAAATGTCTAGAAAGAGAAGGTAAGGACCTGAATCATGTGAGTAGAGGGCTCAAAAGGAAATGAGGATTTAGAAGTGTGTATTTTAGTAGAATGAGGTGTGTTTTAGTCCAGCTGAGGTGTAAGCAAAATGCCTTGCTTAGGCATCTGCTTAATTCCTAATGGAAAGGGAGTGGACAGCACAGAGAAATTATTAAGAAGATCAAGAGAATAACTGAGAAGTAGAAAGGGGGAGTAAGCAAAATAAGGTAGGATAAGGGTCTAATTTAGCAGCTGTGAATGATTCACAGTGCAGGAAGGAGGCTTTAGTTTGGTCCTTGCTTCCATGGGTGTTCCTCACAAAGGGCATTTCCCATCCTGTTGCAGAAGAGTGAGAGTGATGCTGAAATCTGAAACACTTCTAAACCTTACAACCTCTTTTATTGTGAGGCATGGCTCTTCCACAAATTTGGCGCTGGATATCATATCTACCTGAAATTTCCTTGTGCTTCCAGCTGCAGGTGCTATCTCTAATTTCCCTTCTGTGTTGTCAGGTTACAGGTGCTGTTAAGCAGCTGTTCTCATTCAGCATGGGGCTGTGGCTCTTTCAGTGGTGTTGGTGGGAGGGGAAGCACTGCTGTTTGTCAGGGGAGACCCCACTCTGGAATACCTCTAAACTCAGAGTACTAGTAATGAAAATATTAACCCCTTGAAAAGGAACAGACTGTTCTCCGCCTTAACTACCAAAGACAGATAACCAGATGTGTGTGGGAACTCCAATGGGACAGCTCCCATTCACAGACCCAATCTGTTCTCTGCATGTCATTATTTGGACTGTTCTTCAGCCTGTCCCTGAGAAAAACAAACTGGAAATGGCTTCTATCTCTTATTTGTATTGAACCACAGCTGTACTTGGACAGCTCTTTAAAGTTTTGAAGTCCTTTAGGAGTTAAACTGAACCCAAAATAAATACTGCTGTAGCTCCCTAGTCCTGAATAAAAGCAATTTTTAAGCCTGGGTAAGAAAGTGTCATTAACAAAGCACTGCTCCAACCCATAAACAATTGTTTTTCATATCATCTCAGCTGATCCAGTATTCCAAGAAAGCCTTCAACAGGAAGCACAAGCCCTTCAGCATCTTGAAACAGAGACTATAGGCAACAGAAATCACCACTGTGAAGAAGCAGCCCCTGCAGAAGGTATAGTTAAAACTGAAGTGTGTGTGTGTTATGTTCATGTGAAGTCTTTCATCCAGTAACACTATTGTTTCCTCCAAGGACAAAGCCTGGACACTGTGGATGAGTCTCACATATGTGCTTGACTGGGTGCCAAGTTCTTTCCTCCCCCTCCCTGTGCTGCTAGTGTTTGGGAATATTTCTCTGTTGAGAAGCCAAATCAGTAGATATCATGCCTACCCTGGGCACATAAGTGTCTCTGCTATTTGAGTAAGTGTTTAAATATATATTTTAAAGACAATGTGAATATCTAATAGATTCCTCTTCACTTAAATCTTAAAGAGAGCATAATTCAATATAGTTGGTGCATGAATGCCCAAAGTTGAACCTGAGAGCTGCCCTTTCACAGATGAATTTGCAGAGATTCACTGCCATTTTACTGAAGGGCTTTAAAAGGGCATTTTAGCTGGACTTACTTACAGAGGTGGAGGAAAATATGCTTAAGCTCTTACTGGAACAAGTCATTTTGCTGGGGAGGAGGTGAGTACACATAGGCATGCATGGATATTATTTTACACAGAGATGCCAATTCACTGTTGATTTGGTTGACTGCTGTTGTAAAATGTCCTTTGAAATCAGTTGTGGAAAGAAACAGAAGTGCACAAAGGTTTAAAGTTAAAAGAAGGTGACAAGTGGTGAAGGGAAGGTGTCTTTTCTAACAGTGTCTTTTCTAATTCTTCCTATGTGCCCTTAGGTCTGCCGTGACCCTGGTATTTTGTTGGAGTGCATTGGTTTTTTATCCTTCTTCTTTAATAGACAGTGAATGGCTGAACCAGCTTCCCTGTGCCTTTCAAAAAAAAGCAAATTTCTTTTGTTTCTAATGTTTTCTTTTTCCCTCAGAAAAAAAAAAAAAAATAACCCTTGCTCTAAGATATTTCTGTCCCTTGCAAGAGGGGAGTATAGTTTGTGTCTTCTCCTATTTCTATTACAGAAACAGCCAGGCAAGAAATCTAACTGGAAGAAGCACTATGAGTATTTTCTAAATACTATTTAATCAGCCAAGCAGGTCACAAAAGCTGTGAAGGAGGGCCACCCTCTTCCACCTTCTACCCCACCAAGCACCAATCCATATTTGTGGTCTGCTTTCTTATTGTGGCTCTTGTACTTTGATGAGTCTGTGACAACTTATTAACCACAGATGGGATTCAGTTTTGCACCCCTGGCACAACAGAATGTGAACATTAATTCCCTCCATGGAATTTTAATTTTTGGAGCTTTAATTTTCAGCTCCATTTTTTGGCTTGAATTGAGTAAGAATGCAAGGCAGAGGCAGTGGGAAGGAAGAGAAAACTAGCCATACAGGCAGCAAGCCTGGGGTACGATATTAACACTTCAGGAGGAGAGTCAGGATAGCTGTAAAATCCTATAACAAAAGGGTGAAATACATCCTCTCTCCATTCAAAACAAGTAGTGTACACCAGCTTCCCCACTCCCACAGGGTGGCTTTTCCACTGTCCCCTTCTCCACCCAGCTTTGCAGACAGGGAAAGGCATTTAGAAAAGGACAGGTCTGGTTTACTACTTAATACCAGGTTCAGCCTCTGCACAGAGCTCCGTGTGTTAAAAGGTACAGATCCAGAAAGATGCACACACAGACAGTATCTCATGATAGTGTGATTTATAAAATGTGGGAGCAATCTTGGAAAGGGTCTCACTTGAGTCCTACTTGCATTTGGAAGATAGAGAGCAGAAGGGAGAAGGGAGGCCCTTTGGGCTTGCTTCTGGAGTAGGAATTCGTGACTGATAGTAAAAGCAGCTGCCATGATCCCAGCCTCTCTCCTCTCCTAGATGACAGCAGTGCAATGTAAGCATCAGGACACATCTTCCTTCCTTGGCTGGGGTCAAGCTCTTCTCTGAATTTCCACTGCCGAGTTCTTTGATGACTGTTATTTCTGATCTTACTTTACCAACTCTAAGAGCAGACCCTCCCTTTCTTTCTCCCTCTTGGAGGAAACCAAATTGTGCAAGAGCAGCGATAGTTACGGCAAAAAGAGTTGGAGAATTGCTTTTTAGGAAGGACAAATTGCTGAGGGGCCTAGTGAGGATGTATATCCTATACTACAGGACTGGTGATAAAGTACATGGATTGTGGGAAGGAGGGAAAGATTCCAGTTTTTTTCTCATCCTCCTCCAAATAGAGCCCCAAACTCCCCATTGTCCCTGCTGCGCCCTTGAAGCCAGGTCTCTTCCCTGTCTCCCCCCTTCTCTCCCCTGTGCTTGGAACCATTTTGCCCAGGCTACTGGTCTGAAGCTAGTTTTTGGTGGCTGCTTGGGCCATTTTTATGTATTGTTACTGAGAGAAATAATTTGTAAACATGCTGTATCTTTAGTCTTAAGATAAGGGCATTTGGCCTGCTTTTGTAAAAGGCACTGGACTTAGAGGAAGGGTCTGAGAACATCAAGGGCTGTGTGACAGCTGAATGTGACTGCGTTGACCCTGAACACTGATTGTTCATTCCAGTGGGTTGGACTGTACCTGCCATAACAGTTGCTGAAGAACTTTTAGCAGAATTAGGACAGAAATACATGCAGTGGTGCTTTCTAAAATCTTTTTTGACAGTAATTCACAATGCTGCTCCACACCCAGAAACCTGTCTCTTGGACATGCCTCAGCTGACGGGGCACAACTGCTTCAGTAGTGTTTTGCTAAATCACAGAATCAATTATGTTGGAAAAAACATCTGAGTTCATTGATTCCAGCCTATGACCGAATGTCCTTGTCACCTTCTGACCCTTCCCACCTGGACAACCACTAGTGTGTAGTAATCAGTGTGCTGAATTAGTCCAGGGAGTCTCCTGGTAATATCCTTTACCCAGGCCACAGCAAGGAGCAGACTTCCCTGTGTTATGAGTCTGGCTGACATATAGGACACTCAGCTCCCCTCAGAAGCAAGGCACCCACAACAACTATCCTTTATTTATTACCTGTAGTTGTTACCCCTCAGGTGGACTACACTGATCTGGGACAACCCCCAGACAGAGCTTCCTCTCCACTGTCATCTACCTGACCCTAGAGATCCAAGGCTTCACATCTATTCTGTAAGGGCCCCTGGGAAGGCAAGGGAAGACAACAGCAGGTTCTTCTGCCTCCCTGAGCAGGGACCTGTTTTCATTTCCTTGCTTTTAGGTCTCCTTCAGCTTGATGGCAAGAGAGGTGGGGCTCCTCAGACTCTGGCTGGTCTTCCATCCACTGCATTTCTCTCAGAGATGGAAGGGTGTGTCCTCTTTTGCACTCTCTAATATTTCTCAGCCTCCCCACCTCCTCTTTAAGCTCTGCCACCAGGCTGAGCAGACCACCCACCTGTTCATAGTGCATGCAGGTATCTTTCCCACTGTCTTCTAGCACTTAACATCAGGTTCAGACTCCCTGCAGCCAGAGGCCTGGATATTCTCATGCTTCTTGAGGAGATCTGCTCAAACTAGTTAATTGTGAGGTTGGGAATGGGTAGGACTAGGACACAGATAATAAAATCTGCTTTTATTAATCCCCAGGATTTATTCCTGAAAGCAATTACTGTTTGCTGGGTTAATACCATAAACATGCATTTTACTGTCCCAATTATTTTTCTAGAGGAAGGTTTTGTAGTTCTGCTAAGTTCATATTTTGGAAGCTGATGGGAATTCATCATCTGCTGGTGGGACCAGGTATTGAACTGCATCTTGAGTGCGTCAGTAAAGCAGGGGAATTCTTCTCCTGTAGTGTATAAACTGTGACACAAGCTGTTCCGTTCTCACTGTCAAACTATGTTCAATGACTATGCTGCTCTCAAAGGTTTCGTGAGACTCCACAACAGAGGGACATGGAGTTTAGTGAAGAACAAGCTGTCTGCCATGCTGCAAACTCCACCAGACTGACTTTGGTAAGCAAACACTTGTCCTGTCCTGGAAGCAGATTTGCTGAACTGTAGTTATCAGTCAGTAAAGGCCTATATTAATATAAGACTTGAAATTCCAGGGAAGTTGATAAACTGTTAAAAAAAGACACAGGCTGAATATCATCTAGGAGTTGCCTATAACTGGAGCCCTTTTCCTGATTAAAATAGTGACAGAATATGACAGTACAAAAAGCTTGGGACAATGACTTCTTCAGACTCTTCTGCAGTTATATTCCAGGGTAACAGCTGTAGAGAATTAGAAACCGGGCACCTTTTGCAGTACCTTGAGAAAGCTCTTCCTGTTCTTTAGGGCTCCCTGCTGTTGGAAGGTTTGCTTTTCTCTGGTCACTAGACACAAGGCTGAAGGGCAGAGTCCCTTGGGGGAATACAAAAAGTAGTGCTAATCATCAGTGTCTTGAAGTGAGATCCTCTTCCGTTACAGGAAAGAGAATAATATAAACAGTTCCTTTAGGAGAGTAGTGTTGGTTTGGGGGTGGATTTTGTTTTAGTTTATTTTTTTTAAGACTTTGAAAAATCTTTTTTCTCTTTCACCTATTTGGAGTAGGGAAAAGGGCTTGTAAATGTGAGAGGGTGGACTTTGGCCTGTTTCTTCCTAGGACTGCTTCAACATCAATTTGGAGAATTTTCACTAGGGTTTATAAGATCCTTGCTAGAGTTGAGTAATGATTGTGCATCTTTTTTTACTAGGACAAACAACCATTGACCGAGAGAAAAACTCCAACTTTTACACCTGCTGTGTTAGCACTTCTGGAGAGAATACAAAAAGACAAACATAAACCAGGCAAAGAGTTCATTTAGTCATTTTTATGTTTTTCTTATAACAAATCCTGAGGTATTTGAGGTGGGGGAGGCATTTTTAAAGCAGGCCCTAGGCTTTGGAATCAGTTTGCTGATAGAATAATGTAGAATAATAAAGCTTGAAATTTTTTTGCTGGGCTTTTTTTTTGCAAGTCTTGACATGAAATCCTAAACTCATTTCTGCACATCACTTGCTATGAATGAGAAAGGGCAAAAATTACTAGGTGAATGTTATTGATAGTGAATGGCTTTCCTGGTCATTATCTTGATTGGTTGTGTGGACTGTATGCACAGAGGTTTTCATTTGGGTCCTCAGGAGGGACCCAAATGAATTTTCATTTAGAGGTCCCCAAACAGAAGTATCTATATAGGCCTAAAATACACAGTCTTGCTTTGAGGTTCTTTTTACCCGTAAAGAACTCCATAACCTTTAATCTTCAATTTTGAGATTTATTCCATCCTTTTTACCTTAAGTCCATTTAGATGAGTTATGAAGCTTTGTGTGTTGTTTGTTCCAAAAGCCCTTGTTGATTCAGCCTTAAAATTAACATCACCACTTCCCTAAAATAGTTTCCTCTAAACAGGATACCACATAATATGTTTTCTAGAACTCATTGCTACTGGTAATCATGACCTGTGTCAGTCTATGTTTAGAAGATTTTTTAAAAAGTTATTTTAAAGTTATTTGTAGTATAACCTGTGAATGATAATGCATACTGCTCCTTGTATCAGTATCTTTGATTCCTGAATTTCTGAGGTTTAAAATTTATGTAGATTATCATGTTTTATGGCAAGTAAATTTCAAAAATAATGATCTGCAGAGACCTCTTCAGAAATACTGAAGAAAACAGGAAAATCTATAGGTGTATCTGCTATGAAAAGTTCTTCAGGAAAGTTTGGGTAAGAAATTTTTTTTTTTTATTCCAATATTATAACATAAAAAGAATTTGTTTGCTTTTGTTATACAGAATATCCTGTTGAAGTGTTTGCAGTAAGAGCTCCTTCATATTAATTGAAGCAATCAAATTCACTGAAACCTGTTGCAGAGGTCCTCAGGGCCCCAGTATAAGCTGCTGAGAATACTAATTTTGGTGTTGAATGTTCTTTGTTTGGAACAGCCCCATCCCTGCCAAGCATGCAGTGACTGTGCTCTGCTGTAACAGACACCTTCAGAGGATTTGTCACCTGACAGTGCAAAACTCTCCAGCAGATCTTGTGCACTGACAGTGTGCTTCCATTGTCCAGGTGTGGGAGATGCCAGCATTCATTTCAGATACAACTATGTTAGGATAACAGTGTGGAGGTTCTTCCTTCTCCTCAATGTTTTGTTTCCCAGACCATGATGTTTGGTGCTCCTGCTCCTCAGACCATGCAGCCAGTGGGGCTCCCATCTCTGGGCATACCAAGCCATGTCAGAGCACCAAGAAGCCCTTCCAGCCCCCGTTAAAGGTGGTTGTGGTGCTGTTGCTCAAGAGGAGGGCTCAGATGGTCAGCACCTTGCATGCCTCTGAAATGTATACAACTGCAGAACAGGAGTTCTTATGAGGAAATGTTGCCAAGAATGATTCCCCGTAGCTGGCAAGGTATTTTGAGCCCGGGAGAGAACCTTGTGAGAGTGTTTGGAGCATGGGATGAAAAGGAATGTGCACAAAACAGTCAGTAGCAGAGACTTACAGTCAAAGTTGTTACAGTGTTCTTCTGTGTGCAGTTTTACTGTTCTTAGTTGCTGCTGCCCAGTGGCTGGTTCCTCCAGCTGTGGGGAAGACTGCAATGGGCATGGGAGTGTCCAGTCCACAGTGCCATTATCAGCTCTACCCACCTCCTTGACTTTGCCAGCTACAGGAACACTGCAGTCAGTACCCAGTGGTGTCACTTGTATTACCTGTGACTATGTTAAAAGCAGAATAACTCCTGTGGTTATCACACAGGGTCTTGCAGACCACCAACAGGCTAACAGGGATTTATTGATACCATCACCATTCTCAAGGTTTAGCCACTGGATTCTGAAACAGGGGTTTGACAGGGTTGAAACCTCCTTTCCCTAGGGATACTGGCAAGTCCAGGTGTCAGTGGAGTTGTAGTTACAGCCAGTTTGCAGAGGCTTGGGACAGCCATTGCCCCCAGTGGGTCCCGGGGACAGACATCCACACTCACACCTAAAATAGAGGACAGTGGAACTGTGGAAAAGACTGGTCTAGGTGAGCTTGCAGGAGCTGGGTGTTAAACTAAACCTTGAACTTCACCAGGTGCTTTACAGAGCAGTTTGGGCAGGTGAGAAATCAGTTTCAGTGCTACCCAAAAGCATTTTTCAGCTGAGAAAGCAGATATGAGAAACTGGGTTTGAGTGGTGCAAATAAATAGTCACATCCTTAATGTGCCTGGAAATGGTTTCCAGGATGAACTGCTTCACCACCTTCCCACAAATGCAAGTTTAATCTTCTTAGAGAAAATAGAGTAAAATATAAAGGCTCTTTCTATAAAAAGAAATAGCAACTCTATGGCTTGTTGCTGCTTTTAGACCACAAACAGACAACAGAAAATAAGAGTGACTGGTCGGCAAGGATGTGTTAAGGCTTTCTTCTGACACATTATGGACGATCGTAAGCAACACAATTTTTCAGCATCACTTCCCCCTGAAATTCTACAGCTACCAATAAAATAAGCAAACTGGAATTCATTGGCTCAGGTTTGAGAGAGAGTTTTCTCTCTCTAGGCTACAAATCTCATTATGCTATCCTTTTTAAAGCTGTGAGATTATTTGTATCCGTTGCCAAGATTTAATTAAATGATTGCCTAGAGGGGTGGACTACCAGAGGTTCATTCAATGGTTTTGACAAAATGTAGGAAGATCCAGTACCGTGTGATTTTCTTTTTCTTTCCCCTAATGCTTTGATATATTGAACAAGACAAGTGAACATTATGGAACTTCATGTGAATATTTAATAGAATCTTCCAGTAAACAATAAATGATAGTGATTCTTACATGATAAATGGCCATATATGCTGTGCATCTCTTCAAAGCACTTTGAGTTCAGACTAAAACCAAATCTCGTTCTTGCATTAAACACTTCAATTGCTTTTAAGAATTGATCAACAAGACAGAAATGTTGTGGAGGTATATCCCTTCTTATTTTTTTGGTCACTCAATCCACTGTAAGCCTCGGATAACCTTTCATAAACTTTCAGTGATGAAACAAGTAGGGGCTTTTTAGCCCAATAACTTTCATTAAGCCTTTCAATTAAAATCCATAAGGAATTTTGTTACCTATTAAATGCTTATTAAGTAGATGAAGCTGAAAAGTAGTTGGACAAAGCAGTAATAAATACCGTATTTTAAAGAATTTAATTAAACTACTTAGACTCTAGCTAATAGTGATTAGAGGGATACATAAAGGATGACACTGAAACAACTGTAACTCCCAGAACTAGAAAAAGCAGGCATGACACTAGCCCCAGTATATTAAAGTAGTGCTGCTTAGCCTTCTTTCAGTCTAGGAAGAAGAGGGGGAAAACCCCAAACCTATTCTAAACTTTGGTGTGCAATATTACTACAGTTGCTTTCTTTAACAACCAAATAAATGAATCCTCAAATTTAGAGCAAGTTTTACTGTATTTGTTGTGTGTGTTTCTCCATTATTTTCTGTCTGTATATAGAAGTGTAGGATTTCACAGCTTAGTTTCTAGTATCTTACAAAAAAGTAAGGGCAGGAATGGTGTATTGAGGAAAAGTATTTTAAACATTCCACTAGAAATGAACCAATCATTAATATACGGAATGAACCATCCCCAGTTCAGACTGGCTATGAAAAACTCTCTGAAACTAACAGCAAAACATTGACTAAAAAAATGGAAAGTTCCAACAGGAAAAGCTAGTAAATAAAAATGAAGGAAAAAGAAATGAGCTTGGTTTCTGATAGAGGATGGAGACTTGGCAACAGACCTACTTGTGTTTACATAGAGGACACAGTCTTTTGTTCAATGCAGTATAATCTACCTTCTTGACATTATTTCAGCAGGTTTAGGTCTCTTTTCTTCTTTCATAAAAAGAGTACTTTTTTTATGAGATCAAATGTTTGCTAAATTTCATTCTTTTACAGTATGATTTTAGTAATTCTGTTGTTTATTCACCACATACTGCTCTGCTTTTACAGGTTTTCAAGCAGAGTTCAGATAAAAGTATTTTTATCTCTATTTGAATATGAGGTAAATTATCCTAAGATCCCCCACATCTTTCTGTCCCATCATTTAGCTGCTTTGCCATGGCCCATCCTACCTTCTCCATGGCAGTTCTCTGCCCTTACATCCACTTCTCACATTTGGAGGAGAAATGGGGCGTGCCAGAGAGGGAGGACTGGTCAGTCCTTGGGCTGCTGCCTTCTTCCACCATACATACCCCCAGTGGATGTGGGGATGCCTCTCCCCACACTGATGCTGTCACAGCCCTGCATAAGCCAAAGGCAGTGCCACCAGAGAGATGTCCTGCAGCTTGAGCCTCAGCTACTGATGGCCTTTGAGAAAAGCTCACAGAGGTCTCCCTAACAAACATGTTCAGGAAGTCCAGTCCCACTTACAGTATTAGATGATTCGGGGGTATCTCATGTCTCTTGAGTTGCACAAATTTTATAACAAAACTTTTTTTGATAATGTTGCTTTTTGAAATAACTAGACTTTCTTTGTCATGGGACACCATCAGCTTCTGCTACATTAATGATGTCAAGAATCCAGAAAAAGAAAATTGATTTGGCAGAAGGGTTTAAGCAACATAGCACATTAAAGGTTTTCTTCTATGCTTTACTTGCAGACACCATTGTCATGTGCTTTCAAAATATTTTAATCAAAAGTGGGTGTTTTCTTTTTATTTGAATGAGATGGTCTTTAACCTGTAGTTGCATATGTATTGGTGAGAAATGTTTATCATCTTTCTATATTTTGGAAGAGTCTGAAATCAGGCAGCATCACCTCTCTTGTCAGACCAGAGCTCAGGTACCCTGAAAGTACCAGGGGCTGAAAAAACAGCTGAAAGAATGTGCTCAGTGTCTGCTTAATGTTTGCTTCTGAATATCCCATTTAAATTCAAGGACAAGTATTTTAGTAATTACTGACACTTCTTATAAAAGCACAAACGAAAAAGACAAAATGTGTATGATCAGGCAGTGCTACAAATTTTTTTAGTAGCAAAGAATTTTTTGTTGTAGTTTAGTTTTTTAGGGTTTTTTTACAAGTACATAAGCTTGTTTGAAGCCAAGTGAATACAATTTGCGCAAACAAGGAAAAAATACAGTTAAGTGAATATACACACACACACACACCTTTCCAAATCCAGATGAAAATACAAGCCTAGCTGTAGAATGTGCATGTAACACTGCACCTTTTTCCCTGTTCTGGAACTCGTAATTTAAATGACTACTCACTGGACATGACCGTGCAGTACCTGTTCTCCTCCTGCTGTTGTCATTACAGGAACAACCTTAAAATTCCTTTTGGTTTGTCTTATGCTAAAAATTTTTATAACAAAAAATACTCCTCAGCACTGCATCTGCAGAACATATGCTCTCACAAACTGCAGTAAAACAATACTTAATCCAAGTACCAATCAATTTGTAAGAATATTCAATGACATTGCACAACTACAATGAACCATGGCTCAGTAACAGCAAAACAGCAATCATTTAAAAATTATTTTTATTTGAGGCTCTCCAGAAATATTCCTGTGATTAATGAAGGAGAAGAGAATATGCTTGCTCCATGTTATATTAGCAATGACCATTGGGTATGAACACTCTTTGGATTTAATGGCAGAGTACTTCTTGGGATTTGAGAATTTACTCAGATTCAGAAATTCTGTCTGTTTCAGATGAAACAATCCATTAGTAATTGAACCATCCACTAAAACCGTGATCATTTTTTGTAACTAGGGGTTAGGCAACAAAGTAAATTGTGAAGAGTTTGTTTCTTTGTTTAATAACGTCATCTACTGGAAAATGTGATTTTTACAATTTCTGCTTGTTCATGCATCAGGTGATAGGACTGCTACACCAACACACTGTCCAAAGGAACTGTTCATGGACAATTTACCATTATTTGTTTTAGGAAAGAAATAGAAGTCCCCATGGTTCTAGTCTGCAAGAAACAAAGGCTGGAGTCCAATTGCAGCAGTCCCAATGTTTCTGAGCAGAACTCCTGTGAATGAAATGGCCTCAACCATTATCACACCTGCTAATTTCAGTTGACACTTGTAAGGCAGGTTCAGAACCTGGTTTTGAACAGGGCCCAGTGCCAGCTCACCACCACAACCCCTCTGTGCATGGACCTGCCCCTGGCTCCTCAGGGGTCCTGCTTGGGTGCAGGCTTTCCTGGGCCAGGTTTGGATTTCGGTGAAAGCCCATATTTTCAGATGGTCACAATTATTAATTACTTCCGAGACTAAACAATGGCCATTTTTATCAACAAAAGGTGAATAAAGGCCCCTTAGGTAGGATCCATTATTTTTTATTAAGTGTTAAATTGATCAAGCTGTTAACCAATGGGATACCATAAGCTTAAATTTAAGCAAATGCTCAAGTGCTTTACTAGAAAGAAAGAGAGAGAGAGGTGTCTGATGTCTTGATAGATCCAGCTCTAAATTAAAATTAATGTTTTGTTCTAAGTTGAGACAATTCATTTCCTATTCTGAGAACTGCATATATCCAAGACAGCAGTTCTTACACAGTTGTTCAGAAGTGGCAGTTATTTCCAGCCCTAGGAAAAAAGGCAGCAAACACAGCTGAACTGCCCGCCAGAAAACAAAATCTAGTTTAACATAATCATAAAAGTGATGATTTTCATTGAAAAAAAATGAAACAAGGATGTAAGATTTACTCTTGGAATGATTCTGATTTAAATTAAGGATTAATAACGTTCATTAATGAAGTGCTTAACAGAAATCTATCTGATGTTGATAAATTGTTTGTTACATTTGCCACGTGTACAAATTTTCTGTGATTTATGGCTCATTAAATTGATTTCTTTGTGATTTCCCCCCTCTTCCCCTTCACCCTAACTGCATTTCTCCTATTGCAGCAGCCATAGTTTCATTGTGCCTGTTATACTTTGATGTCATTGAAGATAGTGATTCAGTTTTTTGCATGAAAAGAAACAAAAATATAGAGGGAGTTGAGTGGAATAGGTTAGTTCTACTGTTGTCATATGCTAAAAAACTAATAGTATGAAAAATAGAGCTTCTTGTTTATTAACATCCTGAATTTAACTACCATATTCATAATATGTTTTGAAAACATCTGGGGCGGTTTTTCCTCAAAACAAAACAAAACCAAAAACACCCCGGTCCTAATTGATTTAAGTAAGAAGCACAGTCTTTTAAAAAAAAAGGGAAAAAAACCCCACACAGGGTGATGGTTACTTGAAGGCATGGTGAAAGTGAGGCAATGTTACAGAATTTGTAGTGGATGGAAAGGAGCGAGGAAGATGATGCAGCTGGTTTATGGCCATCCCACCAGTTGCTAGCTGAAGACCTTGCTGTTGGCTGAGGCCATTCAGCCTGTGTGATGGTTCCTCTGAGCCAAATGCCATTGTGAGGTCCCCAATAGTGTTCTGGTTGTCACCTGGTGGGAGCTGCCAGAAACCCATCACATGAGTGAGATCCATGAAAGGCAGGCTTGCAGTTTCAGCTGCTGCCTCTGTCTCTTTGTGCACTGGGTACTTATTAGTATCCCCTACAGGCCCTGAGGAAGCTTCTTCCATACTGATTTTGTGGAGAGACTGAGGTTCTGGTAATGGCAGGTCCTCGAGAAGATGCACGTTGTAACCTTTAACATCCACTTTAATTGGTAGATTCTTGAGGGATCCTGCGGCAAATGAGGTAGAACTAAGGTCATATTTGTTAGGCTGATGAAGGTTCAGGTTGATAGGGACAGCTGCTGAACATGGTGTGGGAGGGACAGCCGGGAGGCTGTCTGCACAACCCATCCTTTGCAAGTGAGGAGAAGACTCAAGAGGAAGAGCAGTTTGTAAGCTTGGCTGGGAATGAAGATGTGAACAGTTGTATTCCTCTGTTTCTGAACTATTCACAATCCCATTTGGCACGGGGACGCTTTCAGGAAGAGGGGACAGCATGCTGGCGTCTTCCTTCAGTCTGTATGAAAAGAGCTGGTCAAGGAGACCCACTGAGTCACCATTCTGCAGCCTGCTCTTCAGCAGTTCTTGTGGATGAGTCTTCCTAGTGTGGCGTGTCAAGTGGTCCTTCCGCCCAAACCTTTGGGCACAGAACTGGCACAGGAAGTCTTTGCAGCCTGTGTGAACCACCATGTGACGTCGCACATCTTTACGGGTATAGAAGTGACGCTCACAGTGGTCACACTTATGTTTCTTCTCCTTCATGTTGCCAGTCGGCTTCCCTGCATGACTTTTGAGGTGTTCCAGCAGAACCTCAGTACCACCAAACTCTTGGGCACACACCCTACAGGTGAGGTCCCCGCTGGTGGCTGCATGAAGAGCCAAGTGTCTCTTATAGCCTAGCTTGGTGTTGTACTTCTTGCCACACTCTTCACACTTGAAGGCCATCTTGTTGGGGTCATGAGTCTGAAGGTGATTCTTTAGATGGTCTTTCCTGTGAAAGGTCTTTTCACAGTAGCCACACTGGTGAGATTTCTGTGGAGAATGAGTGGCCGAGTGCCTAAGAGGAAAAAAAAAAAAAAACCACAAAAAAAGTTATTTGTGCTCCTATTTATTCTAGTACATTTACTCTTGCAGCCTCAAAACTTGAAAACACTGGAATTCTTGAAGGAAGGCATTCTCACAACTTCTCAGGTTATTAGTAAAAGCCTAGATTTTGTCAGGGGAGGAAGGTGTTAATCATAAAGCATAGAGTAGATTGAAACTACTCAACATCATCTTTTTGAATAGCCACCATAATTAAGAGAGACTTGTTTTCTCCAATTCTATCAAAAACAGTCATAAATAAAAAGTGGACCTCAGGGATTAACTGTCACTAGAACATCCCAAAGGAAAAAGATGGTTTTTTTATCCCCACCCCCTAAACCTAGCAGAAAAGGAATGTCTTCAGAGTTGTACCTGAGCAGTTTATATTTGGAAATGAAGGCTTTCGTGCATCCGTGCTGAGAACACTTGTAGGGACGCTCCCCTTTGTGCGCATAAGTGTGGACCGTGAGCTTGTCAATGGAATCAAATATCTTCCCGCAGAGCCGGCAGGGATAACTATCTGGCTGCTTCACTTCCTTGCCCTTCAAAAGTGAAGACCTACCATTTCTCCATTTAGGTATAAACCTTACGAGAGCACCACAAGTGCTTCCTGAGCTGGCACAGCTGAACTTAGCAGCAGAGGAACAGGAAATGGTCCCAAAGCATTGAGTAATGCTTTTGCCTAAAGATGCTCCTCTCAGTTTCCCTTTGAGTTTGTTTTTTGCTTTTACAGGTCCCAATTTATTTGGCGGTCTGAACCTTGTGGGAAGGACTCGGTCTTTATGGATGCACTGGTGAGATTCCAGCAGAGCAAAAGTTGCAAAAGTGCTTCCACAGCTGGAGCATATCCAAGGGTCTACGGGCTCTTTCTGCAATGAGAACAGAGACAGGTCTTTCTTACTAACCATTCTAAGGAAAGGTCATATTCATCTCACTCATCTTGTCCTGTGCTTTTCTAAGACCCATCATTGTCTTTGCTGATATTTACTTCCATGTGCTACCACCTAGTTGTTCAACTGCCAATAGATTCTCCCTAGGAGTGAAAACTCAAAGGAAAAGCAAGGTTGGCCAAGTACTGATTTACATGCTTTAGTTTTGCATTTACTGTAACAGTCCTGAGTCCTTCACCTTTGTTTACCTGTGCTTACTGAATTTCAGTCTCTACATTTGTTGCATTCATGAAATTACTCATAAAAGCAGTTGCAAATTGTACTTTATCCTTGGACTGACATAGTTTAACTGCTATTCCAGCCACACAAAAATGTAGTTTAGCCATAGAGATTTCCTTGTGTCCTGGGCCAGCTCCATGCTTTACACAGCAATGGTCAATGGCTCCAGGAGAGACTTCCTCACTTAGCTTAACATTTCGCATTAGACTTCCATTAACTGGATAAGAGGATAAGAAACACCTTGGGTTTAGGGATCTCAAGCCTATCCTGACCTTTTTTTTTTTTTTTTTTTTTTTTTTTTTTTTTTTTTTTTTTTTTTTTAATTTTTAGTTATTTTTATTTTTGCAAACGGTGTATTATTTGGAAGTGTTACTTCCATGGAAATAAGAGCTCTACTGGATTAAGTTGGATTCACTTTAAATACTGATATTATTTTTTTAAAAAATCTGATGGAAAACAATTACCAAAAAACTCCAATTGCTGATGAAATGTACTTCCAATTAATGCATGACCATATACAGCCTCAACTTTATCTACCTTTTACATAAGCTTCTCATAAACTGTCTTTCTTTTCCCTTGCTCTTGGGCTAGCTTGCTCTGGAGAGCATGGTGAGGTTATATCCACTCCATCTTTATTTCCAGACTGAGCCCTCCTCTCTGCTAAGACTCGTGTCTGATGCTGTGGCTTTCCCACACCTTCCTTTTGGGGAATATTTGAAAGCCCCACAAGCCTTCTTGGGACATGAATTCCTGGTTCATTTGTATTCCCTGTTTCACATTGTTTCTAGACTAAGTATTGATTTTCACAGCCATGTTTTTAACACTTAACAAACTTTTCCTATCAGTTTAAGAATTTATGCTATGATATAGAGGGGAAGGTATTTGAATTAGTAGAGAAGGGTTACTGAACAGGAAAGACTGAAATAATTAGTGGGTACTCTAGCTAATCAGAGCAAAAGAAGGGGAAAGGGTAAAAAAAGTCTGAGGCTGGACAGCTTGGTTATCCACAAATTAGGGTCCATCTTAAGTCTTTCCAATACATCAAGCAGCGCTACTTACTTCTGACTATATCTGATGGCTCCATTGGATTACAAACACAGGTCAAGGAAGAACAACCTTTCTATGAGAAGCTGCTGGACTAAAATTGCTAAAAGTACTCTGTGGTCTACACTTGCATTACTAGAGTTAAATAAACAGAGAAAACATGTAAATAAAACATAATTTACTATGTCTAATGATGGCTTCAATGAAGACTAAGGGTACTTACTGCTACTGGAGGCAAAGGAGAGACATCTGATTCTTCTTTAATGAAGACTGCAGAAGCTTCCATAAATTTGGCATAATCGGCAGCATACCATACTTTCAATTCTGTGTGGGGTTCAATTGGCTGAATGGAAAAAGCAGCACACATTTACTTGTGTTAATTTTCCTAAACCAAACAATAAGAAAGATAGGAGGGGCAGGAGTGTGCAGTGTTTTGGCCTCAATCCTCATAACCTTTGCTCAGTGAGAGGCATTTGTCTGTGATGTTCAGACGTCCAGCAGTCTTTTCAAGCAGTATCCCATGGCCATTGCTTGATGTCTGGAAGCTCACTGGACACAACACTTAAATACAGGGTACAGGCAAAGGAAAAATGCATCGTCAATGCACAAGACCTTGGAAGGCTCCTGGATGTGTCACACTGAGCATGGGTGCAGAGCTGATCAATATGTGGACTGCAAGGCAAACTGGCACCTTTCCATGTGCTGGCTCTAATGTGTCAGGCTTGCTATAAGCGTGCTTTATTGTAACTCTGCCCTCCTTCCACTGAAGCCTTCCCCCACAGGACTAAGTGTGCCCATAATCTGCAGTCTCCCGTCCAGTCATGCTTGCCCAAATCTCTCCTTGGACTGGACTATGACCTCTTTTGACAAATACTTTCAGTCAATGATATAGCAAACTGAAAAAGAGAGGGGTGATTACACTCACTGGCTAAAGATCTATCAGTTCTTTAAATGCAAAGGAGAAAACTAAACTTTGGGGTCATGATTTATATGACTCCCTGACCCTGTACATAATTTTCTTCATCTATAATGAAAACCAACACTGCTGCAACAGGGGTAGAGCCAAACTGCCCTGTACTTGTAGTTTAATTTTAACTAAGATAAACTCGTGCCACCAAAAAAAAAAAAAAAAAAAAAAAAAAAAAAAAAAAAAAATTAAATAAAACA
>CM031859.1:59862266-59900880 GCA_018697195.1 Certhia americana | reverse complement strand
AGAGCAGCTGAGTCTTATTCCAGAAAATGTGACATCATAAAATCCACGTATTTTGTAATATTGGTGTGGGATAAGCATGGTAGGGAAAAGACAATGTAGATTGTGAATGCAGACAAGTGAGGGGTTAATTGTGGGTTTAATGCTGAAAACTGAATTTTGAAAGCACAAGCCTGCCTGCTACCTACAACCAGTATGGGTTGGGTGTACATTTTTATAACATCTGTCCTGAACAGAAATGGTCTGTCCTGAATTCTCCACTCAGTTAACGACATGAGACAGAGCCATTAACTAGGAGGCTCATCATGCATTGTGAGACAAATGTTTAAGGATGTCTTGGGACCTTGGCCTGTGACACCTGAGACTGGTATCCACAAAAAACTGCACAGTGTGACACTGTTATGACTTTCTGCCCAACATTCCTAGACCAGCATCTAAGAATATCCTTTATGGGAAGCTGAGACACGGTTAATGTGACTTTGTGGGGAGAGCAAGTGCATCAGTGTGAAAAGCTCTAATCTCAGTAAAACTGACTGTAAATATCAGTGTCCAAATCCACTACAAGTTGTCTTTTACTCTGCGCCACCACTGACAAAAAGAGAACTGCAGTGCACACATGAAACTCTCCTGGGATCAGACCAAGAGCAACCATGGATTATTTTTACTTCCTTACAATTCTATACCTTTTAAAGCACTTTTTTCTAAGGATTGCAGACATTAGGTCAGAAAGTAAGCTAATGGTGGTGTCAGGATACCACTTACCCATCTGCTTTAGTAGCTGTAGTTTCATGTCACTGAAATCCCATTTCTTTGTAAAAACAGTGGGGAAAGGAGCCAATCCTACTCCATCTTAATACACTTTACTAAAAATACCTTGAGAAAGTATCTTCAGAATCAGCCCTAAGCCATCCTGAGAGCATGACCAGCAGGGTGTGCCTAAGTGTAGCACAAGGCCATCGCATATATTAACCAGGACAAAATCTGCAGGATGCCACAGTACCCTGAATTATACTGGGACTTTGGAGAAATAAAACCCAAATAATGCCCTATGACACACAACACAGCAAAGGTTCCAAGACACATATCTCATCCTAGGACACTCTTTGTGCCAGCGTATAGGCTGCAACTTTCCATTAGTGCCAATATGCAAAGTTCTGCTAGAGTCAGCAGAGAGCTGGTTCAATAGAATTTAAATTATTCTTCAAATTTTAAGTTACCAGTTTATAACAACTACTTCTTGGAAAAGTTCATGCTTCCCAAAAATAGTATTAGTATACTGTCAATTTTACAAGCATATCATGCATTTCAAATCAAGTTGAAATCTCAAATGATATGTACTGCATGAGAATCTCAAACACAGCGTGAGTAAGTATGTCTCAGAGTACGATATACTATTTCACATTTTTCTTTTTTTCTTAATAATTATGTTGATATTAATCCCAAAACCAACTATACTCCATACTGTTGCAAAAGACTTCAAGGATATGAAATGTTATTCTCTCATCCTGACTATACGGTAAATATTTTTCTCACTGTGCAGTTAGAGAAACAAAAATGGAGGAAAAACTGTAAATGCTACTATGCCATAGAAACATGTGCCAGTCTTGGATCTGAAATGGAAATATTGGATTTCAATTTATAGTAACTACTTTTCACTAATTTTTTTTTTTTAATTTTAATGTTACTCACAATGATATACAAGCATCATGTTCAACAGATAGATTTCTGTTTCCCAAGTGTGCAAAAGAGTTATTTCTGAATAACTGTGCGTAAGAAAATGGCCAAAACCAATAAAATCCAAGGCTATATATTCTATTTTTTTATAAACACAGAGTACCTTGTTCTCTCTCTTCAGACAAAGATGCAGCCCAGAATATCTAACATAATCTGATCATTTCATACTGCAGCATTGCAGTATTCAAAGTTTTGCAGTTAAATCTTCAGATTTAATGAGCATGGGAAATTATACATAAAGATTCATGTAACACCCTATATCTAAGCACAGGGTAATGTTCTCAAAAAACAACATGTGTTCAGAAATTTAATAAAAGAAAGGAATTTTTTTTTTCATTTCCAGAATGAAGTACTGCTGAATGCAATAATGCCAAATAATCTCACCATATACCTACCTGGGATTAAAGAGTGCTCAGTTTAAACACTATCATCGTGAATGATTTTTATGTTCCCTTGGCTCAGTTTCTAAACTACCCACAACAGCAAGTACACAACACCTTTTCCTGACAAACCCCATACACTGCTTGCTTTACTACAGATTAAATGACATTAAAGGTGGTATGTGTATAATGATCTAGTTGGCAGAACATAATCAATTTTTCATTGTAAAAGAGTCTTTCAGAATCTTTGTCTATAAATTTCCTTTTGGATGACAGGTGAAGCAATGTAGGTTTAACAACCTTAACTGTTGTGAAGTAGACTTCTCCACAGTGCTGATAAGCCACAAGGGTCTGTTCTTCTTGGTTCCGGGCTAGCCGGACAAACATCATCCAGTTTCCACAGTCCTCATTGGGAGTGTCCAGAAAGTACTTCCCTCCATCTTTCAATACCTGAAACAAAGGGGAAGAACAGGAGGATGAATATGATAAAATTGATTCCTGTATAGAGGCACATTAGTTTTCTTTAATTTGCAATCACACCTATCAGTTATCTACCTTGTCTTGTTAATATGCCCCTTGAAATCATGGTTATTTTGAAATAGATCACTCTTAATGAACACTGAGTGCAAAAGAAAGTGAAGAATGAATACCTGCTGAGCACCCCGCTACTAAAATAACTGTAGGCCTTTGTATGTATTTCCCATTTATAGTTCATCATTTTTATGTTATATAAAGATAATATTATAAGAACTAAGTGCAGGCAGGTAGAAAGATAAGCATTATGCCTTAATCTACTTCCTGAGCGCTCGATAATCTCAAGCTTCAGTGCTACTACATTTTGCATGGAACAATTGTATACCTTGTGCTAATAAGTCCAGAGAGGTAACATACAACATAATGGCATTTTAACAGTCTTCTCTTTTTCCCCTTAACAATGCAAAAGTAAATACAAATGAACAATTGTGCCAGAAAGATCTTTTTCTTTTTCCTTTCCTTCATTTTCTTCAAGCATAACTAGATTCCCCTCCAACAGGATGCCCCTGTGAGGCAAAAACTACCAACCTCAAACAAGTTGCTTTCCTGCACTAATGTCTCAAACATGGACAGACAAAGCTGCACAACTGATGTCAGCACAGCTTGTATTTGTTCTATTAACCACGTAACTGAACAAGTAACTGCAAAAAAAAAGGTACATTTTCTTTGCTTCTGGGAACTATTTTATCTAACTTCATCAAGTTTCCGATGAAAGCACCTGCCTGTTGGACGAGTTTGGTCACATACTCATGCTAGGGAGAAGTCAAGGCAGCTACTGCTGTCATGTAGGAAATCTGGGACTCTAATCTCCTCTCCTGAAGAAACAGTCCATTCATCAGCCAGAGCTGTGCTTATCACTGTATACTTTTAAGCAAATGGTGCTGACTGATAGAGGATAGGGTGTGGTGGCTTGGTGAAGAGGAAGGAACTGGGTGCTTAACTCATCCATCCATTGTTAGAGAAGTACATTTGCTGCATTTTTAATAGTGTCTAATCAAAAGACTAAAGATATTTAGTTACAGAGAAGAACAAATATTTTCTGGCATCCACATGCTATGAAAATCCCATAGATGGATAGTGTTTTTTCCTGGCTGATAACTCCAATGATTTCCATGTGCAAATCAAGTTTACAGCAACTACTGAAGCTATTACTACTTTGAAGCTCTCAATCTGAAGTTCAGAAGTGTTTCCTCACAATACAGTGTTTTCCAGTCCCAGGCTTCTGAAGAAAGCTCAAATGACACACAGAGTGTGTCACAGGACAGCTGCTGCTGGTGTCTCTCTATTCGGGGGTGAGAGGCCTGATAGAAAACACAAACTCTGGAAGAACCATGACCTATTGAGAAGTTCTGACAGAGGCTGTAGCTTTACCATGGAGTCACTGTATGACACACAGCTCTGCTCAGCCATGACACTCACTGCAAAATGCAAAGACTGGGGGTCAGAGGATTGCAATCAACTCTCACTCCCAAGGAATTCCTATGGGAAAGGATGTCCATGTAGATTTGTCTAAGCTGGGCTAGTCCTGAGGGGCCACAATTTTTGCTGGATAAAGTACAAATAATGGTTTATGGTCCAGGTGAAACAGTCAGTACCGACTTGTGCAGCACCAGAAGGTACCAGCCCTAAATAACAATCTGATTAAATAAACTGAGGTAGTGCACTGTGTGTCAAAGTCTGTATATAAATTAACAATTATTATTAATTAATAACAATAACATTTAAAATTAACTAAGAATTGTTTCCCTATCCCTGCACTGTTTCTCCCTACTAAGTCAGTGCCTTAGCGCATATTTCTGTGGCTCTCGCTAATTCAGTGCACAAACTCAGACCTCCCAGTGGTATGGTGTAAAGCCCAAAGCCTTTTGTGTTATCTGGGAAGAAAGCTCAGTAGCTGTGCTCTCTGAAAAGCTTATCAAGAGCTACTAGACTGATAGGCCTAACTCCCTAGAAATGGTAAAACTAGAAAGCAGGAAAGCAAATGTCTAAAAAACACAGTATACAGGAACATTTGGGTACTTCAGGTTATGCTGTATTGCCTAATAATGTGATTTACACCCATACTTACACATCAAAAGTACAATTAATGAACTAAATCAGATGGCAAATTGACTGATTAAAACACCTAAATAAAGTATGGGCTGTAAAGACTCATATGCATTTCATAGAAAGGCAGTGGAATTTTACCTGCAGGACTAGCCTGCTCTCATCATAGCAGGTCAGTTTTGTAGACAGTTGACCAACATAAGGGCCAAATTGTGTTCTCTTCTGTATTACTTTCTTTGCAAATACACCAAGGACTGTGGACAAAACAAAGAGCAGTCTAATATTAGTACAGACATCACAAACTATTTCTTGTATGCTGCTTACAGTTCTGAAAATGGAGATAAACAAAATAGTGCAGAACACCTGAATTATTTTACTAGGCAAATAAGCCCAGTAAATAATTCTAAGGTGAAGAAACTAAAAAGGATGTAAACAGGTACTGTTTTTTTTTTTTTAATGGGAACTACATCAGATAAAAAAGTACCAAAAATCCATGACAGGATGTTAAACTGAGTATGCAACACAAACTTATTGATACTCCTCAATATGCAAACTGATGCTATCGTAGTCCTCTGCTTTTTTTGCATAATTTGGGAGATTGTTCTCTCCCAATAAAAGTGGAGAAAATCTATAAAAACACAGTATTATCCTTCTTAATCATTCCAGTTATTCCACTACCTGATCAATTGAGTGACAGTGTAGGCATCTTGTCGTTCTCTTTCTGAAAAGCAATCTAGGCAGGACTAAATTTTACACAGGTAGCTGTGGAAAATTTGCACACTAAGAACATCATTCCTTTGTTCATATGTTTGGGCATTCAAATTGCTTTGCTTTCAGAAGTATACAACAGTCTTTCTATAATATGAACTGAAAACGCTGCAAAAGGTAAATTACCCCACTGTGATCTCTTGAGTTTGCAGGGGGTAGATAGGGGATGTCATTTACCATTCTGTTTCTGACCTTTCATTGAATACTCTTTCCTGTTTTACATTCTTGGGGAAAAGAGAAAAGAAGTAGTAGTGCATGGCTGTTATTATTATACACAAATTGAACATTCATTAAACTTGGATTGACTGAACAGAGCTAACTGGTTGCTCACAGCTAAATGTCACACCAGCTCTGGCTAATGTCCTGCCATCAGTTTATGCGCCTGTTACCAGAAATCAGTCACAAAAAACAGTAGCTGACTGTGAGCTTTAGCTGTGCTCAGCTGAAAACAGTCTTCATAATGCTAATGCCCAATGATTATGGCTTGAATTACTCATGAAAACAGGCCAGTGTTTTCGTCTCCTCTTTCTCAAACGTGGGAAAAAGAGCTAAAATACTTACTCTGCTGGTTTCCAGCTCTCAGCTCCAACACTCGCAAAGTGAGGTAGTGAGGTAGGGTGAGGCGGGCTCGGCTGGGAATAACCCTATCTTTAGCCCTGATGAGTGGTCCGTGGAGTTTGCATTCTCCTATAAGGCTTTTACCGCAATCCTCACACCCTACAAATCCAGAAAAGGGAACCTGTTACTAAAAATGACATACTGCTTTCCAATTTAGTCTCTTCTAATTTTGTCATCTTGAGAACACATCTGGAATTACAAATGCTTTTCTTGTCATCAGTATTCTACATTAGGTAGCAAAAGGGTTATCTGCAAGTCAAAACTAAATGAGGAAGGTTTGAAATAACACCTCCAGTTTATGCATTCTCTCCTGAGCAAATTGGAGGTCTTGACCTCTAAAGATTCATACATTTGCTCATTTGGCAGTGTCACAATGGCTGTGCCTTTAAAGACTAGGATGGGAGCAGAACTGGACTTCACTGCACACCCATCTATAAAGTAAAATGTATATATTTATACAGAAACATGTACAAAATTGTTAGCAATAACCTAGGTAGGGTTGGTCCCTTCCAACCTTACCCATTCTGTGTAAATTCTAAAATTTGCAGAGATCCAAGGAATCCAAGAAAGGCTTTGTGTCTGCTGCACAGACCATTCTCAGTAGACCCTCTACCCCGAGACAAGACCCTCAGGGTACCATGAGAAATGAGTATGATGGGTCCTACAGCCACAGTTCAGTTGACAATCATGCAGGGACAGCCACCTCATAGGCCGCTCTGCCTGTGGAAGTAAGGAAAAGGGGCATACCACATCTCCCAGCTGTTGGTTCCCAATAATGACATCTGCAGGCTGAACACAAGGACCATCCAGAGAACTCATTAAAGAGAAATACATGTCTGCAAACTGACTTTCCCCCAGCACAGTGAGATATTTTTGGTTCAGTGCAGCTCAAACTGGTTGCCAGGGAAACTTATACAGAGCAGTGACAAAACTGAGCAATGAGACTTTCCAGCAGAAGGTCATCTCAGCACTGGTGTCACACAGAGCGATGGGAAAAAGGGGACTTCTTGCACAAAACCTTTTTATAGACAGTAGAAACCAAACCAGTGAGCCAACAATGCTTTACGACTGAGTTAAAAAGAAAAGCTGATATTGGTCATCCATGACTACCTCGTTTTGTTTTCCTTGTGAAAACTCTGCTGAGCAAGTCTATTCAGTAAGTGACAATACAGAGCAAAGGAGGGGAGCTAGAACAGCCAAGAGAGTCCAAGGGAGCACTGTAGCAGAGACTGTGGCAGAAGAGGTAAGGCTTCATCATACACAGGGGCTCATAACCAAGAAGCATAAAGGGCTCAGGAGACACTGCCTGGGGAGACATCAGAGATAGTCTTTGAAAAAGGACAGTAGCACCAAATATGTATTCAGGGTACCTCAAAGAGGTTTCTGTTTGTAAACACAAACAGGCACTTAACTAAATTATGCACCTTGAGAGTCTAGTCCAAAAATCTCCCCAGATAAGCCTTAAGTGTTCCTACTGAGTTCTTTGGGCTCTCCATTAACTCCAACTGAGGAGACAGATTTGTGTGTGGGTCAGGCTGCAGGCACTATAATAGTCAGTATTTGTCAATAATTTGTGGACCATGGAAGTTTACTTTTGCCATGGCTCCCAGTCTGCACACTGGCACTTTGAATAGCTGAAAAACATGACTTATTTTTGCTAGTGCTACAGATAAAGAACATGCCCCTCTACAGCCATCACTTAAAAAACCCCAACAATATAGCTTCCAGGCAGATTTTTCTTGTTATACACTTGTTTATGTAACCAAAAGTCCTTTACAGCTAGGCTGCAAGGAACTAAAAATATTTCCTTGGTGATTTAACTTAATTGGCTTTTAACTAAATTCACCCTTCTAAGGGCAACAAAATTATGAGGGCTTCCTGAGCTTGCTTGGAATAATAGTGACTTTGTCTCAAGTCAAACAGCTCCTGCATGGAGAGTCATTGTACGCAAACGGCTAAAACACATTGCCAAAACCAAAATGGAGACAAAGAACCGCTGTTAGAGGAAGGATGTGTCTAATCATAAAGTACACGACCTTATCAATCCATGCCATACCTCTGTGATTCATCACTAGCAAGCTCCTGAGCAAACCTTCCAGCTGCCTCGGGGCAGTGCCCACCTCCGAGGCTCCAGGGTGGCTAGAAAGGGAAAGCTGATTCAAGGGATACAGAAAGCATCTTCCAAATTCTGCAGTAGTGCTCCATTAGCTAACCCTCCTTGGTCTTCCAGATCCAAGACATAAGGTCTGAAATGATTCACACATGGGTAGTAGCGAGGCTCTTCTCTGAAATCAGCAGCTGCTTTGCATCCATCTGGGTGCTGAGTAAAGACCTCCAAGCTGAGCAGCCCCACAGACAACTGCCTAGGCAGCGCACCTCAGCAGCAGCACAAAGACATTGGCTATCCCAGAACAAAATTACCTGCAGAGCTCGGAGCACTGTTAAGCACCTTGCTAGCATGGCCTGGGATTCTGACCTGGCAGAGCTGCCCAACACCTTGAGATATGAGATTAGCTCAGTTGGTTAGAGCATAGTGCTAACAACACCAAGGTTGTGGGTTCAGTCCCTGCACACTTAAAGAGTTTGACTTGATCATACTTTATGGGTTCCTTCCAACTTAGAATATTCTACAATTCTGTGAAATATCCAGAGCTGTCTAATGCCTGTTCTAAGGTTTTCTATGTTTCATTATATGGGTCATGAAGATAACTTGAATGACTTAAGTTATTAAATAACAGGCATACTGGAATTACATTCACTACATGGTATTTCTGACCCCACACCAACATGCTAGTACCCTGACTGCAAATTTATTGCATTCTAAAAATTGCCAGGTGTACCAGAAAAACAAGAGTAGAGCACTGCAAACAGACTAACTTTAGAGGCTATTGAAGGAAACTGAGATCTTAGTAATTTCTCTCCCCAAAACTAACAGTGCTAAACTGTCAAGTTCACATTCTTCCTCAGAGATAATTACAGGCCAAGTCATGATCCTTTGTATTTCAATGCTAAATTACAGATGCCATTGGCAAAAGAATGTACATAGAGGCATAGCACAGAGTTTGTAAAGCTCACATAGATTTCATGCCTCTTTTAATTTGGCTAATTAAGAAAACAGCTTTTGAACACACTCTAACCTATTCTGAAACAGGTGCATCCAGCTATGGAAACAACACACACTTTGTCATATTAGCACTAGAAATGAAAAACACTTGGTCAGAAAAATCAATTTCCACAAAGATTTCTTTTGCTTTTTGCTAGGCACCTTAGTACATCAATGCTTTTTCAGTTTCCTTGCTCCCTTAAATTGTATTTACACAAATAAAATTAATGGATTCGAGGTCATGTGCAAGCATGCAACCATTCCTGTCACCATTCCTCTGCTTTGTTGTGATTTAGTTGAGTAGGCAACAAAAAAGAAATAAACAAGATTTACAGGAGTTACAAGCTGTTAAAACCCAGACTGTGTCATTTACTATATCCTTAGAAAAACAATGCTATATTATCCCCTAGAGGGTACTTCTTCATTCTTCCTCTGTCCTAGCAATGATCCTGAAAAAATTCCAAATAATGCCTTTTTATCTATCTGTAGATAAAACTGCACAAGCTAATAGATCTTGTAGCTATTAAGATTTTTATTCTGCTGGACCTCTCTGCAGCAGTGTGGAGGCTGGTGTACAGAAGAGCCCAGCCCTGGTGCAGCTGCAGGCTCTGACCAGGTTGCAGGTGTGCAGCCACCACCTCAATCGCAAGGATGATGTACTCACCCTTGCCAACCACTGCTGGAGGGGCTAACAGAAGGGTGCACCTCCCCAACACCCCCAGCTAGTACCCCTGCACCTTCATGCCTCTGCTCCCACTTCTCCCACGTATTGGGAGGTTGGCAGCAGTCAACCCCTGGCTTTCCCCTGCTCTTTGGGTCATCACAAAACCGAGACCCACTGCCTGTACGATGCACTCCCACTGCATGAGCTCAGTGGACACTGGTAGCTGTGTTCCCAGGGAGGAGAATGGGCCATGAGTGTGGCTCACCTGTACTGTCCTCACCATGCTGGTGCTTCACCCCAGTCCAGGTCTAGGTGACAGTTCTCCTTTTCTGCAGCCTATACAGCCTGGCAGCCTCAGCTGCCAGCCTGCCTCATCCTCCAAACACCTCTGGGGCCAGCCACGCTGCACTGGGACAAGCTCCTGCAGCCAACAGTGGCCAAGCTGGCACGGCAGCTTGGGCAAGCTGGACTTGAGCACAGTCAACAAACTGGTTTCCAAAACAGCAGCACGGTTGGAGCACTGTGCCACCCCCACAGGCACAAGCCCAGCCTCAGGGAGAGCTCATTAGGGTGGGCAAGGAGCCACGGGCTGCGGTTACACAGAGCCCTGCTGCACAGATAACGGGAGCTATACATAGCCATACTAGGAACTGCAATCACTGTCGTGATAGCTCACACATGCCACCAGATCCTTAACCAATCAGCAGCAGAACATCACTTTTTAAAAACAGTTTGCTAAAAACTAGATGCCTATCAGGACCTCCTTCCTGCATTTTCTCAAACTCTGCTCTCAAGCAAGACTTTACAGTACCTGAACATTTCAGTGGCCCACAAGATGCCTGCGGTGCAATTACATCCCCTGTGAAGGCAGAGGTAAATCATTCCTTTTCAACTGTCCACTTGGAGCAAATGCACCCTGTGAGAAATGATTAGAGGCTGAGCAGACCTTGGCATTTGCTGTGCTGTTTTGCAGCATTAGAATTAGCTCCCATGCGCAGAGGGAACAAAGATCAGTGTACACAGCAGTCCAAATCCTAGCCTAATTACAATCATAAGATTTGCATAGCAAACAACAGTAATTTATTCCGGAGTAAAACTGTAGCGCTCCACTAGCCCTGTTCAGCTTTCACAGAGAGGAACACTGCAAAAACACCTGGATATTTTCTGTCTGAGGTACATTGCACATGCCAGTCTTGGTTCTCTTAGCCAAAGGTGCATGAGGGTTTCCAGCCTGAGGTTTGCTCTGCAGAACTCTGTGTTGGAAAATCTTGAAATCCTTGTTCTACAATTTATTTGGCAAAAATTTTGAAGTACTCAGTTATTCACAAGTTATTTTCCCATTACTGTGGGTCACTGACACACATTTTCTCTGTAAAAACGTTTATGGAAGAAGCCTTGTATCCTAAGTTTGATGTGCAAAATGAAGCTTTTAACTGATTAATAATTGATTCTATTTATACTGAAATAAAATAGAACTTGTTATAATTACCAGAACTCAGAATAATTTTATTCAAATCCCATTAACTTACAATATTTTGATCTCCTAAATTGTCTACAATTGATCTTTACTTGTTAACTGTAAAAACTGATCCCTAGTCCAACATCAAGACAGGTGAACATTTCCTCAATGTCTCCTTTTCATGTCTTTTCTATGTCATACACCAAAACCTTATATTAGCAGAGATGTACAACTGCTCAACTCTGCATGGAAAAAAGTAAAAATAAAGAAATAAAGAAACTCCACTACAGGCTGACTTTGCAATCATAATCATTCACCTAGATTAACACTGAAAACTTGCACTTACGTGCATGACATGTGTATTATTTGGGAAGCAGGTGCATGTTTTCCATAACCCTGCACCCAAAATAACAGCACCCTCACAAGGAAGGGGGGAAACACCCCCACCCCCACCCCCCAAGATTTACTCCTGTGTGCTTGAGAGGGAAACATTAGATTTCAAACAGAGAGTTCCCATGTCTTTGACACACAGAAACCCTGAAGCCTTGCAGTCTCTGCCTGGTGGTACCAGCACAGAAACTGTGGACATGTTGATGGGGCAATATGGGCCTTTTACCAAGGCCTTGTGCTGCCATGCCCAGGCTTTCTGGTGAGAGGACAGGAGCTCCTGAGACACAGGTGAGGGGTGAGGAGGAGTCCTAGTCCTGCTCAGGCATTAGTGGCAACCTGCACGTAAGTGTCTACTGCTCTTGGGGCCCCCTCCCTGGGAAGGAGAATGGTAGGTGGTTTGCAAACATCCAAGAAATCATTCTGAACATTAAACATATTCATGGGAACATGACCTCACTCTACTAAAATGTAAAACTTTAAAAATGAGTTACTATATTTGGAGACAGAAACAGAGAAAGAGAACAGCAAACATGCCTTACTGCCACCCCACCCCGTACATTCAGTCAGACCGGCAGGTCAAGCTTATTCCCTAAAACCCAGCACTGCAGGTGAACCTGGCCCCCAGGCACCCTGACCCAGCCACTGTGACACCTGTGACACCTTCCCCCACCTCACCTCCATCCTCCCTGTGGTTTTCTTTGTTCCCAAGAAGAATGAAGATTTGGAAGGAGAGTACACTCGGGTTTTCAGCAGTGGGAGATCATCTGTCAAGGCACCTGCTCCTTTCAAACAGCAGTATGACCCTGACCAGCTGTTCTTATGGAAGAATGTCTCTAGAAGGGTGGTTCAGCACTTATCTGACTGTAAAGAAACCTAACACAAAGCATATGTGCATTTTTCTGGCAGACACAAGTTCCAATATGTAAATTCCTCCAAACTGGAAAACTATTTGTTCCACAAACACATACAAGATAATAAACACTATGATTCATTACTAGTTCCTAACAGGTAGTCATCATGATGATAATCAAGCTCAACTGGAAGCAGTGGCCACTACACTTCACCTGGTGGCCACTACAACAGGCATAGATCAAAGGAATTTAAACAGCTTTCCATAAAAAGTCAATCTCATCAATCCCAATGAGGCTTTCTACCATGCTCATTCTGTCTAACAAACCTAGGGTGCGAAACAGTTAGAGAAACCTCAAGGAGCTCAGCTGGGATATAGAATTCAGCAGTTTCAGAACGTTCCCATGAAGGCTGTGCAGCAAAAGCATACATGATGCTCTGCTGTATCTTACAAACTCCACAGAATAAAGTTACCTTGACTGTTTGAACATCTTTGTTGAACATCTGAAAAGGCAGTAACTTACACTTCTTTCCTGCAAAACTAAAGGAGAAAAAAACCCAACAAACCAAACAGGAGGGAAAATATGTAGGTGCAAACTTCACTGCAATCTGATCAACTAGTTTATCAATGTTCTTGGTATGTTCATTCATCAAAAAAATGACCTGAGGTAAAAAAATTCATTGGCTGATTGAAAGCTAACTTAAAAAATAATAATCTTCTGGTTATTCTTGGGATAAAACTTACATGTCACATTTCCAGTACACCACATGGGGTTTGGTTGTTATCAGAACCCATATACACAAATGAGCACAGTTCAAGTGAAGTCACCTCCCATAGTTTACATGTAATAGCTTCTAATCAGTGCAAACAAGGAGACTTCTTTCTCTGCTGAAAGCTGAGCACATTCAAACAATCATATTGAAAAATGCAGTTAGATTTTCCAGAGGTTTTTTTTTTCTTCTCTCCCTCTCCCTCCACTATCTTGGCATAAAGTAGTATAAAATTAGATCCAGAAACAGGGAAGGAGGTTAACAGCAAATTCACAGAAACTGCTACTACTTTTTATGAGAAAGAACCTGAGTCAGCATAGCATGGTCCTATGAGATGCCCAACAAAAAGCTCTCTGAGAGAAAAGCCTGTCTGTTGCACTCTGCCCATCTCTCCCAGCAGCCAGTTACAGTCTGACCTGGTGCAAAGCTGTGTCTGCTTGGCTGTGACACCTGCTTGCTTTAGGTCTGCACTAGTCCTGTCCAAACTGTGCTGCTTCTATACTACAGACAGCAAGACTCAAATCCCCCTGTCACAGAAGCACAGACAGCCACCAAGAGAGTCACATTCAAACTGCCCCTAAACACCCTGTGGCTCCTGGGCCACATGTTGGACCCCCTAATCTGCATCTCTCACACCACAGGTTCTACGTACCACAGCAGAAGTATTTATATATCACAAGCACTTTTCTTTTGGAGAGATTTTTGGCAGGACAGTTGATTTATTTTAGTGTAAAGTGTGAAATTTAGTGGAAAATGTGAATGCTACTGTGGCAGTCCAACAGACACCAGAATCTTTCATCTTTGTAATAGCAGAAAAAAACCCCATGTAATACATCTTCCTAAATTCTCATATGTATATGAGAATTTGCATGCACACAGCCACAAACACACCACATTAAGCGCATTAATACTGTCAGCAGTTTTATTGATGGCAGGTCAACACCACGGTTTCAATTCTGATAAAGGAAGTGCAAGAATTATAATGACTAAAGCTTAGTATTGATTAGTTGAAATATTTCCAAGCCTTGCAACATTCCCTTAAAAGGGAACCTTAGATTGGGTCTCTCGCTCCTTCATTGAATTTGTTTGTTACAGGTCACCAAGTCCAGATGTTGTGTGGAGGAGACTGGTGGAAAACTTGAGGACAAAAGCTGCCTCTCCTAAGCAAACCAGCCCAAATCAACCCTTCATTTTCCACTTGTGACTTTCAACATGGACTTGTGGGGACTTTACCAGAAAAGACACTAGCACCTGGGATATATTTCCAGCTGCTTACTGGAAGACTTAACCAGTCAGGTAGACAAACTTTGGAGAAGGTAATACGAGTTTACTGTAGAATGCAAAGAGGATGCCTGGCATGCAGAGCGAAGAGATACCGTAGTCATCCTGTGGCTGCAGAACCTGATGTCTTTAGAGGCACATTAACAACATGAATCAAGTACAGCTACTGGGAATCAAAGTGCTGTGTTTGCACCCCAGGACTCACTTCTGTAGATAATAGTCTGTGCACATGGCTTCACTGATATGCAAGTAGACACATTATGAAAGAAAAAAGTCCATGAGGAGAAGTGAATACATGGATACTTAAGACTGGTCAGGGCTGAGACCTTGGAGTCTTGAAAGAACACTCCAGTCCATATTACATTCAGTGGAAGCTATTTATAAAACTGGAAAATGTGTTAACTTCCTCAATGAACCATCCAGACTTCCTACTGATATTCCCATTCACCCACGAGAAAAAAAAAAGTTGATAATTTTAAATCAATGAACCCTAAAGTATATAGCCAAAATACTGAAATGAAGGAGTCATCCTTTAAAAGCACTGGCTTTTATAAATGAAGGATCATTAACAATTTAGCAGAACAGTTTTAATCCTTACTATGCATCCACTTCGTAACAGACAACTTCTATTATTCCTTGCTTCATTTCCAACAGGAAAAGCATACTTGATTCCCAGCCTCTCTGGGAACAAAATGGGTAGGAGACTCTCAGCCTTTATGACCCTGTTAAATTATTTTCCTCTTTTAAGGCATAAAGTGATTTCTTTAAAAAAAAAACACACATAGGCATTGGGAAGCTCTGCTGCTGAACAGACACAAAAATTTATTTCTCTGAAAAAATACTCACATGTGCAAGTATCGTATCTGTGTTTCCATTTGTTTTCTTTTTCCTAAAGTCCAACATTTATTTATTTTTTTCCTACAAAGAATATTTTAATATGGGGAACCATATGATAATTAGCTAATGTCGTGACTGGTACAGTAATATATAAATTTTGTCTACCTGTGCTTCTTTAAGACCAATTAAAAAAGGCTATAAGATTGGCAGCAACAAATTAGACAGCACCACAGTGCTCACAATAACTATTTCCTCACAATAACTATTCTCCTGAGGCATAAGGACAGCCCTGTAAGACACAGAAATACAAAGTACATGATTATAGATTATTACACGAGAATTGCATGAAAGTTGCAAAAATCTATGGATTTTAAAAAATGGCAGATTTTTTTCTATAGATTAAGCTTTCAACTCAGATTATAAAGTATCTCCATACAGCTCTATTTATTCTGCTGAGAGTCATCTCAGTTTGAGAACAAATAAAATTCAAACACTTTTTATAGATTTCTGATTAATCTGTGGTTTCTTTAAATTATTTGCAAAAGTCACACACAGACACACACAAATAACAGCAGTCTCTATTTCATGAATCTAAGAAGCAATCTTGCAAGGCAAAGTTGAAAAGAATTTGTTCCTGTTTTCATACTTTCCTAGCTCGAAGAACAAGACCAACAGATGGTAAAGGCATTACCTTGGGGAAAATGCACCATATTTCAGTATTTATATAACTCTGGTTACTTAACATACATATTTACTTAAAGCTGTGTATGATTACATATCTCAACTTGTATTGGGTATATTTTACTCTGTTGGTTAGAAATCAAATATTTTATACTTTTTTAACATTAGCATTAATATTTTATACTTTAACATTGCCAATAGGTCAAAACAATTTCATATTTTATAAAGATATTAGAAGAGGCAAAAGCACAACTGTCCTGCCAGAAGATTCCTACACACCTCCCCACTCACATCTGCCTAAGAACCTTCCAGTCCACTAAGTTAAACGTAACACACTCTGCCTTGTCTTATCGCCCGAGGAACAGGGAACAAGTGCCACCTTCTGTGTCACACATGAATCATCCACTTTCTTCCCCATTACACCAACTAAAAAAGCCCAGATCAACTGAGCTTTGTGATTCTTTTCTATTTGCACCATTACAAGTACCCAGGAACCCTCACTGGTCAACATTTTCATAACACATCTAGATTACAGCACTAAAAGGACCTACAAATATACCTCCCATCCAACTTAAATGTTAACTTTATATTAGCTTTAGCTTTACATTTTAATGGTTTCCAATGCCTATCATGCATAAATACACTTAAGTGAGGTCGAAAAACAGTCTTGACACATTTGGATAACAACAATGACACCAGAGCCCACAAACTTTGATATGTGCAAGCTTGAGTTCAGTGTTTTCACATCTTAGTCAAAATTATAAATGCATTTGCTTTTTTTGCTTTTTTTGTGTGAAAATCTTGGAAATTTAATAGCAAAAGCCAAAAGCAAACATGCTGATGCTCTACATTAAGCAATGTATTTTCATTTTAAGGATCACAGAGTAATCTAAAGAAAGCATGTTTGCATATGGAGCCTAAATTTGTCCAAGAAAAACAGATAAGTTATCTGCTGGGAAAAGTACAAAATGAGACAAAACTAGTAAGATTACTAGCTCAAAATCACTCGTAGAAAAAATGCCAGACTAAGGAACACATTATTCAAACAAACATGAAACTTCCCAAGCACTTCTCTCAAAATGAGGGGACTACTTGAGAATTTTCAGACTACTGCACCCCATGCACATATACTTTTAATCGGATTTGCAACAAAAACACAGCAATTCCTACTGCCCTGTAAGAACAAGGCTGCACAGCAGCAATTGCTCTGTTCTGAGCTTGCCTTTACACTTAAAATAACAAAGGAAGAAATGACATTACTTAACGTTTTCCCTGCTATCGTAAGTGGGCCACACCTGGAAGTCGTAGCTGTGTGAGCCCAGAAATCTTTTCCTTCAGTCACCACAGAAACTAATATAGAAACTCTGGCAATTTGTTCTCCTGTTTTCAGTAGAAAATTTACATATGAATTACACACCAAATTCCCTTGGTCTAATAAACTGTTCTGGACTCGCATGATGAAAATCCTGCTTCATTATCGTCCCTCTCTTGACATTCTTTTCTGTCTTTACAAAAAAAACCCACGTACACCTAAAGCAGCAAGCATAAGGGTGAGTCCACCGTTTACCTTGAGTCCATGCATGGAAACAGAGGTTTGAAAATATATCCTCACATTTCAAAGGATTTTAAGATTCCCAGATTTTCTGCCAGACAGGCCCTCTTGTTAGTCCCTGCCTTGTGTGTAAGTATTGACACAGCAGTCTGTACCACTTAAGATGGATCTGATGCAACTCAGCTGATTTTCAAAGGTATAAAAAATTGCATATCATAGCTTACATAAATAACAGATGTTCAGGACCTGCCTGGAAGACTCAAATACTGATTTTCTATGACTTTTCATATTCATTAATCACCATTAGATAAAGAAAAAATGAACTCACACAGAGGCTAGAAACAGCACAAGTTATGTAGGTGTTTCCCGTGACAGAATACAACTCAAACATTGGTTTTGCACTCAAGAACAGAACTGCAAACATTTCATAATCACACTACATATGGGAAATCAAAACAAACCTTACCTTATTTAAAATGGCAATTTTAGTAAAAAGTCAGGCTATGCTAATACAGTGTGTAAGGAATCATGCCATCCTCCTTCGGCAGACTTTTCCAAATGCCCTCGTATTCAACTAAGTCTAACTCTGCTCTGTTTTGTTTCCCCAGGAGGACCCATTCAGGACCATGTGCTCCTTTTCAGCTGTCAATAAACAGAAGCAGTGAATTCCCCAGCGCTTCACAAAGCTAGTTAGGCATAGCCATTCATTTCTTCAGGAAAACAGGGCATTGATTTCAGCAAATTCCCAGGGAGCAGCTACAACAAAGAGATCAAAGACCCACCTCCTTTCCTGCCTGGCTTTGGCCGGCTGGGCTGAGAGGAGCAGCAACAGGTTTCCTGAAGAGCGGGCTCTATCCCCACCGACCACTGCACGCTCCATTCACGCCCATCGCCTTCCTACATTCCCCGGACAGCCCCCGGCGCTAACCGTGACAAAACCCTACATTCAGGCAGCATAATATACTGCACACTAGTTCATCCAAGGATAAAAAGAAAAACAAGCTCCAAGGGAAGTCTGCTGCTTCCCCGACCAGCCGAGCCTCAGTAGCTGACAGACTTTTCATAAACGTCTTTTTTTTTTTCTTAGCTTCTCCATCTAAATCAGAGAAACACTTGCTACCTCAAATTCATTGTGCTGAAACTTCTCTGGAATGTTGGCTTTTCTGATTTATTTCCACAAGCTTGAAGACTTAGCTGCTGGAGTTTGAGGTCTAGCTGCAGCAGCCCTTGAATTGTGCAACCATGATATTTTCTTTGTGCAATTTGCCCTAGACTGCAGTGGGCTTTTTCTAAGAAATTTAAGGGGGTTTGTTTCAGTTTGGTTAGAATTTTTACTTTTTTAAATTATACATCTTGTCTTCATTACTGTAACCTGGAACAAGATTTTTAATGCTAAAATTTGACCTTGTATTGAACCAAGCATTAGCAAAAGACGATGCCATGGTCAAGCTTAAGGACTGGTGATTAGGGTATATGTCTACTGCTAAACAGTAAGACCACAGACCTGGTGCAGAGATTGCCTGGCACCAGCTCCATGTGTCTAACCGCTCTTCATCTCCTTTTCTTTTCCCCCATTGGTTATATCCAAATTCCTTACCTGGAACACCGTCTGGTAGATATTATCCCCACACACACCCTAGTGTTTGTTGCTTGTTAGTATATGCTAGTACTGGGCTCACAGGCTGGCTCTGAAATATTTATTTATATACTTACAGACATAAAGGTCTGAAGTCAAATTCACACCTGTACAGGTTTGCCATGTCATTCTTTAGTATTATCCTGCACACTGACGTTTTACTAAAGCACTACCCGGCTGTCACAAACACCCTCCAGCTGGAACCTGGGAAGTTCCCTCAGCACTGGTACTGCCTCCAGGCCACTGACACATCTCAAAGTGAGAAGACAAATGTCCATCCCACTAACATGAGCAAGTATCACAGGACCTGGCACAGCACAAGAAGTACAATACTGAGAAGACCAGGGAGAGGTGACTGCCCACTGCACAGAAGACCGCTGAGAACACATGGAAATACACAACTGCAGAATTATTAAAGTTGCAGGAGACCTGTAATGATGAACTAGCCCAGACTCTTGCTGAATGCAGACCCTTTGATAGCATTACCCAGGACCTTGGCAAGCTGTATCTCGAATACTTCCAATGAGGGCAACTCCACCACTTCCCTGGGTAGCGTATTTCAATGTTTGATCCATCTCCCATTGAAAATGCCCCTTGCATCCACAAGCATCTCCCCTGAAGCAACTTGTGGCCATCACCCTCTTGTCCTGCCATACTGTATGCCTGGAGAAAGGCTGCTTCCAACTCCTCTTCCATAACCACCATTTTTGTACTGAAAGGCCAAGACTAGATACCCTTGAGACCTCTCTTCTTCGAGTAGAACACACTCAACTCCTTCAGCTCTACTCATGTGACAACTTCTCTAACACCCTGATCATTAGGGGGAACATGAGAAAGACACTGCTGCTGAGCTGAAAAAAAGGAAAAATTAAACTGCCAGGGCATAAAATTGCAAAACAGACAAACATCTGAGTATAGTTGAGAAGTCTTGACCACGACCCCTGTGCTGTCACCCGGCTCTCTGCTTTCTTTAATATTTCACTCCTAATAACAGTTTTGCCTGTTGTATACAATACAGTCAGGCACATCAGATTCCTTATTTTAGAGTTCTCTCTGTATCTAAATGGCATTCAAGCATGCTTCGAAATCGACAATTCACAGAAAGAATTTAAAAAACGCACTTTAACAAACAACCTGGTCTCCACATATAATTGCTATATTCTATTAAGCTACTGATGGGTTTATATTTATTAACTGATTGCAGTTATTAATGAAAAAAAAAACCAAACCAAATCCTGTTTTCCTTGTTCCTCTAAGGAAGTATTGAAGAATGATAAAATGTATGTCTGAAATTTCCCTCTCTTACACTGCACAGTGTGCAGCTGGGCAGCCCTTGGAGGCAATGCTTAAAAAAAGGCAGCTGAGGCACTTTCAAAAAGAAAGCATGTAGATCAGATCAATAAGCAGAAAAAAATATGCTTAATGCTTCAGATAACTTAAGTTGGAGTGAGAGAGTGCAAGTATCAGGGAAACATAAGCAGCAACCTTCTGTGATAGTTACAACAACAAAGTATAAGGATATACCACTTGTCTGTCAAGAAGAAGGACAAATAACAGTGATAAGGCATGAGATTTGGATGTGACTGGGATAATGATGCCTTGGAAGCACAGGAGTTAAATTCACTAAATGATTAAAAAACCCCAAGCACATCACTCTGTAGTAATCTGGGATGGTATTTGTGCCAAAGATAGATAAAACATTTTAGACAGAATTGCAATTTTAAATCTCAATGAACCAGTCTGTTCTTATACTTGGGCCAGATTTTTACAATTTTACTCACATTAAGTCATGCTTTACTCCAAGAATAATCCCGTTGATTATAATGGTAATATTGTTCCACAGATGTCTCAGAAGAAACGCAAATGTAAAAGCAGACTTTATACTTCAGATAAAAGACATCAATCATGAGTACATCTGGGAATCCGATAAAAACATATGGTACAAAAAAATCACTGTGGGATGATGGAAATGTACTTACAGAGCAGGTCTGTGGACATGTTTACAGATCAGGCAAAGGAAACCTACAGAAAATAAATGAAAAAAGAATTATCAGTTTTCCGAACTAGGACTATTCATGTTTATATCTCTTGCTAATAATCATATGTATAGTCTTTTAGTTCTTTAGGAAATAAGGAGAACCTATCTACAGAAATCTAAACAGGAAGAACTTCAGTTTGTAAAGGAAAAGAAAAACTGATTTCACTTCATTTCAAAGACAATGTAACTGACAATATTAACGTAATGCATTTTAATTAAGAGCCGTTCACTGCATTCCACATCTTCATCAACTTTTATTATGATGTATTTTCCAGGCATCAATCACAACAGAATTTTCAAGCATCGTGTATTTTATAATAACATTGCATGTTATTCTGTGTTTAAGCCTGATATTTCTAACAGTCCTGACCCTTGCAGAGTCAAAAAGAACATTAACCAAACACAAAGCAAGACATTTTATTTGCTCTCTTGAAGGACTTCTGGAGACTTTTGGTTTTCTGCTGGACTCATTCATCTTGTTCCCTTCCCATTCATCTGCTGGGTTTTGACTGAAATTTTACTATAAGCACATAGGAGTAGAGTCTGAGTTTTCTGTAGCTGTCTGAGCAATCCCCAACAGCAATCCCCAATGACTGAATAAGGCTACTCGGAGATACAGAAAAAATAATGTATGCATTAGTAAGGGGACACAGAAATAACAGTACAAATCACATCAGTGTATGCCATTTTATGCCCTGTATACATCAGGCAGTGTTTAAAGCAGTGTTTAAGGGTGTGTGTGTGTGTGTGTGTAAGAAGCAGGGTGAATGAAAGATGTTCAACAAGGCCAAGTGCCGGGTCCTGCCCTTGGGTCACAACAGCCCCAGGCAATGCTACAGGCTGGGGGAAGAGTGGCTGGAAAGTGGCCTGGCAGGAAAGGACCTGTGGGTGCTGGTGAACAGCAGCTGAACAGGAGCCAGCTGTGCCCAGGTGGCCAAGAAGGCCAATGGCACCCTGGCCTGGATCAGCACTAGTGTGGGCAGCAGGAGCAGGGCAGGGATTGTCTCCCTGTATTTGGCACTGGTGAGGCTGCTCCTCAAATCCTGGGATCAGTTCTTGGCTCATCACTACAGAAAAGACACTGAAGGGCTGGAGCAGGTCCAGAGAAGGGCAACAGAGCTGAGGAAGGGTCTGGAGCACAAGGCTTATGAGGAGTGGCTGAGGGAACTGGGGGTGTTTAGCCTGGAGAAAAGAAGGCTCAGGGGGGACCTTATGATTCTCTATAACAAGCTGAAAGCAAGCTGTAGCCAGCTGCTACAGGGTTGGTTTCTTCTCCCAAGTAACAAGGGACAGGACAAGAGGAAATGGCCTCAGGTTGTGCCAGGAGAGGTTTAGGCGGGATATTAGGAAAAAAGTCTTAATTGAAAGAGTTGTCAAGCACTGGAACAGGCTGCCATGGGAAGTGTCCCCATTCATGGATATTTTAAAAACATGTAGATATAGTGCATAGAGACACAGCAGTGCTGGGTTAATGGTTGGACTGATAATCTGAAGGGTCTTTTCCAGCTTAAACTATTCTATGATTCTATGAAAACTTGACTCTGATAAAGACAACAGTATTTTGTTGCTGACTGAAATGGGTAAAAAAATCCACCTTCTTCATTGTTAAAAATACAATGATAGTAAGACACTTCCAAATTAATTGGAGCTGGTTGCAAGAACTGAGTTGTGCTGGGAGAAAGCAGCAGCAAAGGGGCTCACATGCTAGAGGGCCATCAGTGAGTCCTCTTTCCAGATAAAAACAGGCATGCTGACAGCAGGCTTCCTAAGCAGCAAGTGTCCTAGTCTGATTTCCATCATCCAGAAAACACTTTATTTCTGAAAAAAATATACTCTGCAGTTTGACGCCACTCTAGCTGAGAGCAAGACTCTTGTCTGTGGTGTTAATTTCTAAAAATATAGCCCTTGCAGAGGGAACAGTGGACTTTAATGGCATCCATTTGTGATGTGTACAGCACATCGCATGTACATGCACCAGCCTTTGTCATCCCCAGAAATAGCAGGCTACATGTTACCACTGTCAAAGCAGTGCCATCAACTAATAGAAATTTCATTTCCCCCACTGAATAACTAGATTGGTGATAAAACGATTTAATTGTACTGGAATTCAATCTGCAAAGCAATTACCTGATAAACCACCACAACACAAGCTCTTCCCTCCCAATAAGGTTTGAGTCATTAGTATACCTTCATTGTCACACATCTGATCTACAGTGCTCTTCTGTCATGACAAAGTGCAGTCTCAGTCCATACCCTCCCTGGCCCCCACGCATCCTCCATTCAGCCTTGTTACAGTGATATTGTGGTCCATGTACACCCCAATTAAGGTTTGGTTGAGCTGCTCTATGATGTCCTTTTGGAGGTAAATCACCAAAGTGTTTTTCTCCACAGGCCACTGACACCTGAAGAATTTTTCCCCCTGTACAATTCTATGATGAAACAGTGTTAGCAACAGCAACCCCAAGCACCCAAGTCCAGCCCTTGGGTAGGGCACAGCAACTACAGACCAAATGGGTGCACCTCCATGAGGGCAGCCCAGTCACAGCAACACAACCCACTCACACGACAGAAGAACTACAGCTGCAGCACCACAAGGAACTACTGCTCTCCCAACAGCTGGTTCAGACATTACCTCTGACAGGGTGAGGGTAAGTATAACAAAATGTATTTACAGGGGCAGGGGAGTTTAAGTAGAGCTACAAGCTACTTCCTAAACTATGCCAGTTCTTACCTGCAGCTGTCCTCAACATGGACTCAGAATTGCCTGTCATCCTAGCTGCACAAAACCCTACCATAAATCACTCTCCTTCAACGGTATGACAGCACCCCTTGTGCAGTGTATTGCCCCCCCCACCAAGGGGGCTACAACATATGCAGAGCTGTGACAGCCACATATACTGTGCCAAGCAGGCACAGTGCCTGTCTGTTTTTGGCCACATCAGTCAATTGTCCATCTAGACTCAGGAGGCTGGCTGTGTACCACATTGACCTTTAGACAAAGTGTTGTGGGTATATTGGCCAAATTTGCTGTGCTGCCCACATAGTCAAAAGAAGATGTTTGCAGTTGCTCTTATGTATCCTTCTTTCTCATCAAAGAATGGGCAGAAGAGGAGGAGAAGCTGAGTAGGGGATGTTTCCCATACATGAAAATTACAGCCTTGAAAATGTTATAGGCAAAGTCTAATAAGGTTTTTACAGGCTTTCAGGTACCAGGAAAATAGCTTATTCATTTAGGTTTAGGAAGAATTGATGGTTAACAGTCAAGAGATAGCAAAGCAATGATTGCAGGCACTTTGAATGATGAAAAGTTCAATGCTTTGTGGTGGTGGAAAGAGTTTTGCACCTATTAGAGGAAGCGGGTATGGGTTCTGCACTGCCTAGAAGAACATGCCACAGTGTATTTTGTGTAGGAGGATTTTAGGGTTTGGGTTATTTGGGTTATTATATGGTAGTTGCTCTGCCATTGCCAAAAGTTCCCAGACTATGCATTTTATAAGTGATTATAGTGGGCACACTGTGGGCATATATGACTCAGAATAGATATATATGATGGTGGTGGGATGGCCCTGAGATGTCCAGAGTTCACAGCGGGAAAGGCAATGCCTATTACCTACTCTGTTCTGGTGCAGAAGACATGGAAGTAATGAAAAAAGACAGCAGTTTTCAGGTATGGTTCATGAGGAGGACCTACAATGAGGGTCAAGGTCACTGCTACACCAGAGGAAAGGTGACATCCACAAGGAAACACACAGCAAGGAAAACCAGCCTGAACAGGATTTATGGGGCTGTTCAAAATGCACGAGACATCCATGAAGGCTGCCAGCAATAACTTCCTTGCTTACCAGTGGTTCACACTGGGAGGTAGCAAGAAGGGCAGCAAAGATTTCACCTTCTACAACTGCCGCAGGTTGCTGCAGAGTTCTAGGAGAATGACAAGGTTGTACCAAAAGGCACTTGTTTCCCTGGCCTTGAAGCTCGTCTTTACCAGAGACAACTCCATGGCAAGGGAAGCCAGGAAACTGCTGTGTGAGGAACCTTTGCAATGTCTGCAACAAAAGATTACAACTTGTTCAAGACGGCTGCCCTGCATGTAACACCCAAGGATTCTCATGTGGATTCATGTGACAGAGCTCTTCCACTGACCTCTCTTTCAGAAGATGTACACCTATCTTCCCTGGCATCACACCACAGAAAGCCAAAGCAGGCCCAGATGTAGGATGAGACGTAAGTGGCAGCAACAGGAAAAGCTTTCACACTGTGGGTGATACCCTTGTGCTTGCAACACAATGCCATCTGTAGACAACAAGAAAACATGCTGCCTGCAAAAGGATCCTGTGCCATGCAGAGCAAAGAGCTGGATCAGAGCTTCCAAATCATGAACCCATTGCTAGTTGAAACATGGCTGTTCGGAACCAGTCAGCTTCTGCCCCCCAGCAAGTCCTCAGAGATTATTACAGAATTCCTTACAGTGCTTTCCACATAAAAACAATGTCCCAAAACAATAACAACTGTCAACACAGGCATACTCTTTGTAGTGATCTGACGCTATACAGCCCCTCAATGCACCTCAGTTTCACGCTGCCCACCAAAGAGGCACATTGGTTAACCAGTCATCAAAAGATTAATCTCATGATGTGAAGTCATCTGTCCACCTTACTCATGCAGCTGAAAAAGGACACTCCTATCCCTTGGACTCTCAGAAGGAGGCCCAGCACAACTCATTTATAGATTCACAACAGCCTCATGTAAGTGACATTGTTATCTAAGTACCTTTTATAATATTTTAACCAAGTAAAGGTAAAACACAAGTAAATGTATTTTTTCAAGACATCTATGATAAGTAATAGTTGCAGATGTCTAAAATACTCAAGCAAAGATGTGACAGGAAAACCACACTTAACCTACTTACACTGAGATTAAATCAGGAAGGACTCTTTACACCACCACAGAAATCAGTTGCTGGGGTTTAACTTTCAGCACACCTGATGACTCAGGTTGCAATCCCTCAGAAGAAAACATCTTCAGGAGACAACACATTTATCACACAATGTTAGCATTCCACTAGCGTCCCTACTTGTGTTCTTTTGGCTACTGCTAGTGCTTGTGCTCGGCTAACTGCTGACATAGTTTCTCTTCTCACAAACTCATGAACAGGAAAGAAAATCATAATGATGTAGAAATTACTTAAGATTAACAGAGTACTAAGAGGGGAAAAATTAATATGCACAGCCAAAATCTTCATTTAAAAAAACCTACACAGATTTTCTGAAGTTTCTGTTAGTCCTACATGTACCTCCATATCAGGATTTAGTTCATGCTAAGTAAAACTCATCAAACATATGATTCGTTTGATGTCACTGATTAACAGTGATACTCTGTGCCTTTTTAATCTACCACATGTAGAGTCCCTCACTGGCAAAATCGATGAAATTATAAATCACTTTATTTATCATATTAAATAGCATAATTTGTACTTTTACAATTACATGGGTTTTTTATTCAAGTCACAGTATTATTTTATAATTACAAAAGAGAAAAACTGTTTTGCCATCATCTTTCTCTTTATGTACAGTAATCTGCATCTTTTCCTTGATTAAGCAAAAATCTTGTGCAGTACAACACATGAAAGCTTGTGTCCACAGTACAGAAATTTAGCTCACTAATATTGCAGAAGCTCCCTAAGCAAGTATTTGTGAACATAAAAAAATAAGGAAAACCCAAAATCATAAATTTAATGTCTTTCTCTTTTACAAAGGACCATGCAGAAGTAAAAGAAGTGCACAAAATCATAAGGCAGACTGTGAGTGGACAAAAGTCATGTTCTTAAGGATGTTCCCCTTATGTATTCACTAAGGATTTTTTGTATACCTTCATGATAATGTTTAAAATTATGTTTGCAGACACACAGACACTATACAAATACATAAGCTGGTCCCACTGCTGAAGGAAACTTTGTAACTGTATACACATCTCCACAGATTAAATGCAGTAGTATGCAAGCAACCAAGAGACCTGTCAGTTCGCAGGGACTTCAAGAGTCATCAATCTATCCAAGTCTGTTTTCAGTTTAAAGCAAAAAAACCTCCAATTTTCATTAAAAGTAAACACATCTTATATCCTGTGCCCTGATACCAAAAATGCAAAGACCAACAAATCCCACTCCATGTTTCAAAGCAAATTCTCCCTGTTCTGAAATATGGCACTGTCTCTCACCATATTTTCCCAGCCTGAATCACTTGACACTGGTCCATTTTGGTCAGCAAAAGACCTGTGGCAGACCAGGCACCGAACACAAGTCTTTGCCAATCTCCAGTGCCCTGATAACAAGAAAAGCTATTATATAGAATTTTTAAAAAGAGATAGTAACAAAATGGAGACAAACTCCTAGGGAAAGATACCAAACAGCATCTCATGCCAGCCTGCCTTACTGAGGGCTGCTCTTGTTGTTTGGCTTTGCAAAGCACTCAGAATTTTGATCGTGATCCAGCAAAGCAATTCTGCATTTCCCATGTTTTCCCACCACTGACTTGCAGGGAACTATTTGTACACATGAAGACAAACCTACACTTCATATTTTGCTGGGTCAAGATCAAGGCACCAATCATCTTTCTGGATCCTTATTTTCTTATGAGAATTGGATAAAATGAGCTAAAAAAAATAAATCTTGTAAGTGTGAGCTTTAGAAAGCCTCAAGACCCAGGAACATTCCTAAAATAATTTGCATTCCACAGCAGCAGGGCAAAACCATTTCCATTTCAATGAGCCCTTTGGAGAGGACTCTGGTCTACTGGCTGAAACTCAGGACTGAACCCCAGCATAAAATAAACACCAAACCCATTTGTACAAGGTCACGTGAAAAAGCACTTTTTCCTGTTCTCCCTCAATACCTTGGCTAAGCTCTTTTTCATCGCTTCAAGCCTGCATCCCAACACTTATTTCAAGAAGGGCACTGCCACACCTTTGCTGGACTGACTGGTCAGCAGGAAGATTTCCTGTCCCTTTCCTGCATCATCCTCAAGAAGCTGACCCCAAAGAATCAACAAGTCCTTGGCTTCAAAACAGGTTTGACAAAAACCTGGTTTTAACACTCACTTCTTTCATAAGTTTGATACAAATAACACACACTAGCAGCTGAAAACATTCCAAATGTGGTGAGCAAAACCCACAGTGGAGACACACAAACAGACAAGTTCCCACACAGTACAACAGTCACTCCTATGATACACATTTAGCCAGTCCTTTGGCAATGTCAGTAAATTTCAGGAAATCATAGAAACACATTTGTCATCTAGAAGCAACACCTTACCTTAACACATCTTGCTTAGATTATGGTAATCTAAAACCTCCCACCCTCAAACTTTTACATTATCTACAACATATGCAACCTAAACACTATTGCAATAAGGTGATGCAGTGTGTAATGTTGCTGCAACATTATAAAGACACATATTCAAATGATTTGGTCAAATTCCACTTCTCAGTTTTGCTCACTCATACATTTTCAGCAGTTTTAAATTTCAATTACTACTTCATGCAGAAACTTGTAAAAGTGAGGAAGTTTTACCTGAAAAAGGATTTTAGGTCAAGAGTATTGGTATTTTTCAGTTATTTTAGATGCAAAAATGATCTTCACAGTGATTCCAAGGGGTTTAGCTTAGTCTCTTCAGGTGCTTCATATAAGCTGGATGTCTCTACACATAAATTATGTAGCAAAGCGTAATTAATGCTCTTTCACAATATGCCTTGCTGTTTGTTAACAGCTTCTTGGCTAGCAGAAATGTTTTCTTTTTCCTCCCAACTCCCAAAGGCCTGATACTTCAGAGATTCACTTGAGCTGCCTGAAGTAGGCAATGATAACACGAATATATCCTTTTAACTCTGAAGCATAAGCAGCGTTTTCACTAAGAACTTAATGCTCCAGGCAGAGAGACAGCAGGAGCTGATTGTTTTAATTAACGCTACAAGACTTACACTGGGTCACAGCTGCCTGTCACATCACTCCATTTGTTTGCTTCAACCTGCAAGCTCAGATTTCCCTCGGACAGCAGCTGGACCTGTCAATGGCCAGCTCAGCAGCAATACCACCCACATCCTTTCCCTCCTGTTCACACACATGGACTGGCTGGAGCAGGATACCGCATGGAAAACACAAGCTACCACTTCATACGGTACAGAGGCAAGGGAGACTTATTAGAACTAATTTACTGAAATTAGCCATCACATTAATTGTCAGGGACTGATTCTATTGGAACTAAACTGTAGCTTGAGGAGTGATTTCTTATTGCCTTTTCTTAAAACGTATGTTTATTTTAGGGGTTATATTTTCATAGTAGTGCCTAGAATGCCTAAGGTGCACAACTCCAATAATATCCAAATCCTCTAAATGGAGCACATATGCTTTAGTAATGAAAGCTACACATGTTCCTAAATACTACTTGGCTGTTTCCTTAATTTTCCTTTTGGTTATCAAGCCATTTAATGACTCCAAAAATCTGCAAATTTTGGCTCACAGATTATTGTTGAATAAAAGCAGATATAGATGCAGACTATTCATATTCAGCCCAGTAACCTGTTTCTCAGATAAAAGAGAGATAAAATGTTGCTTCCCACTGTTGAATAAAGATTAACTGAACCTCTTCTTCTCCCATACTGACAACTGGTAACACAGACTTAACTGGACTCCCGCCTTTCTGAGGTCTGGACTGGAATTGCATGGTATACAAACCTGTTTGGGATTCTATGCCACTTCTTGCACATTACTCACACAAGAAGCCAAAAAAATGTGGCATTACATGCACAGTGTTCATACTTGTTTAAAATTTCATCCTGCAGGGCAATGCTGTTCCACTGTTTTGTCCAGCAAAACTGAAGCTTGAATACATTTAAGGAGACTATCTCTTCTCTACACAAGATCCTTTTCTTCAGTGAAAGTGAATGCGAAAGGAATTATGAAAACAGGATAACAAGGTCAATGATATAGGGAGTGGTAAAGGAAGAGCCACTACTTCCACAGAATGAAAGCCAGCTTAAAAACAAGTCACTACTAATGTAGACTAAAATCCCCTGTCAATACCAAATACAGAGCTTGGAATATGGTGCACCATAGATTAATGAATGCCAAGTGCAGGCTGATATAAAATACACCTTGTATTTCAGCAGTTTGGCATTTTTATTGCAGTCACTTGTCTGTATGCCAATTTTTCAGAGACAGCCTTGGAATCTGATTAACTTCTCCATGTGCTCTAGCAGCAGAGGCAAAGAACACCATTTCTTCATTTAAAAGTGATCCTGACATAGAAAGTTATAACAATATAGAAATAAACAAGCTAAGTGATCTCTAACATTTTATTAAAATTCACTGAGATGTCACTTGTCTTCATTTCTTCACCCAGTTGCATGCCCTCTTCAACTCTGACTTTTGAAACATCCATTCAGTATGGTTCTGTGAGTTAATGAGAAGTAACCTGAAACAACTCAAATGTTTGGCATTTGTTCCCCAAGTTACCAGAAGGTTGGTTTAGTAATTTATATATAAAAATATAAAAATATTTAAATATAAAAACCTACATGAACATATTCTGTCAGGAGTTGATATAGCAGGTGAGGTCTGCAAGTGGAAGAATTTAGGGTTATCTAAAAGTTCCCACTATCAAATACTTGGATGTTTTCTGTCACAGCTTCCAAAGTATGTTTTACTTGTTGCACCATGACATTCTGATCTCCAACATCTACTACAATCTTAATAACAAACTAACAGATTTCTAATAAATGGTCACTAATGGCTTGCTAACCATATTCACATTGGGAGAATCCAAATGATTCAAGAGTCAGTGCTCTGCTGGGACTAACTGAAAGCACAGCTCACACTCTCCACGATTAATACTGTCTTATGTTGTTCCGTAAACTTTGTGGATTCAACTTTGGAAGAATATCCTTGTCAAAACACATGATATTAAAATTAAAATTTTCTGCAATTTCAGATTCTGGGACCCAAATATATTATTAAAGTATGATAGCATCCGTAACACCTAAGTAGGTGTGCAACAATTTTTTGGTATCAGGCTGGAATTTAATATTAAAAATTATAACCTGACTATGGGTCTTTCTAAATTAGATGATTACTTAATAAATTTATAAAGTTATCCATGCAAATCACTGACCACAAAGATAATTCAGAGACTTACACAGTCTAAAAAATAAGTGAATATGACAAGTAATGTATCGTGCAGATATTTTTACAGATCAAAAAAAGACACTCATTCTACATGGTCTTCAACTATTTTGTGAACTGCTTTTTCAATTTAGGTAAAAAATATTTTAAAAAATCTTACTTATATTCTCTGTTTTCTATTAGTTTAAGAAGTCCATACTCATTTTTGTAATATCTTGTTTTAAAATTATTTTATAATGCTGAGATTTTTGATGTTGATAAAGTGGTACGAAAAACTTAGCAAAAATCTGATGATTTTATTTTTGAAAGGACTGAGCCACAACCTCTTCTCAATTAGGTCACTTTGATGACCTCTGACATTGTAATATACACTCTGTAACTCAATATTTCATCTTTGCTAGAAGTCTAAAAATCGTAAATATTTGGCTGTTTAAGTCCTGAAGCCTGCAAAGACTTGAAGCATTCTGAGATTCAGGCATCAACACTGACAAATTGCTGGAACAATAAGAACAACTCAAAGGAAAAAAAAAAAATCATTTCAAGCCTTATCTTTTTGATTAGAGTAAGACAAAGGGTGGAAAGCAATTTAATCTCCCATTTCTCCTTGTTTTGTTTTCTGTCTTGTCAATCTCTCTGTTTTGGCCAGGGCAGCCTTTCTTTTCATTCAATAAATGCTTAAAAATTAGGATGCATTTTTATCAGCCAAAATCCTCCACAGACTCAGTGAAAAGTCTGTATAGCAAATTCAATTATTAAAAAGGGAGACAATTCCTTCTATCACTTACACTAAGAGTATTTTAGACAGAACAGCATGTAAATGTGAATAAGTCAAGCAAGGATGATTTCCAAGTGTGAAAATTATTCTTGTCCCTGGCAGCTGCTATGTGAGAAGTAATGAGGTCCAGAAGCCTTGCCGGGCACAACCAGTGACAAGAATATCATTACGATCCATCTGCAACCCCCAAGAGACACAAAATGCCTCGCCAATCTTTTGTTCTAAGCAAAACTAGAAATCCAAAGCAACACGTTTCCAAGCCAGGACATAGTGAGTGTCACCACATGAACACCTCCCTGACCCCCTCAAATGGTTTCGAGTAAGGGCAAGCTGAGAATACCTTTCAGAATGAGAGAATTCTGGTATCACAGATTTTATAGTAAATGTGTTTGCTTTGCCTGCATATTTACTTGATTTGTGAAGAAAGGAGTGTTAGATTTGTAAAAACAAGTGAGTCATGAACAAGTCAAAATATTTCCAGTAAACTTATTTTTGCCTGAATACCCTGAGTTAACTGAAACCAAAACACTTTGCAGACTTGTATCAGTTTCACCCGCTTCTGATGAATTGGTGCTCCAGGCTGTGCTACATTTTGCTGAAATTGTTAGTTACAAAATCACAGAATCAACTAGGTGACAAAAGACCTCTGATCATTGAGTGCAACATGACCAATCACCACCATGTCCTCTAGACCATGGCACTAAGTGCCACATCCAGCCTTTCATTAAACACCTCCAGGCACAGTGACCCCACCACCTCCCTTGGCAGCCCATGCCAATGTCTAAACACTTTTACTGTGAAGAATTTCTTCCAAATGTCCAAACTAAAACTCCTGTGGGCCAGCTTGAGACAATATCCTCTTGTACTTTTGCTGGTTGCCTGGGAAAAGAGACCAAGCCCCAGTGGGTTACAGCCTCCTTTCAGGCAGCTGTAGAGAGTGAGGTCTCTCTTAAGCTTCCTTTTCTCCAGTCTAAACAACCCCAGATCCCTCAGCTGCTCCTCATAAGACTTGTGCTCCAGACCCTTCATCATCTTTGTTGCCCTTCTCTGGACCAGAGACATTTCATTCACCTTCATTTGGGGTCTAACAGCCTAACTGTGGAAATCCTCACCTGACACATTTTTTCTTACTTTCACTGGCATCCACCACTGAGGACCAACACTGAGCAATCTCTTTCCAGTGCCTGGGACCACTGGGATGAGGAACTGCTATCTTGCTGCCAGGTTTACGGGAAGCAAATGATGCATCTACTCAGGGTACCTCATGTGCTAGTTTTCAAATTTCTCTTTCACTGAAAAAGGGAGGAGTGGTTTTGTCATAGTGCATTTGGACTCATTCTGGCTAGTAGCCCTGGTCTTTTATTGGATGAGCCCTGAGAATACCAAAAAAAAAAAAAAAAAAAAAAAAAAAAAAAAAAAAAAAAAAAAAAAAGTGTTTCAGCAGGCAAATCATCTGCTGCTCTTCCTTACTGTGAGAGATATTAAGTCACTTCCCTAATTAATATGGGTGATTGCTGAGATACCAAAGTACAGTTGAAGCAGAAAAAAGATTATGTTACATCTTCTTGGTTTGTCTTAATCACTTTAAAAGGGTTTATTGTATTTTCCTTACTTATTGATGCAGGTGAGCCATGACTCCCAGCACGTAAAAAACAACAGAAGCCAGAAAGCAGCCTAGAACATGTATGTATGGAACATTTCTGGAGCTTTACAAAGGTTGCCTCTCTGCACAAAAAGTAAAGCTGATTGCTAAGACTAAATGAAAATTGAATTAAAATAGAACTTATGATTGCAAAACAAATCTCTGAGGGTTTTGTACTCCTATCTATGAGCTTCTCTTTTGTTACGCCAATCAAACATCACTTACGTTTTTTAGCAACTTCTTTCTCTTAGCTAATACTTTCCAGCATTTTACTACCTTGCCTCTGCCTTTTGCTTATTCCCTCTTTCCAGATCTTTGTTCAGCATCTCTACTTCCTTTCCTTTCAAAGTCCTCTTGGTTCTCTGCATGCCGTATCTGTGACAATGACTTTAGAAATAATTCCACCTGGAAAAGAAGTAATATCTACCTTTCTAGGGACTAAATAAGCATTGAACTACTTTAGTTATGTCTTTAATTTGTGCTTCACTGGTCCTTCCACCCTTTGTTATTGCAGGACAATATAATGATTAGACACTTGGTGTCTTCTTTGGGCATCAACCTGTCAAGGCACTGGCAAAACAGAATTCTAATGCTATATAAACAACTTGTTTGTTGCTCAGTTTTACAGAGCTTTTATTGTAATCTTGAAAAAAGCCATACTGAATCTAAAGTTACTCATTTCTGCAGGACAGGACAAACCAAAGCTGCAGCTTTCACGTTTTACAGCTGCAGTGATTGAAATAACATTCTAGCTAAAGTACACCAACAAAATGACAGTGACAGTTTATGACCAAAAATTCACATAGGACTCTTGCTGTTGTGGTTCTCTCTGAAAGACACATGTCACTCATGCAGAAGACATCCTTGCTTCTCCTCAAGAGTCCCTCAACAGCATTCATAGCAACAGGAACCTGGAAACAAGAGAGTGAGTGGAAGAGCAAAGTTTAATATTGCTCAATGCACTACAGTTGCTTGGTGTTGCGCATGTTAGCACAGGTTAGATACTGCTGCACTAATATTTTCCTAAGTGCTTTCCTAAGCTTACATTTTTCTATCCCAAGTTGTTTGTGAAACAGCTTCTCCTAAATTAGTGCTCTAGGTACAAGACACAGAAAGATAAAAGCAAGACAGAACTATAGTACAAAGGCATCTTTGGTTCTTATTTAGCACTGCAACTCATGCCATTTTACAAAAGATCAATCAGTACAAGCAGAAAAAGCAAGAAAAAAGAGGAAATATGAGAAACACAGAGACAGTAAAGTCCATCAGAAATAACTGTTGCTTCTGGATTCCCATGTCAGAGACATCTGGAACCCAAAATACTCTTTCACAGCAAATTGCAAATAGCCCATATACAGAAGAAAGCATTGGAACATAGAGAGAAGTCAGCAAAAAAAAGCAAAATTAGAAGCAAAATACTTATTTGATTATCCCCAGGATATGTGTGCAATTAAATTTTATGATCAACTTTCAAGATTTTCCCATACAGAATTCAAGTCAACTGACCTTCTTTCTGTCCTAACTCTTGCTATTTCCTGCTAGTTATCACAAAACAGCAGTGTCCTTGCCATCATGCAAAGAGATTTCCTACTTCTTTCCACACACGCAAGAAAAGAACAGATTCTTCTGGGTTTAGTGACAATTAAATGATGCAGCCGCCTGCACAGTGGCACAGGCTAAAGTATAAGTATGTGAGTGCTATTCCCTTGGTGTTTGGAGCAGTCTTGTTTGTCTCATGCTTATCTTTGAAAGCAGGAACATCTTAAAATAAAAGCTCAGAGGGGCCAGTAGGGAACCAGCTGGCAATACTCTAGTTTTGAAAACATCTTATGAGCCAGGTTACTCTTACTGAAGAGGACGATTTAGATTTGTAAGGTTAGGTATAAAGGCAAGTGCTCAAACACAACTTACAATGCCAGCACTGACTGCCTTAAGTATAGCTGTGTATTCACTTATTGACAGGGTGGGGAGGGTCGATGTTTTTTGGGATTTAATCATCAGCCAAGAAATTAAGCATTTGAGGGAGAGACAGCAGATCAGGTCCCAGCCCTGGCAATACACTGTAGATTAAATATGTCTCAGTAGTCAAAGGAGGGGAATTATCTTATGATGGTTCCTTTCTACGGAGTCCTGGCAGAAGGGCAGGCACTGAGAGAAGACATTCAAGTGCTCACAGAACTTCACAACAAGGATGTTCTAGATACAGAGAAAATTATAGAAATTAGAGGAAATATAAGTTATTGCCTCTAGTTAGAGAGCATGAATTTGTGACCTGCCCTGGTTAAACTTAGAAAATAAACTACATAATTTAATGGTCCCCTTCAGGAAATAATTATTTATTTTCTTGTATTGATATGATTTTTGGAGAGACCAAACTCTCCAAACCTCCCACTACTGTTCTCACTCTGATACACAGGTCCAGAGGAACTGGTATAGTCCTTCTAATCTTCATCCCATCTTCTGCTTCTTACACAAATAATCCTGTCATCAGCATCTTTATGATCAGAATAACCAGGTCCTATTTACACGTCAGGGCACTGAACAGTTCAAAAAACAGTGGCGGTCAGGATCTTTACCAGCTCCCATTAGGTTTGCAAATGAGATTTTGACTGCTTTGATTTAAAATTCAGAGGAAGTTACACACTAATGGTGGAAAATATACTGCACATACAGTGGCACCAGGGCATCAAACACACACAATATTGAGGAATAAAACCACAGTTTGTCATGAAGCCTGTGACTGTACCAGTACTTCTGTTTAGCCCTGTGTTCCACCCAGAGCCACCTACCCCACACAACCCCACTTTGTGTTGGGCAGCGTGACCACTCCCCACATACAGAGGTGGAGTGGTGCTCCTTGCACTGCTTCTCCAAACCAACAACAGGGACAGGAAGGACCAGCGAAGGGAAATTCCCAATGACAGCATCTTTATTTCTCCCCACTGAAGGCTCAGAGCACAGCAGAGATGTTGCAGGGTCACTGGCATACTGAAGATCTCACAACAAAAGGCACACCTCACAACAAAAACAGGGCAAAGAAGGGACAGGACTGCTTGACACCTTGTGCTGCTGCATGTAATTAGGTATCTGAGACTTAAACAGCCAGATTTTCTGCTAAGCTTTGGGACAACCAAGAATCAGGTCCTACCTGCGGATGTTAATTTTAGAATTGCAATGCAATTCAATCTGAGTGTTCAGATTGGGAACCTCTTCCCCACCCTGTCAGAGCTGGATTTGCTAATCTCCTGGTAATAATGCCAGGCACATCCTCTCCTACTGATTCCTGGAAAGAGAACAGATGTGTCATTTATATAGACTCACGAATATCATCATCATGTTAGATAAAGTGACCACAGACAAACATGCATGAGATATATCATGTATCAAAAAACATGGCTTGGATTCTGTCCTATATAGTCCTTTATAAATTAAAAATATCAGCTGAGGTGGGAAGATTGTGATTAAACTTACATCTTAAAGGCAGCTAATACTTTTGCTTTTCATCAACTGCTTTAAGTATCTTCTACAAAAACAGCTTGCCTTACTGGCCATGCATTGCAAAGTGGAACACACTTGTGTTAAAGTCAAACGGGAGAAGCAACAGCCCTCAGAGAAAAGTTTGGCTGTCCAATATTCACCTTTCTAAAAATTGAACTGTTATTTGACTAAGGGACAGAAACTTCTAACAGAAATAAAAAACAACTGAAAGTAGAATTTTAACCAAGTTAAGTACTTTAAGAAAAAAAAAAAAAAAAAAAACCCACAAACAAGTCCTATGTCCCGTAGGAGTCATTGACAGCTCAAGGCTTGACCTCGGCAAGCTGTCAGCCTCCTGAAGAGAGATGGAAAGCTGTGTAAACCGTGCTGCGGCGGCTTCTGTCGGCGGGGGTTTTGATGTAGGCGTCGAGACCCGTGAGCGAGCGGCGGGCGCACCTTTGGAGCCGTAGAAGTTGCTCCACGCAGGAACAAACCTCCCGGACCACGACCCGTGCCTCTCGTCACGGCGGTGCCACCGCCAGGGTCACTGCACCGCCCCCTGCCCCACGCTCTGCACTGAAAGCCCCGCGAGGGTCGTGGGGATGGAGAGAGGCACGAAGGAGAGATGAGGAGATGTCCCCTCCTATCCCAGATTCGCTGTCCGGCGGACTTTCCGTGCCCAGAGGCAAGAGGGACCGGGCCGGTCGCCCATCCCGGGGCTCCGGTACGCGGCGCTGCTGGCGGACAAGCGGGAGAGCTTGCACGGCGGCAGGGGCGTGGGGAAAGTCGAGGCGGAGAAGCGGAAAATAAATAAGTAAAGACGAAACTCTCCTCCTGAAGGCGGACACATTGTGGCACAATTTTCCGGCGGCAGCGGGCCCGGTCCGACAGCCCCGGTGATCGGCGCCCGCCCCCCAGCGCCCCGCCCGGAGCGGGCCCCCCGCTCCCCCGAGCGCCCCGGCACCGCTGCGGGACGGCGAAACGCCCCCAGCTCGGCCCCGCACGCCGGCCCCGCTCACCTCATGGCCCAGCTCCGCGGGGCACGGCCTGCCCGCTCCCCCAGCTGCAGGGCCGGGGAGCCGCAACGCGGCGGCATAGTTTTGGCTCGGCAGCGGCGGGCTCCTCCCCGTCCCCGCGGGCGGTGGCCCGGCACCGGGGAGACGCTGGCGGCGGGGAGGCGGCGGGCGGGTACGGGGGACGGGCCGGGGATG
>CM031859.1:59841290-59859239 GCA_018697195.1 Certhia americana | reverse complement strand
CGTGAGGACAGCGATTGCGCAGAAGCCAAACAAGTGTTCTTCTATCGGAGCAAATGCTGACTATCTCGTTGCTCGGTGCTAGCTTGCTTTAAAAGATCGACATAGTTGCTATGTTGCTTACCCTAACGATCTAATAGCTAGCGCCTTAAGCAACGTACATTGGAAACATCCTCGCGGCATTCACTGAAAAACCTAAGGATTTTTGACTAACTCTTGCACAGATTAATCTCCTTGTTTGCTAACATGTGTTGATCTCCTTCTCCCTTCCCTTTGCTCCCCCTCTTCCTTCTGCTCCTCTCTATTTAGGCTCGTAGATCTTTTCTCTCCTGAGCCGGTACCATCACGACGCAGAGGTCTTGTTTAGCTAATCTAAATCGGTTCTGTATTGTTGTTGCTAACGCCCCTCTTTCTCTCTCTCTCTCCCTACTGATTACCTGGAAATGAGAACAGATGTGTCAATTTATATAGACTCACGAATATCATCATCATGTTAATAATGGCCACAGACAAACAGTGCATGAGATAATCCATGTCCCAAAAACATGGCTTGTAGTCTGTCCTATATAGTCCCTTTATAAAGTAAAAAATATCAGCTGAGTGGGAAGATTGTGAATTAACTTACCTCTTAAAGGCAGCTAATATTTTGCTTTTCATCACTGACTCTTTAAAGTTAATCTTCTACAAAAACAGCTGCCTTACTGGCCATAGCATTGCAAAGTGGAACACCTGTGTAAAGTCAACACGGGAGACGCCACAGCCCTCCAGAGAAAAGTTGGCTTCAATATTCCCTTTTCTAAAAATGAACTGTTATTTGACTAAGGGAACAGAAACTTCTAACAGTAAATAAAAAACACTGAAAGTTCGAATTTTTAAACCAAGTTAAGTCGTTAAGCAAAAAAACAAAAAACAAAAAAAAAACCAAACACAAAACAAAAAACAAAAAAACAAAAACAAAAAACAAAAAAAAAACAAACACAAACAAGTCCTATAATGTTAGTAAATTCCCTCTTGCCCCCCCTCACGAAAAAAAAAAAAAAAAATAAAGTCGTATGTCCCGTAGGATCATTGACAGCTCAAGGCTGACCTCGGCAAGCGGTCAGCCTCCTGAAGAGAGATTGGAAAGCTTTGTGTAAACCGTGGCTGCGGCGGCTTCTGTCGCGGGGGTTTTGATTTTGGGCGTCGAGACCCGTGAGCGAGCGGCGGGGCCGCACCTTTGAGCCGTAGAAAGTTTGCTCCCACGCAGGAACAAACCTCCCGGACACGACCTGTGCCTCTCGTCACGGCAGTGCAACCGCCAGGGTCACTGCACCGCCGCCCGCCCGAACGCTCTGGCACTGAAAGCCCCGCGAGGTGTGGGGATGGAGAGAGGCACGACGGCGAGATGATGAAGAGCCCTCTCCTATCCCAATTCGCTATATCCGGCCGACTTTCCCCGGTGCCCAGAGGCAAGAGGGACGGGGGGCCGGTCGCCCCTCCCGGGCTCCGGTACGCGGCGCTGCTGGCGGACACAAGCGGGAGAGCCTTGCACGGCGGCGGGGCGTGGGGACATTCGATGGGCGGAGAAGCGGGAAAAATAGAAATAAGTAAAGACGAACACCCCTCTCCTCCTGAAGGTCGGACACTTGTGGCACAGTTTGTCGGCGGCAGCGGGCCCGGTTCCGTACAAGCCCGGTGATGCGCCCGCCCCCCAGCGCCCCGCCGCGGAACAGTGGGCCCCCCGCTCCCCCGAGCGCCCCGCCCGCTGCGGGCGGCGAAGCGCCCCCACTCGGCCCCGGCACGCCGGCCCCGCTTCACTCATGGCCCAGCTCCGCGAGGCCGCCGCCCCGTCCCCTCAGCGCCGGCCGGAGCGCAGCGGCGGCACGTCTCGGCGGCTCGTGGCGGCTCCTCCCGTCCCCGCGGGCCGGTGCCCGGGCCCGGCCAGCGGGCGGGGGGGAGGACGCCTTGCGGCGGGCGGGCGGCGGCGGCGGGGCCGGGGAGTGCGGCCGGTGATGAGGGGCGGCACCCCGCGTCCCCTCCCCGCTCCGCCCCTGCGGAGCGCCGGGGCAGCGCCGGGCGGGCGGGTGAGCCCCGAGCGGTGCGTGGGGGCGGCCCGGGGGTGCAGCTCCGCCACCGCTGCTGCCCGAGCGCTACTCTGCGGCGGCCCTACCGGGAAGCTTGTTCGCAGGGGAGTGCGGGGACCGCGGCCGGCCGGCCGGCGATAGTGCGTCTGCCGGGGCCGCGGAGTCGTCCGTGCTTGTGAGGATCCACACGGAACGTCCTAACCTGCACTGCTGGTGATCAACAGCTTCCCAGGAAGGCACCTCAGAGCATTTAGAATGTCCTGCACACAGGTGCCGGCTTTGCTTCCTTTATTTGGGGTTCAGTTGCAGACTCGCACCCCAGCAGGCCTAAGGGGAAGGCAGTGTGTGCACATCCCCTGAGGCGACCAGTGGTTGTTTCTTGTACTGTCACGGATCAACCCTGAGGAGATTATTCCACCTTCTCCGTTACCACCAAGTTGAACGGGCTTTGAGCAATCTGACCTAGTGGAAGATGGCCCTGCTCATGGCAGGCGTGGGATTGGACTAGATGATCTATAAGGCCCCTTCCAACTCAAACTACTCTGATCATCCTAAGAGCCAGTGTGGATCGAACTGGGTGATTCAAGTGTTGGCTCCTCATGCTATAAATGAGTAAATTTTGAAAAAGTTCGAACCACTGGGTTTCAGCAGAGGAGGGAAGTTTAGACGGGTGTCACCAGTGCAGGGTGTGCAATGTGCAAAAGGTGACACAGCAGCGTCCTTCCCCGCGTTTCTCCAGCCGGATTGCCGTGGGCTGTCCTGCCCTCTAGTGCCTGCAGCGCCCGCTCCCTCTGACCTCTCTCCGCTCCCCCCTGCACGCACACCCCCAGGGACTGCAGACCCCCGTGCACCCGCCGTGCCCCGTGGGTGCAGAGCTGTCCACCCTGCGGCCCTACCTGTCTGCCGGGGACTGCTGCTGCTGGAAACACTGACCCAGCAACCACACGGTGTTGCTGCAATGTAGCACAGTACAGTACAGCAGTACTTCTGTGAGGGGGACTGCCCCACCTGGGGCACTGGCCTGTGAACGGACAACTAACTACACGAGGCAGGGAAGGAACATTTTTGTCAGTCAAGTCTGGTACTGTTGCCAGTGAACCGGCAGGAAAGGACAAAGAAAACCGAGATGGGACTTTGCATGGAGCTCCAGCCCCTCAGCTCCAGGAGGGGCTCCAAGAAAGGATACTGAGGAGGATTTTGCATAGGTAGAAATTCCCAGGGGCAGCTAACGCTTTGAACCTGGCAAGCTTGAGGAACAGCTGCTTTGGCTCTATTACCAGCTGAGATGCTCTTTCAAATTTGTGAGGAAAGGAAAGACTAATATGAGTCAAAAGCAATTTATTTAATTGCTGTAGTAACTGCCTTTCAAAATAACGAAAGTAAGGAAATATTTTTTCCATCATAGCACTTGGAAAGGCTATTATGAGGCTCTCAACATTCTTCTCATCTCTTCTAGCACAGGGTGTGGGACAGCATTACTTTTCAACCGTAAACCTCCCAGGTTTTGATGGACTGGATTGTGTAAAAGAGGATAGAATTTCCATGCCATTCATTGCACTAACTTCTCTCTTGATTCTAGCAGCCTGAAATCAGCAATTCCAGCATAGGGAAAACATGTTTTAATACACTACTGTTGCTTAGGTTCATCCTTCAGCATGGTTAGGGCATAATACCTGTAAATAGACAGGAATTAATTCCTTTTTTTCTAAGCCACTGGTTCCATTTACTTGATGACTTGCCTGCTTGTTACTCAGTTTCCAAATCCGCTGCTCCTTCTTGACCTTATTCTTCCAACTGAGAGGTGGAATCTGGAGGCTCTTCCTCAGCAAACGGCTGGTCAGTTTCTTCTTTCTCTGCAACTGGTTGGTCAGCAGCATCTGCCTCATCAGACACCTGGGGAACTGCATCTGTTGCCCTGGGCTCTTCAGCAGGTACCTCTGTCTGACCAGATGGAGGTGGATGGCTAAATTCATCTAAGCGTTTTTCAACCACCATACGGATCAAGGCTGAAACAGAGATAGCCACCACTTACAAACATGGAGGAAAACCCCTATAATCTGAGATTTTTTTTTGTATATATTACTGACCTATAAATCCTTAAATAGGGAAAGAACCCTGAAATAACTCTAAAAATTAAGAAATACCTAAGGACTAGAGCAAGACAATGGTACCTGGTTAAAAACTTAAACAGATTTAACAGGAATATGATAGATATTCTCATCAATATTGTATCCTGCAGCACCATTCTCCTTAGGATGTTTATTCAGTAGTCACATACAATATTTTTTTCTTAAAAGAAGAGAAACTTCCCATCCTTCTGAAGAGCTATATGAAGAAGTCATCCTTGAGTGTACATACTGGCACATATATCAGCACAAAATACCTAACACACCAGCTGCAATTGTCCAAATCATAATATACCTTAACAAATAAAATTCAGAGTCCTGATTAAACTAAAAATAAACTAAAGGAAGCAAACACAATTGTAATACAAACTCAAAATACCAGCAAGAGGAAAACTATAGGAATGAAGATACAATGCAAGCATAAAAAGTGGTTTGATCTAGGAGCACACCGCTGGGCACACACATACCTTTGTGTTTCTACACAAGACAGAATCCAGGTTTTTCAGGTGTTTCAACTACAGCCTCTGAACTAATAAAAGAGCCCAAATATTTAGCTTGAACTAGCCCAAAGAAGACTGATATTTCAATCTATTTCAAAAGCAAGGACATGATTATTGACATTGATAAGCAGGCAAGCCCTTGTTTTGATGGAAAATATTGGCCGCCTCACTTCTCAGTCAACCATGGCCTGCCATCATCCTCCTTTCATGCGGGAAAATAATCCATAGCTCTGGGAGCTTACACAAGCTAACTAAGACACTTTCATGGTATACATGTGGCAGTACACAAGATGGGCTTTTCTGTACCCACTGGCACAATCAGGTGCACTACAGAGAACACTACAGCAGTGGTGGCTGGGTAACACAGAGGAAGTAGAAGCTTTATAGCAGAAAAAAATCATTGTGTTCATTAACCATCCTGACATATCTCCCAGCATTAACAAACCTCTAACAGTATAAAGTCAGAAGAGAGTGGATAGTGCAACATGACTGACACTTCCATTGTTTTAGCTGAAAATCAGTTACTTAGTTGTATGTAGTAGTAGTTTTCCAATATTAAAACATGTTAATGTAGTAAAAAAACAAACCAACAAACAAACACAGACAAACAAAATCCCCAACACAAAAAACTGTGGGCACTTGGAGATCTTCCTAAAATGACACTTCCTCCCTTAACCCACAGTGACCACATGTATGTGACATTTGTTCTGACCAGCAAAAAACAAACAAGAAAATCAGGCAGCCCAGATTACATTCCAGGATTTGGTAACTTACAGTCAAGCATTATCCTTCCCAGAACTTTCTTCTGTAGTGTTTCTTCCACTTCTGACATCAGCCATGGAAGGAATTCTGTCTCAATATCTGTAAGAATTTAGCAGGAAGAAAAAAAAGGGAAAATGCCACTTTATAAAGGATGACCAACAGGATTTGGTGACCGTTTTTATTTGCTACAACAATTAAGGGATGAACCGCCCCCCCGCCAAAAGGCACTTGCTCTGTAAGAGTCAGATGAAATATCTCAGATGTTGTTTGATTTTGTATCTCCAACCTCTCTTACTGAGGTTCATGATCATTATAGATTCAGAGCAGAGTCCTCTCAACTGCAGTTATTTTCAAAGAGGTCTGGCACCCTTGAAGGGCTTAGCACAGATGAGATACACAGTCATGTTCTAGCAAGATCCAAATAACTTCCTGAACAAGTCAGAAGAATAACATTTCCTGACTTGCTTTCCAAAGACTTTTAGCTTCTGGTCTGCTGAAGGCATTTGTTCTGCCTGACTAAGGAGGTCTTTCTTACTTATGTATTTCTCAAATTATACTTTTTGTACACTGTGATCCTAAAGCCTGCCCTGGTTGCAAAACATTGCATTGCCCCCATGAATTACCCTGGAGAGAGTGTAACCATTCCCAAGATGTGGTTTGTGCCCATGTGGAGACTGGTGAAGTGGAGCGCAGCAAGGTAGCTTGGAAGTCACTGATATACAATTTTAAAATTATTTTCAATTCTAATTGACTAATTGATTAATTTGTCCCTTTGCTCTGATAATCATTTAAAAATATTCAGAATTACATACTGATTTCTTGGTCTTTTTATTAAAATATGTGTACTTCAATTTGGATCTCTCTCTCTGCCCCAATCCTAACCACCCATTTATTTCTCTTCAGTTCTACAGTAGCTCTTCTCATTCACACTGTCAGCTCTCCCTTATTCTTCACTATTTGTACAGATAACCAATAATGTTTTTTGTGTTCAGCCACAAATGTAAATGAATAGTCTTATGACATTATTCTAAATAATAGGATAATATGCTTTCACAGTTGCTTTGAGCTTTATATTACTTTGCTCACATATTTTAAAAGATCAAACAAAACAAACCTCTTTCTACAGGGTCATAAAAAAATCCACTGTTATGAAGATTGTTGAAGACTGAAGGAATGAGATCAGCCAGGTAACGCTGAGCGAATGCCCGAGCTGCAATTTTCTCTGCAGTCTCTTTCTGTTTCCGCAGTTTTTCCAGGTGCTCCAGTCTGCGACGCTCCTGTCAAGGCAATTATGCATGTAAAACTTAAGAGATTGTTAGCTGTGACTCCTTTGATCTAGACTTTGAAGAATTATCACAGTGTGTGTCCCATAGGTAGCAAAGATAGTAAAAAGTACAGATAATTACGGTTTCTATGAGGTATTTGCAGCCTCTAACTTCCACTGAAATTCCTCACATGAAAGAGTGCTTGAAAGCAAGTTTGTACTTAATCTATGGAGTATTAAAATACCCCAAATTACAGAGAAACACCTTTCTGTAGTATTCCATTTCTGATTTTGGCAAGTCTGTAAATTAAGGGCATTGCAGCTGGCCAAACAAAACCCTTGTCTGATGCTTTAGTATACATTAATCTCATGACTTTTTGCTTTATTATTGCAGATCAAACTGGTTATTTGCCTTGGATTGTGATGAAGTTGGATAAGTATTTCCCAAACTTTTTATCTTCCAATAGTATATCCTACTGCATGTACAAAAAGATTAAAACTCAAATTGGTTCAGGAAAACATTAGAAAATTATACAATTATACAAGGCTGATGAATAGTAAGTTATTAAGACTTGCCTTTTCTCTTTATTCCTATTTACTAATATCTCTAATATAGCATAATTCTTTGCAATCTTGAGATGTATGTGTTCACATAGAGTAAAGCATGCATTGTGTATCGAATACCAGGAGGTGTCTCTCTTACTTCCAAGCACTCTATTTATTTATTTTACTATAAAACAAAAAGGCTTAAGAAACAGCTGCACCAGGTACAGAAGAAAATGCTGTTGGTTTTGGCTTTTTGACCAGGTGTCCAGCTACACCAAGTCACTCACGCATGACTGCTCCAAATGAACACAACAGTGTGGTGCTGTTTTATGAGAGCAAGTGGCAGACTGCAGCTGTATGCCATCAAAATACTTTAAGGTATATCAAAGCTGACAGTACCCTTTTGGGCATACACAGCTTATATCACAGTTCAGTACTGGAAATGTTTTTCTCCCTTCCGACAGCATTTATACAGGCTTTGCCCTTAGGAAGTCCTACCTTCTCCTCCCTGATTCGCCTGTCCTGCTCTTCCAGGCGCTGCAACTCAGCAAACTCTGCATTACGCAGCTCTATGAAGGCACGCTGATGTGACCAGAGCTGAGCCAGCTCTTCTTCCTCCATGACTTCCAGCAAAGCCTGCTCAACTGTTTTCCCAACCAACACTTCCAGGATCGGTTTAACTTCAATGTCAAAGTCAAACAACTGAGGATGGGAGTAAAAGAAACAGAGATAAATGTCCCTTGATCACAATTACTCTTAACAAGGACTGACAAGGAGAAAAGGAGGATGAACAAAGCCCTTGTACCAAAGTCAGGCAGGAGAAGTGCAGGTGGGGGACCAGTGTCAGCTAAGGCAGAGAGAATCATGGGTGCTGCTGGGGACTAAGTGGTGAGTGGGCTGGGCTGAGACAACACACACCCTCCCACAGCCCCTGTGGGGACTACCAGGGAAAAGCTGAGAACTCGCCTGTTTCTGTGCTCCCAGTCCTTTCTTGGGCTGGACATGTTTTACAGAAGAGAATATTTCTCAACACTATCGCTTAGCTGAAAGCAGCAGAACCGGTGCACATGGAAACATATCTTCCTTAATTTTGCACTTAACATCAAAGCAGACATTGGTGAGTTGGGTTTGGATTTTTTTGTATGTTCTGTGAGGATTCATTCCTTTCTATTTCTACTTCAATTTTGCATCAGAAACGTGCTTTGTATGGGAGACATATTTTGGCATACCTCTCCTTCTTCTATTTGTGTGGCCACATCCGTTCCTGTTTTGGCTGGTATGAAGAGTGGAGTGGGCGGTCTGTCCAAAAAGTCATCTGTTTGACACTCCCCATCAATCTCTATTATCCGATCACTAATCTCTTCCAAATACAGTTCTAGAAACAAAAGCACAATGAACACTCAGAGTGGGATTCCTTTTATTTTAGCTTTCCACTGGTTTTGATGACTCTACATTTTGAATTACATCCAAAGAGTGCAATTAAATATTTTCTATAAAGTTAGAAAAAAGGTCTCTCAAAACATAGGTCAGTTTGCTGCAAAGGCCATCTGATGCTGTGTTCTCTGTAATGTCAGGTGCACTTCATAGAAGTGATTCCCAAAATGGTAGTTCACCTTAAGCAAAAGTTTTAAAACCTTCAGTTTTAAGCATATATCAAATTTCTCTGATTATACTGAAAATAGAAAAAAATAAATGAAGCAGTCTTGACTAGTGTTCAAGAATGTACACTGAAAAATAGACCTTCTGGGAAAATGTCACTAGTTAGATAAGTTTAGAACCTCTGATTCTAAACTGTGTGATTCTACCAACTTCATCACCAATTTAACAAGTGAATATAGATCAGCAAGCTTTTGTTTTCAGACAGATATTAAAAAAATGCAGCTTTTTACCTGTCTGCACATAAACATGTTCTCTGCCCTTCACAGGCTCTGGCGTTCTTCGTTGAATTTCCTCTTGTGTAAGCTTTCGGGCCAATAACTGTTTCTGTGCTCTCCGCTGCCTCTTAACCTCAAGGGTACTCAAGGGCTCAGTACTCTGCACAGGGGTGAAGAAGGAAAAAACCCACAAAAAACAGAATACATTGAAAATTATACTCAATTGCTTCTACAGAAAAATGAAGGTTGCTCTTTGATTTTAATGCTAGCTGTCTAGTATTTCGGATTTACTTTCCTGGATCCTGGCTCTAAATTTTCATTTAACTTAAAGACTGTATGGCATGAAATTAATAAGTTACACTAGCTGCCTACAGGCACATACTAATGGCATCTCATACTAAAAATAATAATTAATTTCTTATTTGAAAGTGAATATTGTGTACAGAACTTTGTTAGATAAAGTATATTAAAATGGTATGTTCTCAAAATTTGAGAGGTCAAATGGACTTAAGTCCAGTTATCATATATGAACAGAATTGTTTGCAAGATAAAAATTATAGGACCAATTATTGCTGATGAAACAAAAGAAACTCATAACGCTTAAATTCAGTATTCTACTTATGGATTGAGATAAATATCAGCTTTGAACTTCTCAAACAAAACTTACGTAAAATTCACTCTAAGAAATGGCTACTGAACAACACAAAGCTATTTTCAAACAGTAGATTTTAAAAATAAAGACTAATTTAAATTCATATATGATCAAATTATCTACATAGAAATATTCTCTGAAAACAAAGTATCACATTTGGGTGGGACTCCAAACAACCTGGTCCAGTGGAAGATGTCCTTGCCCATGGAAGCGGGTTGGAACTAGATGATCTTTAGTGTCCCTTTCAACCCAAACCATTCTAAGATTCTATGATTTACTATTATATCAGGATATAGTACTAATACAAACAAGATAGTTTGGCATCCTCACAAGCACCTTTTGCATACAGCTGGACCATTTAGCTCTGCTTCTGTGGTAGGATAAATCAAAGTCTACCCCATGACTCAATTTCCCAAGAGCCGCAATTCTCCCTGATGACACCTTGCGCATGATAACAGATTATTGAATAATGACTTGTGCTCAGGATCATTACACTAAAGAAATAGAGAAGGAAAATAAAGGCATCAAGTATTTAATGCGGGGTGGAAAATCAGAGCTGCAGAAGTTCATATGAAACTAAGCGCTTTAAAGAAGAGCTGGAAACAGTCACAGGCTGGTTTAACTGGAGAGCCTGTGACTACGTGAAACACTGAAAGTAAAATTACAGCCTCGGTAGTTAAAATTACAGACGAGGAACAGCTTTGCTGCCCTACCTATGACTTCCCAACAAACCTTTGCAGACGCCCCATACCTTCGGTGGGGGTGGCCGGACGGACAGGACGTTTCCGCGCACCACTCTCGGGTCGACCATGATGTTGCAATAGCGCACCGGGCCCTTCTCCCTGCGGCACAGCACACACACACAGCGCCGGCTGCGGCTTCCCCCCGGCGGGAGAAAGGCAGGTCGGCGGGCTCTGCGCTCCTCGGGAAAGGAGCTGGGCCGAGGGGAAAGGCGGAGGGCAGCGGGGAAGTGGCCCGGGGCGGGCGGCGCGGCCCGCCGGACACTGGCACTCACGTCTGGCCAGCATTGGACTGCTCTCGGTACTTGGGGCGGGGGTGCACGGAGCGGGGCTGGCTGCAGAAGCTGTAGGGCACGTCGGAGGGCATGTCGGAGGGCATGTCGGAGGGCATGTCGGAGGGCATGTCGGCGGGCGCGGCCAGCCCGTGCGCTTGGAGGGACACCATGGTGGGCTCCGAGCGGCGGCCCCGGCTCCGTGCGGGCCGGAGACAGCGGTAACGGCGTCCGTATCCCGGGCAACGCGCGGCGCATGCGCGGGCCGGCGGCGGCGGGCGGGGCGGGGCATCACGGAGCGGCTCCGGCCGGGGGGCTCCTCAAGGATCACCCATGGGCAGGGACACCTCCTGCTACACCAGGGTGCTCAAAGCCCCATCCAGCCCCGCTTTCAGAGTGGGGAAGTCACAACCTTTCTGGGCGACCCGCTACACTCAGTGCCTCACCACCCTCCCAAGCAAACGATGTCTTCCTAATATCTAATCTAAATCTACCCTCTTCCAGTTTGAATGCATTCCCCCTTGTCCTGTCACTACGTGCCCGTGTAATGAGTCCCTCTCCTGCTCTCTCGCCGGCTCTGCGGTGCTGGAATGCCGCGGTGCGGTCACCCTGGAGCCTTCCCTCTGCTGTGCGCGGCCTTCCCCCTCACGGAGCTATTCCTGCCGGGATGGAGCCCAAGCCTCGGGACGCGCCGGGCGCTGGGAAAGCATCGCCGTCACCCACAGAGGGTTTGTGCTCGGCAGCGCTGCGGGGCCAGCCCCGGCCGAGAGACAATGAGGGCATCGGACCGCGAGGTGTCACCGTCCTCCCGCCGCCTCCAGAGCAGCTCCCCAGGGACTGGCAGCTTTCCAGGGAAACGCAGGGTGGCTTAACTCCATCTGCGCTGGCACTGGCGTGCAAAGGTCGGCTGGGGGGTGGCGAAACCCCGTTGGATGGCGTGCCGGTGGCATAAGTACCGGTGTCCTGGAAGTACCGGCTTTGAAGAGTTGCACCCCAGATTTGTGTTTTCCGCACAAGCTGGAGATTTGGGTACTGTAAAGGTGGCTGTCCTATGATGATAGAGAGATGAGGTGAGTCCACCCGTGGTGAGCTGCACTCTCTGCCAGGGCAAATCATGAGCACTTCTCATTTCAGCTTCTGTGAAAAATTTCCAGTAAGAGAAACATAAAAGCGTTGAAAGGTTACTGATACAGTGATACCCTTTTTAAAATCTATGTTGGTAGGGATATGCCTTGATTCTTTTGCCAAGACTTAGCATATAAAATAGCCTATGCCCTTTGTTTCTGATACTTTTGGTTTAAATGTAATTCTTGTGTCAAATTCTATTTAGTTCGGTTCAGTTGTGTTACTGCTGCAGACATCTGTGCTCCACTGCATCCCGAAGTACTTCACAGGAGGCGCCAAAGGCATGGGGAAAGCTGTGAAGCAGGAGAAACTATTTGAAAAACAAGTTTAAAAACCCACTCTGAATTAAAAAACACAAAACAACCAAACTACCAAAAAGCCAAGTGTGGGAGGCAAGGGGAAAAAAATATTCTAATTCATTTTTGTGCAGCTTGCAGAGTCAGTAGAGGAATGGGAATTGTGTTGATGACACTGTTGCTAGCTGGATGGCAGGACAAGTGGACATGGGCCTGCAGAAGTGCAGTGCAAGTGTCACCAGGGTAGAAGGGGAGAGCAGTCCTTCAATATTTGCTTGTGTCTGGGCAAGCAAAGTTAATGAATGGGTTCTTGGTCCAGCCAAGCCAGGGCACTATGGTCCTTAAATTTGACCAGAACTAATACAATCCTTTGATTTTGGAGACCTGACTCATATTTTCTGAAAATTTAAGTTTGGCTGTTAGACTGGGGACTTGAAATCTGGGTAGACCTTTCCAGGATTGTTATGGATCTGTTGTTTCTTTTCATGTAAAAAACTGCTGCAGCATAGCCTTAAAAATGTCAGTCTAAAGTTGTCCAGAGCATGCTGAACAACCCTAGAAACTGGGCTGGAATGGACTGGATAGGAAGACAACCAGAAGATAGCCTGTAACCACTGGAGCAAGGATTCCTAAGGAGCTACCTGTTCCCTATTGACCACAAATCTTGTGAAGATGAAGGTGTTGCATCACAAGTTCATTTTGTTAAGCTGGCCCCAGCTGGTGTCTCACTGTCTGGGAGAATTTCTCATTCATCTGATGTGTTCAGTGGCTGAATGGCAGTGACTTTCCTCTTTATGTTAAACACTGCTACCTCCTGAGTTACCCATTTAGTGCAAAGGTCTCTGCAGGTATATAAGTGACAAAGCCATGCTCAGAAAAAAAAGTCACAGGCTGGTTGTGACAGCTTTTCTCTCTTGCCTCCTTTTATGCTGGTTGGGGTGGGGGTTTTTTGTTATTTTTTGGGTTTGTGGTGGTGGTGGTGGTTTTGGGGTGGGGGTGTTTGGGGGGGGGTTGTTTGGGGTTTTTTGTTCTTATTGTTGTATGGGGTTTTTTCTAAAAATACATGGTGAGTATTGTGAGTATTGAATACCTTGTGTCATCACAAGACTGAGTAGAGCAGGATCCAAAACCACATTGTAATCAGATTCCTGCCCTTAATTACTTTCTTAATCTTACAGTAGCAATGGCTTTTTCACATATTCTTTGGAGGATTTTCTTGGACATACATAGTCACAGTGCCAGAGGTACTGCCTGGGAAATGGGCCTAGCTAGCAAGGAATGAATCAGCCCGTTCTCCCATATGGCAGCTAAGAAAGGTGTTTTGAGGTGCCATCAGCTGTCTTGAAAGCTGCAGAAAGAGGGCTTTATCTCCTTCCAGGTTTGCTGTGGATTTGTTAAAAGGCCTTGGGCATACTCAGGGGTTTTGTTTGTTTTCATGAGAATTTTCTGGCATTGTACCATGCCTTATGGCATGCCCTTGGCTTTCTTTTTTTGGATGTGAAACAAGTTTATTCACAGCAAAGCAAATGTGAAGTTGTCAGAGTGTAGTAACAGAAGATGTACACCCACTATTTCCTGCAGCACTTGAGATGCATCTGTAACTAGTGAATGACACCTTGAAACGTAAGAGCTCTGCAGTGCTGAGCCTGGGTCTTCCTGAGGCCCGAGCCTGGATGTTGCTAGATTGGGAGTCCTTGTGCCACAGTGCATTACACAATACAATGCTGAGCAGGCTAGCTAAGTCCAGTTTCCACCATCTTAACTTTCTGCAGCATTTCATAATTAAGAAAGGAAGGAGATTTATGGGTCTAGGCAACACTTAATTGCCAAAAAGGACAGGGAAGGGCATCATGTCTTGCTAGAGAATTGTCTTCTGTCTGAAGGAGGACCATGGCTGCTTAAAAGATCACAGGAATGCTTCCCTGGTGTAAAACTGTGTAATTACATGAAATTTGGGTTAGATTTGGTTTTCCATGGTCCTGAGATGGAATTTTAATTTGTGATTCTTACTCTGTTGAGCCTGCAGTTAAAGGCATGGATCTCCCAGTCTTGAAAGTAACTCCACTTGAGGCCAAAACGCCTTGCTTTCAAGGAAACATCAAAGAATCCCAGAGCAATCTCGACTGAAAAGGACTCTGGAGGTCTCTAGTGTAACCCTCTTGCCTAAACCAGGACAAATTCAAAGATAGATCAGATTGGTCAGGGTCTTCTCCTGCCAGCTTTTGAAAATCTCCAGGGATGGAGATGCTTGAAATAGCCTTGAAAATCCCAGAAATCATCACTGCTAATCAATGACTTGAGATGTCTGATGGAAATACAAAAAGCACAGAAGTGGAGAGCTGTTGGTGTGACTGCAAAGATGAAAAAAAATCACAGAGCCCATGTGAGGTGTGTATGTGCTATTTGTCCTCATGCTGTGAGAGAACAATTAATAGAAGTGCCCTGAAACCTGTTTCAACCTGCTGCAGTGAGGTGATCAGAGAGAACTAGCAAATATTGTGTCAGTATTGTATCAATGGTGTCTGCCAGCTCACAGATGGTGTCTTTGCTGCTGTTTATGGATGCTGGGCTAAGTGCATCAGACATAAACAGGCCTGGTCCTAACAGGGAGATACTCAGCTTTAAAAAATTTAATGTGCCAACCTAGGAGTTTTGACAGATGAGAAACACAGAAGGAAAATTAAATACCAGAACTAAACTTAAGTTCTTCTGGTGACATTAATATTTTTAAATAAGGATTGTAAATAATGATATATAAGTACTGATAGAAAAAACCAGAGATCCTATCACTCATATCTTCAACCCAAATTATTAAACTTCCTTTTCTGTGTAGCAGCACAGCTTCCTCTTGACTCCGATTCTGAGTTTGTGGGGTTGGGTAGGACAGGAAAGTTTCAGTTCTCAAGACCTTAATTTCTCCAACACTAGTGAAAAAACTAGTGAAATGGTTTCCAGCCAAAATTTACAATGCTGTTTCCCTCTACCACTTCACCTCTGACTCTCAGCACCATTTTCCCTAGGTTGCCTTTCCTCCATGTTCCCCACAAGCTTTATTTTTCAGTGTCCCTGCTCTTGAGGCTGCATTCTTGCTTTTTGTCACCATGTGCTTCCAGAGGAAGTGACTAGAAAAAATTATGAAGGGGTGATAAAGCACTTTAGAGAATGGAGCACACTGAATTTTAAACTATCATTCATTACACTGCCAGATGGAAAATCAATTGTTGGTAACCTTTCTACTTTAGCTCAAATAGACTGTGTGCTGCTATCCTGCACCAGCCTCTTCTTACCTCTCCCTGCCTTGAACAGGGCTCTCCCACTCCATCTTTTTGCCCCAGGAAGCTCTGCCATATTTTGCACCTCCTTGTATTGAGGGAGCTGTTCAACTGCACTAAACTTGCAGAGTAAGAAAAAATATTGAACCGCTTCTCTTGATCCTTCATTGTAGTCTTGGTGTTTGTCCATCTTAATATAAATTGCCTTTTATCACATCTCTGGGAGGCAGATCAGTATTACCTATGCTTATTTGAGATAAACTGCAGTCCAAAAACTGCACTGGGTAGGTGGCCTTTTGGAAAAAGCAGACCCGGATGTTGAACACCCTAACTACAAGTCTCTGGTCTTTATCTCAAGATCATCCTCTCTGATGACCTATGGAGAACCAGCAGCTGCTCTGCTCTTTCTCACACTAAACGACTTCTCAAATGCCATGTCTTCTGGTGTCTGTAGCTCACAAGATGGGTGTGCCTCTTTGTATTGTATCATGTAACATTGTGTTCTCCTCAGAGTACAGCCCTTCAAAACTATTGAATGATACTGCAGTTGCTTTCTCACCTGGTCACCAGTTGTGCTGAAGAAATCCGGTACATAAATCACAGGCACAGCTGCAAAGGTGCACTTGCTAAATCTTTATGATGGGGAGAGAAATACATTGCCCAAGACTGTGCAGCAAGCATGTGGAAAAACAGAAAAATCCCTAATCTGCATTGTAAGAGCATCTTCTCTGATCACCTCACTTGGAAACTGCTTGGATTCAGCATTAAATTTTTTTTTAAAATACAGTTTTATATTTTCAGCATAACCTCTGGGATACTGAAGGTGCAGGGTTTGAATATGAACTGTTGCATTTGTTGAGGAAGTTGGTGGGAGGTTTGTGGGTTGTAGGAAGGAAGAGTTTTGAGCAGCCGTTGGATCAGTTCTGCAAATAGACTTGTTGGCTGAAGAGCATGTTTTGTTTAGAAAGTGTGAAACCCTTCACAGAAATCTTTTCATATTATTACCTAGTAGAGGAAGCAGAGTTCAATGGAGTCAGCTGTGTTTAGAATTTGTGAACCTTTTGTTCAGACTTATGTGCTGACACCTCAGGTTAGAACCAGAAAATAATCTGTGTTTTCCTCTCCCTTTGTAGAAGAACAGGTAGAACTTGGAATGGGTTGCACTCAGAAGTGAGATTTAAATGGATGTATTTATCATAGTGAATGGTAAAGACTGATTAAAACAATAGAAGCAATGTATTTATAGAAAAAAAATATTATTAGATAATTAGCATTTCGCAAAACCCCCAAATTTTAACCTAGCATTCACAGAGACTTGCAGACAGCTACATATTTGACAGTCAGCTGTCCATATGACGATTATATCACTTCTCCAGCAGTGATTGCCCTTTTTCCATGGATATTTCTATCATTGTCAGACATTTTATTTAAAAATTGCTCCCTCTTCTGAATATTCTCTGGAGTATTCAATCTGTTCTGATGGCACATGTGATAAGGACTGACTGCTAACAAAATTCAGAGAAAAATGTAACCAGAACGCCTACTCAAGATGGGTTTCCTTTTCCTTTAGTCAGAAATTGTCCTCCTGGAAACACATGATAGCCACATTGTGGTCTGACTCATGCTACTAGAGTAGCATCATGTTCTTATTTGTTCAGAGTTCACCCCTGTGATAGCCAAGTGGCCTCACTGTAGTAAAAAAGTAATATTCTATTCTCAGGTTAAGAGACCTGCCTGGGTATGATGGGGAGCTGAAATTGTCACTTGCAGTTTATGAACAAGGAATGAGTCAACCTGGGAATAACCTGGTGTGGTGCTGCAGCAAACCACCTGGTCTCCTGTGATGTATCAGCACCAAAACTAGAACAGTCAGTACAGAAATAAGAACTCCTATTCCCAGATAAAAAACAACTTAGATAGGGTTTTTATCAGCTGTAAGACTTCTTCATGCTGTAATTGGAGACATGGAGACATTTGATAGCAATATTACAAGAGGAACCATTATGTAAAAACCATCTGTGTAGAGCTCCCTACAAGAGGGAACTGAGCTGTGAAGCAGTAATTTTATTATTAGCTTTTAACATCAGTACTAGCTTTTTAACATTTAAGTATACATAACCCAAGTAGAATCCACAAACTATCTGTTTTGGCTTTAGCTAGTGATGAGAAATTAGAGATCTAGTTCTAAACAAGGGGCTGAAGAGCTAAAATCCTGTTACAAAACAAACAAAAAACCATCCCAACCCACCCCAAAACCAAACTCTAAAGTTCTGACTTTATTATAAGCATCCAAATTGTGGACCACAGTCACATCCTATGGAGTGGTTCAGTCCCAAAAGCAACAGAGTTATGAGTGACCAACAGCATGCTCTATCTTCCCTAATAATACCTGTCAATGCAGGGTATGCAGTCTTGTCCACCAGATACACAATGTCCAAAGAAGAAGATTTCAAATCCTAT
>CM031859.1:59647724-59841280 GCA_018697195.1 Certhia americana | reverse complement strand
TGTCCACCAGATACACAATGTCCAAAGAAGAAGATTTCAAATCCTATTTCATCAAACTGGACACAGTATAAGGAACTCTGAAGAGCCAAATGCACACACACAAAAGGAAAAGCCAGCTGTCTGTGTTGTAAAGAGGTGAATATGAAATACAAAGTGTGGGCAACAAGGTTGGTTTAATTCTGTCTACTAATATTTTTGACATGGGTTTGTGCCAGCAAACGTTACATCAGTGTTGCATCTTGTGCCTGGGGTACACAGGGAACAATCATGGGAGGAAGATACAGAAGAAAGATCTTATACAGAGCAGTGATTCTGTTCTGTGACTGTATCCAGTGAAGGACTTTCTAGCGTTAACTTGAGAAAGAAAGTGACTATGTCAGTAACAATTCTCTTCTGCATCATTGATAAGTGGCTGGAAGTTGTTCTTCCTCAGGTGTGAATTCATTATCTCTTTAGTTTTCACAGTTCCCAGAAATAAGTGCCCTTCAGATAACAGCTTTGAGAAGAAGTCAGAAAGCTTCTCCCCCAAGACCTCGCTTGCAGAGGCATAAAAAAATTTACTGATAATGCCTGTTCCCAGACAACATGAACAAATTACTGAAAATAGACTTTACATCATAGTTTGTGCATTTCTTTCACGGCAATAGCTTTTTTTGACTCATTATTTCACTTAAACCTAGCTCCAAATGTCCTTCCGTCATAGCTGACAGCCCATATTTCCACACAACAAGAAATGTGCAGACTGCTTGCTGAAATCACAAAAATTCAAGGACCTCTCTCTATGGAAGGTTCATCCTGAGGTTTTCTATTGTTACAGCTGTGAATTGAGATCATCGGACTTTATGAATTCTGTGGTTTTTTTCTCGTAGCTTGTTGGGAGTTTCCTTCTCTCATTCTGATTCTCTGTATTTACAGAGACTAAAACAAGGCAGGGCATGCGAGTGGGACTGAGACTAGATGAGTTTTTATGGGGCTTATTGCAATCATAACCAGTGCAGATAAGGTAGGAAAATGTGGAAGAATTGGAAAGGGAAAACTGAAACTGACTGACTGAGAGAAGTGAGCCATGGGAGGGAGAGGAAATTAAATTGTTACTTTGAGAGCAAGTCAAAAGTTGAGGCTTGTTCAATTGAAAGAGAACTAGCTGAATGAGATCAGGAATGAAGGCTGGGAATGGAGAGGGAACAAAAATGAGGCAGAGATAATGAGTCAGGGATGGAAAAGTTGAAGTCTGAGACAGTTTTCTATGGTGGGTGGGGCAGAAAGCACCAAACTCTGGAGGGGGGCAAGCATGAGAGCCTATACCTGCTCAAGAAGCTTCTTTTGAAGGCTTAGATGGTGCCTAAAATCCCAAGTGTTACTGTTTCTCTGGTGGCAGTAAAAATGTCAGCCCTAGATTGTAGAGACCTATATTCAAGGTATCTAAATGTCTCACATATATGTGAGGTGGGAGTCTAAGCTTACATCACAGTAAGAGAAGACTGAGAAAGGATTTTACAACCTAAGTATCTGGAATTGTATCCACTTTGGATGCCTTAGGAAATTCCTACGGTCCTAAGATATTCAAATGACTTGAAGGGACACCTTTTTCAGACAACTGTGTTCTACCTGCACTCAACTTAGTCCGAGGAATACAGAGAAATGACACACTGCAGTCTGCAGAAGATGAGGCACAGGCTTACATAAATATAAGCCTTGCATACAGATAAATAAATATATGTGTCTAGATCTGCAGTCTGCACCTGAGTGTTTGAATGTCTGCAGTCTGAATGTTCGTGAAACCTACAGGTATGATGTTTCTCTCAATATTCACTAATGTTTGGACATAGAGTTGATACTATCATTCCTTTTCTGTAAGTTGCCATCATAATTCAAATAGCAGGGAACAAGTTTGCAACCTCCTAGTGCACAACATAGTTAGGGAAAGAGGTACTTCATGAGGAACTCCTTAGTTCTTCTGTTTGCTCTTCCAAATCCTAGCAAACAAGACATAGCTATATGTCCAAAACCTGGATGCCTGCTATGCAAACTGTACTAGACAATGCCAGAATTAAAATTTTCTCCTTTGCTGCACAACCTTTTTTCCTTACCAGTGCAGGTGCATCCTGTAGGGAACAAGACAGTACATGTGTTTGAAGATAACAGCAGGATGCAAACATAAAGAACAGAATTCAAGCTGCATCGCCAGCCTTAATTTCAGCATTGTCTTACAAGTCAATAGCTTGGATTTTTTGCTTTAATATTGCTTTTTCCCTCTCCCAGTTCTACATCCAAACTCATGTTTGGAGTGTCATCATGAAATGTAATTAGAAAATTATGTGTGGGAAGCAAGTGGTGCAATACTAATAACACAGAAACTTGTGGAGAGTGGAAGGCTGGCTGTCATTATTCAACTCTTCTACCAAAATCCATCTCCATTTGACCCAGCGGTAAATGGGTGTTTGATCTTTCTGGCTGAGGAGTCAAAGGCAGCTTTGGCACAGCACTTGTTAAACAGATAATGCACGTGTTGGATATAGGAGTTAAAGGGCCTTACTCCTGAACTCCAGGATACTTGGTCTGGATCCTAGAATGCAAAAGGGTGGACTGGTAGCATGATGAAATGGTTTTCTGAGCCAAAGGCAGATAAGTAAGTGCTAAAGCAAAGTTCTCTACTTTCAGTGTCATTCTAGTCTTTTGAGGTCTCTTATCTGCCTGTGTACAAGAAAAATCACTTCTGTGGAGAGATATGATGTGAAAATAATGCTGACTAAACAGTCAAGTCTGAAGGCATGAAGGAAGTCAAAAGTTATCTGTCAGTGAGGAGGTATATATCTTTTGGGGTGTCAGATTTTCTTTAATCATGGTGTTCCTTGGATTTGAAGAAATGCAAGAGCGGGATGAGGGGGACTAGATCGCTCTTCTATACAACTCCTTCACTTTAGCCCGTTTTTGTTAACAGTTTTTAGAGCTTCTCTCTCTTCATTTTCCTCCACTAATTGAAAGTGATGTCTTTCTTATCCAGGAGCTGTAAGATTTAGACTCATATATACTGAATATGAAGTCCAGGTAAGCTTTCTGGGTGGGATTGTCGTAGATGCCTTAAGACACCTTAGACCTAAAGAATTTCTTCATCTCTGGTGAAGTGACCATGCTTATTCACCCTGGGTTTTCAGGTGTGGTTACAGAGCAAGAATCTTCTTGGGAGGCTTAGTCTTCTCACAGTCAAAAAAGAGTGCATCACTTAACAAAGAAGGAGGTGTATTGGGTTTTGTTTACATTTCAAGGTTAGTGTTTTCTGTTTCGTGGCTTCTGAGTCTTTTCTCTGCACATGGACTATCCCTTCATGCTTTTTGTGCCACATGGGTAAGATGCCTGTTTTTTACACAAGAAAAATAGAATTCCACTTAACACAGAACAAGAGGCAATAGGCACAAATTAAAATACAATCAAATTCCATCTGAATGTAAGGAGATTTTTTTTTTGTGTAAGGCTGGTCAAACGCAGCAATAGATTGCTCAGATATGTTGTAGAGCCTCTATCTGTGGAAATATTCAAAAACTGTCTGGACATGATCCTGGGAAACCTGTTTTATCTGACCCTGCTTGGGCAGTGGGGTTGGACAGGAGCATCTCCAGCCTCACTGGTTCTGTGACCCAGGAGATACAGATTCTAGAAAAAGGTAAATACCTTTTCATCAGATCCCTCTCATTCAGCTTGCTTGGAAACAGAGTGCCAATGTTCGGGTGGCCGAGAGGAGTGATGCTTTCTCTAGTTGCAGCCTACCAATACAGTCCTTCTCATCACTTCCATAAGGTCAGGCACCCACCTTCCCTTTTCTCTGTGTCCTGGGAACACCTACACCTGGAAAACATAATTCCTGAGAAGATGGTGTGCTTCTTTTAATGTGTTTCACTTTTGAAGCGGCATCACCTCTTTGCAGCTCAGCTGCTATACATGTAGGGCCTGGATATTTAAAAATCAGACAATAGACACTTAAGCATTCATGCAGAAAAATGATTTATCGTAGTGAAGTTACACAGGAGAAAAATGTCTCCCTGCTCCTGGTTTAAGGCTATGCTGAGTCATAAAAGCACATTGCACTTCCAGTCATTTTACAAGTTTATAAAGGTCGCCACCTAGTATTTTCTTTTTTGTCTTTTTTTTTTAATTTATTTTTAAATAATCTTTAACTATTTAAAGCCAGAATCCAATATATATATCCTTGTAAGAGTTTTTGTTTCTTTCTTTCTTGCTTTCTTTCTTGCTTTTCCTTTCTTTGCCTGTCTATTTAGTCTAAAAAGCACCTCACAGGGCTCTAACCCCAGGCTCAGTGTACAACACTGAGTGACATGATCAGATCTGAATGATCAGATCATTCTTATCACTAGCAAGAAGGAAGATGGAATGGCAGCAGGTAGGGGGGTTTATGGAAGAGTACTGAAGTGGCCTAGATGAGAGGATATATCTTCCTCCATTAGGGTAACTGCCAGCCCACATTTAATGCAGAAAATCAGCAAAGCACTGCATCAGCTTAGCACACATGCACTCGTGAAAAATGGTACAGGACCTGTGACCATGCAGAGAACAAAACGGTGAAAGAGGTTTGGACCTGCCAACCTTTTAATTGTCATTTTAGGAAAACAAATACAACACTGTTTTATTTGCTAACTACTCTTCACACACAACAGATTATGTACAGCATACTAGCTTACATTTTTACATAATGATGCACAGGTCTTCACAAACAACATCTCTTGTGGTAAAAGGATGTGACATGTCAAGCTGACTGACACTTCAGAAAGAAAAAAGTTCATGCAGAGCTAGCTTATTCTTTGTCTCTTGAAAGTAAAGTCCTACAAATGATTAGCAAGATGTCTATTTTGTATTTATATATTGTATTTACAATATTTGCTTTGTACAGTGCAAAGAGGAAGGACAGGCTTTTTAAACATAGGATTCCTTAGCATACTGGATCTGCTCTACCTCAAAAACTGGCTGGCTGCACCTCTGAACCACATAGTCATGCTTGTTCCTTTGACAGGACTCAGACATGGCTCTCATCCGGTAGACTCCTGGGGTCACAGGTAAATTCACACGGGAGTTTACTCCTACAGTGATGCTGAAGGTTTCAGTTTCCATGTCAGAATCCTTTGTTGCAGAAACTCTGGCACTGCGTAGATCACTCAGATCCATATATGCTGTGTCCTGTGCACTGTGGCTGCATGGATGAGGCAGCAAAACATCCTGGTTTGACACCGCTAATCTCAGAGTTTGAACCGGGAGATTTGGGGAGGAAACTTTAGTGGCCAGGCAGTTTTTAACAGCCTCTTCATAAGAGGGTGGTCTTCCAGGGTTTTTCTGGTCTACCTCTCTGAACACTTCATCAACTGACCTGAGATGGGGTCTTTGCTGATACTCCACAGGCAATAGTTTGTCATCATTATGGCTGTCCTCCTGGACAATTCTGCAGGAGAACTGATCTTCTTTCTTTGTGAAACTGTCCCTCTGAAAAAATATGGGTTTTCCAGGCCCCCAACTCTGGGTTTTTATTAGTGTTTTCCTGCGGTTTGCAAAAGAGAATGACATGGAATGTTTTTTGATCTCTCTGCTAGGTGTACTGCAGTCTTCGGTGGCCTTGGTGGAAAAAGACTGAGGCCTATTTAAAAAAGTTTTTTTGGGGCTAGAGGGCGAAACTACAGGGGAGTTGGTGAAAACTGAGCCATCAGAGCTCTCCAGGGAGCAACTGGAGGATGTTTTAGGTAGAGAGTCAGTTGATAATTGTGAAGGTAAGCCTGCAAGACGTTCCTCCAGTGCCTCCATCCATAGCTGCTTCGGCTGAACTGGAAAATTGTCCTCACTTTTGTTTAGCCTTTGTTTCCTTATTGTGTCATCAAGGCAGTTCTGGAAGGACAGGTCTGACTCTGAGTACCTCCTGTCCATAGTGCTGATGTCATTTTTGAAATTGGTCAGTGAAGGGGCAGAGATATTTATTGGATATTTTCTGGTCATATTAGCACTCCTCCCTTTGGCCTGCTCCATCTCAGAGGTACAGGGGCTGCCTTCTGCTTCAGGATCTGGGCTGTCATAGGCAGAGTCATTCCGATGAGCTGCACAGAGTTGTTCTGTGGGAAGAAAGCAGACATTAGTTTTCACTGACTGTCTGGGGATGAAAAAGAGCTACACAGAGTTCAGAAGAGGGCTTCAACAATCCTTGAACCCTTTGTGTTTCCACAGATAAATTCACATATCAAATTCAGTAATTTGGCCCAGCAGCCCCAGTCAGTGACATCCCCAGTCTGTTCTTATACCTGTGGAGCTGTCTGTGTGCTCTGGTGACTCCTGAGCCAAGTCACAGGCAGGGAAGGCAATGTCCTCCTCAAATATTTCCGAGCAGTTGTTGATGAGGAACTCCACCAATGCTGTCACCTGCACACAGAAAATAGCCCATTTCAGCTAAGACATGTTGAAGATTTTTTCCTGACCCTGCCTGCTATCTCTGTAGGAAGGACAGCACAGAGCAGCTTAAAGTCCAAGGGTGAGTCCACCTTGGGGGATAAGGCCTGATGCTGCAGACAAATGGATGTGCCCCAATACAGACAAAACACCATCAGCCACAGCTTTGGCTTCGCTGCCCAAGGGTCCAGAGGTGACAATGGCCATAGGTGCCCCTTGCCTCCACATGCAAAGTCTGCAGGAGCTGTGCTGTGGCAGCTGCTGCTTTTGCTCAGAGGAGGCAAGGTGAGGGGCCCATCCCATTGCAGGACACCTGAGGGACACCTGAGGTGAGGGGCACCCCTAGTGTCCAGGAGTGCTGTTCTGTTCAGCTGCTGCAAAGGCAGTGGGATCCCTATGGATTGCTCTAAATTGCTCCAGAGGGAGCGGCTGCTTGGTGAGTTCAACACACCTTGTCATTCATCTCCTTCTGCACTTCCAGTGGGAGCACGCTGTCCGTCCCTGGGCTCAGCAGATTTGGCCCGATGCAGATGGCCAGGTTGCTGGAGTCCATCCTGTTGGTCTTGGCGTTTTGGCTGATGTGGTGGAGCAGAGAGAGCAAGAGCTTGAGCAGGACGAGGTTTGGTCTCGGCAGCTTGTCAGCCACCCTGTGTGAACACAAACCAAATGTGATGTTAATTGATGGTGCAGTGGCCTCTGCTTCTCGATTTGAGCAAGTCTCAATTAAACTTAGAGAGACACCACTTTCTCCTGAAAGGGGCATGTGTGCGCTCTCTGTCTTTCAGAAATCCCCATCTGCAGCTGAGTGTGTGGTTAATTAGGAGACCTTGAATTACAAGGTCTTGACTGAAAGGCAGCATTGCAGAAGCCCATGTCCTGGAATAGAAGGGATGACATCGAGAGATGTCACTGGAGGCTTCCCAATGCCTGTGGTTGTGCTGTGGGGCTTTCAAAGCACTCCCAGGGAGCCCCTACACCTACTGCTCCTAAAGAGCAGAACATGGTGGTGGTCTCCATGTGCCTGACTTCACCCTCAGCTGATGTGAAGGCTCCGTGTCAGTGTCTGTCCCACAGCACCATGACCGTGTTAGCTGGGGCACTGCAGCCTCTGCCCTCTTCCTGCATTGGTGGTATCATAAAGCAATCTCAAGTAACTTCAGGAAGTGCTGCTGCTCTAGGTCTCTAAACCAAACCCCATGGAGTAATAGCAAGCTGATATAAATGACAGGCTTTTAAATGAGACTCTTGATTTTGAAAGACATTGTTGGCCTCTACCATCTGCTCCATTACATTAGCACTGGTTGCAAAATTTCACGGTTAAAAAACTTACTCTTTCAATTCTTCAATTTTTTCTTGCTTGCTTGGCTTTTCTAGAGCTTGCATCCATTTCTCATAGAGGTCAGCTGATAGGAGCTTCGAGGGAATATTTCGGAGAAAGTCCTGCAAAGCCAAGAGATTGAGATGAAGCTTTGACACTACCCCTGAGCACAGAGAGAGTGTTATTGTCACCTGGGCTCTCTAGGAGGCTGGTTGACCTGAGCTACATGACCAACAGTACTGACAGAGCAGTGCAATGCACAAGCACACTTGCAGTGGTGTAGTAACAGGGTCCAGCTTTCAGCTGCTCTTTCTTCATCCATAAATCTCACAATTGCTCCCTGGGAGGATACTGAGCAAGAGGACAAAGTGAGTTTCCTCAGGAAATCAGCAGCCCAACAAGTAGGACTGACAATCAAGTGGAAAAGGCCAAACTTCCTAATCTTGAAGAATTCAGTCTGGCTTTGTTCTGCCTTTAGCCAAGAGTCCCACCTAGGTCAGCTTGGAGCATTGGACTGGGCCTGTGTATATTAGCAATGTCCTCCCACCAGTGTCGCTCAGAATTATTCACCTTCAAAACCACTGCCAGCAGGTGCACAGATTTGTTTTTCAGATCAACATTCCCGCCTTTGTTTAGGTCCTCCTTCAACTCCTTTCGTGCTTTCTCATTGGCAGCTTTTCTGAATATCCCTTCAGTAGAAGGTCCTTTCATATACAATATGGTTAGGAGGTCCTGCAGGGAAAAAAATCAGACAGGAATAGAAGAATGGTTACTTGGATGAAGGAAGTTAGCAGGTGAGCATTTCTTTAGAAATGGAAGAAAAATTGTCTGGAAGTATGCTGTACTCTGATTAGTTCAGTATCTAGTTCTTGCTTCAAGTACATTACATGGGAAGTTGTCATGTTTTTCACCTAATCCACCTCCTTTTTTGAGCTGAAGAATTCCACCAACTTCAGTGGAGTCATCCTTTCTTACTGACTGAAGGATGCAAGGGATGGCTTAAATCTTAGTTCACGTCCCCTCTTTCACAAGCCAGGCAAATACTACTTAATAGAGGCAAATGCATGTCTATTGGGAAAGCCAATTCAGTGGAAGAACTGTAACAAGACCGTTTTTATCCTTTTTTTTTTTAATATAATTTTAAGATATTGTTTAGGTATTTTTGTGGCAGTCCATAGCTGAACACTTGTTTTCTGTGGAAATACAAAAACACCTTGGAATTTTATGCTGCTGAAAGATTAATTTAAATTGCTTCTTTAAAATCACAGATGTTTGTATTAAGAAGCAGATCTTCCATTTCTGGTCCTGGGTTCTCTACACTCCAAGTTACTTCCAGTGAAAGCTGGGTGAGCTGGACAAAACCCTCAGACCTACTCTTTCTACATCTGGGATGGGCCCTGAGTGGAAACACCAAAATCATCTCCCGGGTGATGCAGTAGAAGTACTGGGTATGCTGCCTCACACTGAAGTCAGAGGTATCACAGAATCACAGAATAGTTTGGGCTGAAAGGGACCTTAAAGATAATTTCATTCCAACCACCTGCCGTAGGCAGAGATACCTCCCACTAGACCTGATTGCTCCAAGTCCCATCCAACCTGGCCTGTAACACTTCTAGGGATGGGGCAGCCACAGCTTCTCTGGGTGAACTCATTACACTCACAGCCAAGAATTTCTTCCCAATGTCCAGTCTAACCCTGCTCTCTGTCATTTTGAAGTCATTTCCCCCTTGTCCTGGCACTCCAGGCCTTTGTAAACAGTTCCACTATAAAGGTACCTCCTTACCAGGATTGGCTGGGGCAGTGTGTCATCTTCCCCACAGATAAGTGCCAGAGGATGGCCAAACAGAGTGATTTTGACACCCAAGTCTAGCTGTCCCGTGGAATTTCTTTTGGTAAGGCTTTGTCTCAGAGTAAAAGACTGTGATATCACCTTCTTTCTTTTCTTTGTTCCATCTGCTGCAAGTAAAAGGAAAACAAAAGATCAATTTAAAATTGAAAAAAACCCCAACGGAGCAATATGTGCTCTTTCATCTGTGTGCAGTGCAGAGATGTATGTCGAAACAACTCAAACCAAACCGGGAGAAACTGAGAGAAAACTAAGTGGTTACTAGGGTAACTGCCTAAACTGTAAAACTGTGGCCATCCCTCTAAGGCCACCACCTTTCCTGTTTTGGGTTGGGTGTTTTTTACATTCTAGTTACTGTTGCTTCTTAGCGGAAACATACAAGGCACAAAAATAACAACATTTATAGAGATTTTTGATATCTCAGTAGTTTCTCTGATAATTCTGAGGCAGATTGCCCACTTGGACAGCTTGCAATGCCAACTTAGGGCAGGAGTAGAAGTAGGGGCTCCTACTTTTTGCCCTCTTTCACAGCCTGAAATGAAAACATACAGCTCCAGCTCTATGGCTCTGGAGCCAACTCTAATAACAATGATCCTAGAGCTAGTGCTTGCCCCCAGCCAGTGGAATGTGATACTTGCTCCAGAGGATCCATCACAGTAGGCGCTCACTGGCTTCAGGGTTAGAAATCTCTTAGCATGGATTTTGCATCTGCTTCATAAAGAGGAGGGCCAGGAATTTGAAGATGATCATTATATTCGTGTGGGGTGTGCCTTTTTTTCCCTTTCACAGTGAGAGGAGAAATCTCTCTTGAGAAAGCTTTCTAAAGAATTTGCCTTCTGCAAATTTGCAATAAATATCATGCCTTCTACTCCAAAATGAAGTTGTATTACCCAGATGAAAAATCCTCAGGCCCTCTCTTTATGATGTAGCATAAGCTCTTGGCAGGTAGAGGTTAAAAAAATTTGAGAAAGTCACCTAACATTATAGTGTAAAATAAAGAATTAACTTCTGATTCTCCTGAAAACTGGTCTGATATGATAGTCTGCTCCAAATCTGACCCTGCCTTGTTAATGGTCTGCTCTGGGTTGTTTACAGGTGCTGAGGTTTTGTATGGTGAGAAAGAACAAGTGCTGGTGCTGCTGCCAGGAGGGTTTATTTGCTCTGTTGTGCAACAGCTGCTGCAGTACTCAGTATTCACTTGCAGGGCCACACCTCAAAGGCGATGCTTGAGTGAGAAACACATTTACTTCCCATTGCTATCAGGGAACACAACGAGGTATGGCTCTGAGGACCAGTGAACAGGAATACAAGACCTCTGGCACTCGGCACTGTCACCTCTGCCACCGAGCATATAGGAAAGAAGTAATTTGCGTTTGAGTGGCACTCCAGGGCTTAATCCCTCTTCTGGATTGGGACTGTGGGTTGCTCTTCAGGAGGGAGAGCAGGCAGTTTCGGGTGGTTTTGCACAACTGCCAGCTAGCAAGCGTTATATAAGAAGGCAGTTCCTGTTTGTTTTTGAAACTCACCATTTGAGAGGCAAAGTCTGTCTTCTACTGTGACTGAAAGGGGACATTTCTTGGCATCAGCCTGCAAAAAGAGGTTAGGGTTACAGAGCTGCTACAGTAGCGAGAGCCACCAAGTTACTGCAGGTCCTCAGAAATCTGTGGAGGCCCTGGGGACTAAGCAGACAAGCCCAACACCTGCTGAAGAGGTGCTTCAGCCTGGGACTGACCCTGCCTTGCTGCCCAGTGGAGGGTTCTGAGGTAAACTTTGCTGCCAGACACCCCAGTTTTGACTGGCAGGTCACAACCCTGTGCTCTTTCAAGCTGCACTTTTGATCCAGAGAAGCCATAGCTGGACACAGCCTCCTTTTTTGTGTCCTCTCCTGGCACTGGAAATTTCCTCCCAAACTCCTCTGGGTAGCCTTGATGGCTTTGCAGCCTGCAAGATTCCTGAGCAAAGCTCTTCGTGAGCCAGAGGAATGCACAGACTGCCCACAGCAGTGCCCTGCTTCCTCTGCCCAGCGCAGCACAGAGCTGCCTTTGAAGAACTCTGCCCACTCCTGGGTGAGGGCAGGCAGCTGGCAACTACTCAAGGAGCCACCCCTACTTTGCTAAGGTATCTTACACCAGTACCCAAGAAGGACCCAGGAAAACATAAGGGCTGCTTACCTCTGTCTGGCATTCAATCAGATTCTCCATGTTCCCAGCATTTAGTGTCTTTGACTAGGCAAGAAAACAAAGACACTGTGTGAGTAACTGAATACTATGGTTTGGAAATCAGAGGTTTTCAAAGTCACTACGTTGACAGAGCTGAAATAATTAAGATACTCACAGTATTACAGCTGCTTAACACTTTCATTAGGAGTTTGATCGGAGGAGCTCTGGACACTCTGGTTTCCTTCAGTCCTTTTGTTTGCCTGTTTGTTGAACAGGGAATGGACAAAGAGTCTTGTAAAACTGCACCCTCCTTGGCTTTCTCCTCTGCAAGTCAGTCTAGCGTGTATGATCCTGAACCAGTAAGATCTCCCACTGGAGTAAACCATAAAGCCCTTCTCTGGAAGGGCATTCTGCCTTGCTGCCCTATCTGCCTTCTGATTTAAACAAAATAAAAACCGCTTTCCATTTTTAATCCATGCAAAAAGCAAAAAAGTGGTGACAGCCACGCATGGTCATTAATCTGCACACCCGAGGCTGAGCAACTCACACAGCTCTGCCCATGAGCTATGCTTAGCAGTGGGTGCACCTCTCCCCCATGTATATTTTTGTACATCTCTGTGCACCTCTCCACTGATTTCAGCCACAATGCCACAGATTTTTGCAGAGATGGTACTTACCCAAGAAGTGAGTCCAGCCAGAGCTCCTTCACCTCCTGTGAACTGCAGAGGAAAGAAGAAACAGCATCACTCCCCACTGCTACTAATCCTTTGGACAGAGGCAGGCGACTAAACAGTGTATACCACGTGTGCTGCCTTATATATGCAGAAGGGGCAGGTGGAAATTCACAGGCAGGAAGAAGCATCATGGGGCAGGACCGAGACACTACCAAATTTCTGGCTTCCTCTTTCCTTTTAGAGTAGCTATTTTTGGGGGGTTTCCCCCATTAAAGAAAAAAAAAGAAGCTCTGGTAGCTGTTATGGATGGAACAGATGAGACACTTGCTAGGTAAAGGTTCCAGCTATTATCACCAGCATGATGTGAGATGTGCAGAGGGGGCTGCAGTGGGGGCAGCTTTTCTTTACCATTAAAGGGCAGTGGGTACAGTCTGTCCTTTGACTGTTCAGAGACATTATATTTGGCAGTTTAAAGATGCACTGCCAGATCGAGTTACACTAAGAAAGTGAAAACAACGGGGAGTTGGAACAGACAAGATTCAGAGAAATGTTTCTTTATAGTTTTTAAACATTGTAACAGTTTAATGTCTACAAGCAGATGTATTCACACATCTTGTCAGAACTAAGTAGTTCTTGATAATCTAGGTACTGGACATCTGTGGACAAAGTGGTGTTGTGTAGTAATTTAGTAATGGTAAATAGGTAATTAAAAAGTCTTGCTTAAAATAAATCTTAAAATATATTTGTGTGCACATATTAAAATTTGATTCATCTGAAGAGATAAAAAAATCTAGGAAAAATCTACCTCTGCTTGACATGTATCATTCTGTTACTGACTGTCTCCCAGCTTGGGCTTATCAGGAACACAGCACTCACTCAACCAAACCATTATGAAAATTCACTGAGGTTTGATGTTAAATGCATTATATTATTTCTATTGATTTATTGACTGAGGCAAATTACAACCTTGTTCTGGGTGCCAGTCTGCTGATCTTGTGAAAAGGAGGAGTTAAAGCTGAGAGTCAGGGTTGGGAATTCTTCAGCAGTGGATTCAGGTGGAAAGTGCCTTGTGAAACTGTGGCCTTTCTGCTGCTTCCCTCGTGGATGCTCCATTTCACATGTGCAGAGGATGGGGCTGTCTTAGCACAGCACTTTGCAGATGCATGTAATGGCTACATCTGCTGCTGAATTCACCCTCAAAGCCATTCTTTGTGTAACCACATCAGACCCGGCCAGTGTAGTACTGACCCTGTTTCATGTGGAACAGAAAGGTAGTCTCTGTTTGACTCTGGCAAAATTCAAAGCAGATTTGGCAGAAATTCAAAGCACAAAATTTGCTTTTGGTTTGATAGTGATGTGTCCAGAGGAGCAAGTGGAGACTTGCTCTCCTTTTGTGGGAGGAGTTACTGTAGGTCACCTTTTAAGTCCTCCTGAGACCCATCATTTCCATGCTGCTGTAGTGGCACTGGTCTGGTGACATGTTTAGGCCTGAAACTTACAGTAATCTCAATCAGTTAGTCTGCAGCCTTGTGTATTTACCACTGATCTTTTACTCACTGCTCTAAGTGATTTTTTGTTAATTATCAGTCCCATGGCATTTCTAATTTCCCAACTAAATTCTATGGCCTGCTGCATATGCTTGCAGAAATATTGTCATCCTACATCACTTTCTCCTGAGAATTTCTTTTGAATGCTTGGCAGCTGCAGTACCACTGCTGATAATTTCAGTGGGATTCCTCAACAAGAAGCATATTTATTTTTCATTACATCTGTTCAACGTATATCCAAACATACTTGTTAAGTATCACAGAGGGGACCTATGCAGTTCAATTCTGCCTTGCCCTTACTTCCAGGCCCGTACTTCCAGAACTCCGCACAGATGTATTTCTGAGCACAGTCTGTTTCATGATTAAGACACAGGGTTTGATCTGGAAAATGCGTGACTTGGGAAGAAAATGTGAGTTTAATGGGTGGTGATTAGCCAGGCCAGAAGCTTAGATTACAGTTCCAGCACCAGCTGTACACAGGGCACTGTGCTTTGAGTTTCCCAGGAGAAGATACAGTAATGGGTGGTGTATTGATAACACATCACCAGACTGTCCACTGGCACACACTGCTATATCTCTATCCAATTAGTCCTCATCCATTAACAGTTGTGGGGAGATAATGGCTTTTGTATGTGGGAGGTGTGAGTATAGGCCTGCCTGCCTGCCCATATGAAAAACAATTTGATTTTTTTACCCTCTTGATATCATTCCTTATTTAATAGCTCTTTATGGTGTGTATCACAAACATTTAAATTGTGCCAAAATTACTTTAAAGCAGCCCATTTTATTACAAATAAACAAGCATCCTAAAATGCTGTGGTTTGGCAGAGTAATTGTATGGCAACACATAGGGAATCTTAGCTGTTTTTGTGAAAAGCAATAAGCAAGCACGTGCTGATTCCTGCCAAACACCATAGAGCTGTGTGCATGTTTCCAGGGTCAGAAGAGCTGCTCTCACATGTACTACACAGAGCAGCTTCACAGCTTCCCCATCAGCATGGAAAAGGTAGCACAGATGCAGGGCCCATAGCCAGTCTCCACCCTGAATATTAACAGAAAAGACCTGTCATATGAGATGTTTACAAGTTAAGTTCCCTCATATGAGCAACTTGTCCCCCCAGAAGAGGCTGATTCCATCTCTACCTCACAGTTCTGCTTTGCAGACTTGAACCCTTTGCTGTGGTCCACTCCTCCCTCAGTTTGGTACAGATCTTACACCATGATGCATCAGGGTAATCTGTTTGTTGTACCTCAGCCACTGCCCTGGGGCAAGAAGAACAGATGGCAGGTGGCTTGGGTACACCTGGACCTGTTTGCAGTCGATGTGTTTCTCCCAATCCATCCCTGACTAAGTGAATGCACTGTCCTTCAAAGACACTGGATGTTTACACAAAGATCAGGGCATGGGAGAGGGGTGGATTTTCAAGGGTTTTGTTGGACTAGCCTGTGCAGAAGCTCTTCTGCTGTACCCCAGGCTGCTTCCCTCAGCTCTGCTGAAGTGTTTTACATTCACTGGAAAGAAAGCAGGAGCAGGAAGATCTTGCAGAGCAGCAAAACCTGGGTGGATCCAGCCCTCTTAAGGACTGGGTTTGCACCTCAAGATGTGAAGCATTTTCCTTATAGAAGCCAGGACACCTGTTTGATGCCTCTGCTTCCCCCAGTCCCAGCCAGCCCCTTTCCCCTCCCATACCATGGCTTTTGTGGTCCACTCCCAAGTCCATTATGCCCAAACAGTGTTTGGAGAGAGGGCTTATATAGCACTTGCTGCAAACATGGACCAAATGGTAATTTTCCCTTTTGTGTGAGCTCCAGACAAGCTAGGCATTTTCTCCTCTTTTCTTCTCTTACTTTTACACTGTGGCTCTGTGAAGGACTCTAGACCATAGCAATGAAAGAGCAACATCAATTAGCATTGAGAAAGAAGTCAAGAGTTGACAGGGAAAAAAAGAACAAAAGAATAAATCTGCTGTGTCTGGAGAGTGTCTGTTTCCTTCTCTCCTTACCAAACCACAAGTGGGAAAACCCCAGCCACAGCTCCCTTTTGTTTACTTCTATTACTTTTGCAAATGTTTGACACCATGGCTTTTAGGAAGGAGGGAGTGTGTGAATGAATCGCAAAACTTGCCTTTGCCCTGTTATCATACCAGCAAGGAGGCAGCAGGAGCATAGCTGTGAGAAGGGTACGGCAGAATGTTCCTGGAGCAGAGATCCTTTCAAGCCCATATAGAGCAGAAAGAGCATTCATCAGTGCCTCTCCATGTGGAAAAGGGATTGTATTCCAGTTTTGTCTTCACTGCCAGAGCTGAAGTCTCCCCAGGGAACAATAGGAACATTTACCAAAATAAGGAAAGCAGTTGTGCCAAACTCAGAGAGCTGTTGGGTTGGTTGTTTCTTGGAAGGGAAAGCTCTGTACAATCTGTCCATGAACTCAAAAAGCAAGATGGCAGGTGGGTTCCTAGAAACAGGGCACATTTATAGATGCCTTCTGAAGGCAGCTCTGATCTCCTAGCACCCTCCAGAGTGTATCGTGAGATGCATAGGCATAGTCCAGCATTTGATCACAGAAAAGAGGTCAGACAGATCTTTGATCAGAGTAGTCCCTACTTCCTACCTGTAACAATTCAGAACAAGAACCATCAACCCAGCTGGTGCTGAACTGCAGATTTAGTCAGGTAGAGCCTGGACTCATGCTAAACGTGCCTTTGGAAACTGAAATGCACTGTCTGTTTTTCCCAGCTTTGTTCAGCTGATTTCTATCCTGAATTAGATATCAAGATTAGATTGCAGTGTGGGTTAGATTGCATCACCCTTCTACACACTGTGCTACTATTGCACAGGAAAAAGTTACAAATCAAAAATAACACTATAAATACAGCACAAGGTGCATTCTTTGCCCTTCCCGTGACACGATTTAAGTTGCATTTGCTTTGCAGTATGGTTTGTTTACTTTTTCATGGGTGCTTTCCCCAAGACTAAGCTCTAAATATTTTTACTCCTCCTCAGGTGAGTTTTTTAGTTGTGGAGGGCAGGTGCATATGGGCCATTTCCCCAAAGGGTCTGTGCTGCTGTTCAGCTGCGTCTGCATTCAGCTTGCTATTGTGGCACTTGGGAATTATTCATTCCTTGGGTCCCCTGAGGTGACCAACACAACAATCAGGGAAATGAAGTTGCCTGTCATTTCTGACTGAGCAGATGCAAATCTAAACTTTTTCTTACTTACACGAAAATAGTAGAGAACGTGTGTAGTATAGTCCAAAATCTGTTCTTTTCAAGATTCCTTGAAAGTACTCAAACAATATTGAAAAGGGATATGCTTACTCTTTTTTACTCCACCAGGTTTTTAACTTAATTTGCTTCTTTGTGTTTTTCATTTGCAAATCAGAAACTGAGATGGGACTTTCGCCAAGCTCATTTATTGTCAGGGACAGATTATGCTTCTTACCAAATACAGAGAGGTGTGACTCTTGATTTTGCTTTTCAGGATTAACACAAATGTTTTCTTTTAGATTTTCTTTTTCATGTAGGCTTGAATTTCTCTTGTCTCTGCACCTTCTATTTTTCTTCAAATTTAAGCATCAAAATTATTTCAGATCTCAAAATGTGAATCAGGGAAAATAAAAAAGAATCTGGATTTGACATCAAATTCTAACTTGGATGTGATTTTCAGGCATAAGTCATTTCACTTGCACATAAAATATGATCTGTAGACTGGCACTGTCCTAGGAGCCAGTCTGGAATAAGACCAAGAAAACCTGGTCCAAGTGTAATTTGGAGTTTCATTGTAGGTGTGTCCCATTGATACAAAAACTAGAAAAGAAAGGCAGGCTCGGGAATACAAGACCTTACCCTGCCCTGGTAGAATGGGAGCTGCTCCAGGCATTGCAGGTGCCACGAACACAGCTGTTGCCATAGGTGCCCAGGAGAAAAAACAGAAGTAGTTGGATTTTGCCCATCATTTCTCTCCAGTTGGCTTCCTCCAAGCCCCAGGCATTTGATGGGAACATCCCCAAAGTTTCATCATTGTTTTGCCCTTGTGAATTTGTTATTCCTGTGTTGTACCTGCTTCCTAAGTAATAAGTACAACTGCCAGTAACCAGGTTCTCAACAACACTAAATTCACCAAGAATAGGAACTTTTATGACTGCACATCTAGGTTCCATTGTTCAGGCAAAAGCAGTGTCAAGCAAAGCAAATCTTTCCAGGGACAACTCTGTGAGCTACAGCTGAACTCCCCTGAGCACATTTGACCCCATGCTTCGAGTGGGTTATTTGTTGTCATGTGCTGTCCTTGTGCATGGGCTTTCACACACTGCAAAATAAAATGTTCTGTGAAGTTTTGGCCACTCATCAAAATCAAGATGATAAATTTGAAACAAACATCTCCATATTAGCTAGTGATTGCCATATTGTTGCTACTAGCAACAGCTGCCCTGTTAGTGTTTTAAATAAACACTCCACTTCTGTACTGCTCTCCTATTTTAAAGCATGACTACCTTATGAGGATTTCTGAAGCAAATGCTTCTCATGGCACGGGCTCTGCCTCCTGCTGCAGGGCATCATGAGGTCTCTGGGAGGAAGGGACGTGCAGAGAGTGGAGGTGCACACAGGGCAGGTCAGGCTGGCCTCGGGCACCAGCTCTGACCAGCACAACTGGAGGGCACTGAGGGGTGCCCTGCCCAGAGCCAGGCCAGCCAGGTCCTCACCTTCACATTTGCAAAAGCACAGTGACACTTCCAGGCCAGGAAAAAGGGGGAAATTCCCATCCTGCAGGGCAAGCAGGAGCTGGGATCTCCCCTTTTGGAGAGTGCGGCCAGAGGAAGAAAAAAAGCTTTTGAGTTCAGCTATTTGACCCATTGCTGGAGAGGGCTCAGCTTGAAGGTCAGGCTGTTCCCTTCAGGCCTGAGTTCCTGCAAAGTTGGCCATTAATTTATGCTGCTGACATGCAACCAGGTGCTATTACAGTGCCTTTACTTATTCTGCCTGTGTGGCCTACTCTGAACCCTGCATTTGCTTCAGTTCTGCAGCCACTGCACAGAGATGACACTAAGGGGTATGTAGAGAAGGTACCTCACATGCCATTTCTCTGTTCGTTGATGGTGGAGGCTTGAAAGGAAGAATTTGTTCTCCGTTTCCACTTCCTTTTAAAGGTTTGTTTGTGCTTTGTTTGAGCTTTTTCTCCCACTTACCAGAGTATGTTTGTTTGGGATTTTTTTTTCTCTGAAAACAGTACCTATGTGTGTTCTTACAGTCACAAACTGCCTTATTGAGTAATAGCAAGAAAGTTTGTGAGGGGAGGATATATCTTTAAACAGGCCAAATGATACAGGTACAAAACTCATCCTCAGGTCTGAAGACATGTCTGTCTTCACTCTCAGATCAAGCTGAGAAGAAATGCTCTGAATTTTACTAGATCCATTGATCAGTTACATGGTTACTTGTTAAGATAAGATTAGATACCCCAGAAATACCTCAAGAGAAGGGTCTTATCAAAGAGAGATGGAATCTTCTTTCCTTTAGGCACCGTAAGATCTAAAATGCTAAGCCAAAAGATGTCCAGTTCAGCAACTGCTGTAACATTTGTGTAAATCAAAGGCCATATTTGCTACAGAGTCTTAGTTCTGCTTGTGCAACACTGTGAACCAAGCTTTTTCTTGTGTAACTTAATTGAACTTAGTAGTCAGAGAATAAACATGAGCACTCATTATCCTGTAAGTAATGCCAAACTGATGATGATGCTACATGTGTCAGGGGGTCCTTCTTCCATTTAGTATGTTACAGGGAAGAGAGGCTGTTATTACATTATACAAAAATCTCCAGAGTTTATCTTTCAAATTTAACCTCCTGGAATTACTTTAGCTCTAAGCTAATTACCTCCAATGCTATACTCAGCAAAACAACATTTAATGATACAACATATCAATATAATTGACACCTGTCTGGGCTGTTTTAGGAGAGCTGGATTGTTGGAAGAGGAGTTTGAGAGGCCTTTCTTATGTCCCAGTGGTAGTTCCTCCTCTGTGCAACATTCCTACTTTCTTCCAGAACCAAATATTCCCACCGCTTTTTTTGGATAAGAGTGTGCTGCAATGTAAACCTGTCATAACTGTGAGACTGACATGAATAAACAATGCAGATAATATTTTCATTCTGGCCTTAAAGGAACAGACCTAATAAACATCACAAGCATGGAAAAAGTCATTACTTTAACAATTGAACGTGCTTACTCAGCACTCAGTAATCAACCCGTAAATGTAAACAAGCTACAACACACTAATCCCCCTATTAGGGAATCTTCAGACTAAGCAAAGTCTGTAATTGCTTCTTTGTGTTGGGATTTTGTGAGTGAACTCTGGGAGATGCTTCAGTTTGCCCTTTGATTTTTCCTTGCAACATCTGAAACGTAGCCTGCCTTCTTTCTGCTTGTGTTTTTTATTAATAACGTGCTGAAAATAAAAGGTCACTGCATGGCACAAGGGGCTTTGATAGCTTTTGGTGAAAACTGGTACTTACAGGACAACACCATAAAGAGTTTGGCAGCTCTTGCCTCTCCTGCCTCCTACACAGCAAAGAGAAGTCCTTAATTTTAGCCCTCCCAGCAAACCTTTGACAAATGAAAGCATGTTTTGAAGTTCATCACCCATGAGAAAAATACATTTTTTTCTAGGCAGTATTTGCTGGGACAAGAGCTTGTCTCTCCAAGGTCTTCGCAGTTCCACATACCACATAAGAATTCAGCAGTCACCCTCTGGCCATGTCACATTTACATTTATTCTAAGCATGCAGCAGAATAATATAGGAAGATATGATAGCGTGTGATCATGTGACAATGAAATAAACATTCAATATGGTGACTGAACCAGCCATTTCATACAGATTGTGTAATTAGAAACATTTCTGAGCATGAACTCCCCTCCCTTTGCCTGGCTTCTGGCAAGAGATCTGACTTGGGGAACTCCAGCATGGTCACAGGTGGGGCTATGCTTTACTCATCAGGCTGATAGTAAGGAGTGGTGTCACCTAATGTCTACATGCTCCATGAGGAGTTGCTTCCTTCAATGTGAGCTTGGGAAAAGCTGCATGACACTGAAGTAATTGCAACTACTTTGTATCTTCAAGCTCCTAAGGAGGTCCATGCCTTGTATAGTCAACATAGAAGAAGTGCTGAAGTAATAGATAGTTGCCAATTTTAAAAACTTCTATTTAATCTTTAAAAAAAATAACTGGGATGGTAACTGGATGGATATATATATATGGAGGTTGACAACTTGCTCTATATCCCAGTGACAACTGTGACATCATCTGTGTGAGAGTTGAGATGTTCAGTACACCAAAGTATTTGATTCAGTTCATCATTTTGCTGAAAAATGCACAGACAAGTTCTTAGCTGAACATGCTGGGCTGGAGGATGAGCTAAATACCTTTACTGTTATATTATATATATTATATATATTTGGTATTATATTTGGTACCAAGGCAGAAATCACTGCTTTGTCCTTGTAATTAGTAGGTTTGTCCCTTTCCTCTACTTTCATAATGAGCCAATGAAAATCATTGCATTTGGGCTTATGTACCATTTCAGAGCTTGAAGTTCTGCTCTTTCATTTTCAATACACTAGAGAACCTGGTCAAGAGAGAAAGGCCCATTTTAGGGGAAGAGAGAAAGGCCCCACAGATTACTTATTTTTAAGAGTAGGGGAAGAATCCAATAACAAATGGGAATTATATCCTTTTTGGTCAACCAGTGGTTTTTTCCTTAGCTTACCTTAAAGAATTTTAGCTGTGGTTTGGCCAGTGTTCTGTTTTAAATAAAAATAAGAAAAAACCCCATGCCTGTATTTTCCAGTTTAGTTTCTAAATGCTGGATGATGTTGTACTTATTGAAATAAAAAATCAAAAAGCTCCATCAGCATGAAAGTAGTTGTTTAATTTCTTATACAGAGGTAATTCAGTAAAAGGAAATTACAGTCAGACACTGGTTGTTCTCTCTTCCTTCTCTTTTTTTGTCCTTTACAGTTGCTTAGTAGATTTGAGTTTTAGTTCCTCAAAGATCAGTTTTTGTTTGTTCTCTTTTTCTCAATGAGCAAGATGCTGCCAGTCTTGCAGAATGAATTTTCCCACCTAAAATGCCTTCTCTCACAGTGGTTTGTGCAGCTGTTTCTGTATCTGTATAACCAAATAGGGCTCCATTTCTACAGCCTGGCTCTCCAGGCATCCCAGGTATAAAATACCACCATTCTGTTTAGGTAGTGTTCAAAATTAAACAGGGATAAGTTTCCACAGAAAATGGGAAAAAATCCCAGGCCTCTGTTTTTGGATTGTGGCTTTATGAGAGAGCACTTATAAAAGCCTGCTGTCATGAAATAGTCTATCACTTTTAGTAAAAGTTTCTGACTTCAAAACAGGGAATTACCATTCGGAACCACAGAATGAGGGTTTCACAATGATACACATGTATGAAGTCTCTGCTTTGTATGGCGTGGGTACCATCCTAGTCCTGTTCCTTGGAGAAGAAGAGGTTATGGAAAAAGCACATGCACACTGGTGGGATTTTATCTCCTTTGCCACAACTTCTGCAACATCTCAGTGGGAGCAAGCTGGAGCTGGCCTTGGCAGCTGTGGGCATCCTTGTGCTGGGGACTTACCATTGAGGACTCTAGTGAGGAAGTAGAGCAAGGACCAGATCCTCAAAGATGCTTAGGGACCTATTGCCTTTTTAATCACCCACTCACCCTGAATTAAAAGGGGATCTGACAATCTAACTGCCTTGGCAAATTTTGGAGGTTAATGTCAGGGAGAGGTGAAGGTAGGCTCCAGCAGTGTGAGGTATAACTCCTTTCAGTTTGCTCTTCCTCATGACCACTGTGCATAAACATTGCTGAGATAAAACTAACCTGCATTTAAGCAGTGTTTTCCAATTGATCCCTTTTATTTTCAGTACCAGTGAAAGGAGGTACAGGGAGTCTACCTGATGTAGACCCCAAAACATCTTTAAAAACATAAAACCATGACCTAGACTGCACCAGATAATACAGAGAATGGATTTAATATCAGGATACTTGCCTGGAATTCTATGTTAAGGGACACCGAGAGAAAAGGGATGTGGCTGAGCATCTAGGTTTTGATTTGAGTTGTCACAGAAATATGGAAAAAAAACATTTAAAGGCTGGGATTCAGAGATTAATTGCTCTAAGTAGTGCTTGAACCAAGTTTCAGTCAATGACTCGTCTCTAAAAAAATGAGAATAATTCAAAGATCTAGTTCCAGCCAAAATTTTATGAATGAAGAGATTTCATTGCGTCCCTGAAGGAACCCTGTTCTGAATGAACTCTGCCTTGGACCAACACATGGGGCCACAGTGAGATGTTCCTTTAGTGCTATATCCTTTACTGTAAGTGGGCACTGGATCACTGATCTCCTTTGGCACATCCTCACCATGGTACCATGTGCATAAGCCTTTAACAGGACTTTGGCATGCTAATAATCTTGTGCACAGGTAGGAACCATTCCTTCTCCACAAACCTGATGCATTAAAAAGGGATACACGTGACCACAGGAAAATGAGGAAGGTACAATTTTCTTTCATGAACAATGTTAAAATGCAAAATGCAAAATACAAATCCCATTGAGGTCTTGCAGGAATTCAGGAGTGTTGGGATCTTCCCATATGATACACAACAATAACAAAAGTTTAGAGAAAACCAAGAAAACATCCTATTGTATCATCTGATTATGGATAGTGGCCCTTGCACATGTCATGGCTGATTTGTGCTGCAGACTCCCAGTTGTCACTGAGCCTCACCCCATTAATGCTGGCTGACCTGATTCCTACTAACCAGCTATCCTATGGAAGAGTGCATGTATGCTCAGACTTCTCTCAACAACTCCAGGAATGGTTACACTTCAATTGAAGAGCAGCTAGTAACAAAACTTTGATGTACCTGCTGAATGCAGCTCTTTGTAGAAAGGGGCCTAAAGACAGAGTGATACAAATACCCTTGCATTATTTTCTTCAAGCCTACTGAGCTTTTGGGCAGGTAGAAAGTACCAAATGTTGTCAAAGACAATTAGGAGATAATGCCCCCATTTCCCTTCCACCCATACTGCTTACAGTATTCATCAGTAGTACCTTGCTCTTAAACTGTTCTTCCCAGCAGAAGTCCTTTTGTGCCGTGAAGTGCATCTCATTTACCTGCCTAGGTTCCCTTCAGCAGCATGAGTCCATGCCTCCCTTATGACAAAAGAAGCCTGGGATTCCCATGTCTCATTTCTCCTGCTGGTTTTGTAATAGCTGTTTTAGCCTGCCATGCCACTGGAGATGACCTAAGCTGGGTTATCCCCAGTTTTTCCCAGGGCACAGGGTCGGAAACACTCGCAAGGACAGCAGCTGGGTTTATGCCTCCAGACAAGCAGAAAGAAGGCAAAAAAGGAATGAGAGCAGAGGCAGATCAGCAGATGGGATTGCACATGTCAGCAAGGACCTCCTGTGAAGGCTACATAATAGCAGGTGCGAGTGAGGAGGTGTTCCAGCCCACTGTGCACTCAGAAAGTAATCACTGGTGACATTTCTTCACACCATCCTCCTCCTCAGAGAGGAACCGGCAGGTTCTGAGGGGTTTGCGTGTGGGAGGCTGGTAAAACTAGAAGTGGGGTCTGCTTCCATGCAATGAACTAACAAGGAAGTAGAGACAAAACAGTCCCTCTAATCTGACCAGCTGTAGTAACTTTTAGACTTGCAAAAATCTACAACAGAGTAGGAGTTTTAGTAAAGGGAAGAGTTTTCCCAAGTTCACCTTGCTGAGACTGGGAACTTTGCCTGTTTCTCTCATTAAGGCTGCTAAGGACTCCTGAGAGCAAAGGTTTAAGCATACAGAATGATGCAAAGTGGGGGCAATGGAAAGCCTTCCACCAGGGCCACGGCATCGGATCTGCTGAGTAACTGTCTAAAAGGCACATGAGAGAGATTTTCTCTGCAAACCTGGTTCACATGACTTGATAGCATCATAAGATCCATGGCAGCTGGTCAGTTTCTTTCCTCAATACCTAGTGGCTTGTTGTGCAAGCATGAAAGTTTTCTACAACTCAGATATATTCGACTTCTTTTTAATGAGCTCTTGACAGTGTTGCCAGTCAAGTGAAATTGCTTGACTTGTGTTTTTCTTTTGAAAGCAACTGTGCATTTTGTTGTTTGAGAAATTCACTGATCATTTGATGAATTCTCTGTTTTCTGGAACATGCTGGCCATCATTGCACCACGGGGTCTTCCCCAGTGCTGAGATGACCATCGCTTCTATCATCATCACAGCAGCTGAGTGACTTAGTGATTACAAAACACAACATATTTGGAAAAGTCAGAGAAAGGTTTCAGATTATTTGGTAACAGCAGAATTCACATTCATGCCTCACTAACTAGCATTCAATCAGCCCAAAACAAGGTGAAAATTCTCTTCAACCCCTGGGAAACAGTTATTTGTCAATACCACCTGTGAGTGACTTCAAGTTATTTTTGGGTTTACATTTAACTTTTGGCGAGTTTTAACCTTTCACAGATGACTTCATCCTTTGGAGACCTTCACAAACTAGAAAACACACACACAAATAAACGCACGCTAACACCTGTATGCGTCAGCCCAAATAGAAATAACTGTTCTGTGACATAACGCTGACACTCATCTAGGTTGCACTTTAAGTATGCTGAACATCATTTATCAGTCCAAGTCACTGGGGAACATTCTGTGTCTGGCCATGTTCCTGAGGTGCCTCAGTGATCCGTCAAATGAGAGCCTCATTTGATTGCAATGTTAGAACTGCAGCATCTCTGCCATCCTCCCCACTTCCAGGACAAAAGACAGATGGAGAATATGGCTTTTGCTAGGCTAGGTGAGAAAGACACAACCTGAGGTAGCTACATTCTTCTCCAGTTCTCTCCAAATCCTGGCTGGTCCCCAGGATATCAACCAGCTCACAGACCTCTCCATGCTTCTTCTTTTCTTTGCAGTATGGCTAAGAAAAGGCATCATCAGAGGCAGAGCAAAAGCAATCAAACAAACAAATCTTTCCAGAGTAGGAAACTTAACGTTTTGCAAGTATTTGCTAAGCTGGAAGGTGTTGAAACCAGACCCCCAAACCCCTGGGCAAGGAGGAAGGGCAGGGAGCTCTAACTGATTCTCAAGACATCAACTGCCATCAGCCTGTTACTTTGTGCTGGGAAGTACAGACAGTGCTCCCAGCCTTAGGAAGGTCTTCCATGGCTATCAGACAACACTGGATGAACAGCCACTGTAACAGACAACCTCCTGGCTGCTGCTCTGAGCTGATGGTGTTCTATATATTTATCCCAAATTGAACAAGAAAACCTGCATTTTGAGGAGGCTGGCCAGAGTCTCTCTGAGTATTACTACCTTTTTTTCCTGGTAAAAGTGCACTGTGTAAGGAAAAAACTAACAGGATCAATTCCAATAAATGCAGACATTCATATACACAGGTAGGCAGCATTTGTGTGCTTATACATTTCTATCATTTTTACCTGGGGAAAAAAAATAGGGGCATCCTGGGCAGATTTGCAGACTACATTTATAATTCACGTCAATAATAGTTCTGAGCCATACAGAATTCATTTAAGAGACCCTGCCGTTTCTCTGTGCTGACTGTGTTGAGAATTTGACAGAGCAAATTCCCAGGCAACAGCTAATCTGAAGGCTTCTTCTTTCAGTCTGATCCTCGGGGACTTTCGTTTTCTGAACAGCCAAACACAGTCTCCTTACATTGCCTTTAAAACATATTCAGGGATTGGGAAGCCCAAAAAGTATGAGTTACAGAAGCATTCAGTAAGAACGGCATACCCTGTGAATGAGACTAGCCTTTGTATTAGCTCGGGAGGCTTTAGGAGGCTTCTGCTTCCTGATTTTTACAATAACTTGGGGAACTTGCTTTCTTGGGCTATTTTGGAACTTCTGCTTGTAGTTGTGATTGAAACCAAGATCTGTGAAGATGTGTGGTGGTGGTAAGCCCCTACTGATGACCACAGCAAACCTCCACACCCAAATATAGACAGCTCATGGAAGCCTTGAAAACAGCTGAGTTTTCTGCTTGGGCCATTTTGTTGTAAAAAACTAATGTACATAAAACTTAGGCATGTAGGAAATAAACAGGGTGAACTGTTCTTCTGAACTACCTAATCCAAGTTTCTATCTCTAATTGCAAATTATGTTACTTGTTTCAGAAATAGTTGCAGATCTCATGCCTTTATAAGGTTTTTCTTCCAAGCCTCTAGTTTAATGATTTTATTTACTCTCAAGAAAAGCATATAGAAGTAGGCTGATTTAGTTTCTTATTTAATTAAAGACTGTTTTCTTAGAAAAAGTTGGAATAATAGTACACTGGTAATAATTCCAGTTTTACCAGTACATCAGCTTCTGTCCCTATGAGCAGAAGAGCAGAGAGTTCAAAAGAAAGATTGCTGGTAGGGAGTCAGAGCATTCTTCTACCCTCCAAAGCAGAAATACTTAACAAACTTTTGTCTAATCCATTCAAGCTGTCAAACATAGGCTGTCCTTTTGCATTAGGTCTTGGCAGTGGAACTGTGAGCTTGCTGCCCTTTGAAGGGAGAAGAGCCTTTTTGTGCCAGAGCCTCTGCTTTTCACACTGCTCTATTCTCTCAGCCATATACAGAAAGATCCTTACCTTGTTTTTTCTCTGTAAAGCAGCATACAGTCTTGTTTAAGAATGGAGACATTCACTACATGTATTAATTTGTTCTTTTATTGCATTAGTCTTTTCATGCAACATAAGATGAAAAATGCTTGAATGTTATTACACTCAAAAATCTGTGTTTAATTACTATTTTCCCCCTCAACAGCACCTTTAAATTATACTTTTTTGTGCTGTCTGCTAAAGAAGGTAGATGAAAACATTTCCATTAAAGGAACAGCCTCTCTTCTTTGAGTGTCAGCTGGGTTGCCATTCATTTTCCTCAGCCACTTTAGAAGCAGTCAAGAAAAATAAAGACAAGATTTCCAATTTCCAATAGCCCTATCAGGAAAGAAATAAATGGGAATACCTCCCCCCCCCCCCCCAAACAAACTCCAAAGAACTAGGAAAGACTGCTGCACTTTCTTGTGCTTCTCAGAAGAAAAAAAACAAAAAAAAAAAAAACAAAAAACAGACCTATGCTATGACATCACAAAAGTGTCATTGCAAACTGAGTTTAGAAATTCTGCCTTTGGGTACCTTCTAGGGAAATTTCTCATGAGAAGTGCATCTAATACAGTAATACAATAACTGAACAACCGAAACTTTTTTAATTGCTCTAAACAATGGAAATGAAAAACTACATCTGAACTGGCTTTAAGAAGAAATTAATAAGAATACATATGTGTTTTTCTGTTCTTTTTCAGTCATCTCTCTCTGGTAAGTTATTTCTCAGCAGAGATGAATAGCATTGATGGGAAGCAGAAGATGCTCTTTGTCCATTAGTAAGACAAACATCACAATTGAGGCTGAATCTGTAGGTGCAGTATTTCTTATTTCCCACCCCTTCAGGCTGAAAAATTAATTCATCCCCTGACTAATTTAAGAAGTGTGGGCTTTATGAAGAAGTATCAACTTGAGTGTAGGAGGAAAGCAAAAAAGTCAGTGAAGCACAGTGGTCTGACTGACCTGTGTGCAGGGCTGGATGTTTTGCCTGTGAGAAGAGAAAGGGTGTTCAGGGGTCTTTTCAGTTTAAGACTGTAGCAGAAATTCTTTCCGAAAAGTTGGTATATTTCCTTCCCCAAGAATTTAGAGCTTAGGCTTATACTAAGACCCAAGGAAAGGGTCTTTTTAAGAACCAAACCAAATTTTTTGGGTCCTGGAGAATGATCAAAGTCCCTTTCTCCAATGCTGACAGGAAAAGGAAAATTGGTCTGATTTGTAGTGGTGCTTTTCTAAATATGCAACACGATTACCTGGGAAGGACTCAGAATTTAGATGCATGCATGCAGAACAGTTAGAGGAAAAAACAAAATAACCCCAAATCCCGACTGAAAAACAAACAAGTGCCAGGAATATCGAACCTCTTAACTAATTCTGAGCCTGCTAATGTACAGAAAACCTTTCCCTCTATTGCTACAAAGGAGCTGTCCTAGTCCACTGGGCAAAAGCTTTGCTAAGAGTCACTAGTCAGATTGATTTAAATACTAGATTGCAACACATCCAGCTGGCACCTGTTTACAGTGGCAGCATTTTCTGAATAATGGTCTATAGTGTCCTAGATTCCTGATGCATTTTTTTGTGAGGATAAAGAGCTTTAAAACCATTCCCCTCAGGGTGCCTGGTCTCCTCCATTTCCCTCTTTCCTGTAAAGCTTTCAAAAAACAAGAGCTCGGACCCTTAAATTAGCACTTTACCCAGCAAATGGGCTAGAGAAATATTTATGGTTTGTGAAGCAGATGAAATGCACTTAAAAGTTGAACTTCATCTTTTGTGTGCTGTGGACTTCCCTGGAGTTATGCAAGCAGTCTCCCTCACACTAAGAATGCCCATGGAAATTCCCTTTCTGCCCTTAGCATCCTCCTGAATGATTCTATTTCAAAGTTTCTTCAAAATAAAGAGAGATTCTGGCTCTCTCATTTCCATTTGCTTTGAAGGATCTGCTCATCAGATAGCATCTGAAAAACATACTGTATTACCAAGGTCTAAGTGGAGAAATCCAACCAGAAAAGCCGAGCTGAAGGAGGAGAAAACTGTCCATGGCTGAACTCCAGTGGGGAAGAACAGTGGATATCGATCATCTCCTCAAGGTGAGCACAGATTTTATGCAAGTTGCTCTCCTGAAGTAAAAGTTTGTGCCCTTCATGTATGTCAAGAAACATCAGATGGTTGATTTGAAACTCATTGATGAATACTTAAGTCCTAGATTCACTGAAAAGTTGTCAAGCACTGGAACAGGCTTCCCAGAGAAGTGGTAGAGTCCCCATCCCTGGAGGTATTTGAAAGATGTGTAGATGAGGCAGCTGGGGATATGGTTTTGTGGTGGGCTTGGCAGTATCAGGTTAAGAGTTGGACTCAATGATCTTAGAGGCATTCTCCAACCTCTATGATTCTTTGACTCTACAAAGAGTCAACTGAGTTTTTTGATAAGGAGGAATTACTGTGTCAATATATTATGTATATATAGACAGGCTGGGTTTATGGTCCAAGGGTGGGCACGCTTGATTGACTCTGCTGCTGTTGATCTTGTCATCAGCATGATTATTAACCTTGTTTATTATATCACAGGGCCTGGGGCTCAGCCAAACCAGAGCACTGCAGGTGACACAGGGACCAGGTTTCTGCCCGGCACAGCGGGTACCTGAGGTCTGTGCAAGAAGTTTTTTAAATGAAGCACCTGCTGCCAGTTTCCTGGGAAATGTTTTTATAACCTAAGCATAACAGTCTGGAGAGCTGTGCCCTAAGCAGGCTCTCTGAAGTCAGGATGTGGGCAGATTCCCTGGGGGCAGCGACATGCCCATTAGCAGGTCCAGGTTGATGAGCCAGGTGCTGAGGAGAAAGCTGTGGCTGCTTGACTGTGCTGCTACCCCCAGCCACCTATCTATATGTGAGCCTCCAGCAGGGCCAAAGTGATAAATTTGCTGAGGAAATATAGGTGAGGTTTGTCTCTTCACAAAATGAAGGGAAGAACTGAAACTCTTTTAAAAATTACTTCTTCATCACAGAATGTTTAACTGAGCATTAAATTCTTTCGCTGAAAAAAATAGCATTTCTTCAGCTGAACGCCAGCTATTCAAAATGTGAGACAACTTCTTACACTTCTTCCAATTTCAGGACCAAAGTTCCCAGCAGCCTGCCAAAAATAAGATTTTGAGCATCTGTTCTTAAGAAATCACGCTCCTTTCAAGTTTCTTCTTCAAGCCAGCTCCAAAAATACCTGTTTGATTGGTTTGGTGTGGGTCAGAAGGAGAGTTACAATTTACCCAGCTCACCTGTGGTTGGCTCAGCATGACTCCAAGCAGCGACTGACTTTCAGTTTGGCTCTGAGCTCACTCATGCAGTATTTAGCTTTGAGAAATCCCCAAACATGAAGCCCAGCCACAGTACTACAATTAGTCAAGTGTAGGATTTTCCCATTGTCTGTTTATAACAGACTACAAATTTTCTTGGGGTTTTTTGTTATTTTTCAAGAAACATTTAGACAGGGGGGTTCAGGGATTATTTTTAGATATGTGAAAAAAAATAAATATAAGAGGTAAGAAAATCCATTTTACTTGATATTTGTGAGACATTATCAGTAAGGTTACTGCTGTTAGCAAAGGGGAGATGGTTTCTCATTGCTGCATTTCTGGGAAGCTGTGAGCCCAGGTCACCATGGGTCAAACCTTACAACACTGTGAAAAACCTTATAATTGTGTGGCTGGCTGTAGTTACATATTCTTGCTTGCCTGAGAAAGTGAGGAATTGTCTCTCTAGATGCATCTGGATGTGTTCTGTCCCTTTAGATGCTTATTCTTTTGCCATCCTGCAACCAGGCCTTAATTTTTGCAAAGAAGCTCTGGAAGTGACATCAGAGTCATGTTCTGAGCTGGGAGAAGGGCCAAGGGTGAAATCTGGCCTGGGCCTTACAGAACAATGTGAATAACACTTTGAAGAGGCTGGGGAAACTATGCTTAGGTGAGGACTGCAGCATGAGGAAATGTCAATCAGAAGAAACACGTTTTTCTTTTTTCCTTAGGAAAACAGGATGAACACATAGGTTCATCCACAAGGCCCAGAAATAGTCCATGAAATCATCTAGTCTGGCTGCATGTCCACACTGGAATTCCATCTGAAGTCATCTGAGTCTCGGAGTGAACCCAGCCAGCAATGGTTTGCTGTGGTTCAAACTTTCACAATGGCTTATTAACAGCATGGTTATTTTCACATATTATTTTTCCCAGTTTGCACAGCTACCTCTTTTCCTAAAACCAATTTTCACCTACTTCCAAGAGCCCCATCTTGCAGGTGTTTTCCCTACATGAGCACATCCACACGTAACCTCAGTTATCTTCTTATCTTCCTTTTACTATGTTATCCAGGCTGATATCCTTCAGATTCATTCTGCAGAGCTTTCTCAAACCTTTCCACAGTTTTTAAGGGATCTTTCTGCAGTCTCATCAAGTTTTCAAATCCTTTAAAAAATACAGACACTAATTTGTCAGACATCCTTCAGTCCCACTGTTCCAAACACTTTTCTAACTTAAAATTAATCTCCTTACTTCTGCTAACTGCTTTATAACTGCTTTATAACTGCTTTATTTTTTTAACCCAAAGGTCACATCAAGCTTTGAGTACATAAAAGCTTCCTTACAAGTGGTTACCTGAAAGATGCTTTCAAACAAGTTACCTGTTCCAGTTTCCATCATCCACCTTAATTAAAGCAAGATATGGACCATAGACACACAGAGGATAAAAGAGCTAAGCTATTCCTTAGGAAAGCTGAGGCCAAGTGCCATGGGCCATGCAGACACTGGTGGAGAGGTCTGTCCAGAGATGCTGTGGACCTTTGGCTGCAGGAGAGGTGGGAACAGATTTCCCATGACTCTGGGGATGCCAGGACCCCCAGAAACTTTACACCTGCAGTCTCAAGGAAACCCACATTCATACCCTAACCTTTATAATGTTGATAAAACTCTTGTATACAGATACAGAGTGTAGAGACTGACTCACAGGGTAGACAAGTCTTTTTGACCAAGGGCATTTTTAAGGGCTTGCATACAGTGGGTGTACAGTGAGGACAGGATGAAGGCATCCTCCTGGATGAGTTTTATGTGGTCAGACAGTACAAGAGGCTTGGAAATACAATAGTTGACTATATATATATAATTTTTTCTGGATTATATTATTTACTAGGAAATAGATGCAATGAGTTTGGCTAAAATCCCTCCTCCTAGCCAGAGGGGGGCAACTCAGTGAGACTCCATTTTGACATTAAAGGAAGTGGAATTTTGCTTTTATGGCTGCAACTGATTTAAAATAAAGTAGTCCATCCACTGGTGTATGAGTGTTTCACGGGAAGCACCAAGACATACTTCATCCTCCCCTGGGAGCTCCTCAAGCCCCTTGCTTTTCACTGGTTGCTTGAAATCTAAGCCACTGCTATTTCTTCATGTGCCAAAACCAGCATCATTTCCTCAAGCCATAACTTTGTGGGATTAATTAATTTTCATGCTCATTAATCCACCAATATATGTGGAGCAGTGGAACCACTGTGACCCTGCTTCCTCCAGTGCCTGGGTTTAAAAGATCTAATTGAAGGCAAAGGGCCTGCCACTTAGTTTTCCAGTAGGGGACAACAGGAAGTGACTGATGCCTGTGATGAGAGCAAAGAGGATGGTGTTTGAGACTGTAACAGGTCTGTGTTGCCACATAAAACCCAAACATGTGGTCCTGTCTGCAGTACACCAGAGCCCTCCATTGGCTTGGTGGCCTACAGACACCTACACTTGCCCTGAATGGAAGAAAAGGCATTCACCTCTGCAAGCTGCGGGTCCCTACATAGCTGCAAATCCTCAACTGAACTGGGCTGAGACCAACTTGGGATCTTGTGCCTTCGGTGCTGCCCTCCCTCATGCAGGGTAAAGTAGTGCAGATGTATTTTCTAGCTCATTGACACCTGGTTCCCATACCAGGTAACACTCAAATCCTCAGAGACCTTAAAGAGAGCAGAGTCAGAGTGACACAGTGTGAAACACACCTCCAAGGCATAAGAAGGTTCTCCTTTATCTGCCAGTTGCAGCTTCATCTGTTTGTTGCCTGCCTAGCTCACTCTTCCTCTGTAGGGCAGGGGACAGGGTGATGTGTGGAATGAAAAACACAGATGATACTCCAGAAATCCCCTTCTCTCGTGCAGTAAGAGCACAATCACATACACACTGCTTCCCCCCCAGCCCTTGCTTGCTGTGCCAGCTGAGTGCTAGCAGGGAGCTCAGGACTACCAAGAACTGCAAAGTTTTGCTACTTTTGTTGACATTTAACTATTAACCAATTTTGTAGAGACTGAAGGGAAAGGTGCTGTTTGTGGGAAGTGATGTGTGGAAAGAAGAAAGAGTGGGAGTAGTAAGTGTCATGCAGTAAGAGCTGTCTAAACATGTTTACCCATTTTTAACCTTGGCTGTCCTAAGGATAGAGCCCTTCTGGGTCCCTCACAGCCATGTGAGGCTAGAGGTACCCATGCCTGGCTAAACCTGGGAGCTAAGCATTCCTGGACCTGGTCAGCAGGAGATTGCCTGGCAGTATAGGCACTGCATAACTGTGTGACTGAACTTAAAAACCCTGCCAGATGTGAGACCACAGGTAGAGAGTGGGAGGAAACCCTATGGTTCCACTCTTGCTGGTGGCAAAATAGTCCATACAGACTGACATTGTGGCACAATTCAAAGCTGATCTCCAAACAAACCTGGAGATGCCTCACCCTGATAAGATGAGACTTGCCTGGCTCTCCTAGCTTCAATAAACACCAAAGACTCCCTGTCAGGGAATGGGCACTACTTCAGGCACACCTGAGCAAGGGAAGGATGAGCATCACGTGGCTTAACTCCACCCTGGGGCTTCTCATAGCCTGAGATGGTCCTGCAGCCCATTGTCCTTCCTGATCTCAAAGGTGCCCATTGCCTATGTCATAAGTGGGCTGCACAAGGACATGCCAAGTGCCTTTGCATTGGGGTAACAACAGGACTCAGCTCTCACCTGCTTTTTATTCACACATAAATAAATGTTGCTCATTCAGTGCTAACTTCATTGCCCACTCCTGACTGGCAAGACATTCATTAACATGCATCCCCTTCAAATATCCCCTTCAAATAGGGACAGGATTCCTATCCCACAGGTATTTCACTGAGTTTTCCACTCTTGTTGGAGATGTCAGGGGACCCAGACCTACCCTTGCCATGACTGCAGATACAATTGCAGGAGCTGAGAGAAGTAGTGTACTGAAGACAGCACTCAACTGGCTTTCAGGAGAGTGAAGCAAGTTTTATCTGCAGCCCTTAGTATGACATTTGGGAAAATAATTTAACTAATGACTCTCTTGATTTTAAACCTGATAATGAAGCTAGCACTGCATTTCCTTATGGAGGGAAACATCATTTTGGGGGGCTCTTTACACTCAGAGAACAAGAAGGAGAAGTTTGGGCTCTGTGTTATCTTTTCTGTGTTACCCTGGTTTCTTTTTCTGCCCAGGCAGCCAGGTCTAAGAGAGAGGAACAGTATGTGCTGAACTCTACTACAGAGATGCTGGATCCTGTCCCAAAACTGAAGATCTGATTCCTGTCATCGTACAACCCCATTTATTTGCTTTTTATTCTTGCCATGACAAGCTGAGAAAGGTCAGGCAAGTGTCTGCAGAGATGCAGAGGGGTGAGTCATGCAGAGCCTGGGGGCTGACAGCAGAGACCCTTTTGTGGAAGGCTGTGGTTAAGGGAGGTAGCAAGGTTTCTGGCTGGCCACAGAACTGAAGTGGGCAGGTGTCAACGAGTCAAGTGAAGGTTACTGCAAAACATAATCTCTCAAGGTGAAATCAGTGAGGTTGCTGGTAACACCATGGAGTTTTATGGGTCAACTTGAAGCTTCAGTTTCCTTTCCATAACCTCCCACGATTCTGACAGCCATACTGCTCCTGCCCTTTACTGTTTCTCTTCATTCACTTCTACTAACATCCATTTTTCACCCTTTATGCGCTTATACTAGCTAAATGTTTTAGCTACCTTGTGTAACCAGCTGAAAACAGCGCTGTGAGTTTTTTTCATAGACTGACTGATGGGAAATTAATGAAAAAAAAGTAATACTATCACAGGACCAGCTAAATGGAAGCATAGCAGGCAGGGTGCCGCTTTTTTGGGAAGAGTGGGCATCCACCCCCTGCTCTGGTCTCTGGTTCAGACAACCTTCAGCATGACGTTTCACCTCTGTACCACAAGTCCCCATCTGTAACACAGGGTTAATAATGCTGCCTTTCCTCATAATGACAAGGATATGGTGAGGAAAGGAGAAGTTAAGAACTCAACAGAGTGATGGGGCTGATTAATTTGGAGGTAGGTAGAAGACAATCAGGAACTGCAGAGACCTGGAGCAAACCCAAAAGACAAGGATTTTTCAGCGTAAGATTTGTCTCTTTATTAACTCTTAGCATAACAGGACTCTGATCCATGCAGGAACCCTCTCTATAATACAAGTAATAAGTGAAAGTACTTCATATTAAGAGCAATTTCCTTGATAAAGAGTTTTGCGAAAACAGACCTATTTATAAACACAGAATAATGTATCCAGCTTCTTGTGTGGGTTGGTTCAAAACAATTCATAAAAATTATACTGCTGAGAAACTCAGAGGCTGACAGACATTATTATAGAAGGTGTCTGCTTTCTTTGGAAAAGTTACATTTGTGTTGAAAAAAAAGTAACACTGAAAATATGACCCAAACTAGAAAGATTCTCAGTGGGAAAAATGTCATTGTTGTTGGTAGAGACTTTTAAACTTTTATTCTACCTATGATCTAACTTAAATGTGAGCTTTAGAAACTTACCCTGTGTGATTCCTCATTGTGCTTTTGATAAATTACCATTTCATGAAAGCAAACAAATGTATTCAATAAACTCCAAAAACATAGGAAGTAAATATGTTTTGAAATAATATTGCCCATACACTGGCTGATGTTGTCACAAACTTTTCTTTGACTCCATGACCAGTCCCTGGGCTCTGATCAGAGGAGTTCAATGGGGTGAATTGGGACCGAGTCCCACCGAGGAATCAGCCCGCAGCAGGATGGCCTGCAGAGCCCACACAGCTATGTGACCAGAGGTGTCCAAGTTCCAGTGGACCATAAAGGCATCCACACAGTTTTAGAAAGACTAGAGGGTCTTCAGGTGTTTCTGCTCTGTTTCCCTTAACACTGTTCCCTGTCTGGAAGTTATGAAGGCTGGTGGGTGCTCTGGTACCAGTTTTGTTATTTCTGTGTTACAATGCTGCATGATGGGGCCTGAAATAAGCTGGAGACTTCCCACTGGAGATAAGCATGAGAGCACTCACTTGCTCTGTTTCACCTGCATACTGATGGGAGCAGAGTGCTCATGAGGTGGCCAGTGACAAACTACACCCACCTGCTGGACAGCAGCTGCTGCCCTTGCAGATGCTGACCTGAACAGCTGTTCCACACAGGGCAGAATCTGTATTTCCACCAACACATCTTGTTTAAAACAGTAAAACTTTTATTATGTGTCCAAGCCTCAGTCATAACCAGCTTATCTCTAAACAGCTAATAATTTAATTTTACTTCTAAATGAAACTTTGACGTAAGCTAGAAAAGGTTTTCATGACCTTTCTGCACCCATACAGCTATTCCTATCTGTGTGCCACAAGGAACATGCAGCAGCATGTGCAATGTTTCCTAGGACTTAGCTGAGTCCATCAGCACTGCACACCACTGGACAAACTCCATAAATAGCCAGTGGTGCTCATGGGATGCTTTTAGAATACAGGATTCTTCATTAAAATTAAAAAAAGTTGCATCTAGAGAAGACCTCAGAGGGATGGGGGCTTCAGTGCTGTGACCCTGTTAAAAACTGGGTCTGAGAAGAAAGAGCCTCAAACCAAAAGATGCACTGATGGAAATCACATTGCAGCTAATTAACACCCATGACAGCTAACATCCTGTCTGCTGCTGGAAAGGAAACATGCTGTGGGCGTCCTGAGGCTGATACTTATGCCTGCCATCTCCCCCGTGCTGCTGCTGCAGGGTGGGCAGCACAGCAGGCAGTGTGCCAAACATGCAGACCACCGGCACCATGGGCACTCCAGAGCCTCCATCCAGGACCCTCCAATCCTCTGCAGCATGAGGCAGCCCCAGAGATCTCCTGGGGCTCACCAGGGCACCTGCTCTGCTAGCAAACATGTTGCTGTCAAGGACTTTCCCCATCACTCTAACAGGATTGTCCTTCTCAGAAGTTGTTCAGGTGTACCCAGCACCGCACAGCTTGTCCCAGGCCAGCCAGCCCTTGCCAGCAGCACCTTGATGCCATCTGGAAACTGGCACAAGCTGGACAAAGACAGAAGGCAGCTTGGATAAAGTCTCCTTTGCTTGGCAGGATGAGAGCCTTAGACAGCAAAATGTGGACTGCCCCATGCCAGGTCACCACAGAAGCAGGCTCTTACCAGTACTGCCATGGTCAGAGTTTAGCATTTCCCCAGTCTTCAGGTGAGGACACTGTGAAGAACCACCCTCTGCCCTGAGCTCAGGGTGTGGGCAGGGCCCAGCCATGCCCACAGTGCAGCCCTGGTCCCTTTAGCTCCCTTCTTCACTTCCAGCCATGAAAGCACATCGCTAATCTGCATAGACCCACTCCAGTGCCCTGAGCTGACCTAGATGAGACTCCAAGCTAAAGCCAGAGCAAAGCCAGACTAAATGTTTCAGGCTTAGGAAAGTTCGGCGTTTTCCTTTTCCACATTACTTCCAGTCCCACATGATTTCCTGCATGCCCAGAGAAAATTCACTGTTTTCCTCCTCAGAATCCTCCCAGGGAGGAATACTGATATTTGTGTGTGTATATATATATATATATATATAAAATACTGAAATACCTGTGGGGCAGGTATCCTGTCCCTATTTGAAGGGGATATTTGAAGGGGATGCATGTTAATGAATGTCTTGCCAGTCAGGAGTGGGCAATGAAGTTAGCACTGAATGAGCAATATTTATTTATGTGTGAATAAAAAGCAGGTGAGAGCTGAGTCCTGTTGTTACCCCAATGCAAAGGCACTTGGCATGTCCTTGTGCAGCCCACTTATGACAGAGGCAATGGGCACCTTTGAGATCAGGAAGGACAATGGGCTGCAGGGCCATCTCAGGCTATGAGAAGTCCCAGGGCGGAGTTGAGCCATGTGACACTCATCCTTCCTTTGCTCTATATGCAAATGCAGCCTCAGAGGTACACAAGATGTCTGCTACAAATTAAGCATCAACTCTCAGAAAACATCCTCTTAGACATCCCAAGGAATAAGTTTCCTTAGGGTCTCAATTTGTTATGGAGGCTGTTTCCTTCAAAGCAAAAGGTTTGCCTTACTTCCTGAAGTTTGTCATTGGTAGTTTTCCAACATAAATCCAAGGGATTTCTGATTGGCCTGTTGGCTAATAACCAGAAAGTAAGCACAGGATTAGGCTTTTGTTATCCTTTCCTAATGCTACTGCTAATTTCTCAATAGATTCAGAAGCCAGACACTTCAGTGACTTTTATTTCATGAGTCAACTCTTCATGCAATGCCTGGATCTGTACTGGTTGATTAGAATATAACCTGCATGCTATTGCAATAAAGAACTGGTTGAGAGCTGGATGATACCAGTTTCTAAACCATTAAACCAGCAAGATTAATAAATTCATCCATTTTCTGGAAATTACTTATGGTTCCACCCTGACAATCACCTGCTTTAGCCCAGTATAATAGTTCATGAAGTTCTGAAGGGGAAAGAAAAAAATCACATTTAGACTGAGAACAGTCAGGACTGGATGGTTCACAGTTTGACAACCAACTCACCAAGGCTATTGCTGCCATGTGAAATTCATCCTCACTCTATAGTGGCTATGTAGGATAGACCAGTAAGTGCTCCATGGTATAAGCATAGTTAACTGCCTGCACAGAAAAAACAGTCAGGGAGTATTTCATCTGTGACTGCTCTCCATCCTGAAAGGTGGAAACTTTATGAAGGTGGGTTACTTGTAAGAATTCCACCTTCCGGCTGAGAAGTGTGATAGACACTTTTCTTTTTATGCTTCTATAGGTGTAGGGGCTTTAGACCATGTCTGCAGACAGCAAGTCTGGAGTGTTGCCCAAGATGGCAGCATTTTTTGAGACACAAATGACATTTTTCATTTAAGGTTTATTAGATTATGCTGATCACAGACAGTCAAAAATCATTTTCCATAGGGCTTTGTGGGCCTTCTCCATTGCATCACATCACAATGAAGCCACCAGTGACTTGGTCACGAGGCTGTGATGTCTCGGGGAGGCACTGTGTGTGCAGCACAAAGGAAGTTGGGTCTGACCTGACTTTCACAACTCTCTTTTACACCTTAGAAGTTTTGTGTATTCATTGACTCCAATGTGTTCAGTAGAAATGATACTTTGTTCTGTAAAATGAGCTGATTCAAGGCCTTGATGGCCATTAGTACTGTGAGGCAGGTGCTGATGAATAAACTGGGGCTCTGTCCAGGCTGCTGGGATTAGCACAGTTTGAGGAATAGGCTAAGCAGGCAGCCCCCCACAGGAGCAAAGAGTGTGAAAACCAACACAGCTCTCCCGCCCACAGTGCCTGGACAGAGATTTGGAAGGGCACTGGCTCAGGGCAAAGGGAGGTGGCAACTACTGCTGAACTGCGCTTGGAAGAGCAAAATTAGGTGCTGGCTTGAGCTGCAAATTAGCTGATGGCATCAGCAACAATGTGGATTAGACTACTGAGAATGCTCTGCAGGAGCTCTTGGTAAATGCTGCCTCCTGGAGAAATGAGAGGGAGGGCCCTCTAAGCATGAAGTGAGGATGAGGCAACTTTCCTGCCCAGCACACTCTCTTCTCATAGACAGATGTCCAAAACCCAAAGCCAGAAGCTGAAGAACAGAGGAACTCAGGGCTGGACAAGAGGCACAACTGCCCCTCCAGCTGATCACCCCCATTACGAGCTAGCATAGGGTCTGCTTCCTGTAGTGATATTAACAGCCCTTTTTTCCTGCAGGCATCTGGTGTTGGTAGCTATTGTGGGGAGGAGGGTAGCGTGGGGAGTATTTTTCACTCGTAACACCTACTAAATTATGGCATCAATGAAAACAGAGCAGTGAGTTCAGTATTTGAGCTCCTCCTGTCCTCATGGGCTGAAGGATGATTCTGGGCTCTGAGATGGAGCCGTATGGCAAGCCAGGAGGTGTCACGCAGAGCCACTTCACAGACTTCAACCAGGAACATTTCCAACAAAAGAAAAACGTGTTAAACTCAGCCGTTCTCACAGTCTGACAGCTCCTGATGTTCACATCAAGAAATGAATGCAAAAAAATGTGCTCTCTGAAGGGAGACATAACTGCCGAATAATTAATAAGTGCTCACACAGCACAACTTGCTCCCTTCCCCATGCAAGGAGTGCTCAAGGCTTTGCATTTTTGAGAGATGAAGACCCAAGATATTGGTGCCCTTTCTATCTTTCCCCTGGAAGATTTTTTTGTAACACATAACCAGTCTACTTGCAACACCACCACGCCCAGTTAGCAGCGCTGTTTGACTAACTGCACTGGGTTTATTCGAGGGAAACCATCAGGGCACTGAGGTGAAATAGCTGCAGTTCAAATAACAGTCTTCTGCTTATTTGCAATAGTTTGATCAAGAAAGGAGGCACTGCCACTAACATCAGCAGGTATTTCCCATTGGTTTGTGTAGGTAAGTCATGACCTGTAGTAAAATAAGGCAGTAAATGCTATCACAGCCACTCTTCTGCCTGTTTTGGAGGCTTTGCTATCCAAAAGAAAGAAAAACAGGAGAAAAACAAAGGCTCAGAATGCACCAATGCCAATGGGGACTTCTCAACACCACTAGTAGAAGCTAATATGAACAAGGAGCCAGCACTGGCAGCCCTTGGCATGGGGTAGAAGAGATGGCAGGAAGAGGCTTATCTCCTGCTTGCACAGGCCTGGTGGGAGGGCGAGAAGAGCAGCTGGTTGTAGTGTCAGGAAGTGCAGTTTCCACCACCTCTCCCGTCCATCCCATCTACACCAGCAGTCCCCACTGCAGCCACAACTCTGCCAGCTCAGCCATCCCAGGCACCACAGGTACACTCCTGCACCTGTGACTTGCCTGGGGTCCTGTAGTGCAGGACACTAACAACAGAGCCACATGGCACAGGCACGGGCAAGCCGAGGTGTATCACCTTGCTCCTGGGCATCAAACACCTGTGCAGCCACTCAATGTACTTACCTGGCTGAAGGTAACCATGGCTTGCTCAAACCTTTGCTGAATAAGAGTGATGGTGCTGAACACCGGTGGGAAGGAACAGTCTTGAGGGGCTGAAAACAAGAATAAGTTTGTCATTAGTTTCCATCTTTCAGCAAAGCTCCCACAAAGGTGACAGATATGAGCATTTATAGGAATCATTGCTACAAAGTGTGTATGGGAGGAGAATATGTGTTTGTGCTCTTAACTCCTGGATGTTGTTGAATTTTCCCTCGAGTGTGAAGGCTCCAAGCCCCACGGTGGTCAGCACAACAGCTGCTGTTACACAGGGCCAGTTCAGCACTGGCCAAGGCTGGTGCACAGCCGCAGCACTGTGGGCAAAGCCCTGGGGCCACCAGATGAGGCACCCCAGCAGGTGTCTGTCCAACTTGGGGCAACCTTGGCACCAGTGTCTGCACAGGGGCTACTCAACCTGAGCTCCTTTTATGGGCAGTGGGGAGATATGGACACTTTCAGGACACTGTTCTTCCCTTCCCACTTCTGCAGCAGACTTGGGAGAACAGGAGCCATGTCCTTTCCCAGAAGTGCCCACTTCTCTGTCCTGACTGTAAAAGGCCCTTGGACCAACAGGCTTGGATACAGACCTCCACACTCTGTAATGTAGGGTGAGAGGAGGCTGCTCTCTGTGAGCCCAGCATGCAGAGGTAACCAAGCTGTTCTCAGTTACAGGTGGGTAAGCTGCCTTCTCCAAATCCACAGGGAAACTCCCTGCCTCTTGAAAATCTAAAACCCCCATAATCTGTGCTTCGGGACAGCAGATTCTGTGTGGCCGCCGGCCATCTGAACACAACTATGAGTGCTAAGGAATGAGGCTATTTTAGGAACAAGTGACACAACACAAAGGAGCATCAGAGGCAAGAATTGGGTCCTTGCTGCCAAGTGTTGACATGAGGCCAATAAAGGGCAGGTTACTGCCCTTTTGGGAGGATGCCTGTCTTATTAAAGTTGTAGTTACAGGGTTTTTTTTTGAGATACTTAAAAAACAGGGTGATATATTTACAGAGAACTTTCTGAAAATTTGGCCTCATTAACTGAGTGGAAACAGAATGATTAAAAACACCATCTGCTTTTTATTGAACTTTGTTTCAAATTCATCAGAATTTCATCAGCTTTAACCTCTAACTCTTAATTTTCACTCCTGAAAGTATGTTAGCAGCATACCACCCCATGCAGTATACAAATGGCAAACAAGCCCTGCTGATGGTGTCTGCAGATCTTCTCTACCACGATCTCACCAAGTCAGTACAAACCAGCCCAGCACAAAAGGCAGGCACCAGCACCCCATGGAGCAGTGCTGGAGGCATTGTGTACTTCCTGAAGGTGTCTGAGACCCTGAAAAGGGTGATGGGGAGCCCAGCTAGCTGAGGCCACCCCATGGTGCCATGGCTCATGTAAGCCAGGCAAATGCAGTTTCCCACAGGAGATGAGTGATGTTCCCCATTATTATCAGCAGAAAAAGGTAAAGCAGCAGCAGGAGAAGTTACTTTGCTCTGGCTGCAAGGAAAAGTGCTGGCACTCATGGCCATGAAGCTGAAGCAGCACTGCACTGGGATACTAGAAAATGAAAATCACTTCCTCGTAGGAACAGTGAAACAGGAGAGATTTGTATATTTACTCCTGATTTATACCAGTTTGGAGCTTGTATATTTAGCTTAGTGGCCTCTCTGTGTGTGGGACCTTGTGTGACAGGAGTAGGTGACACTGCTTCATACCTGCAGAGGAGCTGTTTTCTGAAGGCAATGCTTGATCCCATGCCTGTACTATCATGGCCCTTTTTGTTGCCTACCTTTGACAAATACCTAAATATACGCAATCTGAAGTCAAAGAAATGAACATTGATATTGCTAATTATGTACATATGTCTGTTATCAGAGCAGGAAGTCTTTTCTTTTCTAAAGTATTGACTCATTATTACCAGGTGTTCTTCTGCAGTCTGCTGCTCAACAAAAGGTCAGGAAGTGACAAAGCCTATGTTGCTCTCACAGCAGTCACTGCTGAGCTCATGGAGTTAAATGTGTTTTGGAGAAAGGTTATTTTTCTAAGATCATCCTAAGAAGTTGTAGGGTGTTGTATTCATGCTTGAGTCCACTGGGACTCTGGCTGGGGAAAGTTCTCCAGCTCAAATTAAAATACCATATGCATGGAAGGCATGGTCCATTCATCATTGGTGTTGTAGTATCAGGATAAAACACCAGCCTAGTGATAAAGCAATGGAAATAGCTGCACCTTCCAGGGGAAGTGGGGATGAATCCTGACCCAGGGAGAGGCCCATTTTCTCCTCAGCTTACTCCCTTGTATCCTGAGCTCTGACAACACCAGCTGATAACACTGTCAGTCATCCCACCTCCATTTAAACCCACAAGGACTGCTCAGTGCAGACTCCCAAACAAGACGCCCTTGGGAGGGCAAACACCAGTTTCTCAGTCTGGTGCAACATCTGAGATGTCAGCCAGGACTCTTTTCTGAACCCATCTAGGAGCAGCCAAAAGGCACTTCCTCTGCAGAGCAGACAGGGAATGCTCAGGGAAATGCAACCCTCCCGGCATCCATCCAGAGTGGGCATGGGGGTTACAGCTGCTGGCAGCAGGATGCTTGGATTGGCGCGTCACAGGACAGCAAGGAAAGAGCGCTGCACTGTGGGTAAAAATGGTTTTGTTCCTCTCCTTAAATCAGTGTAAAGCAAATTATTTCTGTTAATACTATTGTTATATTAACTCTATTCTAGAGTTGCCACAATTTCATCTACCAAATGCATACAGACAAGACTAAATAAGCTGTATATTTCAAGTGATGTATGTATATACATGCACACTTTCACACAAGTGAAAATATTGGACCTGATATTTCACTCCAAACACAAGAGACTTATTTGATTTATTGAACAAGAAAATGTCATGTCATGATAAAACCTTCATTCCCTGGTGTTGCTGCTACTTTGGTGGAAAAAACTACATGTGAATTTTACTCAACACTTCAGCAGGTGCAGAGAGGACAAATTAACTTTGCCTTATGTTCCAAGGCCTGGGAGAATTTGAGCAGAGTTATATCAGTATTCACTATCAATTACATCATACTTTCTCTCTTCAGGGGCTTTCCTCCACTTAACCGAAATCTTTTTTTTGCTTAACGGAGGATATCACAGTTTCTGACACAAGTTTAGCTCCAGCCCTTCTTACTCCTGCCTTTGACCTATTCTCATTCTGAGGCACACAGTAAATAATGCAAGGATGGCATCTGCAGATGGCAGAATTTCAGGAGCACTCACTGGGAGCCATTTGCTCCAGGAAATCAGCTACATGCACCATGCAAGGGCTTCACCCCAGGCAAGGGCTTCTCGCCAGGCACCCACAAGGAGATCTACCTGAAGACTTGACTGTAACCAGAAAAACAGCAGGGAAAGTCTAAAAAGTACCCTAGTGCTCTGCACATTGTGGCGGGATATAGGTTACTGAGCAACCCTTGCACCAAATTATTTCCTTTTTGAAACTGGCCTGAAAATCAAATCTCCTTTATTATCTCAAAGCACTTCACCAAAAACCCTGAAAATCCAGAGTTCAGTCATCCTTGCTCAGATTAGCTAACCATGTCCTGCTGGTTTATAGGTGCAAATGCATTGCTTCTCTTCACTCGTTCAGAAAGTGTATATACAGGGACATGATTTTGTCATCTGAAGAGATTTTTGGGAGGCCAGATTCTTCAGCAAATAACAGCCAGCACTAACCGAAAACCAATGCCATTTCTAAAACCTTGGACTTCTGTTTCTTCATGACTTTCAGAAATGCCCCCACATCTACCAATGTATTTCTGCAATCCTTAAGGAAAAAAATATGCACTTTACCATCTTCTATCACACTAGGTGAGAGTCCTTGTGAAAAGAGCAAACTCATGTCCTTCTTCTCCTGGAAGAATACATCAATGGCAGGAACATTGAACATGAACATCAGTTCACTTTAAATGATCACTTAAACCAAAGCCCACAAGACAGCAAAAGCAGAAGAGAGGAGAGCTTAGAGGATTTTCACAAGGTGTGGTGGCAGGTAAACCTGCCTTTCCTTGACCAGGTTTTCACAGGGAACACAATGAAATTCCCGGGGACTTTCTTTTCCTCAGTCACATCATGTACATGCACATGCACAGGAGGCTGGTGTAGGGGCATTTGTGACCACCCCAGCACACCAGACTGCCAAAAAGAGGAGGAAAAGGGGTGCCTGAGGGCAATGAGTACTTTAAAATGAGCTTTTTCCTGGACCTCTTCCCAATTTTGCCCCTCACCTGAGGTCACTAGCAAGGAGGTGACAACAGGTTTGAGGATGCCATCCAAACACTCTTCAAGGCATTGGTTTTGCTGCACTGCCAAACCAAACCACCTGCAGATGGTCCTGGTTTCATGGCTCAGGATGTGCTTGTGTGAGCCAGTGCTGCTCATCCTGAGGCAGGGCTCTGCACCCACTGCAACATCCCAGACACTGCTGCCTTGAAGAGAGCAGAGGTTGAGCATGGCAGTGCTACTTGGCATGGGTCAAAAAGGGTTCAGAGCTAGCTTTAACAGTTTATGTGAGATATTGTAATTTATATTGATTTTAGATAATTATGCTGCAGTGACAGGGAGAACTTTCAAGTGCTTCTTAATCTATTAATGCAGACAAACCCTGAATGGTGCATGCCCTGGCCGTTTCTGCAGCCAGTCCCACTAGCTGACATTTCAGATGAGCAGCCCTCTGTGAGTATTTCCCAGTGGCATACAAATGCATGGCATTGACTGGCTCCTTTGTCCTTCATGGACCAGGGCACCTCTGTACCCCCTGGGATCTGTTGGGTGCTCTGCTGCCTCACTGCCCCAGCAGTACCCACAAAAGCTGCCCTGTGGATCTTCCCTTAGGAATTTGTTTGGCTCAGTCAAGCAGGCTGGGAAGGAACTTACATGCAAGAGGAGGATTTCTGGTCTTTGTTGTATCAGTGCAGGCAGAGTGGTCCCTCTGCAATAAGCAGCAGCACTCAATTTAAACTAGCCATCCCAAGGTGTGGGTCCAAGCTTACACAGAATAAACCAGACTGGAATTTGCCTTGATCTGGTCTACAGTAAAACTCTTCTCCAAAGCTACTTTGTGCCACTATCATCACTCCAGTCAGTGCAGTTACTCTGGACTTGCAACAACACAGCAACAAACAGATTTTTGTCTAAATAGGTTTAAAAGCTGACAGCCTGGTTATGGGAACTGATGAGATTTCCTTTATTGACTGTGCAATCAGTGTGATTTAGAGTCTCCACAGGGGTCTTGCTGAAGGCTCTCCAAGACCCAGCTGTGACAAATCCTCCCCCACAAGTTCTGCTGGGCACTGCTGCTGGAGACAGCGGCTGTGGTTCTGAAATCTTGTTCCTCCCCCTCATCTTCCCACCCTCCTGATCCTGCCTTCCTGGTATCCTGACTTCCCATGGGGCCAGTTATTTGTCTGGCATCACACATCTGCCTTCCAAGGTAGTAAATTACTGTGGGAAGCAGCTTTGCACTGGACCTCATTAACCGCAAACACTGCTGTCCCTTTTCCTGCCACACCATGCAAGCCAGATATCCATGACTATCAGCACCAGATACGCATTTCTCAAGCTCCCAGGGGGACCCACAGGGTCTGTGGGCAATGGTGCACTGGGCTGATGGATGCACAGGGCTGGGGTAGCTAGTCACCCTCCTTGCCTCTTGGGATCACTTCCCAGCACAGCCTGGCCCTCCTTGAGATGCTCCATTCCTTTGCCATTGCAAGGGATTTTTTGGATGTTGTTAATATCAAAAAAAGAGTTGGAGGTAAGGTGAAGAGCCTTTATTGGCTCTGTCTTATTCCATTTTCAGAAGCCACAGTTATTCTGAAAAAGCATCAGGCTTAAGCAAAATAGATCCACAAAACTCAAAGTGAAGCGTCAAAGTGCAGCAAAATAGATCTATCCCCATGCTATGGGTGCAAGTACTGGGCCTGTGTTATGTCTAAAGAAAACAGCAAAATTTTTTTTCAGTGTATATTAAAAAGTTACTTTTTAATAAAGCTAAGTAAAAATTTTAATAAAGCTAAGTAAAAACCAGCATCCCAACATTCTCTGCTAAACAAACACGTACTCTTTTCTTTTTATTTCTTGTCTACTTTCTCACCAGAAACAGAAAAATAAAGAGTGGTTAAAAAGAAAGAAATGGGAAGAAAAGAGGAAAATATGCATATCTGAAATTTTCTTTTTTTTTACAATGTTTCTACAGACAACTTTGAAGAAAATTTAACTATTATTTGTTTCTCTTTTTTTCTTCTTAACTCCTTTTTTTTTGTTGTTTATTTTTAAAATGTAAATTCTTTCTTATTGGAAAAAAGTCCATTTCTGCTAACAGCCCTAGTTTTCAAAAGCAGGAGGAACAATAGAAAACCAGATCAGTTTTCATGTAAAATGACAACTTTTATATTTGGAAGCACTGAAGCTACCACTTATAATCCATGCATCTCTGTGTAAAGGAACCATGCAGAGAACCCCTCATTTTTTGTGGAAAAGTCTATTTGTCAGAGCTGACAATGCCGTGAAAAAATTTCACTTTTCAGAGCAGAGATTCAGTCCTCGGCAATATTCTTTTTGTTTCCCAGCCAGCACCTCGCTCCTGTCTGAGGTCAGACTAAATGATGTAACGCTCCCTCCTGACCTCACAATTATCGATGGGCTGGTGGCCGGGGCTTCTCTCCCTGCTGACAGGAGCACACGCTGCAGCTGAGACCCCTCCGGGGACCAGGCTTTGGTCCTGAGCTCACACCACACTACCAGGTGCTGTGGGACGGTGTTCACAGCATGCACTAATGCGAAACATGTTTCTTTACAACGATTTTAAACCTCTCCAGAAGAACAACAACAACAACAAAAATATCTTAAACTCTTCCCCTCACATAGATATAGCCAAGAAGCCCGCCAGTTTTATTTTAATCAAAGTCCATTTACTCGTGGCTGGGGGTTTTACTTGGTTCCGTTTTTCAAGACTAACACGGCGCCAGAGCAGTTTGCCAGTGCAGTGATATCGTCAAGCAGTCTCTTTAAATTCCATTTCTGGAAAGAAGGGAGGAACTACATGTTGACCTGGCCCCTGATCATCTGACCCTGACTCTACTCGGCTCCCGTGTCCCCTTTCTCAGGATGAGGAGAGCTCTGCGCTGAGGGGCAAGGACAACGAACCCGCGGAGCCCAGCAGACCGGGACCAGCCCAGTGCCCTGGGAGCGCATCTCCAGCGCGCGGGAAGTCTTGGGGTTTGCTTGTCACCAGATTCAGGACCAGGCTCAGATCCCCGGCAGATCCTCAGCTACCTCTATGCCCAAGTCACCCGGGGCAGCAGCAGCCGCATCCCCTCTCACACCCGGGAAGGAGCGGGGCTGCCCCGCGCCCCCAGCCCAGCCCAGCCCAGCCCTGCCCCGCGCCCCGCACTCACCTCCTCGGGCACAGGGACCCCGCTGCCACCGCCTGCCCTCGGCCCCGGCATCGCGCCGGGAGGCGGCAGGAACAGCGCCGGGTCCGGGTGCGGGTCCGGGTCCGGGTCCGGGTGCGGGTCCGGGTCCTCCTCGGGCGCGGAGCCGGAGCGAGTGAGCGGAGACCCCGGCGCCGGCCGCCCCCGGCCCTCCCCGCCGAGGGAGGAGCCGCTCCCTCCCGCAGCAAACCCCGGGGGTCCGCCGGGATGCCGAGCCGGCCGCGGGCAGGGCTTGCCAGAAAAGGGGAGGCAAAAATCAATAGGCGCGGGAAGAAATGAAGTGAAAAGTGACTTACAAAGAGAAAATCCTTCACGGGTTCTTCACTGCCAACCCTTCACAGCCAAGTCCACCGTGCCAGGATTATTACTGAGGCAGCGTGGCAGGTATGAATGCAACACCGTAGGGAGTCAGACATAACGAGCATCAGTGCTGGGACACTTGCAGTCCAAATTTGTGTCCATCAGGCATGAAGGAATGGGGGATTGGAACAAGTGGCATAAGGGATAGGGGTCTGCATCACCACTGGCCTGGATGTAAAGACTGTAATGCCCTCATCATCCACGCGAGTGTCCACTTAGGTCTGGAAAACACATTCTCATCGTCGTCCTGGGCACAGGTTTGGCAAATCACCCTTTTAATCCTGGTAAGAATGGCACAGAGCTCTTAAGAAACTGAGACTGACTTTCTACTACCCAATGTTCTCCATCTTCTTCCTGAAACCTAAGTGACCCAAGTGCTGGGAAGTTTTATCACTTCAAAGCGGATTATTTCTTCTACAGACTTGCCTGTACTTAACCATCATATTTTACAAGTGATCTGCTCTCACTGAGTTGTGCTGCTTGGCAGCAAAAGTTTCAGGATTTGTTTCAAGTAATGATGAATTGTCTCCAGATGGGACACTTGCTCTTGCAGTCTGGATTATGGTATTTTCACTAGGAAAAAAACCTAGGAACTGCTCTTTCCCATGAGAAGGACAAATGTCCTGTCAAATGGTTAATAAGAGCTCCAGTTTGTCCTTGAGGAGGGGGAGGGATGAATTATCATGTCCCTGACTGCCCACAAGGCACTCCTTAGAAAAAAAAACCAAACAAAACAGCAAAATACATCACCTTCCAAAACCACTCAGACCTCTTAAAAGGACAGGTAGCTACAGATCCCGCATTAAGTTGCTTTGAATGAGAGCAGCTCTGCCTCTGCTTGTGTACAGCCAGCTGCTGCCAATCAGCCACCTAGTTCTGCCAGCATTTTCCTCCCTTTCCTAGCTCTGTGTGATCCAGGGATTTCTGGAGGGCTTTTTGGTTTGTTTGGGTTTTTTCCTCTTGTATTTTTTCAGCTTTATTACTGAGAACATCACTTGTATCAAATATTAACAAAACTTCATTCCAAGCTGCTGGGTCCGCTCTGTGACATCCTCTGGCAGCCTGCAAAAAATCAACAGGGAAGCTACATGAGATTTGGCATCATCACTGCAACTATTGTGAAGGCTCAGTTAAGCCCTCCAGGACATGAATGCAGGCCAGATTTTCAGGAAGTTGCAATATGTTCCTGGACAGCATGATCAGTAGTGATTGATTTCTACATTTACAAACGTGTTTATTATTTTACATTAGCTCAAATTGGACACATAGGAGACCTCCAGAGAAGTGAGAAAGACCATTGCTTTGCTGTTTAGATAAGAACTGTTTTCTGTATTGCTGCAAAGGGAAGAAATTGTTTCTAAGCTCACACATCTTGGCCAGGACCGTTCGTCATGTAAAATACTGGCTAATTTAAAGGTGACAACTGAAGACTAATGAGAGAAATCAGAATTGCAAACATGGTCATCTTATTTCTTACAATTTGTATTTCTTTTGATGTTTATGCTAAAAAAAGAAACCGTTTTGATCTGCTCAAAGCCTCATGTGTTTTAGCAGAGTAAGATTAACTGGGATGCCTAATTAAAACAGGCAGTCACCAATTAAGATAATAAAAAATTGCTATTTGAAATTCAAAAGAGACCCAGAAGTTAAAGAGACACTTATCCAAGAGCTTAGCAGGTTTTCATTTGCGGATACTTAAGGGAAAAAAAAAGGTGAAGATGCACTCTGGAACACAGCCCAGTAAAATCAGAGAGGAGTCTGCAAGCTCCTGTGACACTTCATTACCAAAGTGCCTGCTGCTCGCCAACCCATTTGCCTTTGCACTCCATCTGCCACGTCTTGTACATACTGAGACCCAGGCTCTGCTACCATCACTTGTGCTGACAGTTCCCTCAGGTGTCCCCAACAGCACTGCTCAGACCACCTGAACAGTGCAGGACCTGTGCCAGCACCCAGGTTTTCCTCGGGACTATTGTTTTTGTTGTTGTTTTTATTATTAACAACAATAACAATAATAACTAGTTCAAAGAATTGATTTCAATTCTCCAATTTCCCTGAAGTTTCTTTCACATTTATTTGTACCATCTGAAGCTGACTCAGTCTTCTCTGCCTGCTGTTACTAAGTGAATCAGCTCAGAGGAGAATGTATGTATGTCCAGGTATATGAGCATATGTACCAGCCTGTGAGTTTGTATGTGCTTTCTCATTTTCCCTTCTGAACAGAACAGGGGGACAAAAGCAGATTTAAAAGAAAACCTTGTGAGTCTCCCTGTTCACTCCTTGGCTCTTGAGCTGGTGGATCGTGGATGGGAACCAGGGAGCCTTGGGTGATGTGTATTGCCAATGGCGCGCCATCGCAGCAGCCATGGCCACCTGCTCTTCTATGATGTGCAGCAATCCCACAACACAAGGAACTTCCAGGAGGCTGGGGAAGGCAAGCAGATGTTTCAGCTTCTCTGAATTGATGGCAACTGCATCGAAAGCCCATCAGCACCTTTTTGGGTCCTTGAAGTACCCTCTCCTGAGACAGGCTATGCCAAGGACACATGGGGCCTCTGGGCTGGTCACAACAGTGTACTTTTGTCATTTGTCTCCTGTTAAGCTCCCCTCAGCCCCCCAATACAGACAGCTTTTGGGATCTCTGTCAGTCCAGGAATCCAGATGGGCTCCTTTCTGTTGTGCCATAACAGTGTTAGGGTACACTGTGCACCCATGTCTAGCAATGCTTTAGACTTCGGTGGATCCAGTGCGCCAGGCCATCAAAACCACACAGCCCAGTAAAGCTGGTCACTCCTTTCCTCCTCCTGATCACAGGCAGTAACCCTCTATTCTAGGCTGCAGACCTTTGCAGTGTCAGACCAAAGGTCCCTTCACCAAAATCAAGAGAGGCACTCTTAATCCTCTTCTATACCAGGGAGACTGCTAGTTGCCTTCCACCTTCTCAACAGCAGCTGAACTGACAGCAGTCATGGATGGCCCTCCTTATTATCTCTCTTCCCACTCAATTTGTGTACATGGGCTCCTAACTTGGAGGAGGGTCACCATCCCACTTCCTCATGAGGTCACTCAGGAGAAACCAGAGAGTGGCACACAGCATGTGTGGCTGCCTCTGATGGTGAAGTCCCTGACCTGTGGGGATGGGGAGAGAGACAGGTTTTCTGCAAAAGTCAGAGTCAGTGGGATGTTCTCTCCACAGCTGATATATTCAAGCCTGGTCAGTCCATCATCTCCAGGCAGATGGAATATAACGCTGGTGAATTTCGGACAGCCCTTCTGCACTTGCTCATGTAAGTGGCCATCCACATCTTTGAAGACATGGTTGTCATCCAGGTCACTGTAGAAGACTTTACAGCACTGCCAGTAGTCTCACATATTGGATGCCCTCTTCAGTAATAGTGGCAGTAATCTGCTTGCCAGACTGGCAGCTATAATGTTTCAGCATATTTTGAAGTCTGCCCAAGTTTTGGGGCTGGTCATTTCTCTCACTTTCTCCTCTTGCTTCCTTGCTGAAGAACCAGCTGAAGGACCTGATCACCTCCTTCTGCAGCTGTACTAATTGCTGGTATGGATCCATTGACCTCTGCATCCAGTGATTCTTTTTGACTGTTGAGGCAATTACTGTAGTTGGTGCTATCCTATCCACGGTGTTGCCAGATGTGGTTTAGTTCCCCGTCTCAACCATGTTCCCCTGATGGTGCTGAAGGGAGGCTAAAGAAGCACAAGGAAAGCCCCAGTGCAGTGCCAAGAGCTGCTGGGTTTCACTGGAGCAGGCAAGGCACCCTTCCATCGAGTGACAGCTCAACAGGACTACATGCTTGTAGAGGTGCAAGATCACAGGCTATGGGAGGAGATTACCCTGCCAGGCACCCACCCAACTCCTCCCACACATGGAGGCACCCAAGGATCAGTGGCCTAAAGCCTTGTCACCTCACTGGAAAACTGGTTCCTTATAACACCAGACCAAAAGTAGTTTCTATGCAAATGATAAAAAGATGACATTAGTCAAGCAGATTAGATAAGGATGTGGTGAGGACCTCTGGAGGGGAAGGCAGACACATCAGAGGGGAAGAGAGAGGTGTCATCCCTCAGCTCCCCACAGGACAGCCCTCCTGGCTCAGAAGCAGTGCCCGTGCCAGGGCCAAGCACAGGGCATTGCTGCTTTTATCAGAATGCTTCCAGGCACAGCAAAACATAGAGATAAGAGCTGCAGCAAAGACCAGAGCTGAAAGCAGCCGCTGCAGAGCCTGAGGCTCTGTTACACTGTAAATCAAGTGAGCCCTGTGAGCCACGCAGAAGCCTGCCAGTTATCAGCTACCACAGCTATAGTAAGCCCAGATCAAAACTGGCTTTATCTCATGCCCAAGAAAAAGGACTGGTGGGTTGATCTTGGCTGACTCCCAGACATCCACCTGTATGCTTTTTCACCCCTCCTCCTCAATTGGACAGGGAGAAAAAATAAGATTAAAAACCATCTCAAGGATCAAAGACAGCTTAATAAAAAAAGCAAAGACTGTGCATGTGACCAAAGCAAAAAGAAGAATTCACTCCCTGCTTCCCATCAGCAGACAGATGTCCAACTACACCCTGGGAAGGAGAGCCTCAGCACACGTAACAGTGGCTTGGGAAGACAAACACCACAATCCTTCTTTCCCTGAGCTTCTATTAAAATGTGCAGCCTTTGTGTGCAGTCTGCTCTGTGGGTTGTATCAGAGGGCTGGGAAGTGTAATCTGCTGAGCCCTTGGCAGGGACCATGCAGTGTGTACTGGGGACAGGGGTGCACCTCTGCAGCCCAGAAGATCTCTGCTGGAAGGGTATTTAGCAATGGAGAGTATCTGACTCTTGCATTGGGTCACGTGAACACTTTACACCTGGGAGAAATGTTCACTGCAGAGCTGGTGGCCAGCACCTTGTAGTGTGGGTGAGACAACCTCTGTGCCTAGGTTGGTGAGGCAAATTCCTTTGCTTTATCTGCTTCTTTTTCTCAGGATCAGGATTAAAAGCATGAGGGGCAGAATTCTTATTTGGACTTTGATGTTTATTAACTCTTATCTACTTTACAGTCTCACTGACCGTGAGTGCATCTACAGGCTGTTAACAGAGCAAAAATAGAGCACAGAGTTATGTTTTCAAGGTTTTTTAAGCCTAAACTACCCAATTATGAGATGTCAACTAATTTATTTTAACTTTTAACCTAATTACTAGACACCAATGTCCCACACTATGGATTTTTCTAACCAATCACACAAAATCACCCAAACTTGTGAAGAAGAAGAAGAAGAAGGAGAAGAAGAAGAAGACTACACCGTAAAACCTCCATCTCATTACATATATATTACTACATCCCAAAACTCAAAGCTCTAAATTTTTCACCCTGTAACACCCTTTATTCAACTACACACTCACAGTTTTAGTGCTTTCACTCAATTTTGGAAGGCTTTTCCATGGCCTCAGGTCAAATGCAGTGTATCTTTGAAGCTCATTCCCTGTCAGCACAGAAAGTCTGAAATTCTCTATGTCCAGGGTTCCAACAGGTTGATTTGTTCAGCTCTCCAGTTGTTCTTGAAAGACTCTTCTAGTGCCTATTTCCAAGTCCAGAGCTCATGACATCCCTGGATGGACTTTTCTGTTCAGGTCAGCTAACAAGGTGGATGGAGGGTGTGTCATGGATCATACCCAGAGCTGCTGCTCATAGATCAGGCACTGCAAGTGATTTGGAGCGGCAAGACGTTCCACAACAACTGCTCAGGAACTGTATCTTGAAGGGTTTGTACGCTGGAAAAGCAGCACATCTGCATCCTTTTCTTATTTCCAGCCCTGACTGGCAAAAGCTGCTTGCAAAAGCAGCCAGTCCCATGCCCCATGATCTGTAGGGAAACAGGCATATGAAGCAACATTTTCCCCTTGAGGCCAAAGAGCATGAGAGGAGCTGCTGGTGGATCCTGGGCAGTGGGACAGCAGGAACATATTCCTACTGAGAATACTGCTACAAGTACATTGCATAATGCTTGCTGAGCTCTCCCTCACAGTCTCCATGAGGAGAAAATGTTAGTGTCTTATGCAGGCAGCTACTTAACTGGGGTCTGGGTAGGAGCAGTGTCAAGGGTCTGTGCTGGGAGCTCTGCTCTTGGTAAAGCAGACAGAGATGCTGGAGGAAATGAATCACCAGTGGCAGCTCTGGGACTGCAGACTAAATGAGTTTAATGCAGTGTGCAAACAGAACAAGGCTGCTCCCTGCGCAGGGTTTGGTAATAAGCCCACAATAATCTGTGCTTTTTGAGGTACAGCATGCATTTTTCAGGTGGCTGTTGAGCGTTTCATTTGGTTTTACACCACATACTCTACACGTAATTGGGGTTTGAGTCCTTGTATTTGATTTCAGAAGTTAAGCAGTAGAAAGAAGGGAGTGTCCTGTGATTTCCACTCGGCTGTGGGACTTCCACATATCCAATGTTCCACATGGACATGTTTTCAAAGCTCCCAGGAGCTCGAGCTCTCCTGAAAATTTCCCCAGGGTTTTTTTTGCACCCTATGTGGGGTACAAACTTTTTGAAAGATTCGCTCCAGAAAACAACTTCTGGTTTTCAGTGGTTTAATTTTGCCACATCCTTTTTCATCATGAATATTTCAGGAAGATTTCTATGACAAACACAAACAAAAACCCAGAAATTCCTGTCAATCTGTGTGCTGAAGCCTCTGCTTCACTCTCACAAAGTGTGCTGGAGCTGTGGCACACAATTTCTCCCATCTTCAGCTGAGTCATCTCACAATGGTGGCAGAAAGCTAAAACACCAAATTCTGGCAAGAAGGTGACAAGGGCTAATTACTGGGACATCCAAAAAGATGCTCGAATATAGGCAGGATAATGTAATTTTTCCTCCTATCTCACCCAAAGGACAAATTGAAACAGCTCTGCTGAAATTTTTGAAAGCTGAGGTGTGGTGTGAAAACATTCAACAGCTGCATTAAAAAGTCCTGAAACCCACGATCATGGTGTGGACTGAGTAGAGGACACGTGGACTTGTCAGGGGCATTGGACTAGATGATCTTTAAAGGTCCCTTCCAATCCAAATCATTGTGAGTCTGTTCGTACTGTGGACTGCGTAGGGTGATCCTAAGTTTTGGTTCATCACGTTAAAAGTATGACCAGATTTTCCAAAGGGTCGACACCATTGGGGTTCAGCAGAGGAGGGAAGTTCAGACGGGCATCACCAGTGTGGGGTGTGCAATGTGCAAAAGGTGACATTCCAAATATCTTTCCCCGCGTTTCTCCAGCCGGATTGCCGTGGGCTGTCGTGCCCTCTAGTGCCTGCAGCGCCCGCTCCCTCCGGCCTCCCTCCGCTCCCCCCTGCACACGCTCACTCACTCAATGGATGATGCCGCGGCACTGAGTAGGGAAACAGGAACGGGAAACCCCCGTGGTCTCCCCTGTGCGATGAAGAGACAAACTGGAGGAGAAGCCCGGTGGGAAAACGAAAGGCTTCTTATCAAAACCACGGAGGTGGCAGACTTCTTATCAAACACAAAGTCCAAACTGTTTACTTCCAGCTGACACATCCAGGACTGCAATTTTCCTTAATGCTCAAGAAACCTGCAGCTGAGAATTTCTGCAGCAGCCAGGCCACCCTGTAGCACCCGTGCCTGGCTGTGCAAGCCTCATGTGCAGACAGGGACTTGTGCCAGACCCTATGTGCTGGGGAACAGCAGCCCCTCTGGAAGCCAAGACCCACATCCAACCACCCACCTTCATTTCTGTGTCTTCTCAGCTCCGGGGTGATGGATCACATAATCACAGCTTCTTTTTCTAAATCTTCTTGAGGGTCTTGAATGTCTTTTTGATTTTGGACTTAGTGGTAGCAGCCCATAGGCTTTTTGAAGACGATGTCTTTATCCCTCTCCATGTTCCTGTCCCCTGGGGTCATGCATCTCTGGCTCACGGTGTTCTGTTTTATCTACATGTCTCTGAGTACTTTGCAGCACTCTCAAGGAGCCTCTGACTGGTGAGGATGGGCAAACACCCTTTCCAGTCACTCCATTTTGTCCAGGGCAGACCCTGTTGATGGTTGCCCTACAAAATGAAAGGTATAGGAAGAGGGCAGAGTGCCCCAGCTAACACGGTCATGGTGCTGTGGGACAGACACTGACACGGAGCCTTCACATCAGCTGAGGGTGAAGTCAGGCACATGGAGTCCACCACCATGTCCTGCTCTTTAGGAGCAGTAGGTGTAGGGGCTCCCTGGGAGTGCTTTGAAAGCCCCACAGCACAACCACAGGCGTTGGGAAGCCTCCAGTGACATCTCCTGATGTCACCCCATCTATTCCAGGACATGGGCTTCTGCAATGCTGCCTTTCAGTCAAGACCTTGTAATTCAAGGTCTCCTAATTAACCACACACTCAGCTGCAGATGGGGATTTCTGAAAGACAGAGAGCGCACACATGCCCCTTTCAGGAGAAAGTGGTGTCTCTCTAAGTTTAATTGAGACTTGCTCAAATCGAGAAGCAGAGGCCACTGCACCATCAATTAACATCACATTTGGTTTGTGTTCACACAGGGTGGCTGACAAGCTGCCGAGACCAAACCTCGTCCTGCTCAAGCTCTTGCTCTCTCTGCTCCACCACATCAGCCAAAATGCCAAGACCAACAGGATGGACTCCAGCAACCTGGCCATCTGCATCGGGCCAAATCTGCTGAGCCCAGGGACGGACAGCGTGCTCCCACTGGAAGTGCAGAAGGAGATGAATGACAAGGTGTGTTGAACTCACCAAGCAGCCGCTCCCTCTGGAGCAATTTAGAGCAATCCATAGGGATCCCACTGCCTTTGCAGCAGCTGAACAGAACAGCACTCCTGGACACTAGGGGTGCCCCTCACCTCAGGTGTCCCTCAGGTGTCCTGCAATGGGATGGGCCCCTCACCTTGCCTCCTCTGAGCAAAAGCAGCAGCTGCCCTGCATCCTCCTAAGCCACAGCACAGCTCCTGCAGACTTTGCATGTGGAGGCAAGGGGCACCCATGGCCATTGTCACCCCTGGGCCCTTGGGCAGCAAAGCCAAAGCTGTGGCTGATGGTGTTTTGTCTGTATTGGGGCACATCCATTTGTCTGCAGCATCAGGCCTTATCCCCCAAGGTGGACTCACCCTTGGACTTTAAGCCAGGATTTTGGCCAAAGCCACCCTGCTCTGACTGTCCTTCCTACAGAAATAGCAGGCAGGGTCAGGAAAGAGTCTTCAAAATGTTTTCATCCCTCTTGACTGAAATTTTCTGACTTTTTCTGTGTGCAGGTGACAGTGTTGGTGGAGTTGAGCAACAACTGCTCGGAAATATTTGAAGAGGACATTGCCTTCCCTGCCTGTGACTTGGCTCAGGAGTCACCAGAGCACACAGACAGCTCCACAGGTATAAGAACAGACTGGGGATGTCACTGACTGCGGCTGCTGGGCCAAATTACTGAATTTGATATGTGAATTTATCTGTGGAAACACAGAGGGTTGATGACAGTTCAATATGTTAAGTAGTGCTTTTCTACAGGAACACCTTCCTGTTCAAAATTATAACATGCACAAACCAGAGTTAAACCCCAATGTTAAACATCTGATTCAAGCACATTTTGCTACAGGTGTGCTGAGACTTCAAGGATCTTTCTGGCAGGCTTGAAAGAGTGGATCATTCTCCCAACTTAACAGATCCAGAGGTCTTTATTTTGTCACTGCTTCTCAGGAGGAACAGGCTATGAAAAGACATTTTCAGTATAGCTGATATCCTATCTGTGTCCTTTTTTGCACTTGCCTTATCAAAGTTACTTGTTTCGAGAACTGTTTGTTCTTCAAGGTGAGATGAAACTTGAAGATTTCAGTGCTGGCTCCAGAAATCTGTGGTGTGAAACATCCTCTCAAGAGCAATTTTCAGAAAAGCAGAACACGTTACAGAGAACATGACATTACAACATGCACAGATGCCTTGTTTATGTTTTTAGTTGGGTTGTGAGTTTTGGGTTTTGTTTTTATTTCATTTTACTGTTAATTTATTGGTTAATGTTTACCTTACTAAGGAGTCAGGTTTAAAATCACAGCCAAGTTCTGCACTTTTGGTTTCTAGAGCTGAATTCAGAAGAGCAGCAAGTGAGGTGCACACAGGGAGTGAGAGAGGGCTTTTCTGGAGAGATAACCCTCTCCATTTTTCATCCAAAAAGAAAGAGGAGTACATGAGGCCATGCAAATAGGAAAAGAAGAGGTGCAGTTCCCCAACCACTGTCAAAAAAGTCTCCTGTACGAACAAAGCTGCTGATGCAAAACTGGGGAAAATCAGAAAGGAACTTCTCCTCACAGAAGGTATTGAAACAAAAAAGTCTTCAATTCACACCATGAGGTTAAGTGCAAAATCAAGGAAGATACCTCTGTCGCTATGTGCGCTGGTTCTGCTTCTTTCAGCTAAGAACTACATCACTGTGAAATGCTGTCTCCTGTAAAAGGCATCCAGCCCAAGAAGGGGCTGGGAACACAGAAATTAGGGTCCAGATGAGTGCTTGGCTTTTCCCTGGTAGTCCCCACAGGGGCTGTGGGAGGGTGTGTGGTGTCTCAGTCCAGTCCACTCACCACTTAGCCCCCAGCAGCACTCATGATTCTCTCTGCCTTAGATGACACTGGTCCCCCACCCACACCTGCTGAATTGCTGCCATGTTCATTATTCAGAAGGCCTGTGAGTTCTGGAACACTTAAAAGGCTTATGTAGCTAACTGTAACAAAGAACAGGTCTTTATCAACTGCTTTTCAGGCACACTAAATATTTTGGTGGCTTCCTTGGTTCCAGTGTTTCCCACCACCAAAAAATCCCATGCTATATACAGATCAGTTTAGTGTTTGCTCCTGGCATGGAGCACAGTCACCATGTGGTTTTGTCAGAAAGAAATACACTTTGGGAATACATCCTTATCAAAAATACTTCATTTGGGATAAGCCATTTAAACTCCTACACAAACTTTAAAAAGATTTGAAATTACTTTACTGTCTGTTACCACCAGATGTCACTGATAACACTAAGCAAAGCACCTTTACCTGTGATTAAAGCCTTCCCTCAAAGGCAGGCCTGCACACCCACATATTTATTGCCCACAGTCTGCACCATGGACATGGGTGGTTGACGTTGTAGACATTACTTTAGCGTTTGTCATGCAGAGGTTTTTCAGTGGAAAGCCCTTCCTGGCATCACTCCTGCTTATCACATATTTTGGGTTGTGTAATTTTTTTCTCCAGGATCTCTCCAGATGGACATAAGCTTAGGGACTGGGCTTCCCTCAATATACAGCAGTGACAGTGACCAGGAGACCAGTGTCAGGCTTACTGATGCAACTTGGCAAGGTACCAAAAAACACGTTTTCCATAGTTTAAGGTAAAAATCAAAAACCTGAAAACTGAAATGGTAATAAAATTCTACCTTTGCTAATAAAATTCTACCTTGGGCTTGTACCAAAGAGGTTCTAATGGGCAGTAGAAGATTAGGATCATCTTTAGAGAAAGAAACATGGAGATTGAGTGGCTGCTACTGCGGGGCTGCCAGCAGCCACGATCTCCCCCTTGCCCAGGGCAGATGGAGCAGACAGACTCAGCTAGGATGGGCCTGGGGGCTGACAGGGAGCTAAGAAATGACTAACAGCAAAGCTATCATCACGTCTGCCTCTTCATTCCTGACAGTCTCACACAGGCACCTCAGCAGGCAATGGAGCAAAGGCCACTGTTCCTAAAGGTCTTCAGAGTGTCGTCTGCCACATGTGCTGACCTGGCAGGGTAGATCACAGTCTGAGAATGGAATATGAGGAATGACACTATTCAATGACCTGATCCACACCCCATATCCTCAAAAGGGCCCACTGGACCTCACTGGACCACATAGATTTGTGACCTCAAATGCAGGCCCTGCCTTCCACTCATCCTGGGCTAGAGCTATACACTGATAAATCAGGGCAACTCCTGCTTAGATGGAAAAGCTCCCTTGGAAAGAGTCACACTCTCTGTGGGTGGCTAAAAATCAGAAGTAATGAAACATAACCACCAACAAATCCACTTGGTGATTTGAGGATCAACAGTTTTGAATTTGTTAAACTGAGTGTCTGTAGTCAGATGGTTTGAGGCCAAAATTAGGCAAGCACAGCATAGATATGTCATAAGGATGAAATGTCCCTGTGTAAACTCTGGGGTTTATAACACAGTAATTCGACATACTGTGCTATATTTTTCATTTATCATTAATTCTTAAAAGTACCCTAATAGACGTCATCTCTCTGAAACTAGAATTTTCCATGCTCACCTCACCTGCTTCTTAGTATTTAAGAACAATTGCTCTGTTTCTTTTGGTGACATGCAAGATGGGAGTCAAAGGCTGGCAGTGAAAATTTGGTTTAGGTGTTCAAATCTAAAGGACTTTACAACCACTTTGTTTGAATAAGAATGGAGACTCTTATCATGACTTCATATAAATCAGTCTTATTATGGCTTATTTTATCTGGTTTAAAATAAATAAAAAGGACATTAAGGTGTGGCATGTGAGAACTGTAAATATTTTAGCTTCTTTAGTGAAATATTAAATGTCAGTTTTAGGAATTATTCATTACCGGATGTCCTCTCGTATCTTTACAAGAGACTTAGCATCACTAGGAGGATTGCTGTGGATATTTGCAAAAAGATTCAAGCCACTGAATGCTGACTTCAATATTTGTTTTAGGAATTGTCCAAGGGGAAAGTGGTTAACTGGAAGATTTTAATTTCTGCCATTTCTGCATTATGTTTCATTGGCTGGAAAATTTAGCTAGAGGGCATTGAGTTCCGTATTTAAATTATCTTGTTATTTTTATTCTTAAATTGTTGAAAGAAAAAAATAATTAATTATACCTGTTGCAATAATTCAGTAATATTGGTTTATGAAAGGTCAAGAATACTCTGAAGAGAAATTCCAAAGTTTGCATATCACTGCTAATTTTCAGATAACATTAAAAGTGTTATTCAGAAAGTCCCTGTCCTCAACTACCTGAAGTGATATGAACAACTCACAAGTAGGGAAAAGAAAGCACGTTTGGTTATATCTAGAAAGACAGGCTCCTGACTTCATACAACTTTGTGTGTTTTTTTGTTTGTTTGTTTGTTTGTTTGTTTGTTTTAAGGTAGAATGTGAAGAGTTTGTTTGGATTTTTATGTTGTGGAAAATGTCAAGAGACTACAAGGTCAGCCTAAGGTATTTTAGCTAATGTTGTTTGGGATTTCTCCCCCCACCTGCTGTAGTATGGGTGGAAGGCACTTGTGGAAAGTTATGTGAAAACTTACATGTAGATATTTTTCCTGCAGCATCATTAATATGAGAGTGCCATTTTTACTTCACTAGAATTTACAAATACATCCAAGCCTGTAAATAATATCTACACTTCAAAATCTGCACTTAAGAAAAAAATAAAAGTGGCATGAAAATATTACTACACTGCGAAAATTACCTTCCAATATATTAGCAGAATATATTAGAATAGGAGAGCCAGTTCTCTTAACCCTAAAATATGGTGCAATCTGTGTTCTTTTGTCAACAGCTAATGGTTGTGTTTGATAAAAAACCTCATAAATCTGTTTCCATACCCCCTAAATGAAATATTTGTTTAATGATAACAGCAGCATGGGCACCAGGAATGCTTATTTGATTAAAAATATTTCTTCACATGGATAAGGCATACCCAAGTTTAAAAGAAAAATATTATAATGGCCATTCCCAGGACACCTTTTGACTCTTGGTGAAAGGACACAACTGTGCTCTGCAGTCAGCCTGGCATTCACATTCCTTCGGCTGAGAGGGAATAATTTTAGTTTGCTCTAACTTAAAGATAGCAGTAGCAACAGAATTTACTTAGGAGCCAGACAGGCTGCTATGCCAATAAAATTGCACTGCACTGACCCAGAGAGGGCATCTTGCTAGTAGACAGATCAGTGGTTGGGCAGGTTCTGCTGCATTTCCTTGCACTTGCCCCAAAACATTTGCACAAAGCAGCATTAGATATGCGCAGCAGGGACAAGCTGGCCAATGGCGGGGAGCTGTGGGGTACAAAAGGGTACAAGAGCTGTGCCTGACAGGTGACAGCTGGTCCTGGGGTCTCTGATGGGTAGCACAGGCAAGTGAATGTCCTGAGGCTGGAGAAGTGAGGTTACTCCAGGGTGACCAACCTTGCAAGCTGCCTGCCAAAACCCTCAAATGGCCCAAGGCTAATGAAGGAGAGAAAGCTCCAGCATGGGTTTACCTGATCCCCATTGGCCCGTGCTCTCCATGGGGTGAGGAGCCACCTCTGCCAACGCTTTTTTTTCTTACAGCACAGTGCTTGTGCCTGAGGGCCCCTGACAGATTCGATACACCAACTGAAGAGCAAAAATATCATTCACTAAAATGTAAAAATTACAAATCCAAATTAATGTATTTTCATGTGTATAACTGCCCAAATGATAGGCACTGTCTACTTCTGGTTAATGAAAAACACAGACAGAATAAAAATGTTATATATGTGCCTGTAAATCAGCACAGTATGAAGACATACCAGTGAATAAAGATATGTCTTTCTCCTGGAAAATTAAGAAAAAGAATAAAATTCTTTTTTCTTTCCTTATGCCTTTGTGGCACCACCTCTCTACCTTTAGACAATTTATGAAAGATTTCCTCTTCCAAAGAATCTCAGCTACTGCCCCACTCCAAGAAAACCCCCCTCCAAATGCCATTGAGACACAAGTCCTCCCGCTATCCCAGTCACAGATGATTTGCAGATCCTACAAAAGTGCTGATGAACTGCTCCATGGGAACACACCAACACTCTGTGCTTGGGCTGCAGGAGCTGCCCAGCCTTGCAGACAGTACAGGGCTGTAGCAGTGTCTGTGGGAATGAACTGGATGAGCTGAAGAAAAACTAGAAGGGAATCTAAGCCGGGTGTTGTTCAGGAGCTGAAACTCACAGGAGTCAGGAGAGCTCTTCCCTAGCATTCCTGAGAACTTTGCATGAGCTTAATGGGTGCCACAGCAGCATGGGACTTGAGACTGGATAACCCCTCAACCACAGGGATGCAGTGCCAGTGCCCCTGACCCTCCATTCTTCCTATATGACTTCAGACTTGGGACTTTTGGACACCTTCTAGCAGTCTGAGGTTCATTAAAAAGTTACTGTGAAGTACAGAAGGTGGCTATGGAAGTGCAGACAGTGTGGTATAAATGTCTGTTGAGTGTGCAGCAGGTGGAATCATTGTTCTGCAGCCCTATTTTTGGGCTGAAGCCCAATCCCTGCTGCTGGTTCTGTGCGACTGAGCTCCCTATTCCATCCCTTCCAGGCCTGCGTTCTCCAACTAAAGAATAAACTCAGTTTTACTCTCTTTATTTATAGTATATGCTAACTCACTTCTAGGGAAAAGCACCATACAAAGCATCCAAGCCCAAGGTAGTCTCACGTTTAAGCAGTTTTTGAAGATACACTCATCCCCATGAAACACCTGTCTCTGAAGGGCTGCTAAAGCCACACTCTGCATGGTTATCAGCACCAGAGATGGCAGTCATGTAAAAGAAACATGACTTCTCAGCAGGATGGGCTTGCATGGTCAATCTCTGTAAGTAGCTGCCATCTCCCATTCCATATGCAGCATCTCACGGATCCCCCATGAATCAATCAGAGCAATAGGAACACAGGTGAGACAAACAGGAAGAACAACAGCTCTACCATTTGGTTTTTGCCCATATCCATCCTGAGCTGGATCGTTGTACACATGGGAAGCTGTGCCTCCAACCCAAGAGCCATACACTGCTATAAAATCCAATTCATATGGCAAGGAGGATACTCCTCAGCAGAAACAGGTCATCTTTTCACTTCGCCTTAGGGATATGGCCTCCCCTCAGGTTATTCCCCCCTGCCTCAAGACTGATAAACTGCATTTCCACTATGTTTGAAAAAGCATATGAGAGTCTATAAAGGTTCTCCAGCCTTGACAGGAAAGCAATAGATTTCAGACCTCTACCTGAATGTTGTTCAACACCACAGGATGATAATGCTCCTTTTCTCCATGTGATCTCAGAGCACTTCCACTCCGGAGCACTAAAATTTGTTGGGTTTGGTAAAAAAAAAAAACCAAAAAAAAAACCCAAACAAAAACCTGCAAACATTCATATGCCCAAACTGACTCTTCAACTGTAAGTGTAGGTGGCAACTCATCTCCTTCCAGCAGCAAGGTTGGAATAGGAGCTCCCCTTGGGCCCTCAGCCAGGCCTGGGCAACTCAGGGCAGAGGTGGGGAGCTGGCACGACTCAGCCCCCCATGCCAGTTCTGCTACACTGGCACCTCATTCTTGCTCTCACCTTCCAGTGTCAGCAGGTTCACAAGGTCTGGTCCTGTGCCCTAGATAATAAATACAAGCCCTTGCAGATGTGGAGTGTGGAATTTGTAACTGTTTAGAGAAGTATTGCTGGTATTTTAATCACTTTCTCAAATGGCCCATCTGTCTCATATTGCCAGCACATGAGGACTGGAGCTCCAGAGTTTCTTACTTTGAGTGTTTAAACAAGCAGCAAACCTTTTGGCTTGTGGCCATCTTCAGAAATACAGATTATTAATATTTATTTATATCAAATAATTAACTAGGAAATACAGGCACGGACCAGCGCTCAGCTTGATAATGTGGTACTGTACAAACACACAGCAAAGCAACCCTCCATCCCTCAATCGAAGTAACAGGCAGGAAAGAACAAGAGAGGTACAGAGCATAAAGAAAGAGCATTTCTGTGTCACAAAGATTTATTGCAAGAATTGGTGTCTATGACTCATTAAAGACTGTGGAAAAAAACACCATGTGGAATGAAATGACAGTTAAATGTAGGGATGACTGTGCTGGGTCAGAACAGCAGCATTTTAAGTCCACTCCAGAACTATCTCCAGAGCAGCCAACAGTAATTGCCTAATTACAGCATGAGCACAGGAGAGGCTGCTCCCCAAAACGCTTCCGCAGGATGCGGATCTGCACCTCAAAGAGTTCCTGAATCAGAGGCGTTTGTGCTGAACATCCCTGTGCAGATTTTTCTTCTGTGATCGTGTAGCAGTAACTTCCAAGGTTTGTTTTGTGTGAGGAGGTGCCTTCTTTTGAACCTGCTACCTCACAATTTCATTTGACAATCGCTCTTCTCCCCCAGCTGTTATGCTAAGCATTTCAGTAAATACCTCTCCTTGAATCCAGCAGCAACTAAAAAAAGAGAATGAAGTTCCTATTTAGAGAATTCAGCTGTATTAAATCAAATATAAATGTATAAAGATTATATAACATACTCTAAAAGATATCTTCCCCAACAGAAAATGTATATTCTTTATTATCTTACCAAGGCCTCACACAAAAAAAAGCAAAAAAGCCACCAAAAAACTCCCCAAAACAAACCACAAACAAACAAACAAATCCCAACCAAACAACAACAAAAAACCCAACCCCATATGCAAACCCAGTGATCATACAGCAGATACCTTATCTGAGAGTAGCAAAGGACTGTGTGCAAGTACTAGAGTAAGAGCAGGTGTAATTACACAGTGCAGACTGAGAACACGTGTTGGGAGCATTTCCACAAAACCAGCACAGCTCAAGCAAGTAGGAACACATTTTTGAAGGGGTCCACTGCACTTACAGCCCTTGCAGTCTTGAATACAGTCAGAAACTTGGTATATTTTTAACATTTTCTTTATCATGCATTTTTTAAAAAGGCACGTATCTTCAAATAGGAGACTATTTGCTTTCATTCTGAGTCATGTCAATTTTCACAGTTCTGCTCTCAACTCCTGGAGATGCCTCCCCATCTTTCCCAGCTGGAAAGGGGATAAAAAGAAAATCCCACCTTAGGTTTCTCCACGGGTGGGTTTGGGTTTATGCATTCACAGTGTGTGTCTGTGTAGGGTGGGGAAGCCCGAGCTGTGAGCTCCAGGCAGGGCAGGCTGTGTCTTCCCAGCCGCATCTTGCCCAGAAAGGGCCTGGCCCTGTGCTATCTCTGCAACCTTCTCCCGTGGCACCACGGCTCAGACTAATGCAGGAGAGATGGAAGAGCTCGGGCCAAGGCGATAAGCTTTATCAGCCCGCTTCCTTCATTGGGAACAGGCAGTCTCAGGTCTCAAACAGATGCTGTTTTAAAAGCACACACACATGACACGGCTGCCAGGACAGGTTTGGGTTCTTCACGATGGCGCGGCACCGGCTGCCCTCGGCTGGTGTAGAGGGAGGTGAAGCGCACGCTTTGAAGGGAGGAACGGACGAACACCTGGCAGGAAGAATCAGCGAGTCCTTGAGGGAGGACAAAGTGACAAAGCCAGGCACCAACGGCCCCGAAGGTGGCACACCCTAACCCGGGGCTTCTCCGGCGGGCCGGGACCGCGCCCAGCCGGCCGCTCGGGGCGTGGGTGAGCCGCGACTTGGGGAGAGCCGGGCGGGGGCGGCGGGGCCCGGGGCGGCGGCCCCCGCTCTGCGCCACGGCCACACCTGGGCCGGGCGGGCGGCGCCATTTATAGCGCGCTATTTCGGGCTCGCGGGGCCATTGGGCGCCGCCGCATGACGGCACCGCCGCGCCCGGGGCAAAGTCCCGCCGTGCCGGGGGAGGGCACGGGCGGTGCCCGCGGGCCCTGCGCGCATGCCCCGGCCGGGACCGGGGGCCGCTCCGAGGGGCGCCCTGCGGCCTCCGGAACCGCGGGAGCACGGCCCGGCACGGCCCCGGGGCCTTCTGCCGCCTCTGGGCGCTGCCCCCTCGAGGTGGCGCGGCTGGGGCAGCTCCCGCCCGCCGCTGCTGGGGAGGGGAGCAGCGCCCCAGGGTGGGATTAGTGCGGCGTGCAGGCAGGGTGCCAGAGGCAGAGTTCGGGCTGTTCATCCTTAGCCAGAACTGCAGAGCAGGAGAATATCAGCAGTCGCTTGTCCCTGTCTCTGGGCAGCGCAGGGGTGAAAGGCTGCAGGGGCCGCTGGGCTCAGGGATCACTGCCTGATGGGCAGTGGGTGTGAGGGAGCAGAGACACCGGGCACAGCTGCCTTAGGTGTTGGTCTGACTGTGAAAGCGCGCCAGGGCACACCTGCTAGGGCACACTTGCCAGGGCACACTTGCCAGGGCACACTTGCCAGGGCGCACCTGCTAGGGCACACTTGCCAGGGCACACTTGCCAGGGCACACTTGCCAGGGCGCACCTGCTAGGGCACACTTGCTATGGCACTGGCACGCCTGACCCCAGCAAAAGGAAAAGCAGGGAGCAGCCAGGTTGTGTCCATCTGTAGGGGTACAAGCTACCTTCACAGAATCAACTAAGTTGGAAGAGACCTCAGATCCGTGAGCAGCCTATGACTGAATACCACCTTGTCAACTAGACTGTGGCACTATGTGGCACATCCAGTCTTTCCTTAACATCTCCAGGGACAGTGACTCCAGCAACATCCCTGGACAGCCCATTTCAATGTCCAGTCATCCTGTCCATGAAGAAATTCCTCCTAATGTCCATCCTAAACCTCCTCTGGCACGGTGTAAGACTATGTCCTCTTGTCCTCTCACTAGGGTCTGGGAGAAGAGACCAACCCTCATCTGGCTACACCCTCCTTCAGGGAATCACAGAGAGCCATAAGGCCTCTCTTGAGCCTCATCTTCTCCAGGCTAAACAACTCCAGCTCCCTCAGCCATAGGACTTGTGTTGCAGACCCTTCACCAGCTTCCTTGCCCTTTTCTGGACCTTAAAATATTTTAATTCAGTTTTTCTGATTTGGGGCTCTAGACAGGAGCATACTCACATCCCCAGTCCTCAATGACAGGATGGCAGAGGTGGCTCAGGTCACTGCAGATTTTTTTTTATTATATTTTTTAAGGAGGTTTTTTTTTTATTTTTTTTTGCACGTAGCTTTTTTTTGCATATAGTTTTGTAAACATTTAACAAAGGAGTCAAATGTTACCAGAACTCGGTACCATTCAAAAGTAGCCTCCAGAACACCTCTGCCATATAAACCATGTGTGATTTTCCTGTTCCATTTGTAGTGACATAGTGTGTGATGATGGGTGGGATATATGTTTTTTTGCAGCTTCAGTCCCTCAAGTCTCCAGTAGGCCTGATGGATACATCAGTGCACACGTGAGAGAAGGGTCAGAAAACTCCACCAGGGAAGGTGAACGAGTAGACTGCTATTTCATGTGGTCAACCAGCTCCACTTTAAGACGTGTCAAGATCCAATTGTCCAGTATTGTTACATGAGTGTGGAAGTTTCTCCAGCTCGCTGAACTCTGTTCAGCTAAGACTGTGCTTCAAAAAAGGTGCAATTATTGGCTTGGCAAACGTAGCATGGGACTGAACAAGCTGTGCAAATTGCCTTCCTTAAGTCTTACAGGAGACATCATCCCTGAATTTCTTTGATGTAACTCTCAGGAGAATGTAGAAATCAAGCCATATGGAGCAGCGTGTCCAAAATCGCCAGTTTTCTACAGCCAGAAAAAAAAAAACCAACCAAAACAACGCTCCCAGCACCTTCTGGGAGTAATACAGGTTGAAAAAGCAGCAACATATTGGCATAGCCCTGAAATAGTCATTTGTGTAAGCCCTTCATCGCCCACAGGATTTTGTCTGTGCAGGCAAGATCTGTGTTAATCTAGAGCCTGAGCCAAAAGACTCCTGGGCAGTTTCTGCCAGGTCATACGTCTATCACACGCTATGCACACAGACAGGGAAAGACATTTTACATTTCTTGTCTAGCAGCTATAGTAAATAATCAATTAGTTGCACTTTGAATGATTTAGTTCACATCTTTTCCTGGCTTAGACTACATTTCTGGCAAGTAGAGTGCAATACATAAACTTTGCAGAAGCTGTTTCTGTTTGTCCATATCCTGTTGTAGGTTTTCAGAACCCATTTATGTTACGGCTTTAAAGTTATTTCCAGGAGAACTGAATTGTTTAAACTAATTATTATGCTACTGTTTGCCTGGCAGTGCTTTGTAATATCTAAAGAACAATCCTGGCTGTGTCTTTTGTCCATATATTTAGAAGTGTATCATTCTTCTACAGGCACAAGCTATGTGTGTTTGTTCTACATATGAAGCACTGCTGAAAGAAAGAGAAATGCACTCCTTCCAACAGCTGCTGCTCATTAATTCATTAAAAGAAAATCTACTTCCAAAAAGCTGTTCACTCAGGAGTTAACATGTACTGTTCTGTAAGTGTTCCCAAGCTGCCACATCGGGACTGCTATCAAGCCATATACAACAGTGTACTATAACACTACACATCTCACAAAGCGGGGCACTTCCACTGCTGTTGATCATGTCTAGAAAATGAAATTGGGGAATTTCTTGATGCTCACATTCAGACCTTGATTACAAGTCCATTGTAGCCTATGAGAGTCTTTTCAGGGATTTCACTGTGCTTGAGAACATGCCGTCAGTGCATAAAAGTTCATGGAATCTTTTACACTGCTAAGTTGTCTTTACTGGGGAAAAAGTTTAGAAGGGAGCAGAAAGTTAAGTTTGCAGGTTTAGTATAGATCTACCTCTTATCTGGTTAGCTCTGTCCTTGTCCATGTGTCTTCAGTTGTTTTATCCAAACAAAAATAAAACTAGATGCCAGTTTTATAATAGTCTTTTAAAGACATTTTACAATGATTGGAAAGTCAAGGTTCACTGGCATCACAATTTCAGTATTGTTCCTCAAGGAACTGTTTTGGAAAGATCCACACTTCCAAAATGCTTCAATTTTAAAAAATTTAGAAGAAATTCAAGACTGTACTATCAACTTATATAATTCCATCTGTCAGCTAAGACCTAATAAAAGCTTGTGTTTGGATGCAAAGGTTTTATTGCCTTTGAGCTAACAGTATCAACTGCCTGATAAGCGGAGCATTTCTATTAATATTTGGAGAATAAATCTTGACTGCTGGGCTTAGCCTCTATCACTGAAGTGAAGGGAAGGATTGTCTAAGCTCCCATTGACTTAACTGGGAATTAAATCAGAACCTGTGCCTGCAAATAGTTTTACAGCATTAAAATAGTGAAACTTCATTGTTAGTGGAGATGTTGATTTGTGTGGGTTTTATCACTTAAATGTAGTAATTGTAGGTTACTGGGACAAGCAGTTTTGCCACCACCACAAATCAAAGGCATCATCAGGGAACGTCTATGAGGTTTTGTGCTCACTGAATCTCATCTACTGTGGGGGGAAAAGGCTGAGTAGTGCTTAATGATTAGATAGATCCAGTTTCTGCCTTGCCAGTGCCTTGGTCATCAGTGTAGTGCATAGTAAAGAGTTCTCTGACACTCCAGAATGACAAAGAATGAACTGTAACAAACAAGGAACAACATGTGATGGAGGGAAGTTTGGAAATGACGTTATAGTCATGAAAGGAGCTAATTTTATATTACAGTTGTTAACACAACGTTGTGATCAATTGCATGAAGTCAGATTCCACCTGCCTCATTAATAAACGATTTATAATGCACAAGGAAGGGCAGACTGAGGAGTAGTATGTGCCTTTGCATTCAGAAGGGTCTTTTAAAAGACTAGTGTAAAGGGGTACTTAAGTAAAATTAATTTGCCATATGCAAAAGATTTCTTGCCAGACTGACCAAATTCTTGTCAGCCTAATGAGTGGCCAAAAATATGTTTGCAAAGCCAGTCTTGTTGCAAATCTTTCTGCACAGAAAACTAATTGCAACTTTTGTCATGAAAACGTGAGCTCCAGCATTCAGGGAAACAGAGCACCATTTTGCAGAATGGAACAGGAGGTCATTTTGGGTGCATGCTCATTAAGGAAAGGAATTGCATTGGAATGTAGGAGGGTTGAGAGTAAGAATCTGAAGCTCCTATGTCTGCAAGAAAACAGGGCAGTATGTATGCCACGGTGACTTCTGGTGTACAGACACCATACTGAAATTCTAAAAATGTTAAGGATGTAAATTAGCTGTGCTGAAGATCCCAGCCACTATAAGTTGTCCATCAGCTCTCCCTGAACTCATTAGTCAACTATTTTCCTTGAGCATGTACAGGAATGCCTGCTGGGCCCGGGCTTTACTCAGCCTCCAGTTCAGCAAAACTTTTAAAGGACATACACAGGGTTAAACAAGTCTTGTAATTTCACTGAATCCTGGAGAATGCCAGCAAGGCTGAAGTCAGTAGCCTCACAATGAGGTACAACATGCCTTGCCACTGGGTCCCAGAGACAGTTTAGATATGCATATTAAGGCACAGGAACACTGCAAATTGGAGGAGGATCTTGCAGATCCCAGTCTCCCTGTGGGTCAGTTCCATTTGCTGCTCAGCAGCGAAGCTGTACTGTGAGAAACACTGTTACATCTGTCAAGAAGGAAACAATTGAATAATGACATTTGAAAACTGAACTGTGATTTGAGGGATCACGAACAGACAAATCTAGATATGCTTCTCGTACAGAAGTAGCTGTAACAGAACAATACAGGGGTTGTAGAATTACTTATGTATTAATACTTCTAACTTTGAAGAGTATTTTAAGGCATTTATAGGAAACTACCCTGATGCTGGGAAGTAATGGTTGTCCCTTGGGCTTCCTTTCTCACTGTTTCAGTAAAAGTGCTGAAACATCCTGGGCCTGACCCTAAATGAATTAAATCCATGAGTGTTTGGGGTAAGACCGGGGTGTCTCTAATGTTATATTCAAGCTGCACAGAGCAGAAGTGCTGCGGAACTAACATGAACATTGAATTTTAGAAACCTGGGTTAATTTTCACTTCCTCAGTCTTTTTAATTAGTAGCATTGATTTATTTTTACACTGTTGCAGGCTGGTAGCAGTGTAGTCAGGGACTGGACTGAAAGTTCTTGGTTTTCTCTAAAGTGTTACGTTTGCTCACCTGAATGTGCCACTACTCTCACAGAAATGCAGAACTCAATGCAACTCAAGTGTTTACACAACACTGTTGTAAAGCTGGCAGTAAATTACTTCCTTTATGGATAGATTTGTGGGTACATTCTGCTCACTGCTGTATTAACTGTATATTAATGATTAATTAAAAAAAAAAAAAAGACATGAAGAATAGTTAAACCAACTTGTTATACATTCAGGATAATATAAAGTTTACTGACTGCTGTAGCAGGCCCTTTGCATTCTGCATGTACAGCCCTGTACACATGCTCCAGTGAAGGCCCTGCACAACCCACAGCAGCCTGTTGCTAGCCCAGAACACCTGGAGCCAGTGTGAGAATCTTTACATTACATATCACATTAAAAGGGATCTCTTATTTTAATGACTTTCTCTTCTGTCTCTGTCTGGGACAAAAAACAGGCATAAGCATTTAGTTTGAGTTGTAAATAAACAACTGTACTGACCAGGACCATTTAAATTTTCCCTGATTACCTCATATTTTTGTAATTGCTGAACAACAAATTTGTTCCATTCACATTATCTCAAGTTTTCTAAGAACCATAGAACTCAACTCTTCCACCTCTACCTATGTTTAAATAACATTGCACAAGAAATCAGGTAATAGCACCATGGCTAAGAGTAGCAGAATCATGCTGCTAACATCTGTTTCCAGGTGACTGGCACAGACATGGAGTCTTAATCTGGAGTTTGATAAAGCCCATGAACAGCTGGATTGCTGTGATCCTGTGATTGGGTTGACAGAATCAGCCTGATTCTGTCCTCGCACAAGTGCAAAATAATTCCTGACTTTGTCCCTATGTGCTTCACGCAGGTCTTTGGATTATACTTAAACCACGAACACAGTTCAAGGTTATCATTTCACATTAACAAGGGTTGGCTGAGAGTCTAATCTAAAGTAACCAATTAAGAATTACCATGGAAGCCTGTCATAGTGAAGTCATGGAATTTTCTCCACTAAAGCTCTTGCTTACAGGCCTGGTCCCACTGTCTTGACTCTGAAGGGCTCTGACAGGATTGTGAGCTTGAGTCTTGAGTGGGAAGGGGCACACAAGGACCACTAGCTTGCATTGAAACAACCTCCAGCTTTCATTCTCTTCTCTACGAGCAGGGTTCCACTGCAGCTGAGTTTACCATAAAAGGGTAATGCAGAATTACTGTGTCTAAAATTATTCAATTGCCTTTTTCCTAATATTTTTCCTGATATTCTGAGATAGCTTACAGGATGTAAGTTTGAATCCATCAGGGTACTGGATACTTTGCATTTCTTCGCAAGGAAATTACCAGAAGTGAGTTACCAAAAGAACAAGAAAATAACTTAAATCCACATTTAAATCTTGCAATGTACTTCTCAGTGTGAGTTTTACATTTTGGATTTTTCTAAGGCTAGTAAATAAATCTTTTAACCCCATGTAGTTTCTGCAATCATTTTCCCATGCAATAGCAAGTTAAATAAAATTGTTTTGACTACAGTTAAAAAACTCAAGCTCAGAAATTTACAGCTGCAGTAAGAATCAGTGGTTAGAGATTTGAGAACCTGCAGAGATTATTTTGATTATCTGCCTTGTCTAACATGAAACTCAGGTTGTCAGTCAGGAATTTCAGTAACTTTTGTTTAGGACTTTGTTTGACTTAGATTGTCCTGCTGAAATTTAACACCTGCAGAAGCAAACAAACCTTTGTTTTAGTTCTTATTTAAGCCATTATTTACTCACCATTGATGTGTGGTGGCATTTGAAACACAATACTTAATTGCTACTTGAAAAACAGAAAAGGAGGTCATTTCAAATACTACACATTGGAGACCATGGGGAAAATGGTGGCCACAATCTTACTTGAAACAATACCACTATTTTAAATGTCCTTAGCGCTGCAGTAACTATATTGCATGCTGCATTTTAAGGCAATTTCTGTAAAGAAGGGTTGGGTTTTTTGCTTTAACATTCCTTCTTTTTTTTTTTTTAACTAAGGGTGCAGACTGAACTCTGAGACAAGAAAGAACATTGTGCAATACTCTATGTTGTTATCTAAAGAATATTGTTTCTTATCTCTCTGAATTTGTACAGCGCAGCATGGCTAAACTTTAGTGATGAGTGAGCAGTTATTTCAGGCGACAGGGGTGGAGGGCGTTAAGAGGAATGCAGGGAAGGAGTACATTGAGATATCTAGAAAGATAATACATTAGAAAATTATTCCTTTTTTATTCCAATCTAATATCCTATTAGATTGCTTGCTTGTGGGATCAGGAGAGTTCCCATAATTTCAAACACAAATGGAAAAAACGGTGCGTTGCTAGAGATGATTGCACTGGGAGGAAAATAGAGTGTGTGAAGTGCTTTCATTCACATGTCCACATGACTTTCTGGGAGCACCTTAGGTACAGTTCTCCAGGAGGTCCCTGAACCCTCCCAGGCACATCTTCTCTATGGAGAGTCCCTCCCTGCATGTGAGACCAGTGTCTTGCTTCGCCAGTGCATCCAGTTGTTACTCCACCCTGTGAATCAGTGGTACATGCACACCCTGTTTTGCTGTCATCTCTAAGGCCCTTTCGGTGTTTTTCTGCCTCACCATGTCACACAGGTAAAGGGAAACCAGGCCAGTGGCCAGGACTCTCAGTTTTCCCATTCTGTGCTGCTGTCCTGCCTGGCAGAGCAGAAATGCAGGGCTGGGAAACCACCCTGTGGGTCTGGACTGCCATGTAGACACGGAGACAGCTGAGCCCTTCTTGCAGGCTTTCGCAAACAGGGCTCAAAGAACACGTTCCCTATGAGTGGCAGGCAAGAAGCCACTTGCATCCCCAGATCCAGAGCACTCGGACACTCTGAAGTGATTCTGTCCTGGGTGCTCCAACAAGCTGGGTCAGAAACAGGCCATGAGAGCTGTGACAGCAGCCTGAGCACTCACAGCAATGACCCTACATTGGAACGATGCAAAAGAAGGCCATAGCTTGAGGCTGTCCTTCCCCCTCCCTCTACATCTGCCATGGCAGGCAGGACACAGCCGGGGAGAACAACAAAGGGCAACCCACTTTCTCACAGGAAAATGCTGCATATAACAGCGTAGCATGCCTTAGGGACAGTATGGTTCACCCAGGACTACAAGGTGTTCCCAGCTCTTGTGTTCCTGATCTTCCTCAGAAAAAAACTGGGCCTGGCTTTGGAGATGATCCAAGGGATGACTATGAAGATTTCTAGTGGATATATGTTTGTACTAAATTACCCAAAGCAAAGTTCATAAAGGCCAAAAAGTAAGGTTCGTAAGGCCAAATGGCATGGGTAGGAAAACCAGACAAACTTCTTGGATACAGAAACTCTACATCATTTCTGATTGCTGCAACAACAATGTTTTTACCATTCCAAGATAAGTAAACATACTGAACAACTAGCTCATGAAGCACCAGCTCTGGAGATACCCAGTCCTCATGCTCAACTGATATGAGGTGCAGGGACACAACACCTTAATTCTGGAGTCCAGCAGCACCTCACCCTTCTCCTCCCACACTGGAAGTCCTTGAAGGTGAAAACAGAGCAGTGGACCAGTGTATCTGGCTCTAAAGGTGTTGCTGGCAAATGCTGAGACATCACACAAATGAAACCATAGCACAGAAGGTGTTCATAAGGTTACATATGACAGATTTTTCCCCTCTCATCTTGCATTTCTCTTTTATTAAAAGAGACCAAAGAATTCATTATGCCACTTGTAAAAGATAACCAGCCTATTAAATAAATGAACTGCTGAGCTGTGTTCTTCCTAGGAGCAAATCAAGTCTGTGTGAAATCCTGGTTACATCTGAGGCAGCACATCAACTTTATTTTGAAGGCTTGAGGGCTATTCAGTTAATACCCAGGCCCTGAGTTATCTGCTGTGAACAGGTGAAATTCACTGAGTGTTTTAAAGGAGGCATATTGATATTTTCCAAAATGTTTTGGTGAGTTGCTAGCCAACATGCTACAAGACTTGTTGTTTATCTTTTGTGTCATGCGTCAGAGGTAATTACTTCACAGGGTAGGTGTGTCATTGGGAAGCACTGAAAACTCCCTTTGTTTCAGGTTACCTGCATGCCTCAGTGTGGCAGGTGAACAGTAATCAACGTGATCCCCTTCTCCTCCAGCAAGGCCTCACAGAAGTTATTTGGTTTGGTAGCCTCTTTGTTTCTGAGTTACTGCCTTTAAGGCAGCTGGGGCTGATTAGATAAGGTGACTGTGTATCTGCAGCCTTGACATAAAATGGATTTAGTTTGCCCTCAGTGTTTAGCAGGGTGGTTGAAAACCAATTAAGGATATATGTAGCCATTTGTAAATTGTATATGAGCTGTTTGCTATGAAACACAAGTATTTTTTTCTCATGAATGAATATTTAATTGCGGTACAGTTCCAGGTAAGCCCTTGCAAACGATCAGAGTTAAAATTCAGGTCTGGTAAAAGTAGGCAGTATTCTACTTTGCTTAGAAATGTCACCCTGCTTGTACCTCCCTGGTACTTGGTCTTACGTCTTCATCAATGCCCGCCTGTTTTCAGTGTTATTGTTATCACAGAGCAAACAGAGGATTTCCCAAGAGACAGGTGGATACTTGTACTTCAGACTCCAGCTTGATGTCTTACTCATGATACACTAAGGTCAAAACTACTCTCCTTTATCTGCGTGAAGAATCTCCATTAGTATATTCTCTCCTTATTCAGCACTGAGAGCTCCCTGTGGTGCAGCCTGCATGGCTTTAAGTAAGCTATGGTCTGAGGGGAGAACAAGCAACTTCATCTCCTAATGGCACTTGGAAATGTTGATGTCTGCAGCAGACACAAGTGATGCAGAGTAGGAGAGATTATGTATGGACCAGTAATAAACTGCATCCCCAGTCTTACATATTTTCTGTTTCTCTCGCTATTAGATGCAGTCTTTAAGGTTAATCAGTCTTACACTACAAAATAAACCTGATCTCTAATGTTCAAAGGGGGAGAGCCTTGTTGCATCACTTGCAGCACTTATATCAGGCTAGGAAAAATATGAGAAAATATCTGAAACAGCTAGTCCTGCATGGCAAAATAGGCTAGAGGGATATTTAATCACTGCCACTCAGTCTTGAGACTGGGGTTTAAGGCCTTTCTAATGTTACATGCTGGATTTGAGAATCACCAGGTGAAACTCAAGAGTTTAGTTTATGCTGAAAGTCAAACAATGTGACCTTAAAACTCGTCTTAAAAGGTGTGAGTCAGTATCATATCTCAGGAAAAGAAAAGGTACCCTGTCTATTAATTGTACATTGAACTTTGCACTCTTAGCCCTGAAATTCTGAGTTTGGGCACCCTTAGTTAAATTGAAATAGTTTATTGTTTGAGGGTTTGAACTCTTACAGCCTCATTCCCATAGTCACAGCAATACAAATGTCAGCAATATATGTAATTATAAAACAACTTGGAGTAAAAATAACAACTGTACATAGACTATGAACTATTTTCCCCCTCTTTCAACCAGTGGGCTTTTGTTTTGCCTCCACCTTCCTTACCACTCTCACCTGCTCTAAACACAGACCTCTACTCTGTCTATGAAACACATGAACTAAGTTAGTTAATGTTATTTGACATTTTGACATGCAGTTTTTTTCAGTACCATCTTAACACATCTCTATTTTGATGTTAAAAAGCAAACCAAACGAAACCAAAAAAACCCCCATCAAAAATCCCCACCAGCAAAAACAAAAAAAAAAAGAAAAATAAGCCACTAAAAGAGCTGGTCCCATAGAAAGAACTGAGATGTGCAGGGGGTATTTGCAGTATATGGCACTCAGCTCTGCTTTTAATCAGATTTCAAATAGAAAGCACAAAGGAAGATATCAAGGTGAAATGGAGATTACTTAACCAGGGGAACTCCCTTCCTCTTTCCTTTCTTATCATAAGCATTAAGATCATAATTTCATTTTAAGACGTAAAAGCTGCGTTGGCCCTAGTTTCCATTTGCTTTGAGCCTTGGACAAACATGGCTTGATTTACACATGGTATAATCTCTACAAATTCAGTATGTCATTAACTTCATTCGTTATTTCACACATTTTTAAACAATGGTTTGTGACATGATTGTTCTCATTCCATAGATTCAGAAAACTCTCAGTGCTTTTTCTATTTGTTTATTTGTTGGTAAATCAATAATTTATTGTGGATTTCAGTTACAAAGATGATTACCATAGACTTTTCTTCCCTGGTCATATTCATGTTTAAACCTGCCTTTACTTTGAGTAATATTTTATCTGCATTTTACCTACCACTAAGTCTTGCCTTCCCTATCCATTGTGAATAATTTCTCAGTCTCAGTGTATACCAAATGTAATTGCCAAATTATGTTTTGTTTCAGTTGAAAAGAAGATTTTGTTGCACACTTACATCACCCCCTGTGAAAGTTTCCTGTGGAAGAAGAATGTGTTACTAGAGAGGTTACTAAGACAGTTCTCATGGGAACTGAAAGAAAATTGTGTTTGGGACTTCTCAAAACTTACTGAGAAGAAATATAATCTTCCTTTAAGCTTTTCTCTCCTTTTATGATGGGTTAAAAACAAACCAGCTAAAAGCCTGAAGTCTGGTCTGATTATTTTTCTTTCTTACAACATTTTAAAATAATCCTTCATAAACTTCATCATAAATGCTTTTCTTCATAATCTACCATGTCCTCATAGGGCTCTGTGATGGTCAATCAGAGAGTCAGATAATCCCAAGGACTACTTGGGGGTGCTGCTGGAAGACAAAATGATTGCAAAAATAAGCGTCTCCCAGCATGTAACCATTAGATCACTCAATGAGTTTTATTTCCAGGCCTGAATGCCCCTAACCTCTTGTTGGTGCAGGAAAAAAAACCAAAAAACAATCTATGCTTACTGGAAAAAAAATAGCAAAACAACAAACCACTGAACCTGGCAACAGCAGCTTTTCATGTAGGAACAACAAACAACTGAACTTGGCTGCAGCTTCTTGTAGGAACAAGCAAAAATGAGGCACAAGGCTTGCACTCTTTTACGCCATTTATCCCCTTCATAAGAAACCCAGAGAATGTCTCAAGAGGCTTTGCCAGGAGATGCTGGTCCACTGTGACCTCAATCTGTCAGGTTTTCAGTAAGCTCAGTGTGGGTAGTGGGGAAATGCTCTCACTGCAGACAGAACTACAGCTCAAAAGGTCCTTGGTCACTCTTCCTGAAGTCTGACATTTCAGGAATTATAATGCCAAAATTTCAGAACGTGCAATGGGTAATAAGCTGCTTATTCAGTTATGCACAATGAAAAAGAAACTGTTGTCAGTAATACCATATGGTTCTTTTTCCTTTTACAGCTCTTCCAGTTGACAAAGAAAATCAAAGACTCTTGACTGTCCTATATGACAGCAAATCTCCTTAAATCTATACAACATGACTCAGAATGTGGCATCCTTTCCATTAACTACTCTAATGAATATCCTGTCTTTTAGCTGCTATACTAAATGCATAGTCTATGAATTGTCAAGAGGCCAGACTTAGGTATTATAGATTTTTGTTAGTAAAAAATCTGCAAACAAACCAGCAGATATGCTGCAAAACTTCCAGCTACTCCTTGCCTAACCTGGATGAAGCTTTCTATTCAGAGAAATAGGGAGTTTAGGGCTGTCTGTTCTTGAGACTATTGATTTTGGATGAGAAACCAAGAATGATGGGTTTAGGGCACAAGATTCCATATTTTCCAGTTCCAGGATGGTTTGGCTTAGGAAGCTTTATGTTGACTAAAAATTGGCTGGCACAAAGCCTGTTAAGCAAAGGCCACTTTATAATGATAGGACTTGCTTGAGCAAACCCAGGCAAGTACTTGGAATTCATAAATTATCTACATCAAGTTTAAATGTTATTACAGCTTAAAGTATAACAGGAAAATCAAATGGGTCTTCTTTCTAAAACAGGGAAGGCAGGCTTGATGAGGATGACACAGTTTGGTTAGGGGTCAGTAAGTCACAGGAACTGTTACAGGGAAGAAGACAGAAACTGGGTTCTGCTACTGACCTGCTGAGCAATCGAGATTCTTTCATCACCTCCTCTGCCTTATTAATTCCTGTAAATGGTTGGTAATGCTATCCTCTTAATAAAGCAGGTTAAGAGTAAGTGCTGGATCAGAGCAGATCTTAATCCTGTGACTTAAAGGCTTCATTTTGATTTGGGTCTTATGCTTAATTGTGGGGTCTGACTGAAGATGATGTGGTTAGGGTGGCCATAAAAGCTCTGTCTTGCTTTGCTAATGCCTAAATCTAGAAGTAACCAAGTTCCATAGAGTTTTCATGTGGAATTTTCCCCAGATGGTATATTTGTATCTGTTTTTTCTGTATTTGTACCCCAGGATGTCTTGACGTGGGTTGACTGTTTTGTGCCCATTTTCATGCCTTCTCCAATATTCCTTCACACACAAAGGGGATCCATTCTTAGACAATGTTTATTGGTCTTATACACGACATCCATACTCTCAAAATTCAATACACTGATTTTCAGGGCACACTCAGGAAATCCACAGAAGTGAGGGCTTTTACCCCCACTCTGGCACAGAGGGGAACTGGTTTGTGTCTGGAAAGGATGAGAAGGCTTCTGTATAAAAGGGAGGAAAGGGCTTGCATTACATACCTTCCCATCCTTCCAGGGGGGAGGTGGGGAGAGAAGTAAAAATGAAGGAGCTGAGTGACTCAGCTGTAAAAGAGAGTTTTGTATTATCACAAAGACACCGTCGTAGCCAAGTGTTCAATAAGGTACGGAGCTCTACAGGCAAGACGGTTTGAAAACACACCTAGCACAAGGCAAAAGACCAGGAAGGAGGCAAAGGGTGTCTAACACATGCTCCAAGCTGGCAATTGTCCTGGTTCCTTACACTGAGGACAATTCTTCCTGTGTAAGCTCAGTATGTTCACAGTGGCTGGTTTTGGGTGGAGTGGTATTGGGCAAGCTGGTAGTTATGGATGCCATTGAGGCATCTATCTTTCCCCATGTATTGCAGGTGACTGTGGGAGAATGGCACAAGGTTATGTGCTGTGGCAAACAGGAACCTAGAGATTGTATGTTGCCACACTTAATTACTAGTCACCTAAATTCCTCTTGCCTCTAGATTTGTGTGGTTAGGAAGCACTGGTAAGCGCTTGAAAAAAAACCCCAAACAATGAAAAACAAAAACCCAACAAAAGCAGGGATAAGCCTGGATATGTAACTAAAATATGGAAACAAATACTTACCTGACTAAATATGATGTATTAAATGAGACACCTCTCTGATGTGGTATTGCTTCAACATGAAGCCCCAGGGTGATGGTCTCTGAGCCCATGTTGAGCTACGGACAGGAAAGGATTTTGGGAATGGAAATCTCCCAGGATGGAAATGGGCTTCCATTAGATCCATGCAATGCTTTGTTTCAAGGGGACACAGACACACACACACACACTTGTTTTGACTTTTCTTTCTCCAATCACAGTCAAAATCTGGATTTTAAGACTATGGCTTGAAATATCTCTATCCTTTTCCACCCCACCCCCCCAAAGGAAAAATAATAAATCTAAGAATGTCACTTAGGGTGCTGGGTGAGAACTGCAGAAGCTGGGTTCTTACAGCACTTCTTGGAACAGCTGTTCCTTGTGCTTGGCAGCCTACCCAAAACACTGTGATAATTTGGTCTGGTTCATTTCCAGTGTCATCCTACTGAATAAGGCATGAATCCCACCATAACCTTATTGCTTAACAGAAGAGCATAGGAAGTGTCCTCAAAAATCATATTTTTGTTAAATTAAACCAATCAAACTGAGTGTCAGCATATTTTGTTAAATTAACCTGACTCAAGTAAATCTCAGTGGAATTGTTTCAACTGAAAATGGAGGCCCTATCTGTTTCCCAAGGATGTTTGATCCCATGGCCCTTTTCTTTGAAGCTGTTCAACTTAGACTATTTCTTCTCACCTGCTGTTGCAAGCTGCCACCCCCATGGCTCTGTTTTGATGGTAACGCTGCCTCTAGTCTCTGAGGATCATGCAACAGGAAAGGAATATTACCATGAATTCTCTCAGCCTCCAGCTCGGCTCTCCTCCTCTTTCTTTCACAGACCTGACACAGTAATGATTCTTTTACTTTAATGTGGCACAACCAAGTGCTGCTTGGTGGACTCTGTGGGGGGAAGACACCATTTGGATCTCTGCCAAAGCAGGACCTGTATTGTTTGGGCTTTCCTTTTTGTCACCATCCCTTGATATTTCCCAGGCTCTCTCCTGCCCTATGTATTTTCCACGTAGTGGGTTTTTATTCTTCCTTGTTCTGTGTCTCCCTGTTCCTGTCCTATGTTTTATGCCAAACAGACAGGCAGTGGTTGAAGTGGGATGTTGCAGACAGTGGCTTGGATACAGGCTGCACAATTTCCTCAGTCTCACAGCTCAACTACGCACCATTGCTGGCACAGTGGAAGAACTGTGTCCTACAGGCCGTTGCCCATGACTATGTAAATCAACGTGCTCTTGTGACCAGCCAAGCAAGGAGATGCAGTGGGAGGCCAGCAGCTCCTGGCAGACACTTCCACAGAAGTGCATTACATTCGTGGGTGAGGAGGGAGAAGGAACGAGGGGCAGAGACACAAACTTCATTCATTACCTGTGTATGCTTATCAATTGTTACACTACTTGCATGAACTTTTGGGGGCTTTATGAAAAGTCAGAACTAACTGAAGTATACGCTATACATAGTTTCTGAGCTCAGACGGATTTTCAAAGTTTCCTCTTTTGCTGACATTGCTGAAAATATGCTTTACTACACAAACTAAGCCTGTGTTTTGTTAAGCAATCATATTTTCCGACCTCGCACTTCAAGAAACACAGCAACTATTACAGGCCACCCCTAAGGCATCCCCCCTGTGCCGGACACCTTCCCCCTGCCATCCACCGGCTTGGGAAGCGCCGGCCCGACGGGTGCGGGCAGGCCCGGGCCGGGCAGTGCAGGGGTGTCCCGGGGGATCGGGGCAGTGCGGGGAGGGGCCCGGGGGGTCGGGGCGGCGCTGGCCCCACGCACCCACACCTGCTGCCCGCCCGTTCCTCACGGCCAGGGGGCTGCCGGAGGCTGCGGGCCGCCGTGCCCCCTGCGCCCCGGGGCCGTCGAAGCGAAGCCGACGGAGGTGCCCAGCGGTTGGGCGAGGCCGGTGCGGCGCTCGGCAGGCGCCGGGGGGAGCGGCGGGCAATGGCCGGCGGCGGTGAGTCACGGCCGGGCCCCACCTGCCGTACTTAACCCGCCGCCGGGCGGCCGGCGCCGCACTCGCGGGCTGAGCTGCCGCCGTGGCCGGGAGCGGCTCCTTCCTCCTCCTCCACCTCCTCCGCACGGGGCGCTCGGCAGAGGCGAGGCAGGCGCTGCATGAACGTTTGTGTCGCGAGTGGCAGAAGCACCAGCAGCCCTCAAAATGCCGAAGCCGGTGAGTGGGGCGCGGTGGGAGGGAGGCGCTCCGCGGGGCCGCACCGGGGCCCGCCCGCCCGGCGCTGGGCGTTGGGGGCTGCCCGAGCCCGGGCGCCCAGCGGGGCGGTCACCTCCGGGTGTCGCGGCGCGGGATTTTGCCGGGCTGGAAGGGCTGAGTCCCGGTCCGTGCTCCCCGGGACGGGACGGGGCGGTTGGACTGGAGCGCTGTGGAAGTTGAGAGCGGCGGGCACCCCGCTCGGGAGCCACATCAGCGGCTGCTCGGAGCGGGAGGGATCGCTAGGGCGGCTGCCGGCGGGCGCAGGGCCGCGGGCAGGACGGAGGCGCCCCGGGTGGGCTGGCGGGTCTCCTCGCCGTCCCGCCGCAGGGAAAGGGGGCACGGAGCCCCCGATCTCTGTGCTCCAGGGATCAGGTGGTGGATTGCTCCGTCTTGTGTGGCGCTTCCCTGCTCGACACGCACAGAGCTCCCGAGTAACTCTCGAAAGAAGAGCCCTCATCAGGCTCCCCCGTAACGAGAAATGATCCAACTGCGCCGGCTGCCATTTAGTATGCTTGTGGCCTATGCATTTATCTACAGGAAGCATGTATGCATCTGTAAACATAGGGAAAACGTTCCTCCTTGTTTTGCGATCTAAAAACTAAATGCTAGTGGCTCTTAATAAAGTTGTCCACAGTGGTCTTTACCAGTTATTATCGAAGACCTGTTTCCTTTTTTTGGTTGGATTTTTTTTTTTTTTTTTTTTTTTTTCAATTGAACGGTCTTTTTTTTTATCCCTCCTTCTTTCTCTTGACAGCACCGCCTCCCCCTCCGAGCTTCTAGTGGGGTTTTTTGTTTATTTTATTTTCCACTGTGCTGCTACTGTGCCGGTTAGAGACGGTAATTCCCGTGGGGAGCCAACTGCCTGATGCAGAGCTTTGAGCAGTCGTTGGAGCAGACGCACTTTTGAACTTTGAAGAGCATAATCAGAGCAGATTGTTGTTGCTATCTCTTTTCAATAGAGGCAATATTTCTTAAAATGCAGTGCAGTGAAGGACTCGTGAGTATTAGCTCACTTAAATGAAATGTGAAATAAGAGCAAACAAGCTTATCTTCGTGGTAATAAGTAATTGATGTTTTACCACCATAACATTAAAGTTAGTTGAACTTTTTTTTTTTTTTTAAGTATTTAGGTTAACTTACGTTGCAGTTTCTGTAAACCTACAAAAAAAAAAAAAAACAAAACCAAAAAACAACACATACACACACCCCAAACCAGCCCAAAAAAAGACAAAACCACGCCGAAACCAAACTGTGCTCAGTCCTAAGAACTGATAAATCTTCAGTCTTCCTGGCCGTATTTCATCAGTAGGAGGTGATATATTTCTGCATATAATAATGTCTAACAGAGAGCCCTTCTGTAACTGGGGAGGCAAATATATAATTTATAAAGTATGGGTATAAAAGGTTGTGTGTGAAAATCTCTTTCTGCCTTGTTAGCTGTTTGCTAATTACAGAGTGCTTTCTTGAAATATCCTGGTTAGAATAATCTGAAATCCTGGTTTAGGACTAAATCGCACTGGAAGCCATGGATAGGTGTACAAAAACTCTTTAATCTCTTTTAAAAAAATACAGCTGTGTTTATCCTTCTGCTTGGCAGGGCTATGTTTGTATTCCCTCGGAGATGGTGATTTTTCTTTGTTTCTTGGCTGACTAGCTAGTGAATAACAAAAGTGGATGGTGTCAACCACCATCCACTGGGGAAGGACAGTAGTACTGTAAAGACTTCTGAGATGTGACCTGTGGCTGGGATTTATGGACAAGACTCTGTGTCAATACTTTGTGAATATCAGCCTTTTTCTTATTTAATCTGCTGTTCAGTGGGGCTAACTGCCACCTTATTGTAAATGGAAAAGAGGAATTTTGCAGATTCTATTTTAGTAAAACACACTGTTCAGTCTGTCTGCTTTAGACTGAGGCTGGATTTGGATCCTTCCCAACTCAGCTCATTTAATCTTAATACGGCTAAATAGGATTCGTGTCAGTTTGCATGGAGAGAGGATGTAAAGCTGTCACTCCAGAGGCAGAACTGTGCCCAGGACGAATGTGACAACAGCCTTTGGCATGTGTGAGGAATGATAGCACGACCTCTTGGGATGCACAGGGAAGCAGTGTGTTTCTGCTGGGTATTTGGCACAGATGCTAAATATTTATTACCTGCGCTTGTTTGCATGTGTCTTGTCTACATGGCATAAGTAAATATGATGTTGCTTGGCAGACTTCATGCTGCTGTGTGTGAAGTCTTACACACTGGTCATCAGTTATTTATAAGTAAAGATTATGATGACAGAAAGCAAAATTTTGGCAGCACCTTCCCCTCTGGCCCCTCCACCCACAACCCAATGTGCTAAACCTTTATACAAAACTACTGTTTTAACAAAAATTATAAATGCACACACAAAGCTTACGGATCATATTTGTAATTTATTATTTCCCAGTAAACAACTAGTGAATCCATTAACAATTAGGACATTAGTGATTTTGTATTTTAATTGAGTACCAAAGTGAAGTGCTAGAAAGCCAGCTTCCCAATTCTGTGGTAACATTTGGCCACAATTAGTTGTATGTGATGCATGCTTACCCTGCTCAAAATAAATTTTAGTAAAAGTCCAGAAAATAATACTGAAATAAGTATATTTGGTAATATAGACACATTTTAATATATAATTTAACACAGCCATTCTGCCCTGTGTAACAGTTACAAAGTAACGAGATCTCTCCAAGGTAAGCTATAAATATATAACCTATACCCAGTTCATGGGGGTTTATAGCAGGGAGTTCATCAACCGTTCAGATGCTTGATTTCTATCTAGTCTGTACAGAGGTTCATTAGGCTTTATAGGTAGTGAATTATTTTGTAAGAAATGCAAAAGGTGTCATCTTGTCCAAATCTTGCTGTGTTATCTGGAAATGAATGAAATGCCAAATAAACTTACTTGCTCAGCCTTGCTTCATTTCATTACTGGAGTGCCTGTGTGCTCTCTGCGTTTTTCCTAGATTCATGGTACTAGTTCATTTCTGATGGTGTTTTAGGTGGATTATATCCTCTTGCCAAACAAACCAATTTAATAAATTGTGGCTAGAACAGCATGGCTGCGGGCTAATGAACAGTGCTTACCGAGGGAGGAGGAAATGTGATCTTGGGTCTATAGAGGTGCTAATTTGATCTGATCTACCAGCATTCTTTGTTACTTTATTGAAGGTGGATTTTTTTGTTTGCTTGGTTTGGGTTGGGGTTTTTTTTTCTGTTTCCTTTTTTGGGGAAAAAACAAAATGCAAAGTTCCACAAGAAATTTTTAGCTTTGCAGCATAGCATTTCATTGATGTAGTGTCGCACAAGAACTTCTAATACTTAGGTGAATGTATATAAAACTGTGTAAAGAGAGGACAGCAGTAAATGCAGTCTAGCAGCTATTGGTCCTAAAGAGAAAATACATGAGAATAATACCCAGAGGCACCTTTTTAAAATACCTTTATTCATGGCCTGTGGTCAGAAAGCTGAGCATAGTAATGAAATCTGTTCATGTCATGCTCTTGAGGGGGAAGTATTACTGATGCAGAGGGACAGCATATAAAGGGGTTTGAAGGACTGGAGTAATAAGCTGCCTTTGCATATAGTTAAACTTGGAGCGGTGGGGAAAGAAGGTCCTTCACTAAATAGGCTGGAAGGACATGTCTTAATCAGTGGTAGTGCAATTGTCTTGTTGTGCATGTCATCTGCAATGTGTAGGGCTTCTCTAACAGAAAGCATTAATAGAAGGTTCTAGTGAGAGATTTCCTTTAATGTAGGTACTTACCTGTGCCCAGGACAGACAAATCCAAAGCAAAACCTAGAGAGTGGTTTGGGATGACCAGAGACAAAATTCCACCTTAAGATAAGAGGGTGCTTGGCTATTTCAGCCTGGTAGAATTCAAGGAGTTATCTCTTCCTTCACCTGTGTAAAATGTAAGGAATTTAAATGCCGAAGAGGAGAAAGAATTGCTGTAAGCAGAATGTGTGGTTTAAGAGATTTTAAAATTTTAAAACAGTTAAGAATGTATTGGGGGAGGGGGAAGAGGAGGGGGTTGTGAGTGGGTAGGATTTTTTTCCCTTCCTTGTTGATCTTATTAGGAGACTATTCCAAGACCTAACATCCTTAAGATAAAATTTGACAGTACACAATTTAATGCTGCTGCCTGTAAGAGTGAGGAACTGGAACTGATGTCTCAAAAGGGTTTTCCCAGCCCTATGTTGTTAATAATGGGCTGGTGTGTGCTAGGCATTAAGTGGTTAGACAAGTCCTCCATACCTGTTTGATGTTGAATATGCATGCATACTGTCTTCAAGTTGTTTTTTCAGAATGCAAGTCTTCTTCCAAACCTTTATCTGTCTGTGAACAGACTATGACATTAAAATTTAACAAGTTTTTGATAAGCCAGCCAAAAAAAATATGCAAGTGTAGTGACAGGAATTTATTTCTAAATATAAACCATTACTATTAATAATTGTTCTGAGATCTTCTCAATTTATTCTTGACTATGTCTTCTAACTACACATAGTGGTTTTATCTCAGAGCTCTTTACAGCAGGTTCCTGAAAGAATCTGCTGAAATAAAATGCTTTTATTTTATGGACTGAAATAAAAATACTTTTTTAATCTTTATGTGTTCACAATCAATTAAAATACTCTTAGCTTATGGGTGGCTATAGATTTAGTCAAGAATAAAATATGTAAGCACCAAATGCAGTCCATCAGGTGGTACAGTGTATGGTGTATTTGATATCAGGAGATGTGCACTCACTCCGGGGCAAAATGGAAACCCAAGGAAGCTTCCATTTGCCAAATGTAGGAACTCCCTTACATTTGCCAAATGTGTCACTCACTGCTGCAAAAGAAAGGTGGAGAATTCTATGAGTAGTAAATTTAAGGAGATGAATAAAGTTACCAAAAAGAGTTCACAGTTTTGCCAAAACCCTTATTTACTGCATGAGCTGAGTAAGCATTTCTGAGGGCAGTTTGTTGTGGGATGTTAGCTGCTACAGAGAAACCAATGGTGTTAACTGTTATGTTAGTCACTAATTAAAGAATTTCTTAGCCTTCTTAAAGGTCAAAAGGAGGGAGATAAGCCTTCCTGTTCTGTTCTCTTCCTCCACCCACATGAACATCTCCCTTTGTCCATGCAAAAAAGCTGTGATATGTCATGACTTTTTGAGAATAAGACTTCTTGATGACCACTGAAGATTCTCACATCAGTGTCATTCTTGTTTGGCACACTGTGCCCAAAGAGCTTTACATGCACTGTAAATCCCATAATCACTCGATTGACCTTGATGGAAGGCAGTGCTGCCCAAGATCACTGAACCACTGCTGCACACTGTTAAGTAATGTACTTTAGCTCTGTTGTGTGCCTGCTTTGAAGCCTGGTTTCTGCGACAGATAACATTTGCCCTGTGAGCTGAGAAGTGCTAAGAACAGCAGCGAATGCACCTTGGAGAGGGGAAAATTGTTGCTATGTGAGGCTAGAAACAAGACATAGCTCAGTGTAGCAACTAACTATGCTGCCTCCGTATTGCTCATCTGTTCAGATCCAGATTTTGTTTCTCCTTCTATTTCTTACTTCATGGTGGGGAAATTCACTTGCCTTCTCTGCATCTTCTCTCATCTTTGAGAGAAATGAGTAGCAGCCATGTGCTCAGCTGAGGCTGATTGACACCTCATAGTAACAGCTGTACATTAAAGAAAAATCCTGACTCTATGAATTAACACACAGGACTCTGCCTTCTGATTAAGTAAGAGATGTTGCTGATGACCATAGACTTGTATTTGGCTACCTACTCTGTAGGCTCAATGGAAGAGATACTATACTCCCCTACACAAGGCCTGTAGCCTTTTGATTCCTTAGAGAGTGTGATTGCCCTGTTTGGTTTGTGTGCATTTACTTCTCCCTCTCACTTTCATGAGCAAGTGCTGTAGCTATTGTGTAAAACTCCGAAGTGTCACTATCATCATCTCTTCCTCTCGTTTTTGCATGAAGAAGTCCACACTTGCTGTAATTGTTCTAACCTCAGTGTGAAATGAGTGTGAGAGTTCTCTGGGGATGAGTGGATGGATGTCCTGTTGCTTAATCTTGAGCAGGCTTCCAAAATGACTCTAGATTGGCTCAGTTCTGAGATCACCATTGTGTAGATGCAGAGAGCAGGTCTGTGAGCTGTCTGCTGCCTGAAGAAGCAGAGGCTAAAAAAGTCTCACCGTTTAACCAGGGCACCTGAATTTAGCCTGTGTAGCCCAATAGATGACTTCAAGCCTGTACTGTAAATTCAGGGCTTCAGAGTTTTTTGTAGGAGCTAAAGTTGCTCTTCAACACTTAGCTGAATACACTTAGCTGGCTTAACTTGTTGTTTCTGTAGAGATGAGTGATTGTATAGAGCTCCTGCTGCACAAAATGTGGTGTGTGGTGGGGTGATTTGCATAATTGATACTCGGTGATCTCAGTGTGGGGGCGAATAGTTTTTCCTCCATAACAACTGTCACAGCTGTGCAGACAAACTCTTGAAAGGTACTTTTTCTGCCCGCACTGTGCTCAGGGTACACTTTGGGAACCACTGAAGCATATTTGTTTGCGATCACACACCTATAGTGAGGGGAGTGGGAAGAGTTTCATCTCAGAAGCCCTTAAGCTGTTTTAGGGGTACTTTGCCAATCCTTGCAATCATTTTTCCTTTATGATGTGTAACTGCTCAAGAGAAATATCTTTATGCTTAGGTGGCATTCCAGGACTTGCTATGACCTACCTTTATCTGGGAGCAAATAGTACATGTTGCATGCTGTTTGAAGTACCTGCTTGAGAAGTGGAAGCATTGTAGTGTATTGCACATAGATCAGATTATCGAGTTGTCAGAGGTGATCACATCACATGATGCTCTAAGAAATTTCGCAAATGCCATGAAGTGTGTTCCACTGAAATTCCTGAGTAAAATGAAAGAGGTGGAATATCAAATAAAAATATCTCTGACGAAAGGATTTGTATCTAGAATGCAGAATGAACAAACATCATTACTGGGCCTTGTGTGACTTGTTGCACTGCTGTTTCTCCCTAAGTAAATAGAGTTCATTTTCCTTCTGCACTTTGATGTCTATATGAACATGGCTGGCCTTGTAGGTCAGGCAGAAGCCCTTGTAGCCTAATAGTACACCTCTGATGTTAGGCAAAAGCTGATGCCCGAGGAAGAGTATTTCAAAGATACGCACCATTGCTTTCCTCTGAGGTACTGGAGGTTGAAAGGTCCTATATAATGAGTTACTAAATGGATTTCTGTGAACTTGTCCAGTCTCGCTTTGAAACCCTGTGAACTCCAGTATCCATAGTATACTTTAACAAAGGCTGTCCTAGATAACTTTCCAAGCAATGTGAAGGTTATCTACAAACCTCCTTGCTGCAGTGCTATATGGTATTTTTTTTCCTTGTTCAGTGTTGATGCCCTGTAGTTATTTTGTTGGTAGAACCATGAACACATGTTCCTTGTCTAGTCTGCTCATGCAGATCAGGAGTTTATATGCCCTTATGTCCTAGCTTCAGTTACTTTTCTTCCAAAATGAGAAGTCCTATCTAGCTTAGTTGATTCTTGCATGGTAATTATTTGAGCATCCTTGACCTTCTTCCAGTTCACATCTGACAAAAATACTGCTTTGCATCCTATAACATCTCCATCTGGGAAGAGTACAGTTACTGAGAACATTTCTCTAGTAGTTGTTTCTTGGATGCCTTATACTCCCAAGCCATAGTCCTGTGAGAGAGTAAATCACAGATAATCCTTGTGTTCACTCAGCCCACCCTGTTCCATTATAACGTGCTGCTCTCCCGCCCCAGAAGAACAACCACCACAGGGTCTATCAAAAGTATTGAGAGCTGTGTGTTGTCAGGCTGGTTTGCTGCTGTCAGACTTCTGACTCTGCAATGACTCTGGGTTTTTCATGCACATTGCCCTCTAGAACATAGATCTCTGCATAAGCATTAGTATAGAAGGTAATAGTAATGGTGCTTGGATTCAGGGGAAGCTCTGGGGCTATTGTAGCTTTTATTTAGATTATTCACACCTTCAGATCCTGCCCTGGTGTTGTCAGTTGGTACTGTGGAGTTCACCTTTTGCAGAAATTGTTGTGTGTTTGTTGCTTCCAAGCGAAAAAACCAAGCAGAAGCATAAAAGCATGTTTGTGTTCCAGATCAATACAACAAGATATTCTTTTTTTTTTTTAATTTTCCCTCAAGGTAATTTCAGAAGGATGATATTGCTTTATGTAGTGTAAATATTGGAGATGTTGAATTGTTTAGAATACTCTGGAATTATGATAAAACTTGAGATCTCAAGCCTCTATATTATCTGCTCTTGGCCCCGTGCTTATGTTTCTGATGAAAGACAGCAGAAGATCTGATCTATTCTGGATTCTGAGCAACTTCTTGAGATAAAGCTTATTTGGGGATTGTTTGTGGGGCTTGCTGTAAACTTCATGTGTAAAGCCTTAGTCTCGCAACTTCATTATGTTTAATTAGATGCAACAGCTGTCATGATAAAACAGTCTGTGTATGCGGGAGTTTGATCCAGTGGCCTCTAGCTTTCCTCTGTATTTATTCTTTATGTACAAAGGAGCTATTGTTGCTGCCCTCTGTGTTCCTAAATCCATCGTAGCATCCATTGAGGGCAAGTGACACATCCAGGCAGTGGTGCTACGTTGAGCCTGTTGTTACTGGCTGTGTGTTCTTCCTTTAAAGAACAGACTGCTGCTTGTACACAGATATTCTGAAAATGCTAATGAGTATTATACAGCATCAGAGAATCTTTGACATGAACATTAACGTATTTCAATGAGACACCATAAGCCCTCCTGCTTCTTCGGAATATTGTGTTCAAAGTGAATCCTTCTTATATCCCTCACATAGAGTGAAGGCAAGTGTTTTGCATGAAAAACACCTGGGCTCCCTCAGTGTACAGGGCTTTGTTCAAGAGCAGTATCCTGGGGCCTTTTAGACTTGCTCTGCATTGCTTTATGCCTTGCCAGAACCTAGAGCTGTGCTTAGATAATCTCCCATTTAAAAAAAAAAAAAAAATTTAAAGTTTTAGATAGGCCTCTGTCTCTCAGTTTTTCAACTCATTCCTAGCTCAAGACAGAATGAGGCAGTTTGCTTGTTAGGAAAGAGTTGGGGGGAATCTTCAGTGACTGTAGAAAGATTTATTTATAATTTTTTTTTTCTTTTTTATTTTTTTCTGATGGGTGCTTGCTTGGTTTTACTGTTTCATGGAGTAGATATTGTTAACTGTACAGAGATGACCAGAGAATGCTGGAAGCCTGTCTGGGGCCTAGGCATTTGGGAGCCAGGGCTATGAGAGATGTGCTGTCACTTGCACTTGCCACACCTGCATGAAATCTTCATGATCTTTTGGCATGCAAAGTGTTATGGCTTGACCTAAGATAAAGAACTGAATTGCAGCCATGACTGCTTCTTGATTTTTCACAGGGATGCCTACTATGCAGTTATTACATGCTGACAGAAGAGATAGCAGGCCTTCATTAAGGGAACTGAGATAGGCATGTAATTTAGTTTGGCATCTTTTGCACATCTAAACATAAAAAAGTTTGAATTTGTATTCTAGGATTATGTTCATGTTTAATTATAAGGATGGTTTCATGCTATATTACAAAGAAGAGTAAAGTGACATGGCTGCGATACCAAACTTGATGGATTTGCTTTCTTGTTACCTGTTTGTGTATGTAGGCAGGGAGGGGGAAGTTCATTCTGAAAATGCCACCTGCTTTGTTGAAACTGGAATTTCTGGGTGACTCCCTACATCTGGATATTGAAGGTTTTCCTGCTCACATGAAACCCACTCCCTTCCCTCCACTTCATCCAGAAGTCTAGCTTTCAGATTTCACTTCAAAATTTTTCTTGGCTTCCTCTCAAAGTACTTCATTTCTCTTTCAAAAAACTGGCACAAAAGAAGTCATAAGTGTTTTTCACCATACATGGGAGCAGCAAATACCTGGGCTCCAATTGCCTTGACTAAACTTAAGAAATTTCATTTAAGTATAACTGATATAGCTATTGCTCCTTAAATACTGAGAGCTAATACCCTCCAAAATATGGTTCTGCAAGCTGTTGCATTAAAGCTGACTAGTAGTTAAGGCTAACAATTGTACTGGACAATTTTAAAGTTACTGCTAGATTATAGATTATTATATACAAATCAGTTTAACCTTAGTGGTATTTCTCCCTCTCCTGGAAAGATAAGCAAGGTTTTAAGGAACAAAGACCAGCTTACTCAGCTCTAATTTTACCTGTTGCAAATGTAGCAATACCTAACTGCATCATAAACTCTGAGGAATTCCATTGGAACGTGACTTAATGTTCCCATTTATTTGCAATGAGGAAGCAATGTTTAGCACAATGAGATCTGAAATGGAACACGTCCTTCAGTTCACAGACTGTATTTTGATTTAGCATGGTATGCTGAGAAACTGGGTCCGTCAAATGGGTGCAACCAGCTTGCCTTGTCAGCCAAGGGGATGCCGGTGAGGCCGTCCCCCGTTCACATTTTGTGAGCTGCTGAGCCTCTTTTCTTTCTTGTCAGCAAACTGCTCCCCAGTGTGCAAGGGAAGGCTCATGGCTGCTGTGCTGCCTCTGCCCTCTCTGAAATGCTCCATGTTGGGCTGGCAGTGCATGAAAGATTCTGCCGTGGGAGCAGGGGAGGAGCATGTGAAAGGCTGGGCTGTGTAGTTCTTTCCCATTCTCATAGGAATCAGATTCTCCTTCCCCCAGAAGAGAAATGGTGGGTCTGTCATTTGCCTTCTCATTTCAGGTTCTTTGGCATCCTTTAAATCATAAAAATGTAGCACTGGGAAGGACTTGGACCTGTGTTTTCTGACGGCTGCATGGAAATGGCTGCATAATATCATAATATCTTACCACTGCAGCAATTATTGTTTTTTCTCATGCTACCCAGCCTGCAATAAGAGGGATATTTGCTGGGTTTCTCCATGTGGGTTTAGAAATTTATATAGTCTTCTGTATAAAACATGTCATGTTTCAGACAACTCCCATTTGGAAAGGGATCAGTGACATGTTTAAAAATAAAATCTAGTTTGAAACAAACAGAAAATCCCGCCAACAAATAAAAAATCCTAAACACACAGAGATAAAAAAATAAACCCAACTGGCAATCAACCTGGAAACACTTGACCTGTAGATCAGTGTAGACTTTCATTGATTAACTTGCCCCCTTCCAAAAGAAGCATTCAAATTTGGGTGACAGCATTCCATCTAGCAAGTCATCAGGCAGGCAGAATAGTCACCTTCTGTAATGCTTCCGGTGACAAATACACTCAAGAATGTAATTTTCCCTTCTATGTAATAGCATCACACCAGGAAATGTGGTGTTTTTCTGGGGATTATAATAAACCACATCCTTGTCTACAGTCCTGCTGTGGCCCATTGTTTGCAAGCCTGTAATTTGTTCATCTCTGCTGCTTGTTCATTCTCACCTCTCCAAATGTAGCACTTGTAGCTATTTTTCAGATGTACCAACATCTTTGAATTCCAGCTCTGTCCTCCCCGAAATCTTATTTGTTCTTGACTAGGTGCAGTTCATGATCTTGTAAGTGCACTCCATCTTCCGGGGATTGTGAGAAAACTTTGTTTTCTTATTCCCTCAGTCCCACCACACTCACATCCCCTTTTGAAGACCTTGGCTTGACAGGAAAAGGTCAGTGTCCCTGCAGTAGTTCCACAAGATGAAGGTGCTGAGCCCAGCTGGGAGCAAAGCTGTGTTTTGGCAATCCTGCAGCAGAAAATGGAATTGGTCATTTACTTGATATTCATGACATTTATCTCCTGCTCTGAAAAAAGCTATGGAGAATGTAGGTGCACAAGTTGTCATTTGGTTGTAATTTCACATGGCTCAGATTTGTTGTATGCCTAGTCTATGTTGTATGGCACCTCAAATATGTTATTAGACGTTATTTGATCCATCAGGCAAGTTATTCTGTCAAAGAAACAATTGTCTCCAAATGTTGAGTTCTTGATATGCTGATGCTCATAAATTCTTAATAAGTACAGCATAAATTGAACTAATATTTCTGCAGTTGCTTCTGTATTATTTGTGTTACTTACCTTCTTAGAGTTGTCTTCTCTGCACAGTCTCTGAACTCATTACCTGTTGACTTAAGTAACTTGTGGAGGACAGAGGAATGCAGATACTGAAGTGTTAGCAGATTAGCTCCGAGCTCTGAAGCCGCTAGGATTTTTTTTCCCTCTTCGAAGTTGAAATTTTTCCCATAAGAGTTTCCAGGAGCTGGGACAACAGTTACTCCATCAGTTAGGACAATATCTTTGTTGTTGGACCTGGAACCAGTGAACACTACTGAATGGAATGTGGAAGAATAGACAGCAGTTTCAGTGCCTTTCTGATGCTGCTACATGAAGTTGTTTTTCCTATTGCCAGATACTTAATCACTACAAGCGTCTATGAACAGCTCTGGTTGCTAAGGTCAAAATGAGATTACTTTGTCCTTGCAGATGCATTACAGCCCAGGCCAAGAAGCTTGCCTATTATTTATTCCATTAGTAGCTGCTGCTCGCCTGGTGAAAGAATAGACCCGCAGAACTGAAGATTAATGCTACTACTTTCTTAATACCATTATTAATACCACTGCTTCCTCCTTAAGACTTGCTTATGCTGAAGGAGTACAGAAATCTGTATCCATATAGTCTGTGTGAGTGCAAGAAGGCTTAACAGCTCTGCCCACTGTTTTTCATAGAATGTGCTGTGCAGTACAGCACTTCAAAATGTGGCTGATTTGCTTAAATGTACCACTGACTCCTGGGATTTCCAGACACCCAGTGACTGAAGAAACAAGGCTTGTCTATCTAGGTTTCTCCACTGATAATTGCCACCACTTGTATAGATACTCCACTTGGAAACCTGCTATTTAGGAGGCTCTGGTCTTCCTCCTTGGAAAGAGTGAAAAAAGCATTCCTGAGTATTGTCTAAGGCATTTAGACCTCCCTAATGATAATGATAAGTGGCACAGTTAAGTACTGGTTTGTCCTGTGTTAATGGTAAAAGTTGGTATTTAGTGCCCTTTATCTTATGTATTTACTGAAATTAAATTGTATGGTCTTATTTAAATGACTTGCACAATTTCATCATTTCACTGAACTATTTTATTATGCAAGTGAACTATTAGATTACATGCATCAGAGTACAAAATATCCACAGTAGCATAGTGTGTCTGACAGCTGTGGGTTTGTTTTTCCCCTGTTCTCCCTGCCCTTTTCCCTTTAGTGTGGGATGTTTTTCCCACCCTAGTGGAGCTGCAGTATCACCAGAGGGATGGTTCACTTCAAAGATTCCATGTTGCCTGCAGTCAGAGACTGATTCTGCACCAAGGCACTCATGAATCCAGTGTTAGATAAGACTATAACTATGCATTCATAGTGTCCAACACACCTGAAAACTGGGTGTTTGTGAGAGGATGGGGTTGAAGAGGCAGTGTCTTCTTGGATTCCTCTCTAGGTCTTGATTCTTCCACAAAGATGGTGCCACTCAGCTGGTTGGCAGTGTGTTGCCTCCTTAAGAGTGTTTTCTGAATGTTTTTCAAGTTTTAATTTTTCAAGTTACTCTACTGATGTGCATTGACTCTGAAAGGCTGCACCTGCTCCACAGATTGATCTAGTGACTTAGCATTAGAAAAGATGTTGTTTTGTCGACAACAAAAAACAAATGCATGACTTAAGGGCATTGCTAAAGCACAGAAGATTCCATTCTAACTACGATTGCTTTCCATAGTGTTACAACCATTTAAACACTTCTCTGACGTTATCTCTAGCTCTGGCCTTAGTTTGAGTTGGTAAGGCAGCTAACATGTTACAGTCTAGTAGGAAGTCATGGAATTGGTGTTCAGTCTTTCAGTGTACTAAGTTCTTCAACTTCATGGAAAGTTTTTCCTTTTGATGCAAATGGCATTGCCTTTTCGACAGCATGCTTTTTCCCTTCTGGATCAAATTTGTTAGCAATTTTATGCATCTTAAGACAGGAAAAGAGAAAAGAGTTGTGTTCTGTAATGTTTTTGTATGCACAAGCAAACCTTTAGGCTCGATTTGTCATTTTAAGTGTGTTAGCCTCAAACATAGAAGTAGAATTATTGAATAGTTAAGGTTGGAAGGGACCTTAAATATAATCTATTTCCAACCCCATAATAATAAAGGCCTATTATGACATGACATTGGCCTATCAAGAAAGAAGTCACATCTTACTGTCCAGAATCTTTACTGTGCTTTGTGCATATATGCACATATTTTTCAGTATAACCCTTATTTCATGTATAGCAGCCATATGCTGTTCTCTTCCCTCCACACCCTTGTGCTCATAAATATGAAAAGCTGTTTTCCTTTTGGTTATGGCTTCAACATTGTCCTGGATTACTGCCAGGATTTGGTAGGATCTTACGAAGGACATGCCTTGCCTAGACAGGGTGAGCAGGACTTCACTTGTAGAAGTGAAAGTTGTCCTAACTGTGTTTTCCTCTTTTTGTTGCTCATGGAAATTACTTTGAGTTGTTTGCTGTTTTCCTCCCCAACAATATCTGAATTGGTTAGCACCTTGGGTGTTGATTTAATCATCTTGGTGCCATGGGGAGTTCCATCTGGTCTGAGCTGAGTGCCAAACTGATTGACTCTCAGCAGAACAGGCATCAAGGTTTCTTCAGGCTGTCTAAACCAGGGTTTCATGTGGGTTAAGCTCTGTTGGCTGCTTTACTGTGGGTTTCTCTGTGGCTAAAAGCTTGTATGGAGTGGTTGTGGGACTTCCACTTAGAAATACTCTTAAATCCATTATGTTCTTGAAGTCAAGGCTAAGGTTTGGAGATGAGAAGCAGGAGGGTTTAATAGGCCAGGAAGGAGACTCAAAGGATATTCCCACGCAGTCATCAACTCATTGAAGGGACAGAAGGTCCTGTCTCTTCTTGCTCTGCCTGTCATGTGGCAGTTTGTCTGAGGGCACACCAGGGAAATTCCTCTTTGTCTTGATGGTAATGCAGCCCTTAAAGAATACGGAAATTAACCTTTACTGCAGGCCCCAAATGTCCTTGAAAGCTTTTTGGATAACCAAGTAGTCATGTTCCTGCATGCTTCTGGCTTTAAATGATTGAAGTGGAAAAGGAGATTACTAAAATTTCTGGTCTTAATACTAAAATAATTCTTAAAATATGTAGTGGCTAAATGGCTTTAGCATTCAATAACTCACTGTGTAGCTGATCCTGTAGTCTTTGAGGGTTGTAGTAAAACAGGATTAGAGAGTTTAACTTTTTTTTACTAGCAGATAACCACTAAGGAGAGAGAGAAGAAAATACATACTGGTATGAGCTAGAATTTTGTACTCAGCCAGCATTCTGCAGGTTTTCTGGTAAGGAGTAAGAAGCACCTCCTTATAAGTTCTTTAGCTTGTAAAGTGATACTTATTTTACACTTCTATGGTATTTCAGCCAAAAGTACAAATATCTTGCACAGCAAAACTGAAGACAATGAGCATATGTTTTCTTGAAGTGGTAGAAAGGGATTAGAATATGATTAGGGATTTAATGTTGAGAGGGATTAAGCAACAGGTGTTTTTTAAGGTCACATCTTTGAATTGCAGACTTGCTGTTCCAGAGAATTTGATATCTGAACTTCCCCTCCCTTCCTACACTAAAACAGTTCTTAGGAAACCTTTGGTTCTTAAGGCATGGGAGGAAAACCATAAACATAGTTCTGTGCTCCATTATGATCCCAAATACTACAGTGAGGTTTTCCTTTTACCTTTTTGCTTGTTCTTCCATCTCACATTTAGAGAAATCTTTAAAGTCCCAATTTAAAGGACAGTGCTTTAAAAACACGGCTTGAAAGTGGCATCGCTAAGTGATCATGTCTCTGTGTGTTCTGGGGTTCTGTGACTTCGAAACTGCCTTCAGTCATCTTTCTTTGGGAGGGTCCTCTGTCAGGTGGGAGCAGAAGAAAAGAAACAACTCTATAAAGATACTTGATGCCTTCATAGAATCATTTAGTTTGGAAAATATATCTAAGATCAAGTTCAGCCGTTAATCTAACATTGCCAGGTCTGCCACTGAATTGAAAAAGGTTAGTTAGACATCGTTTCTCACTGAAAAAGAAGTGCAAAGCTTGGTAATGTATTTTATTAGAACTAACTGAAGCAACTTGTTTTATTCACAGTTCTGTGTTAATTGCAACATTGTTACACCTGACATTTATCCTAGAGTTTAAGCATGCATAATTAAGTTGCTGGGAACTGCTGAAGGCCAAAGCTTTGTAGTGAGTGATTTTATTCTTCTTTTACCTCTCATTTCTTCAGATGTGTGCTAGGCTTTCCTGGTCTCTTAGTCTTTGCTTTCTGTAATGTGGCATTTACAAATTGTTGCGAAGTTGTCATGAAATCTCATCTGCCTGTGCCTTACGTGTTGTCTGGCCTTGTCTTTACGTGTCCACTTTTTTCTCTCTTTTCTTTAAAATACTGAGCTAAAAAAACTAGTTGTTACATAACCACAGAACACAATCATACGTGTCTGGGTATTTTAGATTTGTTTGGGGATTGTTGGTTGTTTTGAGAGCAAACATATATTGCAAGCTATAGGTCAGAACATTTGGAAATAATCCTTTCCTAATTTACCATTTTACTGGTCCTTATGCCATTCCCTGCAAAATTAGTTGTGCTTTTGCATCCTGATTAACTGCTAATAGACTTTTTATAGTCATTAAACACTCTTGCCTTCTGCATTCAGTAGTAACCTCTGTCTTGCAGTCTAGTGCCATTGCAGTAAATCTGGCTATGTTGTTTCTTCACTGTCGGCAAGAACTTATTGAACTCCTGCCCTGTAGTATCATTCAGTACCTGTTCATGCTGTTTCAATGCGCTGAGTAGATTTTTATGAGGGAAAGAATGAACATTTATCAGGTTAATGCTGATTGCTTTATAAGAATAATCTGCAGCCTTTTGCCTTTAAAACCTCAGATTAATTCCAGCTCTAATATAAATGGAAGTTAAATTATAAGTCTTAAATTTAATTTAGTCATTAGTGCCTTTCGTAATCCAAGGGATGGCCTGCAGGCAGCTATACTGTGCACTCACAGTAGCTCTTAGTCCAAGAGGGTTTAGGCCTGGAAAGGGCCAGGTCTAAAATACCCTCCTGCTGAACCAGAAGATCTGTCCAGTCCTGTGCTGAGCAGGAAAACCTGTGGAGCAATTTGGTTAAAACAGCAGAATGAGTGCCCCAATTAAGTTAGCTGGTGTGATAACATGATTCTAATTGAGGCTTAACTGTGTTTATTATAGAGGTTACAGGAGTGCATTAAAGCGTAGAGCCTCTTGAACACAAAGTACTGTGTTAACACCTAGAAATAACTTTCAATGCATCTTAAACAATGCTTTCTGTTTTTTTCCTTAGATCAACGTTCGAGTTGTTACTATGGATGCAGAGCTGGAGTTTGCCATCCAGCCAAACACTACAGGCAAACAGCTGTTTGACCAGGTCAGTGAAGGGTTGGGTGGGCTGTTGTTTAATTTTGGAGTATGTTTTGGACTACAGTGTTTTCTTAAGACTGGATTCCAAACCTATCTTTCTTCTCTACCTCCTAATCAAATGGCCCCAGTCTGAAATAAGATCTCTAAATTCCATCACAGTAAAAGAAAACAGCAAAAACCCTTGCAGGTATGTCATGTTCCAGTGAAACCTGTCTTCCTAGCATGTTGGATGATGAACTGTCGCAAGGGTTCTAAAATATTCAGACAGCATAGGTAGCATGAAGAATGTACCTCTTGCTTTGAAATGCTGTTTAGCTCTTACATAGTTCTTAACTTCCAAGGTTGAAATGTTGCTCTTGTGCATAAAACTCTTCAGAATCAGGTGGCTGAAGAGGGTGCTGGCATGGCTGCATTCATTCAAATGCTGGGTTTGAGGAACTACTTTGCTACAGGTGTTTGAGTTTGTCTGGCTTGGAAACCCAGAAGAGTTTGTGATCTCTGTGCAGCATTTACAGGCAACGTGCCTTGTATGAAGGCCCTGTGCAGCAGGACAGAGCAGAGATTTAGTGCAGCCTGCCTTCAGGGATTCCCGGGGAAGTAGAGGGCTTGAGTGGCCAAGACTCTCCTCCCTTACTGTTTTTCCTCCTGTTACTGCTTTAACAGTATACAGGTCTGTTTGAAGATGGACCTGCAAAGATGAAGACAACTAAAACAAACTGTGTGCCACTTGTGAAACTTTGTTATTATTGACTTTCGTAGCTTACTGTTATAAAACTGAAGTAAGGCTTAGATTTTAGCAGAAAGAAATTTACTTACTGATCTGGAACTCAAAAAAAGAAAGAAAATAATTGCTTCTAGCCATTTCTGCTGTAGACCTGAAAAATAAGAATCGGTCTATGCAGACTTCAGTCACACATTTTGAGGTGTTCACAAGCTGTTATTTGCACTTCTCCCCTTGTACCCACTAACCTTGATAGCAAAGGGTGGTTGAGCTTTAACTCAAGTAGGCTGAACAACATCCATTCCCTCTGAGGTACTGTTGGTACAATTTCTTTTATCAGTGAGTTAACTAGAACTTGCTAGGTCTTATGGCAATTGTGCATTGAGAAGTACTTAAAAAGAAAACCCCAAAAAAACCCCAAAACAAACAACTCACAAACCAGTAAAAAATAAACAAATTTCCAAACCCCAAACAAACAAACGGGGGGGGAAAAAGCTTTTAGTGAGTTCTTGAAAGGAATGAAAGATGGAAATCAAATACTAATCATTGCAGAACTTCACAGTACAAAACCGAGTACTACAGCCTGTGTTTAGCATTAAATCTAACTTTAATTCCTTTTGATTACTACTGATGTGGGACAAATATCAAGTATTCATTGAACACAGAGGCCAAGGGTTCAATCTTCATATGGTTCAATCTTTTTAGAGTTCAGCTTGATGATCCTTGTTGGATCCCTTCCAACTCAGAATATTCTATGATTCTGTGACTGGAAATTTGCTGAAGTGCATTTGAAACCTGCATTTTTATGGAACCAATACCTGCTGTTTGATCTTCCAGAGGAGAGTCAACAAGTTTGTTAGGGAGATGGATTATCTCTCCTATGAGGAAAGGCTGAGAATTGGGATTATAGAGCCTGGAAAAGAGAAGGCTTTGGGATTACCTAATTGCAGCCTTCGGGTACATGAAAGGAACACTCAAAAAACTTAGAGAGAGACTATTTGCAAGGGTACGTAGTGACAGGGAAAGGGGGGATGGATTCAAACTGAAAGAAGCAGGTTTAGATTAGATGTAAGGAAGAAATTCTTTACTGTGATGATGGCGAGGTACTGGAACAGGTTGCCCAGAGAAGCTGTGGATGCCCCAACCCTGGAAGTGTTCAAGGCCTGCTTGGATGGAACTGTGAGCAATCTGGTCTAGAGGAAGATGGCAGGGGGATGGAACTAATGATCTTTAAGGTCCCTTCCAACCCAGGCCATTCTATGATTCCATTCACACTGATCACCATAGCATCACAGTAACTTCTCCCCCTGGCCCTTTCATCTTAATCCAAAACAGTGAAATTGGATTTTATCTCTGATAGTATGAAAATCCAAATTACTGAAAGCCAGGTTTCTAAAGACAGTGCTTTAGATTAGACTGTAAGTATGTCCTTATGACAAGCATTCAACAAGTATTTCCCTCCTCCATATGTATTAACTACTGTTTATATCTGTTCAGAGTCAGGGTCATGTCTCTGGCAGAAGAGAAACTGCTTTCTCTGCTTTCAGCTGAGAAGCTCAAAGTCCTGAGAACATGGAAACAGCAGGATGTTTTAGATTCAAGATACTTCTGTTTTAGCTTGCTGTCTGGGTACTTTGGGGTTTCTGAAGAATGCTTATTGCAGCACTTTGTGCATGATTGGGAGAGATTTACTCCTCATGGAGATTTGCTCCTTACATCTAGTGGCATGGGTTTAAAACCTCTGGGGGTGCTTCTGCATATCAAGGGCATGCTGAGGTAGAATTGTGCAGCACAAAGCTAGAAAAGGTGAAGATCATACATTCTCTCTTCAGTTCTGTTGAGCAAGCCTTTCACTAGGCCCTTATCTTGGGTGGAGTTTACACTCAGATAAAGCCTGTGGAGGCAGCAGGTTTTCACAGGTACAGGGAGTGGCCCAACTGTAACTGCAGAACCACGGTGGGGGTTTTGAAGAAGCAAAGCTATTTTTAAAAACTACTAGGTGATTTCTTGGCCTGGTTGCCATCTAGCAGAGCTACTCTGGCAGTGCCCTTATGTTTTCGGCTTTGCTAGCATGACTTTAATCCTGCACGTAAGGTGTTTTATAGCTCCTTTTACAGGAGAGGGAAAACAGTGAAAACCTGTGAATATCAAGTTCTGTTTCACTCAAGCCAGTCCTGTGTAGAGTTTCTGCTGCAGTGAGGTCTGAGGTGTCCCAAGAACCAGTCCAGTGGGCTCTGCAGCTGGCTGGAGTATCTCCCAAGTAGTCATGTGCCCTCCTGACCATGAATAAAAGGAATTCAAATGGAGGAGAGTGAAACTGGCATTTTCTAGAAGTGAATGCATAACTGAATGGAATGGACAGACCCAAGATTTGCTGCTTCATATATTTGAGGAAGCAGAGAAGGTGTCTCTCATCTTATTTTTAATGCCTTTGTTTCTTGCTTCTTCCTTATTTTGCCAAGGAGGAAATATACAGACCATTTTCCAGTACAGGCTAAGAGATTCTTTGTTCTTTGTATTGAAACTCAGACGGTCAAATTATGAAGTTTAGCTTAATACTTTCTCCTTCCTTGCTCTTAGGTTTTGGGAAGAACTAAAGGGCTCGTAATTTCTGCAAGCTTTCTAACTATTTATAGGAAGTGTACTTTTCTTCTTGTAAGAGACATTCAGAGATAATGACCTGATAACTGCTTGATTTATGCAACTTTTTATTTTAACAAAGTTGCAACACTCTTTTGTGCAACAGGAAGTACTACACTCAACATACCCCTGGTTTTCTGCTAGACTTCATAAAAATACATCCAGCTGTCAGAAAACTTCTCTTCCACAATGAAACAAGCCACTTTGAGGGAGGAGGGAAAAGGAATTTTAGTCAAGTAAAAACTAAATTATTTTCAGACCCCAGCCCTTCTTTTAAAAGGACATGGGGTTTGGGTCTTTTTGTTTGTTTGGATTGGTGAGTTTTATTGTCTTTTTGATAAACTCTAATTAGTCTTAGCTAACATGACATTGTTTCTCTCAAGTTTGCTCTCCAGCCAGAGTGTCTCCAGCAATACTGTAAATGTGGAGGTGAAACAGATCTGTGGTTGAGGTCTTAGACTTATTGAAGCACATCTAACTACACATTCTCAAGTCTGTCACACAACCCTAACTTGCAAAGTGGTTTTAAAAACTTCTTGCTTTCCACTCAGTTGAGCTCCCTGTAGTGATGCCTGCATCACTTTTGGAGGGGCTACTCTGCAAATAACATCATGTAAGTGATCCAGCTATGTATGTAGTAGATCTTTGCAGATTATGGCTGTGTCTTGAGCATAGCTTTACAGGTAGATGAGCTGGCAGCCAAGCACTTGGCTTTAGGAATAAGCTGTCAAGAGTAGGGGAAGGTCAGGGACTTGTTTGCTCTGTCCTCCACTGAGGAAAAGTAACATGTCCAAACAGGACTGCTTACCAGTAAGTGCACTATCCAGTCAATGGATGGTGTTTCTGTGTCTTTTCAGCTGATTAGTATTTACAATATATGAAATGAAGCTTTCCTAACATGGGGGCATAGATGTATTTTTGTCTCTCATAAACTCAGCCTGTTGGGGAGTTTAAAAAAATTACCTTGACTGAGAATACTTGCATTTTGTTTTAACTCTGAGCCTCACAGCAGCTGTATGAAGTACCTCTCAAAAAAATTGCTTCCTCTAGAAGGAAGAGCCTCTGGTGACTGGCAGAAAGGGTCACTTGAGCTATAAATACTGCTAACTAGTTGTAGTTAGTACTAATACCACTAGAGACCATCCCACCAAAAATTTTGGTAGAAAAACTCACCTGCTTCACTAAGTACAGTTTTAAGATGGGTCAGTAGATAAAAGCAAACAGAAGCCCCACCTGCTGACAGTGTATCAGTCTAGCAGTTGGTGGCCTGTCACTTGCTGTTTGTCTCACCTGCTTTCCTCAAGATCATTATCTTCTAGAAACTGTGTGGGACCCGTATCTTAGCCTATGCTGTCATTGTCATCTACAATGGCAGCTGTCTATCTTGTGTTTCTACAAGGTGAAATTAAGAGATGCCAAATGAGTAGGTTTAGGCTGTTGCCTGCACCCATCACAGGTGATGTGGTACTCGAAAGGATACCTGGACCTCAAGTGAAGTTTTACCTGCAATATCATCTTCTTTTTTACCTTTCTGTTGCAGGTGGTTAAAACCATAGGTTTGCGAGAAGTGTGGTACTTTGGTCTTCAGTATGTGGACAACAAAGGATTCCAGACTTGGCTGAAGCTTGATAAAAAGGTAATAGACATTGGGCTAATTGCTGGCCAAAGGTTAAATCTTGTATGATTCCTGATATGTTATTGGCTGCAACTTTATACACCTTGTGCCTACTGTTGATTGTGCCCTAATTTTCATAATTCTAGGATTGTTTTTAGAGATAACATTGTGATCTCCATGGCTGAGGTGTGGCATGGTAGAAGTCTGTCCTTTCACTCTCTGCGTTGTGGGAAGCATTTGCCAAATGTGCAGTAGCACCTTGATACTGTACTTCGTTGGGAGGAAGCAGCTATGCTTTCTGTGGCTGGAGAAGCACCTTGGCTGACTTAGGCCCTCCCTGTGCAGGATCAGTTGTGTGCTAATCGGAAAAGAGGCACTTCCAGGCTGGGCAGTTAAGTGCTGATGCCTCTGATGTGCTCTTGTTTGTGTATTCCCAGCTCTCATGAGGGCATGAACTGCTTTTCTTGTTGGGGCAGTTGGTGACACACCTGCTTAATGTCAGGGGGCTGTTCTCTGTCAAACACAAAGTACTGGGTGGGTTGCAGTCTGATTCAGCACAGTAAATCATTCTCTAGTGACCAGTGTTTGCTGTACAAACAGGATTTAACTGGCTTAGTTGGAAAACATAATGCATCTCGCCCATTTTCTCTCCTACCAGTAAGCAGCCAGAATTAAGGAATTCCTCTAAGGAGCTGCGAGTCACTTGCCTCTTATGGCAAATGCCCCAAATTATTTTTTCTGTGTAAAATCAATCTGTTCTATTGCTAGCAAAAAAACACCTGCTCAGTTGTGGTGTCACCTCTGTCCTCAGGTTTCTGCTCAAGAAATCAGAAAGGAGAATCCCCTCCAGTTCAGATTCCGTGCCAAGTTCTTCCCAGAGGATGTGTCTGAAGAGCTGATTCAGGACATCACGCAGAAGCTGTTCTTCCTGCAGGTGAAGGAAGGGATCCTCAGTGATGAGATCTACTGTCCTCCTGAAACAGCAGTACTTCTTGGCTCCTATGCTGTGCAGGCCAAATTTGGAGATTACAACAAAGAGGTGCACAAGCCTGGATACCTCAATTCAGAGCGTCTGATCCCTCAAAGGTGAAGGAATTGGCTAATGCAGTCTCTCTTTTTATTTTTTTTTATTTCAATTCTAGTTAAATGCAAAGACTTTCATTTGAAAGCATGTTTGGCTTTTTTTAAATTAAATTGTGTATAATTGGGTTTCTCCCTTATTTTATTTCCACCTGTCATATTTGAGTATGTTTTTGCTTCTCCTTGGGTTGGTTAGAGAGGAAATATAGTTTTGTATTCAGCTTTTATTTCTTAAACACTGCTGCCATGCTGGTAACTGTGGTAGTAATGAATGTCTCTTCTTTAAGAAGAAAAGAACAGCATTAAGTCAAGAATATGTCATTCCTGAAGATGGTTGTGTTATGTGTCCTTAATCCTAATGTACAGTCCTAAAAAACCTCTACATGGAAAGCATGTCTTGCAGCAATACAGTCAATCCCCACACAGGATCAGTGGATGTCATCAGACCAATGGCTTCTGTTTACCCTTCCTGATGACACTGCAGCAATGTCTAATTCCAGGGATTGCACCAACTTTGCTTTGCTTTAATCCCCTGGTGTCTACAGTATGTGTGTGATTTGTTTGCAGTGTTTTGCTTATACCTCTCATGTGGCTGGGCAGTGACCAGAAAGGTTTCGCAGAGGGTTATTGCTCGTTTTGAATTGCTCTGCTTCACAGAGAATATCTTTGGGCTGAGTAGGGTTTTCCTTTTGGCCACAGTAAGGTTTCCACCAGGGTGAGAGTAAGACTTATAGCAAAGATCACCATCAGTGGATACTGCAGAACATCTAATCTTGCTGATATCTGTGTTCTTGTGTAGGGTGATGGACCAGCATAAACTCTCCAGAGAGCAGTGGGAAGAACGGATCCAGGTGTGGCACGCTGAGCACAGCGGCATGCTCAAGTGAGTGTTTTGTGTTGGTCCTTGGGCTGGTCATCTTGCTGCTTCTTTAATTACCTTAAGTTTGCGTTTATACAACGTGATTTTGTTAGTCTGTGGTTTAGACTCCAAGTTGCCAGTGTGAGCTTACTCTTGGTGTGTATTTTTTAGTTCAGTATTGAATCACATGGTAAAGCACAGTAGTACATTTTGTACTGGTGCTGAGAACAGTGTGACTTCCTGAAGATCTTGGACCTGTGCACATTGTATTAGTGATAGTTTTGAGTGGGAAAAAGAGTAAAGGTGTATGTCAAACCTTAGTCATCGAAGCATTTGCAGTGATGGATGGGGAAAGCTCAGATCCTATACCTTTCCTACGCACTGTACCCTGAGAGAAGGATGAATGCTGAGAGCTGAATGTCTCTGATTTTATGTCTGGAAATACTAGGGATTGGTATATGAGAATATTCTGAGTGTGCTCGTAACCGTGATACAGCTTCTAAAGTGAATCCTAAATGGTGAATGTTCAGTTTTAACTTCTGTGTTTGAAGTGAGGCTTAGGGAAAAATTATTTTTTTTTTTCTGAGATAGAGCAGATGATGGTTTTTCATTTATCTGAGTTTTTCCTCTTCAATCAGAGAGAATGCCATGCTGGAATACCTGAAGATTGCCCAAGACTTGGAGATGTATGGAATCAACTACTTTGAAATCAAGAATAAGAAAGGAACTGACCTTTGGTTGGGGGTCGATGCCTTGGGGCTCAACATCTATGAAAAGGATGATAAGTAAGGCTTTTCTTTTTGCCTCTGATCTTCCAAAAAGGGCTGGTATGGGGCATTTCTCTTTTATAGGAATGCTTATGTTCCAATTTTGGATCAGTTGGTGATGCTAGGAAATGGGCTTTCACCTCCCCTATGCTTTCATGCCTTTCCTGAGCTACTAATACTACCTGCTGTATAAAGAGAGATGTCAGTTGTACAATGCCATCTTCGTAATTGTGCACAGTGGCAGAGCTGACTCCTGAGCTGAGCAGTTTACCAGGCTTTTCTTTGAGTCAGGTCACCAGGTTTGCCATCAGTGGCCACAGCATGAGAACCTGGCTAGGCTAAAGTATTTGCAGTGTTCAGACACCTAAGGACACTCCTATCCTGAAGTTAATGATGGATGTGTGTGCAGCTGCCCGGTTCTGGAAAAGGGAGATTATGGGGTGGACACAAAAGCAAAGCTGGATAACACCCAGAACCCAGGGAGAGGCTAACCTGTATAGTTACTGTGAACAAGGAATGAAATGAGGGCTTGCTGAGGTACGCATAGTTTTAATCAGCCCTTCTGGTAAAGGCAGAGCCATTATTAATTAGATAGTAGGTGGGAAATGATAGACTACATCTATAAATAAACATAATAAGAAGGTGAGAACAGCTGTGTCTAAGCTTGCTAGTCTCTTCTAATACTCTGCAACTGAAGGATTGAGGGGAGTTAAAATAGATATTTTTTAGATGGAGCATTGCTGTCTAGACTGCTTTCTTTTTCTCTCCCTGATGTTTCAAATCTTTGTTTCATGTCACTAATCTGTAACAGACTATCATTGAAATAGAGAAGGGATTTCACCTGTTCTACATCTTTGCCTCCAAAAAGTTTTGAATGCAACCCAAATATTAATTTGAACTCCCTGGATCTTCTGTTGATAAGGCAAAGAGAAAGGCAGTCTTTTCTGCAATGCTAATATGTGCTGTCACCCAGAAAACAAGGAGTGTCACTTGAAAGAAAAGTAGTTTCGCTCATGTAATACTTCAGTCTTGAATGACTGGTCTTGCTATGTAACCATGGTCACACAAACAGGTTTTTCGAGCTGCAGAAGCAGAGTGTAGCCATTGACTGTAAAGACCTATCGAGAGTGTTTGCAAAACAAACACAGTGCTGGAATAAACTGCTTATTTCTGCTGTAACTCTTGCCACTATATAATTAAGTCTTTCCAGCAGATATGGGGACTAGAAATATAGTAATGTGTATGGCACCTCTGGTTTGTAGGTGCAAAGTTTGGGGACTGAGGGCAAAGATGAAGAAGCAGAGATTTCATTGTTGAAGTTTAACATGAGGAAAATGAGGCTGTGCTCCTGGTGTGTGAGCCTCTATACTGCAGTGTATGTCAAAGTCCTGTTTCTAGGTGTATTCAAGCTTTTTTTTTCCTCCTGTATTAAAGGGAAGAATCTGCAGTAGAACTTACAAATGCGTGGAATATTTTAGTTGTCTGTCATACTGTATTATCTAGGATTTAAGTGCTTGTACTAATGTGATGGAGACTGGAGTAATTAGTTGCTCTTAGTCTAATCAAATCATTTTCTTTACAGTTCTTAATGTTACACACACACACAGAGTTGCATAATCTTGCAGCTGAGTTAGAGGTTAGAGAGTGGAAAGTTCTGAAGAGGGTGAATTTTATTTTTGATGTCTGAATTTAAGTGAAGCAAGAGGTTTTTTTGTGCTTGGATCCAACAAAATCTTTTGATGTGGTTGCTTTCCATCTCTTTGACAAAGAGTGAAATTCCTCCCAAAATTGCTCTTTTTCTCTTTAATCAATGTGCTCCATAGAATTCTTACAGAATTTGATTGGTCCACTATGATGACAAACATTTCTGTAAGTGCTAAACAAAAAATACTTGTGTCTTCAAATCATTTGCAAGGATAATTGTGACAGAGACACACACATTGGAGGGGTTAGAGAATGACAAGATTCAAAATGCTTGTTGGTATTATTTTTTGTATAAGACACAATTCTTAATCATTCACAGTTATCTCTAGAGAATATATCCTCCCATGATAAGAGAAGAATAAAAGAATAATAATGTTATATTAAATATAAAAATAAAATATTTGATTGGGGTAATTAAAGGACTTCATTATAGTCAAATGCATAAGTCCTTGCAATGTTAGAACTTGCAGAGCTGATCAGGTGTGTGAAGGTGAAGTTTTGTAATGGCTTGGAAACTTTTGATCTCATGACAAACTGGATGCTTTTTATATGCAATAGTCTGGAAAAATTCAGGCAGAGGAAAATCTCAAATGTTTAGTGAGTAATGTAGAAAAATTTCAAACAGATCAACAAAGCTGGGCTCCTCAGCAGTGAGGAAGAGCTGGGAGTCTGAATCTTGCCTTTTGCTTCTTAGGGGAGCTTGTCAATAGTGGGGAGCCACGTGGCACAGCTCATTGCATGACCAGGGAGTGAAGTTCCGCTTGGTGACTCATGGGATGGGCTGAAAGAGCAGTTTGTATGGAAGGAAAGAACAGGGCCCTTTGTTACTAACCTTGCCTGTCATCTAGGGGAGGAGATATCTGAAGGGAGGGTGTCAAGAGGATGGAGCCAGGCTCCTCTCGGTGGTGCTGAGCAATGGGACAAGGGGCAAGGAGCAGACACTGGTGCACACAGGAAATTCCACCTGAAAGAGCTTCTTTACTGTGCAGATGACCGTGCACTGCAACAGGTTGCCCCAAGAGGCTGTGGAGCCTCCCTGACTGGAGGTATTCAGGATGCAATCTTGTGCTATGTGCTCTGGGATGACCCTGCTTGAGCAGGGAGGTTGGACCAGATGACCACTGTGGTCCCTTCTAACTAGCCCTATTCTGTGAAACAAAAGAAAATAAATCTTCTCCTACCAATGGTGCCTGTCCAGCACTTCAGAGTTAAGGCAACATGGGGGAGACTGGGCTAGCTGTAACACAGCAGGGTAGGTTTGTCTGTGGGTGCTGTAAGGTGTGGGGAGGAGCTCAGTTACTTTGGCTTATGCCTCTCATGATGTGTGAGAGGCCTGTGCAGGGAAGCACTGCACATAAGTGTGGATATTTTAAAAAGAAACAAGCTTAAAAGCAGCTGAGCATGTGGTTTCAGTAGAGACCATCCCTATTATCTAGTCAAAGGCCAGTAGGGTGGCTGATGAAAATGAGGATAGATCAGTAAGTGAGGTTACTGGGCTTCTTCATACTCCCTGTGGTACGCTGTTCAAATACTGTCTTCTCTCTGTTGGGAAAGCTTTGTGAAGAATTGCATTCCACCAAGTCTGTGTGTTGGAAGCAATAGGGGGGGAAAAATTTTTATTGCCTCATCTCTTAAAACAAGTTTTTCTTCTTTCCAGACTAACCCCGAAGATTGGGTTCCCCTGGAGCGAAATCAGAAACATCTCTTTCAATGACAAGAAGTTTGTTATAAAGCCTATTGACAAGAAGGCACCAGTAAGTATATCTAGAGGGGACTCCTGGATGCTGCATATGAACAACTGATACTGTTCCATCTCAAAATTGAGATTGCTTAAGTTTGAGACTCTTTGCTAGTTCAGTAGTTCTGTGAGTCCTCTCTGCATGTCTTTCAGTGCATTGAAGCTGATAGGTAAATTTTATTTTTGTTTTTTCATTAAAAAACCCCCAAACATTAAAAAATGTTCATAAAAAAATACAGAAGTAGTTAAAATGCTCCTGCAAAACAACATGAATACATAAGGTTTCCCATCCATCACTGCTCACTTCCATGCTACTGATAGAGTAAAATGTGAACACCAAGGTATATCTGATATGACTTCAGTGGAGAACTGAAATGTAGCTACCTGTGAATGCTGCTTTTCAATACTTAAAAGTATGTTCTCAGAGTTATTTTAGTGAGGAATTAGAAACTTACTTTGACCTGTTCAGAACATAAGGTGGAGTAACTGGTATAGGTAGATGTCATTCTGTCAGTCTTGTGAAATTATTGGAGTAATTGAGAAAGACCTCCTCTGCTCTTCCTCCACCCCAGTACTTGGCCTTGGTGGGTAAGTACAGCCCAGAGAAATAATAAGCAGCCTGGCTTTGGCAAAGGATGATGGCTTATAAATAACTCTTAACAGAAAAAGATCCTCCCAGTAATTTCAAGGATACTAATGCACTGTGTGCTGCAAGGATTTCTTCCTTCCCCCAGATAAGAACCTGGGGGAGAGGGGCTTTTATCTGTGATGCTGTTAGTGAAAACCAACAAAACTCCCCAGGGACAGAAAGCTGGTCTTGTCAGGCATGCTTTTCTCAATAAAAGAGCCTCTTTCATGTGTTGTACATAATTACAAAACAGCTTGCCACCCACTCCCCAAAGAGTAAATCTGAGTTTGAAATAGAAAGCTTGCAAAAGGCTGGTACAGAAGGGTGTTAGCATTGAAAACCTGAGTTATGTTTCCTCCTTCTCTCAATTGTTATTTTCCCTCTTGCTGGTGGTATGTTTAAAGCTGTGCCTAAAAGAAGAATTTACCTGGGCACTAATTTTGAGTATACATGAAGCTGCCTGTGTCTTTTTGTGTGCTCCTTTTAAAAAGGCAGGCATTATAACTACAGAAAAATACTCAGTCCACTCATGTTGGGGGTTGGATGCTCTCTTTTAATTTTGAGGATTCTACATGCCTGTGTTTAAATTGACAGTAATGTAAAGGGTAGAATCCTGTTGGCATTGTGCCCAGGATAAGCTTTTTAATTTTTGGGCCTTGTCTGCCCATATACTCCAAGGTCTTCAGCACATTATCTTTAAAACATCAATTTCAAAATTGCAGTTCTCCCAGTTGTGTGAGATCTTGGGTAGGCTGGGGATGAGAAAAGAAAAGGATTCTTTTATATTTGTATTTGAATGTCGTGTCCCTTGATTATAGCCTTAAATGACAAATTCAAGCACTGTCCATATCCTCTGTATTTACTTCCATGTAAGTGAGCTTTGCCTCAGCTCAGGACCTGTTCATCACAATGTGCACAAACTGTTTGTTTTTACAATTACTTGTCAGAAGTAGGAGGTTGGATGAGCAGCTTACAGTCACAGTTATCAGGATCAGACGTGTGCGCCTTGAAATGGCTCTGGCAGGATTTAGTGGGAGAGCACGACACACTGCCCTGACTGCCTCTTCTGCAGCCAGCGTGTGCATTAGGGAAATACATTGGAGAGAATCAGTCTTTGCCAGCGTATTCATCTTAATATCACTTAGGGGGCTTTTAATTGCTTAGTGTGACTTCTAGATTTCCCAGAGATCAGAATTGTGCTTCTGAGCTCAGGCAGTTATAAATATGATCACTGCTTCCATTCCTAGTTCTATCTCTTGCTAACAGTGAGGCAATCCATAGGAGAGTAATTCCAAGGAATGGCACTAGTTTATGGTGGTAATGTGGCAGCTTGCCCACTATCCCTGTAGTACACAGAAAAAGCACAAGGATGTCTATCCACTGTAAGTTTAGACTGTGTTGTTAACACTTGTTGTGGACATAGAAAAATCATCAGGGAGATAATGAACTTGGGTCCTCTGTATCCCTTTCTTAGCTGGTTTTCTTCTAGAAGAGTCAGTCTGGTTTATAATTTCTACAAAAGTCTGATTATAAGACAGATAATAAGAAATTTGGGGATTTCCTTTTTACTGAACCAGAAATTTTAAAATATCTTGTGTTTTGTTACTGCCTGCAACCTGATATTCCAAATAACCTGTGTGGTTGGTGGTTAAAAAATTAGTTTTCATTTGCACTCCTGTAACAGCCTAGGTCAACTTATCTAGGAAATGCCATGAAATGGAAAATAATTACATTGAAAGGCATTTTTCTCTGAAAAAACACATGTGGGGCCTTGAATGTTGATTCAGATAGATCAAGAAAGTCTACAAAGTCACATTTATAGCTTGTGCTTTGTCTTTCAGTCACAAAACTGCAAACTGAAAAACTACTCAGTACTAGAGGTCTGTGTGTTGCACAGAGTTTTATCTGCCAACCCAGAACTTTCTGCAACATACAAAAATCTCCATTTAAATGAGACTTTATCAATCTGGGATTTTCTCTAAAAGATGCTTTTTGTAAGAAAGTAACTTGTCAACTCTATGTAGACTTTAAATGCAGAATATAAATCACAATAGTTTTGGCTTCAGATGATATTTGCAGTCCCTTGTGCTGTGTTTAAATGGCCTTGCATGTATGTCTGGATTAAAATTAAATTAGTGGCAAGATATTCTGTCTGCAGTTAGCTGGGAGAAGAGAGTGTTTGGAAAAAAATGACAGTGGTGTCTCTCTCCTAGGACTTTGTGTTTTATGCCCCTCGTCTGAGAATTAACAAGAGGATCCTGCAGCTCTGCATGGGCAACCATGAACTGTACATGCGGCGCAGGAAACCCGACACCATTGAGGTGCAGCAGATGAAAGCCCAGGCCCGGGAGGAGAAGCACCAGAAACAACTGGAAAGGTGGGCTTGGATACAGGCAGATGATGTGGCATGGCAGAAATAAATGACACCGAAGTGCCAGGGTTCAGCAAGCAGCTGTATCCCCTGGACAGGGGTCAGTAAGGTGGGTGAGGCTCTGAGCCATCCTAGGAGCAGGTGTGGCCCTGGAGTTCTGGAGTAAGAGCAGGGACTTGGGTGCAGTGGGACTGTTACTCTTCCTGCTTGGCCCTGTGCCCACAGTCAGCTGTCCTGGCTGCAGCCTCAAGAGCTGCAAGGAAATGTGCAAGTAAAAGCACAGCAGGCTCTGGTGTGGTGGTGTGCACCTAGAGAAGGGGTTTCCTGACTCTTGAGCGTTGGCATCTGATTTATGTGCTGGGCCATGGGATGGCTGGGAGTAAGGGGAAGCCTTCACAGGAACCACATATGTGTATGCTGTAAAGACAGAAGGAACTGGGAGATCTCTTACAGGCAAGGAAAAAGGAATAGCAATTCTACCACTGGCTGCAGGTCACTTATGATTGAAGAAATCATGCTGCTTTTCTTCAGAATTTGTTGACTGTTTGTCTCTATTCCCTCAGCACTATTGTTTTCACACCTCCTTGGCTTTCTGTATGACAAAAGTAACAAAGTTACACCTCCTCTGCCTTGCAGTACAAGTCCTGTTTTTCCTCTCTGTGTCTAGCAGCTATTTGGTATTCTAAATTTCTGTGGCAACCAACAAAAATACAAATGCTTTTATGAAAATGGGGTGTCTAAACTGAGTAAAAATTCTGAAGAAATGACAGAATGGCCTATTTCTGTCTTCTGGCTCCTGTTTCGTGGCAGCCACTTCCCCATTGAGCTGCCTGGAGAGATTCCCAGCCAGCTTTCTTGTCTGGCAGTAGCTTGGGTCTGAAAGTGAGCTTCCAGCATGAAATGTGTCTCTAACAGGAAACAACTGGAAGATGAAAAGAGGAGGAGAGAGACAATTGAGAGAGAGAAAGAGCAAATGCTGAGGGAGAAGGAGGAGCTGCTGGTGAGGCTACAAGAGTATGAAGTGAAGACTCAGAGAGCAGAGAAAGGTAAAGTACTTGTCCTGGCTTGACCTGACCACATATTGTACTCCATAGAGGGGTTGTACAGGTTCCTGCCCATGCCTTAGCTAAATCTGGTGACACTGGGATTTACTTGGCAAGACTTACTAATGTTTGCCTATACAGCTAAATGTACAAATGTGCATCCAAAGTATGAAAATAGTATAAAATCCACAGACTTTATTTGGGAACTGAAGGTCAGGAACTCTGTTTTCCCCTGTTGCCAGGAGGACTTAAGTAGCACAGCTTCTTCCAGCAGTGAGCAAGAAAGAGTTCAGCCTTCAAGTACTTTTTGCTAACTCCTAACAAAAAAAGTACTTTGGGAACAAATCTTTCCAGTGAAACGGAAGCTTCTGTTTCAATGCACAGAAGAACACATTGGAGGCAGCGACATCTGGTCCATGCAGCAAACTGTCAATTAAGGGCAGCAGAGTCATGTCAATGTTACAGACTTCAGTGCAAACATCTTGCAGGAGATTTAATTACAGTGTGCATCTGACTACTTCTGAATCCAGTTACTTGGTGTATTATGCAAATAATTACTTTGAGGAGCACACTGAAGGGAGGCTTGCAAACTGAAATAAAGTCCTGTCATGACTTCTGCAGTTACCTAAGAGACTGAAGTTCCTTAGCTTTGACCAGACTTGTGGATTAATCACATTGATCTATCTCTTTGCAGAGCTGTCAGATCAGATCCAAAGAGCCATTCAGCTGGAGGAGGAGAGGAAACGGGCCCAGGAGGAGGCAGAACGCCTGGAAGCTGACCGCTTGGCAGCTCTGCAGGCCAAGGAAGAGCTGGAGAGACAAACTATGGACCAGATAAAGAGCCAGGAACAGCTGGTAAGACCCAGTTATTTTGAGGACAAGATACACAGGCATGTGACTGTGCCCTTGAGTAAGGCACAGCCATCGTGTCCAGGGAAACACATAGTGCAGAGTACTGGACTGTCATTGTGGCACTGGTTTCTGTCATAAGCAATCTAATTTTTAGTTCTTAGTTTCCTATTCAGTCTCTAATAGAGTTAACAGTATTTTTTATTGTGTTTGGTTTTTCAATTGAGTTGGTGGATTTTTTGAGTCTTTATAATTCCCATTTTATTATTTGACAGGCTACAGAGCTTGCAGAGTATACAGCCAAGATAGCACTTCTTGAAGAGGCAAGGAAGCGTAAAGAGAGTGAGGTTGAAGAGTGGCAAATCAGAGTGAGTATCTGCTTTGTAAGTTGCTCTAAAGTTCTGTGCTTAAGCAGAGCATACTGTGGTGCTTAGCCTGGTGTGACTTCTCAAACATTTGGAGGCCTTGTACATATCTGTACAGCAATGAAGAAGACCAAACTTGTGATGACTGCCATACATCTGCAAAAGCCTTTCTTCCAACAACCCTTCAGTCAAAAGTTGGAATGAAAGCCTGTATAAAACCTAAAAATATAATCATTGTCTTGAAGGCTTGGAGAGGAAGGGGCACACAAATTAATGATGCATATAATCCATGATATAATGTCCAACAACATTACTTCAGTCAAGAGAAGGTGCTGCAAATGCAGCCACACTGCATGTATCTGTTTTGAGGAGCATGTACTGTTGTCAGTGGCTTTCTGGTACCTGGATTGGGAGAGTTTAATAAACTGCTGCACTATAGCCAAAGACAAAACACACAAGGCTCGGAATGCTGGTGCTTCCAGTGCACTGGAAGAGCAGAACCACTGCAGCAGCAGGGAAAGTGACTGCCTGGTGTGTAATTACACTAAAAATGCCAAATTAGATACCCAATTTCTTATTCTGTGGAACCTGCGTGTCTTCAGCCTACAGCTCTTCAAATGGAGAATAGAATGACAATAACTGTCAATTTCCATAGAACTTTTTCCTGGGCTGTTTCATTGGAAGAATATTTTTTGTTCAGACCCCCTGCACTTTACACAGTGGCTGATGATGATGGCAGCCCTAGCAAAAAAAAAAAAAAAATTCTCCAATAATAGAGTACCATCAGCTGCAGACATTTAATACTTTCTTGCTTTTCATAGTAGATTGAAAAAACTAGGACAATAAGCAATTTAAGCGTTCCTGAAGCTGATTTAAAGCAAGAAATGCATTTAAAATATTTTTCACTCTTTTCCCAAAGGCTAGGGAAGCACAGGAGGATCTGGTGAAGACCAAGGAGGAGCTACACCTGGTAATGACTGCTCCACCTCCACCTCCACCCCCTGTCTATGAGCCAGTGAATTACCATGTCCACGACCACCTGCAAGATGAGGGCTCTGAGTATTCTGCCTACAGCGCCGAGTTCTCCAGCGAGGGCATCAGGAATGACCGCAACGAGGAGAAGCGCATTACTGAGGCAGAGAAGAATGCACGAGTGCAGAGCCAGCTGAGGGTAAGGCACTGCTTGGAGGAGACAGGTCTTTTAACCACTTAGTTAAGCACACAAAGCACAACACTTTCTCCTTGTTTACAGCTCCTATAGGAAGTTTGAAATAGAGGCAAGGTGTATATAAAGACTACTCTCATTGCTCAAATCATCCATCAGAATCATTGAGATTGCTGAAGTCATCCATAGGGTTTTTGGAAAGCCCAGATCACATCCACATCACTGCTCTGTCCAGCATTATCAACTGTCAGCTCACCCCAGAGAACTCAACTGAGAGGAGCTGAGAACTTCTCACATATAACCTGCATTTATTGTTCTTCGTGTTGCAGGCACTGACAGATGAGCTGGCCCAGGCTCGAGATGAGAACAAGAGGACCCAAAACGATATCATCCACTCAGAGAACATGCGCCAGGGACGGGACAAGTACAAGACACTGCGGCAGATCCGGCAAGGCAACACCAAGCAGAGAATCGATGAGTTTGAGGCAATGTAAAGATCCTTGTAAGAAGATGACAGGACTGTGGGAAAAGCAGATCTTAACGCTGTGTTCTTGTTCTGGGATTTTTGTTGTGTTGGTTTTTTGGTTTGTTTGTTTGTTTGTTTTTTCCCTGAGGAGGGGTCACTGTATGACACATTACCAATGTTCTCTAAAACCCAGAGGTGTTTGAATCTCCCTTTTATTCTGAACCTTCTGTGAAATTTGGTATCGTTTAAAACTTATTGTACCACAGATCCTGGTAACTTGCTCATGCCTTTGCTTAGTGCCAAAAGGCCTTATGTCACATCTCTCTTTAAGCAAGACAAATTTTAACAGGCCATGCTTCTATTTAAAGATGTGTGTCCTGTGCAGGTGCTGGATTCAGCCTGGTCTAAAAGATAAGCATCTGTGGGTGAATTTTGTGCCATATGTCTTTGTATTATTAGCTACAGTGTAACAGCTGAGAAGACAGGTTGTGGAACTCAGGATTTGCAAACACCTGTATGTGTGTTGTATGTACATCCATGCACAGGTGCTTGTAGATCCTGTTTTTTCCTTGGTCTTGATGCCCATGTCCCCCTCCCCTGCCCCCCCCCCCCCCCCCCCCCCCCCCCACACACACACAAAAGAACTGACAACACCTCAGAACTACTTTATGTAGAAATTAGATATTTTTCTAGTTGCTGTTCTCAACTGGAGAAATTGTGCAGTGATGGCTCAGAAGCAGCATAGGCACACTGATAACCCTCTTCATGTAACAAGTAGCAAATACTCCTGGGATCTAAGACACCACTGTGTTTGCATTCCAGCTTCATTACTGATCAGTTATAGTGTAGTATTTATATATATATAAAACATGCAATATGTGAATTGCAGTACTAGTTAAAGGGAAATAGTTTTGCTCTGTATATTTTGTTACTTTTCAGATTTAATAAGACTTGCATCTGTAAAAATGCCTAAACAAGACTGTAGTCTGATACAGTGCAGCTGATTATTTACTATAAAGCATTATTTGTAAAGATCATTTTTTTACTTAATGAAAACTGTTATATGTACACATGATCCAATATATACAATTTTACTGCACCTATTTTTCTAACAAATTTTCTAATTTTTTTAAATGTTTGATTTAAAGTTTCAGACTCCAAAGATGAAGGGACTGCTTGTTTATATCACAGTTGTATTCTCTCTAGTAGAGAGCATTTCTGTGACCATCCTTCCCCCACTCTCCCCTTTTTTCCTTGAAAATCTGTTAGAAAGTGAGATACAGTATGTTGTCACCTCTTCATTTACAATATCTATGCTGCGTTATACTTGAGTTGAATCTTGTGTGGGGTCTTTTTTTTTATTTGCAGCAGCAACCATCTAAATAAAAGATCTGCAAAGTAACAAAGGCGATGGAGTGAAGTGTTTGAATAAATTATGCTACTGTTCTTTTAGTTCCTGAGCTTAGCTCATGAGTCCATGTGTCTTTAAATCTCAAATCCTTAAAAGCCACACTGACTGCCCTAGAAAGGGAGAAAGGGGAATACTTGCAGTAAGGACTGGAAAGTCTAATACAGCAGCATAGTTACAGTTGTACACAGGAAGTTTCTGCTGACTGTAAAGCTACATCCAAGGCAAAGCAAACTGACACAGGAGTTTGGCCCTAAGCTTGTCCACGTGAAGAAATTATAAACTTAGCTAAACTTTTGTCATGTACTGTACACCCCACAGATCAGAGTTATTAATTGTCTTACAGTGGCAGCTGATAAGAAAGAACTTGTTACACCCACCCTTATTCCATTGGCTGTAGTCCCACCCTGCTGCTGGCAGAGGATTTATACATTTAACTTTCTAAGCACCATGCTATTATAGCACACATTTGAGAGATGTGGCCACAGGCCAAAGCTTTTTAGGGTCACATGGAATAAAGTGGCAGCATAGATAATGCTGAAGCACAGAGGCATTAGCATCACCCATTTGCAGCAAGCAGACAAAGATAAACTGGCTTCAAATTCTGTGGCTAAGACATCAGTGTAAGAGTGAAATAATGTAGCTTCCTTGTTGTAACAGTTCTTTTCTCTGAAGTAGTCCTAGTTGTGATTTAAATTAAATAGTAACAGTTCTAGGCCTGGTAAGGGAAAGCTGCACATTGTCTGGCTCATGTTGCTTTGTCAACATAATTCATCTCAAACTGAGGCTGCCACTCCTGAGGAAACAATATTATCCTTACACTGCAGCTAGAGACACAGGCTAAAGCCCTAACTTTTGAAGAAATAAAACATTCAGAATGTCACACACATTCAAATACATAATTCTATTCCCAAACAAACTGGAATAGGTGCTGTTGCAGTGTACCTTTCCCAGACCTGAAGTGTATGTACCACTTCAGTTTAAAACAACAGACATGGGAACGGAAAAGTTGTGCGATGATCTCTCAGGATTTGAAGTTTTCCTTATTTGAATGCAGTACAAGTGTGAAGTCCATCCATGTGTTTGGGTTGTGGAGCACTGACTGCCACTGGAGCACTCCCTGAGAAGCAAGGTCCATACAGCTAAAGAATTCCTCTGCAAGAAAGCAAAAGGAAAGATCAGACTTACTTTTCACTTAGCCTTACCCAACTTCTGGCCAACCCTTTCACCCTCTTCTACAGTAATTTGAGCTGTTCTGTAGCTCCTAAGTCACTAATTGCAATAAATGGTATTTATTTACTATCATTTACATAATTTATTTATGTATTATTTACATTATTATTTACATTCTGTTAAACTTGGATCACTCTCTGAGTGCAACTTGCAGCAAAGAAAAAGTTTTTGGCTGAATGACTAAAAGCAGAAGAGCAAGTATGCATGCTCATGATAGCAGAATGGCACTAAGCCTCCTGCTTCAGTTTATTCCAGGTTTAGGTCTTGGATCACTTACAAGCAGATAGTCCCTGCTCTAGCAGAAAGGCAAATGTTGGCTAGGATAAGCAAAAAGAAGTTCATGAGGAGGCCTGCATGACATTGAGTTATCACTAGTGATAATACTCCTGTAAAAACTGCATGCTGATACCAAAACAACATTTGACCCTTTCCTCTCAAATAACGAAACCCACAGCATTTAACTCACTGGGAGAACAAGGGTGGGGGACTTGGGCAGCCTTCAAGGCATAATGCTCCCCTGGTCAACTACCAGTGAAACAGGGCCTATTCAGTGAGCAGAGCATTTCTCAGACATTGCTCAGCCCTGAGAAAGAAAGTTCACTCTTAGGTTGGAGCAGAGCCCAAATCTTCAAACTTCCAGCAGCCCCTTTGGAGCAAGTTTCACCTCCTGTATTTCATTGATTGGATTGATTTGTGGATATAAAATAATAAGCACAGACATAAGCAAGGTTGGAGTCTATGAAATGATTAGTTCTGCTTCCTTTTGATGAGAAGCCAATTCATAGAAAAAAATCGAAGGAACAAGTCTTTAAAAACATGTAGAACTCTGGATAAGTTAGAGCCACACCATTTCTGTGCTTGTCTTAGCATGGCTCTGACCCATAATCACCATGCTAACAAACAGCTTTCCTGAAAATTTCCACTGACAACCTTGATCTTCTGCACAGACCTGAACAGAAGCATCTGTATCAGTTCTTGCATGATCAGAGCCCAAGACTGCAAGCTGCTTATGACAGAGGCTGGGCCTGCATGTGTAGGCTCATGATAACAGGTAATAAATAGCACAGTGTAACTATTAGTGCCCTTTGGAGGTAAACTAAATGCATTTTTTCCCCCAATTACCTTCAACTTTCAGTGATAAAGAACTTACTTGCACCAAGCTTGGCTCCTCCTAGGAATTGATCACTTGAGCTGAAAGTTGTCTTGTGCCAGACAGTCAGGTGTAGACATGACTGCTGTAGCTGAGCTGGGGTCACACCATCAAAGACAAACAAGTGTTTCCACTGTGGACAGGCTTCTTTCTTCAGGACAGGAGACTTTTGCTTTACCTCTGCTTGGTCTGGAAGGATGAGACAACTTCCACCCCAAAAAAAAGGAGTTCAGCATGGTTATTGATTTCTCAGCCAGAACAAAGAATATTTTCGATAACCAACTAGAGCCCTTGGGTTTGCCTTAAATAGCAAAAGAAGTTCAGCCTTAGTGCAAGGCAGAACATAGTGCTCTTGTGTTTGTTTTGGGACCTGCACCTTTCCCTGACAGCCTTTAGTGCAGATGCAAATAGGCAAATTAACTCTGCTGTTACTGACTGCTGAAGGAGACTGCTCCATGTGCTGCTACCCAGCAGTGCCTGAAACCTGCCTTTCAGGAGATGAAATGCTCACCCATTTCACCAAAGGTGGGTGCCACAACAGTTGAAATGAATTTATAAGATGTAAGTTTCCCCCAGTATCATCCTTCCAGTCGCATCTGATGCCTTACAGCAAGGAAGTAAAACAATCCCACATACAAGCTACTCAGCACACTGAAGAAAAATTCAGTTCCTTCTATTTCAAAATGTCGAGAATGAAGAGGATTAAAGTTTTCAGTGTATCCAGAGCTATACTTAATTCCGCAAAGGCACAGCTCAAACTGTGACAACTCCCTATTTATCTGAACCTTTTTTCCCCTCCTGTAACATCTAAGAGTACATACAAACTAGTGAACTCTACATCTAATGACATCCTTAAAATCTAAAATTCAGGACCAATAGGGCAGATGGGACCCATCACTACCCTGCAAACTGCTGCAGACACCCACATGTCACCATTACAAGGAAGTCTGATTAAGTGTGGGCAATCCCATGCCACTCTTCTGCTGAAAACATGTTTTCAGGTGTACATTTGCATGGAACACATGTGACAGTCTCTATTTGAAGTGTTAGATCTCAGACATACCCTTTAACAAAGGAGTTCAGCATTGCAGCAGATCGCAGCATGGGCAAGTTCTTGGCCCCAAATATCATAACCTGAAGCTGGCAGTTGAGAACTCCTTGGTCTTTGTTTCCTGAAAAAGGAGCACTTATCACATGAAATGCCCAGTTAATTCAGCTCATAGCTTAAGATGCTGCTAAAAGTAAGTAGGGGAATGCCTAAGTGGCACTACTGAGATAAGGAGTCATAAGGCTGGACTAGGAACATTTCAAAGGTTTGAATGTTTGTACAGTGAATGATTCACACACAAAGCAAACCAAGCAGTGAGTAGCAGACTGCTTTGTGATCCCTGTTCCAAAGACAAAGCTTTCTGTTGTGTTTGTGAAAAAGCAAACACGGGGCAGTACACACAGAAGCATTTCTCTGGGACAGTCAGAAGCAGGAGAGAGAAACAAACCCATGGTGTGATACTGCTCTGCTCACAGCTCGAGGCACAGAGCAGAGACCCAGAATACAGGTGTGCATAGGGAGGAAAAACAGATGATACAGACTTGGCAACTTTCAGATCATTTGGAAAAGAAAAGGGAACAAAAATAACACAACAGTTGATTAGAGCTTCCTATTGGTCTCTACCCGTTGCTGTGGTTCTGACACAGAGAGCAGTACTAGAGCTCCAAATGTCTGTACACCTCACTAGGTCTAGGGAGGTAAGGAAAAGGAGATTTTCCTATCTCTCCCTCCTAATGCGTTTATCTCACTCTACCAGCAGGTGCTTTATCTGACATACTACAGCAATATTTAGTGTATATTACAAGTTTTCATTATTAGAAACTGAATCCTGACTATACATTTTGTTTCACTTGAAAGGTGTTATGTTCAATCTCCCTAAGATGAGACCACTGGAGGAAGCCAAGGGTGCTGGTCTGGTATCCTTGCAGTTACTTCCCTTCCAAATTTTCCCCAAATTGACAATCTCTGCCTTGGACATCAGAACTGCCAATTCACCTCCAGAATAACCTCTGCTGGTAACATCATGACAGGCACAAGTTTGGAAGCAGCTGGATGCATCATACTGCTGCCATTATAATGTACAACTTCTGTTGGCATTAAAAAGAACAAATATACAAAGCTTGAAAACATTCTGATTTTAACCTAAGATATAAAATACCACAAAGCACCATTTTCTGTAGCTGTTAAAAAACCCATACAGGAATATTACATGGCCACATTTTTCCAGTCCTTCATTGATCTCAGTTCTTCTCTAGCTGAGGAATTCACAGAATCATAGAATCATTTATATTGGAAATGACCTCTAAGAACATTGAGAGCAACTGTTAAACACTCATGTATGCCAAAACATTTTATACCTTCAAACTGGAGGTTTTGATACTGGGCTGGTACTGACAGCCTTGCAGACACGAGGAGTTCACCACTGTACTGGATAAGGTCATCTTCAGGCTTCTCAAGCTGAAGAAAGGGACATACAGGAGCCTGCATTACTGCAATCATTCTCAAAGCTTATTCTCACACCTTCTTTGTGTTTCTAGCACATTTTGCTAATGGGCTGGATTAACAGCATTTTCCCTTCAATCATCTCATAGGGGTGATCTTCCTCACAGCTTGCACTACATCTTGCTCTTAAGGTAAAATTAAGCACAAAAACTTAGTCACCTTGGGTTTGAGTGGGTAGCAGTCAAACTGCATCAAGTCCTCTTCAAAATTCCATGCTGCCAAGGGAATCACCACTTCCCCCAAAAACACCCTGTATTTGAGAGCTCCTGCATGCCACACAGAGATCTGAAGTTGCCGACTTCTCAGCTGGGAGCATTCAATCTTGTACTAGAAAGATAAACAGCATTTACAGAGTAATGCACAGGATGAATGCAGATCCATGCTCATGACCCACTCCCAGAAATTCCACCACAGCATGACTGAAGGCCTCTGGATGCAGACAGAACCACGTTGTCTGAGTGTGCTTTGCAATCTGAAAAAAACCCCAACTAGTTATATATTATACATGCTGAATAATGCTCATTCAAATAGCAAACAACATTCCAGGAATACCTTGACTTGCCTTGCTAAAGCTTTTGATTATAAATTCAGAACTTTGAATAACTCTTGACCATTTTTGCTGAGGTTTTGGGGTTTATTTGGGGGGTTTTTTTGGGGTTGGGGAGGGTTTGAGGTTTGGTTTCTTTTGGGGGTGGGTTGTTGGTTTGCTTTTTGAGGTTTTGTGTATATTTTATTTATATTTATATGTATGATTATATATATATATTTGTTTATTTATATATATTTCTGTTCATACTTCCATCAGAATGTGGCTGCTCTGGAAGCCAGTTCAAGAAGAAGACACCTAATGATGGTTTTTAAATTCTCATTCTGGTCAGTGGACATCTACTTAATGCAGTCAGCAGGGGCAAGGAAGTAATTCAGCTGATGTAATTAAAGCCTTGATCCACTCTCCAAACATAGTTAGAGCCCTTTGAGACATTGCTGGGTATCTAATACACCCCCTGAGACTGGCAAACCCAGCCCACAGGTGACCTGCATGGAAAGCTGGAGGCAATGGCACAGGCAAGGAAATCAGTACCCATATTTAGGCTGCTGAATCACAAGCCGGGTGTGGGCTCTGTGGCTGATCACCCTGAGTCACCCTGGGCTCCAGTGACTCCTAAGAGCACTTGCACAGCTCCTCCACGTGCAGCTACCTCCAACTGCAAGTGCCTTAACCTGCAGCTGAATCCCACCCAGCTGGATCTCAGTGTCATGATGGAGTTCACCTGCAGCAGTGCTATGCACTTTCGACCATTGTTGCTGCTCTGGATAAACTAAGAAATATTTAAAAATCCTTTAACTATAAGTAAACACCTTTAGAGTTTATGCAACCAGCTCGGACATGGCTCTCACTCTGCTTTAATCACTTCTGCATGACTGGCATTGAAAAAGGACTATAAAATTAGGACCAGTGATTTCAACTTCTGGCCATTTTTTTCTGCCAACTTAAACCCTAATAGACAGGCTTTGGGCTGTATAAGAATCACATACATTACAAAAATCTTTTTATGTTTAACAAACTTTAACTATGGTGTTTACAAACATTTTGCTTGTTTCACTCACTCTTGATTCTTGATGTTCATACACACTAAGAGTTGGGGGTAACAGTGAAACTTCTGTGTAGTTCAAGAAGCAACACAAGTATGCCTCTTCACTAACTTTGTGCCACATCTCTTCCAAGACAATATAATACTGAAGAACACATCTTATGTCCTACTGCAGCTTGCCAAAGCACACACAAGAAAAATGGTTTGCATTTATCTGAGTACAGAAGTGGAGCTGGGAAAGCTAGGAACAACCAAACTAATGCAGGCTCTCCCAGCTGACAGTACTCAGCTTCATATTTAATGAAATGTCCGTAAAATAAGAATAATGACTCCTGTTTCCTATACACAATTCTAACTAGGATGCAAGAAGCAATACTAAAAGGCATTAAGGAGTTTAAATTATAACTACTCTTCTCTGCTGTCATTACTAATGTTCAAAATTAGACAGCACAAAGAAACAGCCTGGCATCAGTTGCAGAGGGAAAAGGATGCAGACACTGTTTTAGAGATGGTGGATTTCAGCTGGCACACAGTTAACTGTGGAGAGACTTCCAGTGGCACTGACCAAAGGAATATCTGTTAAAATTCCAGCTCTTCTGCAATACAACCACTTTCTGAACGTACAAGAAAAAAGCATCTATGGAAGAAACCGCTTTTGCCACATGGTAAATCAGAATACTGGTATTCACTAAAAGTACTTTCTTGGACAAAGGCAGACCTATCTAATGGTTTGCAACTTACTGTTGCAGCTCCAAAAACAACTGTCTTATTTAGACTGAATTTTTTTTTAATTATTAATTGCAGTGACTCCTAAATTTGCCACATCAGTTCAGAACTTGCAGGATTGTACCATGGAAAAGCACACTTAACAGCATGGAATTGCAAACCATACCTTCAAAGTCTCATCAAACTCTGGATCCACTGTGCTCTTTTTGATAGCTGTCTTCCTCTTACTCTGAGGAGATTTATCAGGAAGTAAGTAAATCTTCACATACCTTGCAGATAAAGATACATGGAAAGTGATCAAAAGGAGCAGGGAGGATCAAATGAAAAAAAACAATTAGATGAGAGGAGATTTTTCTTAATTCTTAAACAACCATATTGACTTTGTAAATTACCAAGCAATAAAACGGCAAAATATGATTTACATATTTTCTCAATAAAAGCAGACAGACTCTAAGGATTCTTGTACCATTCAGCTAATGTGTTTCAATTCCATTGTATTTGGGAAGGGATTAGGATCTGAATAGGAATCCTGTTGTCATACTCTTGGCCTCTGATAAAACAGCCCCCTAAAGAAGTCACCTGGTCAGTTGTAGTGACAGCATTATGATGAAAATAAACAGCAAATTACGTGCTCAAAGCAAAAAAAAAAAAAAAAAAAAAAACTAAAAAAACAAAAAAAACCCAAAAAAAACCAAAAAAAAAACCAACAACAAAAAAAAAACCAAACCAAAACACCAAAAAAAACCTCAATCAACTTTAGAATTGCTGTTACTTGTCCCCCAACATTCATACCCGAAGTTTCTCAAGTATACGTCAAGTGAACACTAATATTTAAATATTCCCCTTAAAATCAGTTCAGTGGGCTGTGCTTGTGTTATGGCTTCAAAACTTAAGAATTTCAGCAACAGAGAGTGCTTCCAGCTTGTCATGGAAAGGAGTGGCTGTTTACATAATACAAAGCATTTTTAAACTGTACTTATACGTATTTCAGATATTATTTAAATGCATTTTAAAACCACCTCTTGATCAAGTTACTGGGTAAATAAAATCACCTGTATCTCATATCATCAGTGTAGAACTTAAACATATTCCCTGTTTTTTCCAAACTAATCCATAGGTAAAGCTTCTTTTTAAAATATACAGGAACTAGAAGATTTAGCTTCTTGTTCTATGAGCCCAGATCATTTTAATTAAAATATAGCCAGCCAGACTTCAAACCAGCAAATAAGCTAAATAATTAATCACGTTTTAAACATCAGTTAAAAGCCTGCTTTTCAGCAAGCCTGTCAAACAAGCATGCTGTACTTTTTCAGTTGGCTTGGAAATCAACAGAAATATATAAATATATACCCATAGAGAACATAATGTTTACTACATAGAACTTCCCACATTACCTTTCAGGCTTCCTGCAACTGTTTGCCTGGCTTAATTACCAGGGGACTCAGAGAATCTTGACCCACTTCTGAAGTGCTCCCAAACAGCCCTTCTCCACAGGCTGCTCTTCCAGCAAGGCACTGCTCATCAACAACCTTGTCTTTATGAATATTCTCTGCAAGATCTGCACAAAATCCATTGTCTTTCTAGGTGAATGGGACTGCAAGTCCACAATTCCAATGTGGGCACTCAAAAGCTCAAACAGTGGGACAGCAGGGGCAAGAACAGGTACTTAGGGATTCTCCCTGGTGGTTTTCTATCACTGGTTACTGCATGGTCAGAGAGGACTCTTTAGTGATAAAAAGAGAAATCACCAAAGCTTAATTATCCAACCAAAATTTTCTATGGCATATTGTATGCACAGAAATATCTACTTCTTCCTCTTACAATGGTACATAATTATTCAACAGCTTTAGATTTTAAAAAATGTTGCAGCAGCTGAAATTTTTACTTTTATTACAGAAGATGGAAGCATCCAAGTAGTATAGCAACCACCCAGTGACACATAATGGGTCAGCAGATGAACTAGAAATGGGACATCTCATGTTCCAGCCACAACTTAAGAACTAGAAACTGAACAGTTTTTCCTGAGGCCCAAAGGTATTCACCAGCAACACACATACCCAACAGCCTGTTCACATGCAGGGAAAGAGAATTCCCAGCAGAAAATGGTCATAATGGAAAAAGAACTGGTATGAAACCTATTTGTCTTGCAGTGTATGTATGTGCAAAGGGTTGGTGAGTATGTTGGATGTTCTGAAAGGGCCAGTATGGCATACAATCATGTATCAATCCATTTCAATCAGAACATGTGTAAGTATTGTAAAAAGCAGATATTTCTTCTTTACAGAAATACTTACGGGTTACACTTTTTCTTCTTCTCTTCTCCATATGCCAAGTTCTTGCATCCCTTGATACAAACTTCCAAGATGCAAGCTCTGAAGTTGTACTTTAAGGCAAACTCTATTTCTCCTGTGATGTTAGCCTTGCCAAAATTGCCGGACTCAGTGCAAGTGCTGCTAAGGCTATACAAACTCCCCTAAGAAAAGACAAATGTCTGGTAAAAGCAGCTTCAGATCAAACAGGAAAAAACTGTAAAATTAAATAAAAACTAAAAAATAAATAAATAGTAAATAAACTCAATAGTCAGTATCTTTACAGACATCACTATAAAGCTACTGCAAATCATGAAATTTAGGATAATCTTTATAAAACATCCATTGCTTCCATAACATCCCTGAAAATCATGACTGTAATTGCAATTCTACTCTTTGCCCTCTTCTCTTCAGTAAACTTTCCAGGCTGAGAAAATGTTTTCAGTAACTTCTGGATCTAGAAAATGGTTTTCATATACAACTATGTTACTTTCCATGAGAAAAATCAGCTAAGTGCCTGAAAGGGAGTGAAAAAACCCTCTGAAATCTAAAAACATTAAGAAAACATTGTATTAGACTGCTTTTAATACATAGGTCATAGTAGGGTACACTACCAAGGCATTTGGTTCTATCACGTATTAGAGAGCATGGCCAACGTGGCCTGCACATCCAGTAAGTACTTTACAAGATGTCCCAATTCTACATAAAAATTATATACTCTGTATTGCAGACCATTCAGAAGAGATTAAAACATGAATGCTTCCAGCTGTTGTACGTGGGTGCATAACGATGAAGTTCCCTAGTTCACCTTAGCCACTTTGTTCTCCCTTCCTTTACTTCCACTTTTGGGGCAAAAGCTTGGATGCTTTATATATGGTCCATCCACACACCTAAAGAGCACATATAAAGTCTAGTATTTACAGAAGGCAGGGCGCTGCAGAGAAGGAAGAGACCAATCCTTTGTGTGGCCCGGCCCAGACACAGAACTCTAGGGTGCTCTCTTGCCTTCACTGTAACACATTATCAACTCAGAACAGTTTGATCTCCATTCATTTATAATGATATTCTTTAAGGTGAGGTCTAGAAACTTACTGCAGAGCATTTGTCACAAAGGCACCACTGTTGTGATCAGTCTCTCAGCAACATTGCCCTAGATTGCTAAGAGATCTGTGTTAGAGCACTCCTTCCCCTAAAAATAAACACCAACCCACACAGGACTGGTTGACCAAGGAGTTCTGCATTTCACAACCCAGCAGCTAGCAGTGTTTGCAAGATCATATCTCTCTTCTTCTGTGGAGATGCTTTTCTTCCTTTGTACAGCATGCCAAATATTCAATTCACACCAACAGATTTACTAGATTAAAGAGGCTATCTACTCTCTCTTTTAAGCTCTAAGCAACACACATGTCAAAAGAAGGGTTAGAGTGCTTACTGAGGAAGTCAAAAGAAGTATAAGGAATGTTTTGACCTGATGCTTGTTGCAAATAATCTTGCTCCCTCCACAAGAAGTATATCAGTGTAATCAATCTAACTTGCAGCTTTATTCACCTCTGCACTTTCATTCACTAACATTTTTTTATTCACCAGAGCAGAAAATGCTTATTTTCCACCAAAATCCATTTGGACAATGGAATGCAAATGGAATTTTATCCTAAGCTCATACATCCTAAAACTGGGAAAATTCCTCATATTTATTCCTCAGAACCTATTATTTAGATTCTATTAATAGAATCCTATTTATTTAGGAAGGCTGGATAGGGGTTATGATTAATGATGTTTGGACTGAATATCACTACATATGTCTCCCACCTGATCAGGCATCCCATACATTCTATGTTGAGGTCACCACTTTTGGTTCAGTGAGCAGGGATTTAGCAATGACTTCAGGTATTGTAATTCTGCTGGCAATGTTGGAGGCAATGCTACCTGATGTTCTGGAAGATATATTTTTTTACAGAGTAGCCTTCAACTTCCAACAATTACCCATAAAGAGAAGTTTAATGGAATTTGACCTCCACCTTTATAAGATAGTAGAAAATATTTCAGTTTTAAGCCTGAGCTTTCTATCGCCCAGTTCAAATGGTTGTCATTGGAATTACAAATGTAATACAAAACTGTTTTCCGTTTGTCAGCTTATCACCTCAGACTCCACAGTGCAACGAACAATGAGAGAGCACCAAGGTGCCTGTGCGTGTTTCTGATTCTCTGTCAAGTGAGCAGCCTGGTTTGATTCCCTAAGTCATTTTAGTTCCCTTCTTTACAAGATCAGTCATGAATTCTTTGGATACTTCACCTTGCTTAACCTCATCACTAATAGCTCCCACAGTTAATCACAGAGGCTTTAAAGTATGTGCTGAATTAATTTATAACCAGCTTCTTTCTCTCTCATTTGCAGTATTCAAAATGCCATCCAACAGAGGATGATTCAATGTCATCCCCTAAGCCTATGAGCTGCTCCCCTGGCTTCCATCACTGTCAGTTTTCCCTTCATTCACTGGCATTCTGACATTTGAATTTCCACTGACATTTCCAATATCACAGTTCTTGCAGACTGACAAAACCCTTCTGGTAAATGAAACTTGAAGAGAAAAAGCCAAATACTAGGTGAGAGAGTACAATATTCATAATCTCGATCCTCATAATCAAATAAATGTGAAGAATGGTAGCTGCATTTGCAAAACTCAGAAGAAGCTGCTCTATCAATTATTCATTATGAGTGAATGATATATCCATCAATTATCCATTATTAATTTGCCTTATGCTTCAAAAAGTTCACAGTGTTGCTATGAGGATTGTGCCAAAGGCATCAGACTTTCATCAGACACACACTCAAGTGCAATTTTTCCTTCATCTTGTAATACAATCCAAAATACACCAACATTCTGCACAAGCTTTTATATCTGTTCTCTTTAAACACCTCTTCTGTTGTGTTTCACCTTTAACTTACATGTTTTCTGCCATCACAGAAAACCGTATCACTTGTGGGACTGGTTGTTATGTCGTCTTCCCCCTTGCAACTGCTTTTGCTCTGAGTATCACTGTCATTTTGGGCCCCAGTGACGAGCTGTTGCAGACTGGGTGTACTTTTCATCTGTAACAAATTCAGAGAGTAATTTTTTTTTTCAACTTAAGAAAAATGTCCTGATTCAAGAATGCAATCAGAAGAGAATTCAGTAAATATCTACAACTGACTCTTTAAGGTCATGCAGGTGGCACACCTTCAAAGATAATGCAGTAACTTAATTTAAATGTTGATTTATAACTCTTTTAACCCAGTTAGTGGTACACTCATTATATTAATAATTTTTTAAAATCAACATACCACCAGCTAATCTAAGGGTCACAACCACAGTAATTACTAACAGCAGTCTACTAATAACACACCAAAAGTAGCAATATACTAATAAAAGTCCTTATTAGGCCTTAACAAAACAGTAATTTTGGAAGAAAATATAATCTTGCCTCCAGGAAATTAAAACCCATATTTTGCAATATGCATGACACATGCCCATATTTACCTATGCAAGAATGAATGCAAGCTGAAAGAGATTGAAAATAGAAACAGACAGACAAGTTCCTATTGAGCTTTGTTTATAGAAGAAGTTTAAGTTTCCAAGGTGTTCTTGACTTTGCTTTGACTAAGTCCATTCACCTTTCCAATTTTCCCATGAAAACCCTGATAATTTCTGAGAGAATTATATATATCAATGAAAACTCCTTGAGATTTATCTTCAGCCACCTCTGTTACCAAGAACAACAGCTAATAGAATGAAGTGCCAATATACAAATACACAGGGCTGGAAACATGCTCAAATTATTGGTGTTTCTGGCACACCACTTCCTGGGGGTAATAAAATCTATAAAGAGTATACCTCAACGGATAAGAAAAAAGGAAGGTAAGAAATTTTACACGGATCTAAGAAAATAATTTATTTTAAAAAGCTGTGTAATAGATTACCTGAAAGACTAAAAAGAATATAATGTGACTGAATCAACAGAAAGGTTTAGGATTCATTTGCACATGGGAAACCGGAAATGTGAGAGAATCCCTCCTGCACATTCAGCAGATAGCACTGAAGAATGAGGACAAGAGATGAGACAATACAGTGAGATTACTTCTGAAAAAGACAGGATGTGAAAAATCCTAACCAGTCTGCTGTTATTATAACACACAGAAATCGCAATGTCTATTAAGGGCCCTGCCTTAAGAATAGATGCAAGAATTAAGTTACCTTGTGAGAGGGAAACAGACAGAAAATTCATTCAGAATATAGTCTCAAAAAAACCCCAAGCGACCCCTAAGTAGTATTTCCTAGTAGAGAAACTGCCTTCTGCTTTACAAAACCTGAAACACAATTAATTTCACTTGCTAACCAAAACAGGTGACTACACAGTGAATTTTAGCTTCTACTTGGACCAGACAGACTTTGCTATTGTGCAGCACAGAACATAAGAGACTGACAAGGCAACACAGCTACCAGTGCTAAACTCAGCAGCAGGTCACACCAGCCCAGCCCAGATCTAATGTCTGCTTCTGTTGCCACAGGAGGTATCCCACAGCTACCAATGCACCACAAACAGTTCCCAAACATGACACATGTCTGTTTGTTCCCCCAGTGAGGCAGAGATAACCGCGTTTCCCTTAATAAACTTAGGAATTCTGATGATGAGCAGCCCTCAAAATCCAGTGGCTGGTATTTCTTGCCATTGGATTTGGTTTTTTCCCCTAGTACTGAGGCTAAGTATAATCTCTTTCAACTTTAATCTGAAGGAATCAAGCTCTGCATACATCACAAATTTAGAAAGCTTACTTAAGAAACAGATAGTTTTCTTGAGGCTTAAGTAGTGCCCCAGTTTTAAACACTGCACATTCAAACTTGTGGTTTACAGTTACTACTTCACAGTCATACCCCAGAGAAAAACAGTTTCTAGGGGGAAAAGCCAGTGTTCCAATTCATCCTCTGAAAATGAAAGTTCTGTCTGGAGTGGAAATCATAAGTAAGATTCCAACATGATATTTTCTTATAAATATAATCAGTTGTTTTGCAAGTGTAATTTAAAACAGGTTCTCTCCCATAACTTAAGTTATTGTTCTAGTAAGGATGTAAGCAGCTACCTTTCTAAAGGAAAACAAAGTTCAAGGACATTTATAAGAAAAAAAAAAATCAACAGTTATTCTAGCAAAACTAAAATTCCAGCTTAAATATAGTCCAATTGGTTCAAATTACTCAGAAATAATGCTCTGGCACACAAACATTGAAATCTATTTTTTAAAATCTGCAATTCAAAGTGTGGACAAAAGTCCTAAATCTTTAAACGGGCAATTAAACCCCCACACAGATAATTTGGGTTCTCCTACTAATTAATTTCTGAAGCCAAAGAATCCATAGCCATCTTTTAAACGTGGCAGATTGTTTGCGACCAGCATGCAATGACACATACTCTGAATTCAGATTGTCTCCAACTGCGATGTTTTTCAATGCATTAGAAGAGCAGTGCTCTGCCTGTGGAATAAAGTTAACACCAAAGTGTGGCTTGCCACAATGAAAGCAGCACTCAGGTAACCAATGATTGTTGCCAATTCTATTGATAATTTAATTGCATACAAAAATACTAGAACTAATTTCACACAGGTCTCAGACCTTGCTGGGCCAATTCAAACTGCCCAGTCCATGCAATTTGACATCTTGTCTCTTCCATTTATCAGCACCTAACGCTTCTGAGGAAAGCAAGAAAGTGCACAAGGAAGCTGTGAGCAATGTGTGCCACGAGGTCTGGTCCAAAGCAAGGACTTTTCTCAGCATCTAACCCATGCACTTAGCAAACCACACTGACCTCATTCAGATGAACAAGGCAATTCAGTAAGTACCCATAATGTGGAAAACTGAGTATGGACAAAGTTCAGTTACTTGAGAGCTGAAAGTGTACAAAACAAAATCTTTAGTGTAACTCTAAAACAGAAATGTGAGATCATCTTCAGCCCTGAACAATTAGTAGGAAAACAGATGACTGGATTTTTCTCAAGCTCCTCAAGAAAACACTGAAAGCTAGAGACTGTAACCAAAGCAAAAAGAAAAGGGAAGTTGCATAGCAACTAACGGCAATGCTTTCTCCCTGCCAAGTTAAAAAATGCACAGAAAAAAATGAGGATGAGTTTGAGATGGTCACAGCTTGTCCTGTTCAGCAGGAAAAAAGGGGCAGGAAGAAGACAAGACAGAGCACCTCCCTGCAGCCCAACAATCACATAGAGCAGGTATCAATTCAACCTCAAGACAATCTGTAAGCACCTGAGAGTAAAATGTCCCATCCTCACACCTCCTTCCCTCCCTTTGTAAAAATCTCAGTCTAACATTTCAGCTCTGGGGTGACATCAATTGTGCAAAATCTGTCAAAAGCCTTGTGAAGAATCAGTTCTGACCACAGTCAGTGAACATCAGCTACATCCTGTTCTTAAAATAAAAGCAAAATTCCACTGTGCACATGATTGCTCTCACAAATATACTTCACTCTGAAACAGCTTACAGTTAGAGACTGTGTATAATAATATGGATACCCTGCTTGTAATGTTGATTGCAGTGTCAGACTGGCTTCTTCTTTGCTTTCTTCTTTCCACATTCTTCCCATAATCTGTGGTTACAACACGTCTGTCAGCCATATCATTCTGGGACTTTGATATTTCTGAATATCAAAAATAAAGAGAAAAGTCACTATAACAAACTTTTCAAGCAATCCTATAGATTTATAGGCTAATTCTGTAGCTTTCAAACTGTCATCCTGCACCTTTAGCATTGATCTCCTAAGAGTAAGAAAGAGATGGGAAGACAAGTGCTTGTCATATTGTATATAATTATATTTTGCCTGCCTAAATCTTTCATGCTGTTTCAACTGGAACTTATACTGCTTGCTGCCTATCATTATAGATGCTGCAAGGAATTGTAAGCCATCAAATACAGTTTCCTCTCAGAAGCAGTTACTACAGTCCCTATGTATAGTTTGATTTGTAAAGTGGTTTGGTTTGGCTCAGGATAAAAGCAAAATCATTATGACAACATAAAGCAACATAACAATGAAAAGTAAAAAGAAGATCATACTGGAAAATATTTAGAAATGTATCCAAAATATGGATGAAAGGAGGGATATTGCATACTCTGATCCCAAACCACATATAAGTTTAAGAATGAATAGCCCTCATTGACTTCAATAACACTCTCATATGGATAAGTTTATGTCCATACTTAAGCACCTTGTTGAATTAGCATTTCAGTAACATGGAGTTTACCGGAAAATAAATCTACAGGACAACTGAACCTTTAATGCCCCACTTTTCACTTCTTATTCCTCGGTGTACACTCAGAATTTCACTTAAAAGGAAGGGCAGCATGATTTCTGAAGTTGAATATGAGCAGGCTTAACTGCAGATACTTTGTTGTCAATCCCAGATAGACTCTCATGAAGAATTAAAAATTTATAAGTAGTACATGAAATAGCTATCATATGTTTAATTCATACAGAAGAAATAAACACTTCTCTCACAACATGAACCTCTGTGGAAGAACCGCAGACAATATGACATTATGGTATTCAAAAACAATGGCACTCAAGTGTAATTTTTAAAGACACTCCGGGTTAGTTTTGTTCTTAGCAGCAATCAGTCCTCAGATGTTTACTGTACTCTGTGTACACCATTAAGGCACCATGTGACCTATTCAAAGGCAGGCTCAATTAAGCCATCTCTGTAAATGAAACCAGGTTTTTAACATACACAGTGAAATCAGAGATCATAAAAGAGACTGGAATTGAGACTTCTAATGGAATAGATACAATCTGAGTAGTTTGACCAGCAGTAGAGGCAGAAACACCAGCCTTGCCTCACGCTCTCTTACAAGGAACAGGTTACAGAACAAGTTATTGTGTGAGAAAACACAGTTGTTCAGTTTTCATATCTATTCCTCTTTTGGCTTCTCTATGTGAATATCAGTAAGACTGACACTCTCTCTAGTGCCAAGGACAATTTTTCACTGCAAATAAGACTACACCCAGTAATTCATTTTACATTCACCAAATGGCCACCATTGGATTATAATCTCCTCTTGCTGCCAAGCCACACTGGAACAGGAGGTAGCAGCATAAAGAAGCAGACTGTACAATGGCAGCTTTGCGCTGCATGTGCTGATCCCTCGTTCCTGCTGCTCTCAGACATGCACACACACTGGCTCCAGTGAGAGTCAGAGGCAGAATGAGGTTCTCCAGGTTTATTTGCTGCAATACACAAGAGCTGGGTGTATTAAATACCTCTGCAAACCAGGACACTTTTAGCTAGATAAGATAGAGAGTGCTAACTTTAGACACTTGTGATCAAAGGCATTTATCAACACAGTACCAGATTCTGTTGAGAGTCCATATTGTCTGAAAAAGCTGCTTTCCTAAGTCAAGAAACCCAAGTCTTTTTCTCTGTAAGACTTCTTACACTTTTTAATTACTGACATCAATGATTGCAACAGCCTGTTATTTTCTCCCAAATTAAACTGCTCCACTAACTGTAGTAACTGAGGATGAGAGCACCTGAGCAGGGTTTCACCCATAGCTGAACTGAATTAACAACTTGCTTCCATCTCCCTCTGCAGCCACTGCTCTGCTCTTCTCCATCCCTGATATGGCTCCTGATCACATGGACCAGCACTCTCTGTTTTACATGTTCCAACATATATCTTACCTTGAGCCCATTTAACTCACTAAAACAGCAGAAAAATATCTATGTGTTTTGTCTAGGTTAATGTTCTATCCTTTAAATTTGCAAAACCATTTTCTAGAGGGTTCCATATGCTAATTATAGCAACATAAGGCTTGAAACGGAGAAAAATTAAATATGTGTGTGGAGTAGGACCTTCCTTTTGGTAGCAGGGAATTAATAAATTAGTTTGCTGCAGTCCTGACAGTCTTTACCAGTAACTCTGGGATATGGCCAGGCTTCAAACTAACAGAAAGCTGAATAAATTACTTTTCATTCAGTTCTGTGCTGCCACAATTATTGTTTCCAGTGTCTTACACCACTGCATGCTTCTGCTTAGGAGCAAGTCACCATGTCTCTGCATAACTTTAAATAAGTGTTCTCCAGACACAACATTAAATTTGCATAGTTAAAGGAGAATAGGTCTTTAAGATGGGTGGAAGAAGCTAAAGGAAAGACCAAACAAGAGCTAAAACAAGAATTAGGGGGAAAGGCAGAAAGGCGCTGAAGCCAGATTTGTTCAGGTCTAATCTCACATGTGGGGTTGTGTATGTTGAAGCTAGTAAGAAAATACTATGGTTTGTTCAAATCCATGCAAACTTGCAAGCCCCTGTAATCTTCTTAAGGCTCAGAAGTTGTTTTCCTCTGGTCACTGATGCCTTTAATTTGTTTTTCACAAAGGCTGACTCCTCAGTGTAGTTAACCTTGGAGGTGCACACAGAGTCTGCATCCCTAGGAGCAGCAGCCAGTGTAAGAGAAGGGAAGGAACCAAAAACATCAGAACAGAACAGGAGCTGTTAGGACTGGAGAATACTTAGAAATGCACACTGAAAAATTCCACACAACTAGAAATGGGAAAGAAGCCCTCAGGAATACTGCCAGTGAATGAAAATGTTAAATTCCTTTTAAATGATAGACTCTTTGACAAGGTCAATTGGGGTTCAGCCCAATAACATGAAGATCAGAAATTGGCTATTACTTGAACATGGATTAAATATACTGCATCTGAACACCTGGTAAATTAAGAGAAAAATTATACAGTCTTTACACATCTTTACAAGAAAGGTGTTCTGGTTTGATATAATCAATTGATCTAACAACTGGCAGAATACTGAAGAAGAATTAGATTTCCTGTACTATTTTTCAGGTTGGCATAGCCTTGGCATTAATTGTTTCAGCCATTACTTGATGGCCTTTTTTTATAATGACTTCTTGATCAACATTGTGGCCAAAAAATTGAAACACTGGACTATGTTATTCCAGAACGACAAGACAGTGAAATCTACTTACTTTTTATATGTGTTGTGAGAGACAAAAACAAGTTTTCCACAGATTTATTGAACCTTTTAGACTCTCCAAGTTCCTGCAAATGGGAGATGTAAAGAGTAAGGTAACACAAAATATTTGTAATGTTAATGTTTCCATGATTACATATCTACAGACCACATAACAATCAGGGGCTAAGGCTGCAGCCCTTTGCCCACTTCTGTAGACAAACACAACTAAGGTCATACATTGACATAGTTGGAAACTATCACATTAATGGACGAAGATGGAAAGTAATCTTTTCATTTCCATGGTCTTTCACATATAAGGGAAACTCCTCACAGAAAGAACATATAGTAAGTCCATAAACACAGCTAATTACATCACTGATTTGTTCTAAGCTATTAAGTGCTTTTATCTATTACAGAACAAAGTTTTCATCCAACTCCAGGGTAGTACATAAAAATGGTTAAAGAACTTCAATGGGCTTCAAAACCAGGGCCTGAGAATCCAGTCCAAAATTAAAGCCAACTGTAATCTAGTGCAATTTCTGTGAGTTTCAAGCTATTTCCTATTCTGTCCACTAGAAATTGCAATGCAAAGGCAGCCATCAAATTCACTTTTCTCATTCAGTAAAGTCACAGGAACATGAGCTCCTTCAGGTTTGAGTGGAACTCAGATCTCAGTCCAGTCTTCCTGTGATGAGGCACCAAAAACCAGATGCAATATTCTAATGTCAAGTAGAGTCGTTAACCACTTCCCTCAAAAACTGAAAACTAATTGAAAACAGCCCTCATAGCCTCTAGACTTTCTCTCCCAGTACCCATGGACCATAAAAATAATGATAAAGTAACAAAAGGCTGCACTTATATTGCAGAGTGATTGTACAACAGTTATTTACCACATTTCTGTGGCTGACCTTTTCATATGAATGACACCTTAAGTGGTGCACTTCTACGTATATTTCGCAGATACATACATTTCCCATCACACTGGTTCCTGCTGCCAATTCTGTGAAAGGAGGTGGAGTTGGAGGTACAACAGAAATTTTACTAGAAATTTAAGAGAGAAACAGTGCAACAATTAACTTATTATGCCAACAGATGAATAAATAAACCATGTCCATGCACAGTATCTTAATTACCCGTGTTTCCTGCACTCTATAAAGGTCTGGGTCCATATTCTGTGTCTTTAAGAGTTACAGCACAGGTTTATTGCCTGCTCTTACAAATTAGGACTACCTTTCTACCTTCTCAATCTTGGGGTGCTCCAGGTAAAATTATTAAATTAGAACTATAAGGAAGACCTAATTTAGGATAGGCTCCATAGACTTCTATATGGCTGGCAGTATTACAGTCTGTGTCTTGAGTTCTAAAACACAGTTCCTGTAAAATGCACCCCATGTTTTGTTCAGAGATGTTTTCAGAAAACAGTCATCTCTATTTACAATACTAAAAGGTTCTTTTCTTGCCTGAGTTCAGAGTTGTTAAAGACCCCTTAAACATTCCTGCCATTCCATCTGTGGTAAATAGTCCTGGGTTGGCGAAAAAAAAAAACTAACTGATTCTGTTTTCACAGCACAATCACAGATCCCAAGGTAGATGTTGAACTTTCTTCTTGATTCTTTTTTAGTTTTTACCACATCCAGGTAAAAGCAAGTCTTGGTTAGGATCTTACTCAGCTGAATATAAGTTTCTTTCTTATGCAGCTGTGCCTTGCCAGAGAATTATATCAAATTGAGACCATCTCTTCATATTTACATGCGAGGGTAAATTTGAGAGGTTTTTTTGTTGATTTGGATTTTGGTACTAGTTGTTGCTGCTCGGTGTTGCGGTTTTTTGGTTTGGTTTATTTTAAGGCAGAGAGTTCCTTTAATAATGTAATAAGCAGACTGTTACTTCTTTATGTATCACTGGTAATAATTTAAGTATGGTCATGCTTTGGCCTCTAGTCAAAGTATTTATTAACTGTAAACTTGACTTGAATTTTTTTTTTTTTTTTAAGTTTGGTAAGTGGAAGTGTCTAACTTCTTGTCTATTATTTATCGTAAAACTACCATATCAGCAATATCTCCCATTGAACAAATAATGATGCTGTTATGACATCTAGCAAATAACTTCCATTTACAATCATTTAAAAGTATTTTGCAAATTTAACATGTAATTGTATAAATAATTATGCAAAAAATATAAGCAGATAAAGCAAAGATAATGCACGTACCTTCATTCCAAGATACTATTACTCTGAACATGGTACTTACTCTCTGTTATATGTGACACCTGTTCTGTGGGTTGCTGACAGCTAAAAGTGAAAATTTTTCTACAATTTTATCGTTTGAACTCCAAAAGTATTGATTTTTTTTTCATAACAAAGGAATACAAACTATTGGTTGGTTTATAACATAAAATATACCACCCATACAAATTTGCAGTGTCCTAGGACTGTTTGTCCTTTTATGGGTCTTACCTCAGATTCTGGTAAGATTCCAAGAGCTTCGCACCAACTGTTTCATGTTTGCCTACCAAGGAGGGAAAAAAAAACCAACCCAGAGATCACTTAGTAGCAACTAAGTTACTTATGCCTGTATAATGCTTGTTAAAATCCCTGCTTTTCAGGAACTGGCCTGTGTTTACAGAAGCTCATGCACATGCAAGTCAGGAATGAAGTCAATTCCCAACTAATGTATCAGCACACATGCCAAACAACACAAGTTTCTCCTGCATCTCACACATCTCAAACCATACCATGATTTCAGCCTCCCCTGTTGCAGGTGACACATTCAGATGAACTCCTCAAAAATGCCAAGGACAGTCACACAGAGATGCCAAGAGGCCCATTCCTACAGGCTAAGTGCTCTCAGCCTCCCAGGGTCCCGGAGGCAGGTGGTGCATGGGCTCACTGCACTACGGTGTGCTTCAGCCACCAAACTCACACTACAGGAAGCTTGAAAACGTATGCAAGAGCAGGTTTGGGTTTTTTTCTTGCACCTCGTGAAAAATTTTTTTCACTTTTCCTACTAGAGACCTGAGCAAAGATTAAAATGCCTGATTAGCTCACAAAGATGAGCGAGACACTTTGCTAAGAGCACCCCTGCAGGGAAACAGCAACCATGGCACATTCCTCAGGTGAGCAGCCACGTGATGTGAAGACACCAAGGAGCAAGAGCTCCATCAGGCATGAACAATGAAGACTCAAAAAACTGTTGTTTGCTCCTGGGGGATCACAAATATAAAAAATGGCAAACCGAAATTATCTGGAGTGACTTTAATCACCAGTAATTCCTGATACAGTAAGCAGCATGTGATCCATGTTTTGATGAAGATGTCATTAATTATAACATTACTTATATAAACATAATAGACTTTAGGAGTGGTAGAAACAACAATCAGCTCATGGATGTTAGAATTCTCGAGTTCTGATTGAAAATTCTTTCTTATTGATAAATAATATTTGCTGTCTTAGATTTTAAGTTGATTGGTCACTAAAAGTAATCTACCACTTTTATGAAAATATTAATCTCATTCTTTAGGTAGAAGGTACAAAAAAATTAATAAAAAGCATAACAATGTAATTTTTTTTTACTACACAACATGAGAAAACTTCTCAGCAATTTTTTTTTTTTTTTCAGTTAAACTTACTTTCTAGTGATTACTTCAATTATGTTATATTTTCAAACCAAAAGAGGGCACTATCCCTCCAGGATTGAAGGATACTTAAAGGCTGCTGTGGGTACATAAATTTGCCACTTTTTAGACGCCTTTAAATATATCAGTTGGTCTAATCAAAGGAACTAAACAAAACATATTTTTCCCTGCAGGTTTATCTTCTGCATATCCTTAGATATTTATGACATCAACAGTATTGCCATTAGACTAACTAAGCAAAATGCTTCAGGAACCCACAAAGCCTTAACAATCCAAAGTAAGAGATGATTTATTTTGCTGGGAAAAGGGACAGTCAGTAACTTGCATTATCAGATTGAATATCAAAGAACAACATTTTCCAACAATAGAGAGATTGATAAAATTACCAGTTTTATACTCATTGAAAAGAATGACGGGAAATTATTATCAGTGGTTATTGGATGAAACTGTACTTCAAAAAAAATCAGTCAAATAACACTTTAAAATCAGAAGTTGTGTTAGCTAGAATAGACTTCAGTGAAATCTTTCACATTTTAAATTAATTATTTTAACAGGAACTTTAGTTTCTTAATGTGCTGCCTTTCACAAACATCTACTACCCAAGATTTGCTTATGCTCTTCCATTTATAAAATTCTTTCTAGTCAAGTTTCCCAAGTGAGATCTAAGGCCTAGTTCTTTGCTTTTTGCCAACTAGACTTAAATGTAGACCCAGATACAGGAAGTGAAACTATCATTTAACAGGCACAAAATTAAGTAGATGCCAATCTGAAGTAGCACTTCAAGGGAAACAGGAAACAAATCTTCTCCACCTTGTTAGTCATTGTAGGTGAAAACAAACACTAACAGCTCCTTTGCTGGCAAAACACATTCCCCTTAGGGCAATCTATCCACATCGTCCACTATTTCTTTTAGAGCTTTTTATTTTTAATGGCACTGAAAAGACCCAGCACAAGGCAATGGCACAGCCAGCTAGCTAAAGATAATGAAACAGTGTTTAGCTCTCTGATTTATAGCTATACATGGGGGGTTTTAGTCCATTCCATCATTTCTTTAAACTTTAGAACTTCTTCAGTGAAAACAACTGAAGCTTAAACTTTGACAAAGGATGAATGCAAGATCATTTTCTTCCTATACATATAATATTTCTACATTAATTTCACATCATTGTATTTCTTAGAAGTCTTACATGCTCATTAATTCAAATTTACATGGCCAGCAATTTTCTTATTTTTATTGCTCAGTCAAGAAAGTTATGCATTCTGCTAATTTGTGTCCATGTTTTATTTACTGCACAAACAGATGGACTGCATGGTAAAATGGAAGAAACATTGGATACAATGTCAGAGTACATTCTGTGTTTCACTTAGATGACAACTACACATTACATAGCAGTTTATGATCTATTCCAGTGATTACCTTCACTTGGATATTTCTTTGCTCGTTCCTCAAAGAACCATTCACCAGCTTTCACTTTCACATCTCTGGAAAACAACCAAAAGAGGTTTGACTCAAAATGTTTTGCAAGTGCATTTCTTCAAATGTTTGGTTACTGTGTAACAATCCAATGCCCTTTATTAATCCTACCATAAAACTAAGATTCCATGACTACTCAATCTATTGATTTGTTTTGCTGTGGGTCTGAAAAAAACCATGGAGGGGAGGAATCTTTTGGGGGACTTTTATAGTTTGGGGGGAGCTTTAGCTGACGGGGGTGCTGGCTGCTTACAGCTGCAGCCTTGTCTAAGAAGTGAGGAATGTCCATGGCAGAGGACATGGTTCCAAGCAGAACTTGGATGGCTGCCAGGGAGCACTGAGCTCCACAGCCCTGACAGCACAGGGCTTCATGGCCCATCTCTCAATTTTCTGGAGACTACCATCAGTTATTTCCATGTCTTACAAAGGCACCAGGACCACAGGAACAAAAAAGTAATGATTAACAAGCAAAAGATTATATCAGATGAAATAGCTCTGTCAAGATCAGATTTCCAGCAAATCTTACTTTTCCCGAAGACTGCAATTTGAATTCACCCATTATTAAAGTGACAAAAAAATGCGCTGAGGATGGGATTCTCTGGATCCTTCAGGTTCCAAATTCTCATCTAAACGTCTTAATAGTTTTTAGGGCATAGATAATATCTCCCTTTCTCATCAATTTTGTGATGCTTACTATAAGATGAAGTTGTACTGCAAAAGTTTCCTCAATGCAAGCACTGCAAAACTTTCTTCTCTACCCAGTCATTGATTTTCCTTCTATAAAATTAATCTCTTGATTACCTCTACCAAAATTGCTTGAAACTGGCAAAGGCATACAAACAGTAAATTCACATAGAGTTTACCTTCTTAAGAAAGCAAAATCTCTAAATACAAGAGCTAAAGTGATATCCACCAATGGCCCAGGCAACAAAACCTCTGGGTCTGCCATTTCATACCTCACCTTATTCTGTGTCAAAACAAACTATAGGTAGGACACTTTTTGTTCTTTCTGTTACTTGATTTTAAAGCCTTTTAGGCAGTTAAATTATATCTTTGTACATATGTTGCAATACATCTCACTAGTCTGTTCCAAAAAATATCCCAACCAAATTAACTTTGTGATTATCAGATCCTCTAAAATTCGTTGAAATTACTGAAACAACAATAGTACTAAACTAAAAAATCTTCAAAAACTCTAAAACAACAGTCAAGCTAAATCAAGAATAAAAATGCTGAAAAATTAGTAACAGAAAATAAAAACACTAAATAAAAACACACCTAAACTTTGACCAATCACTTTTCCAGAAACCCTCATAAAGCTTAAGTAAAAAAAAATCAACCAATTGAACAATGTGTAAAAGTGTAAACAGTAGTCTTAAAAATGTATAATTAAAGTAATAAACATCTTCTTTGTAATCATATTAGTTCAGTATTCAGAAATTCCTTTCACCTGCATACGTAGCAATGCAAAATCTTTAAAAAAAAAAATCACTACCCACGCAGATTACATTTTCTTTTTATATCTAACCAAAGACCCTTGTGCATAACTGAACACAGATGAGTCTGAAAATTAGGTTTAAATATTTGACACAGGATACTTACTCATTTTGGATGGAGATCTATTAACAAATAAATGCCTGAAATCTGTCTTCAAGGGCTTTGCATTGGTTGTGCCTTGATTTTTTTACCAACCACACCCTTCCCTTTATATTATTCCCACCACCCCCTGGTTATCTTCCAGAGTTTAATCTCCAGTTCTGCACAGATTCAAGTGATAATTAAATCTACTCAGAGAATTTCTAGGCACCCCTTCCTTGGAGGGATTCAAAGCCAGGCTAGATGGCACTCTGAGCAACCCAGTCTCATGAAAAGCATCCCTTACTATGGCAGGGTGGGTGGAACCCTGATGATCTTTAAGGTTCTTTCCAACCCAAATCATTCTATGAAAATTAGATTTTCACACACATAATGTGCTGCCTTTCACACACATAATGAAAATAGATCTGAAAATATCTTTTTTTTTTTTTTTTTAATAGAGTGTATTGAGTTAAGATATGACTAAAAGTATGAAAACAAAGATAATAAAGAACCTTTGTCAAGTAAAAGAGACTAATCCTCCAAAACAAATGTCTTCCTAGACTCCTAGGACATAGGATTCCTTTAACAAAGCCCCAGCATGCTATACAAACTCCATTCGCATAAGAAATGCCTCTTCCAGGTGAAAGATACAAACTTTGTCAGTTCACAAGGTTTTCAAAAGTTCTTATTTTGTAAGAAATACAGAATTTTCCCCTCTGTGCATGCTCTTTCACAGGGGTGTTTAAGCACATTCCTTACAAACATGACCTCAGTGTCTAGGGGAGAACCTCCATAGTGCTGCTATTGCTGTTTGGTTCAGGAAAAAAATAATCTAGTGATAAACAAGACCCAAAATTACAGTTACTTGGGATTTGGAAATCAGCTCTTACCTTTCTTTGCCATCCTATTTTTCCCTCACCAGGATAAACAAAAGGTGCTGAGTACCAATCACCACATTGCTGTACTCCCTTACCCTTCTTGAGATTTGCAGCTTTGATGTAAAGCACACTGAAGGCAATGAAAGAAATCTGACTGAATTGAATTGATTTTACATCGTGACTAAAGACCAAATGTACTCTCTCTTCACTATAAAGAGAAATTCAGTGACAGCTGGCATATCCATCGGTATTAGTAATAGAAAAGAGAAAAGGTAATTTCCTGAAGGAATAGTTAAAAGGTCCTTTAATTAATCTAAGTAATGCTTTCTTGGGTTTACCATTAAATATCTGGACAAGCTTATTAAATAATTAAGGGTGTGAAGCACTATACAAAGCAGCCTAACAACCAGTGACTCTCTAGAGGGGATTTCCACAGTGGCCACCAAATAACTGGAAACTAATTTAAAAGAAGAGGAAGTGGACAGGGTTATCTAGACAAGGATACGGAAAGTTAACTTTCGAATTTTCAGTTTAGTGCATATAGTTTGAAACACAGCAAGATACACACACACCCCAAAATCTAGTAACTATTTTGTATCAAGTATAAATAGAGCTGAACTACCAATTTTGCATATTAGTTGCTAAATGAACTGAAGATTCACAGAATATCTTCTTGAGGATAGTTCACAACTCTCTTCCAAACTATAAAAAAATTACTTCAAACTAGTACAAATTTGTTTAACTTGAGACCAATACTTTGCCTTATACCACCCTCTATTTTAATCTCATTTTGGCACCTGGAGAGAGAGTGGACTGGTGGATTCATCTTGTGTTGGCATAAAGTAAATTTTCATCCAAATCCTCACCCTTTCTACAGGGATATTTATCATCCAGCAGAGCTCTTGAATACTATCCCATACTATCATTCTTCACCTATGCATTATTTTTCATCAAATGCAGAAATATATTTAAACCATTTTGCTTAGAAAGACTGCAATGAATAGAATGGACTATGAAGGAAAATTTTTATATTAAAAGAAAGTATACCAATACAGTAAAAGAAAGATTTTTTCCTGCACCCTGAAATACTAAAATGTGATGTAGTAAAAATAAACTTAGTAAAAGACAAAGTAAACAAATTTGTATTTCTGACCATACTTGAACAAATCCTAGTAATGTTATTAATTGGTTTTGCTTTTTAAAATTTTATAAAGCATGACTTCAAAGTATTCATCAGTCAAGTTTCTCCCTCCAGTGGTAAGAGGCAGAAAATAATGATCAGGAAATTGTCAAGAAATTGGCTATACTACAGCAAAGCACAGCACCTTCAGCAAGTTGTGAGGATGCACTGGTTCAATGTTGAATAGGGGAAGGAGCTCTCTCTGTGGCTCAGAAACTCTCGACTGTTTCTATACTTTGCTATTATCATCTTCGACACACTCAGAATACCTCTGGTCTACCCTGATGATCTCTTTTGCTAAAGACAGGAAGGGAAATATCAGCTATGTGAAGAAAAACACAAAGTTCCCAACCATTTCATCACTACCAGGACTTCATCCAACATTTCCATCACACCAGTGGCTTTGTTTCATTAACTGTTCCAGCAACAGACACACAAAACCAGTGGGCATCCCTCGGATGACTGGTGTAAGCCAGCAAAATTCCTTACCCATGAGCATAACAAATGGTGCATTTCCAAAGGCAGGGGTTGAGGCAGACACGGCATTCCGAGCACACCCGATGACTGCATCCATTGCACACTGCGCCTCTGTTCATCAGCAACCCCAGCGGCTTCTGGCAGCGAGCACAACATCTCTCCTGGTACTCTTGCCTTGCATTTTTTGCCCCTTTCCACCGAAGCTGCTGCAGCTGCAGCTTCATTTTCCTAATTCCACAGGTAAAAAGGGAAAAAAAGAAAAATTACAGAGGACAAAATCCTCAGGTAAAGCACAAGTTAATAATAATAGCCTGGTTGTGCAATGCAATTTCTAGTGGGAGATATGCCCTCAAATGTGACCTCTGTCCAGCACTGCTTGAAAACATGCACACACAGCATTTCTGCAGTGTGACTGTGGGTGCATGACCAGAACTGTGCACTCGAGCAGAGAAATAGTTTACTATAAATGGGGTTTTGTTCATTTCAGCCCACTCAGTGTAGGGCACTGAAATCATGGTATGCAAGTGATTATGCATTCACTTACAAAAATAACTGGGGCTCCTTTCCATTTGATGGCTTTTAATTGCATTTACCCAAGAATTAAATATCCTACCAAGTAAAAAAATTAATCATAACAAATGCATCTTCTGAAAGCTAAAAAAACCCAAGCCAAAACAACACACAACCTCTCTTTGTTATTAACTTTGTTTCCATTGCATGTACCAATAATCAAGATCTATGTTTTTAATTGATAGTAACATCATCAGCAGTTGAAAGGAATTTTCTAACCAATTCAGACTTTCTATATAGCCCTTCATGTAATTACTATTTTTTAATGTTTAATATGACCCATTACACTTACATAAATGTTTGATCTGAACAAAGCTTAAGTTTCTACATTTAAGGGACTAAAACTTTATACCTTACCTACACCAATACCTAGTTTTATAGGGGGATGCAATATCACAAAACAGTATACAAGGTACTGGGAAATTAGAGCAAATAAAGTGCTGGAGAATTATCCTTTATCCTCACCAGCTGAGATGCTGGCATAGTGTGAAATTAGTAAAAATCCTTTCCTAACCAACGACACCTATTGACATGAGTAGCAACCTCCAAGGCAGAGTGGTGTGCTTGCTGCCTGCTGTGTGTGAAAAGGGACAGTGAATGGATTTAGCACAATGAGCAGGTATCCAATGATTGTCTTGTCTTGTCACAATGTAAGCTAAACAGGCCAGCCAAAGATCTGAACATGTTCCATGTTACCAAGACTATGCATACATTGGAACATCATGAGAATGCCATAAAGCCTTCACAGAAGAAATGCAGCCAGCAACTGAACTTTCTGTGAAGGCTGAAAGTAAAATTCACTTAGTACATTATTCAGTGAACAGGATTTGCTGATCTTTAATGTGGAGTCAATAGAATGGCAAAAACAAGATGCTCTTGATTTCCCAGAGTATACAAAGGCATGAGCTAACAAGAAGTTAAAAGAGGAGCACATTTAGAAGGACAAAGTGGAAGAAGAGTAATTCAGAAGGAAAAAAAAAATAACCAAAACAGGAATAGGGGAACAGCAGTACCTTATTCTTTCCTCCTCCGTTTTTCTCACCATCTGGTCACGGTATAGGACTTCCAGAACAGCCTCTCGCTCTAATTCCTTAAGGAAGTTCAGATTAAATTCACAGGCCATTTTTGCCAAATTTCACTATTTCACTTGTTTCGTACTCCTGTCCTATGGGTACCACTACATCCAGAAGGCTGGTCTGGGTGTTACCTAGGTGCCTGTGCTCTTACACTTGTTGATGTGTTTCACTGTATCATAGCCTTGAAAAGAAAAATAACTTTGTCTGTCTTCTCTCAGACCATCATTTAAGTCTCTGCTACCCAGGAAATATGAACAGTTATCAAGGTCACAGCAGTCTTGACTTTTTCACATGACCTTTAACATCCTTTCCTTTTATTTTTTCCACTGAAAGTGGATCCAAAAGAGATGAGAGCTTGCAGCAATGTCCCAAATAGGGTTTGAACCGGCACCAGAGGGAGGGACAATTTGTAAAAAGATGGCATAAATGAGTGGCAGAAATGGTTTGGGTTCTTTTATTTGGTCTTGTAGATTTGGGATTTCTGAGCCTAAGGGAAAAAAAAAAAAAAAATCAAACACTACCTCTTCTCACCTCTTCAAGACATTTCAAATAATTTGAAGGACATATTTTGTTATACTCAAAACTTTCACGCAGTAATTCAGACACAGGAGAGCTTTTAAGGCAGTCATGTTCTTCAGAGAGGCTCACCATTAGCACTCAGGCACCTATCTTCATAGTTTTTGTACAGTCAGCATAAAAGAACCAATAAAAAAGCTGAAGTTAATTTTGAATACAGACCTACAGGTCCTATAACTGTCATACTCCTTGAGACAACATTTTTTGAGAAAAAAAAAAGTCCCTTTATAACCTCATTTTATTGAAAAGACATCACAAGACTAAGAGAAAAAAAATCAAGACTTCTAAGTCACTTCCATCAATTACCAGTGTCTATCAGTTTGATACCAAATAATGCTATTATCTTTGCTAAAACACAGATACACTAAAAAAAATAAGATACATATTATTTCCAGACCAGTGCACTAACGATTTTGGTCCCAAACTGATAAAGTTAACATACAAATATATGCAAGTATAAAGTTGAAACAGAATCACAACTGCAGTTTGGATATATTCTGTGACCTTCACTTTTGCAAACCTCCATTAAAATATAAAACAATTTTAGTACGCTTTGCAGCAAAGTCAAGAAAGAAGATGATTATTCAACCTAAACCAGTTTACACACCACATTAGTTTTCAATATTACTGTCTAACATTTAGCGCATATAACAAGAAATGTAAGACAATTCCACTTATGCTACCCCAATATTAAAATGCATATATGAAAACTAGTTAAGTGCTTCTAACTTAATCTGAAGTAGATACATACAGTCAGGCCTCTAGGCAGGTGTAGACACTAGGACAAAAGGGCAAAACTTTCCCAAAGTACTTACTGATGCACCTTAGCTGAGAATCTGACCAACCATCTGCATTGCTGGATCATTATTTTCAAATACTGAGTTTTAAATTTAAAACAAACAAACAAAAACCTAGACCACCAAAAGAACCCACTAAAACTTCAGATCTATACTGACAATGTATTTTTGTCTGTGCAGGGAATTAATTTACATGCAGCTTGCCCAATAAAGTTATTTAATTTTCCACCAGAAAAAGCAGAGGTTGATTATATGTATATATATAAACAGGTTGCATTCCATTTGTGTATGAGGTTTTTTTGTGAAACCCTTCAACAGACACCAAAAGGACAAAGCACTTCACAGAAGCTTGTGTTCAAGAAAAAAAAAAATGGTTTCCTGTGGAAACAAGACGGACAGAGATAGGCATAATCATGTTTTATTTCCTTACCAACTGCAATTTCACAGGAAATTACTCATTTGAAACATAAAAAGCCTGAGCAATTTTTAAACACAAATATATCATTTTCAATGGCAATATATATCATTGCCATTTTTGAAGGCATCCTTCACCTGCTTTCATCTTTTACCTTATGAGTACCTCCTGGGATCGATGAGCTTCTTTAAAATCATCAACGCCATTTAAGTCAACATAAGCTAAAGAGGGTTCAGTACAAACTCTGGTGTCTCTGCCCTGCACAGGATACCAAAACACCCATTAAAGGGCAAGCTACATTTGCCATGAACTCCTAAGATTTCGAGTATATCTAGAACACCACCAGAAAAACCCACTGAAGCATCAGTAAAAGCTAGCAAGTGCATGACAGTCAATACTAAGTGGATCCAATAAAATTCTGCTCTGGTGATTTAATAGAAAATATATGAATGTCTAATAGCGCTATTAAGAATCTGTCACAGTAAAACAGCTACAAAGAGCAACACCTGCAGCTAAGCAAGCACAGAAAGAGTTGTTATCTGATGTCTCCTTCAAATTCTTTTTAAAAAGCTAGCTGACTGATGAGGTAGGTTTAAGAATAAATAAAATATTACAATTCCCAAAATGGGAGATGGCCCCACAAGAAACTTGAACTTGTAGCTATTTCACAGAGGTGTTCAAATTGGACTGAAAAGCTCTCTACCATTGTGAAATAATACACCAAAACTGTCTGCACTAGAGTAGCTTTTTGGCAGTAATAGAGAAGTGTATTCAGTAATGACCCTCTCTGGCAGGAAAAAAACCTCACAAACCTTCAGAGATGACCTCCTTTTAATGGTGTTCACCCACTGAATCCTGATAGCTAGCTGTTTTACACAGTCAGCTAACCTCAAAGCTGAGCATCTTCTATGCAAAACCAAAAGTAGCACAAACCTCTTTAGCAAATACCACAACACTTCTTCCTTTTCAGCAAAAGTTCACAAAAAAATTTCTGTCCAAGCATTCCTTAAATTAGATATTTATCATTATTTATTATAACATTTTGTACTTAAAATAATGGAGGATCAGTCACCTTGCAATTGGAGCAGTAACTTCTTGAAAATATCGTAAGAAATCCCAGAGCAATAGTAAGGGAGAAAGGATGATAAATGTAGCTATACCTTAGGGGAGGGATTCATGCACACACAGAGTACAACCTCAAAAAAACATGTTTCTTTGCTATTAGGTTAAAATAGTATGTAGCAATGTTACTGAAGATCAAGCAAAAAGCCTACCTTACACTAGATTAAGTTTGCAAAAACAGCTTCTTTTCTAAGTTTTTAAGCTTAAAAATGGCTGGCCTAGCAATCTTTTCCTCAAAGCAATTTTACACGTAATATATTATTGATCTCCTTTCAGATCCTTAAGCATCAGCAAAATAATGCCAATTAAATAAAATCAGATCTTCTGATAAAAAACAGAACTTCTAAAGTCAGAGTCTTCATTTACTTGAGATAAATGGATTACTTTATCCATTAACCCAGAAAATGGCTGCAATACATCAGTAGCAAGGAACAGATTAAGAAGGTTCAGAGTAAAACCAGTCCCAAAAGCTACTGCAATTTGTGGCTACTTTCTATTCTGCTAAAACCAATCACATAAATTCATTCTTAGTTAAGAAAATTACAAGTGTTACTTTGTACTACTGGCTGCAAAGTTTAGCTTTCACATCCCTGCACATGCACATGAAAATTGCTTAAGTTCTTTGATAATGCTTTACCAAAATTAAGTCTTGGATATTAATGACATCCCACCCCAGAATTCAGAGTAAAAATAAAACCAAATAACTAAACCAAACACAATTATTGCAGGTGTGGTTTTGCCAGTACATAAACATGCATTCCCCTTCTGCTATGTTGTACAGAACAGAGTAAAACGATGTTCTTACCTCTTCAGCAGCCATCAAAGAGACACACCAGGAAATAAAGTGCTTATAAAAGATGAGAAGCTGTCTTATTATTTAATTATCTCCCCTTAAAGAAAACTGGTGGCTGTTCTCCACCGCCTTTCCTTCCTTTGGGCACTGATACCACTGATGTATGTTCAGAGGAGCACCCCAAAGCAGCTGAAAGCAAATGCACTCAACAAAGAGCTCCAGTGTTACAACAGCTTTTGCCAGCTCTCTGGTTTTGTTACCAGAAACAAGCAAAGATATTTGTTTTCCTAACATTAAAAGGAGACTCAGCACAAGAGACTACAAGAGCTGACTAATATACCAAAACATGCTCAGTCCTCAAGCCACACACAGGAAGAGAAGTGGCTTTGAGTTACATGTATTTCTTTTTCTGACACCAGAAATGCGAAAATGCTTCTAGCCTCAATGTCTCCAGGACTTGCACAGAAAGTTTGGTTTGTACCATAAACAGTTATTTCCTGGAAACAAAACAGTTAGGTCTATAAAACAAAGTAATTAGTACAGACAAAGATTCAAGAGAATTCAGTTCTGAATTATGCATCTGCAAGAAGGAAGTTATTTTACCTCACAGCTAGAAATCTGATCTCAGGTAACAACAAAGTTAAAAAATTATTCAGATTAGACATCTTAAGTTAAACCTATCACAAAATTAAGTGTGGATAATGAAATTCAAAATTACATTCCAATTATTTCTAAGTCTGTAGAAAAAAAAAAAGAGGTTATTCTTACAGCTCAATCTTCTTTCTTGTTCCTGGCTTTACCAAACTGTGTGTGCAACACAGAAGCCCTTCTTAACTACTTCAGGTGTTTTAAGATTTGTGATTTCTAGTTAAAATGAAACTAAGCACAGCAATTCTACTCACATGGCAAAGTTTAAGAGCCTGCATTTTTATAACCTCACCAAGCTAAATAGGTTCAAACATTTCCACCTGTGTATGTCAAGTTTAATCACCTTCTTCAACTGCATCATAGAAGAGAAAGCAACTGTTAGTGGGGCACAGGGCTATGCCTGTATGCAACATGTTTGGATAATCTGGGCCTTAATTTTAGGCAAAAATTTAACTGAGTGAGATGCCAGAAATAATCTGAGGATTCTAACTACACACAGTGATAGATTAATTGTATCCCAAATCCAGGCTGCAGAACATTAGCCCTACTACCAGCTTTCTCCTAATATTTAATCAAAGCCTTAATTGCCACATATTTAACTCATTGTATCTTTGTCTCATCCCTGGACGTGGAAAACTGCTGCAGGATTTTATACATGCTAAGAACATAACTAAAAATATAGCCATAAAAGCTTTTTTAGCTTTTGTTCAAACAAGCACCACTCCTTCAGTCTTTCCATAGTTTTCACCTTTTTGTCCCTGCTTTTTTGGAAGCAGCAAGCACAAGACTTGGAATGGGCAGAGCCCCCAAGTGAGGTGGCTGGTCAGGGTCTCCTTTTACAGGAGAAACAGGAGGCAGAGCCCGACACAGGACTGGAGACAGGATCAGAACTGGTCAGACAGCACACTCAGGCTCTGCAGCTGTAACTCCCTCAACCTTCTTGAAATACAACGCCCAAAACTGGACATGATATTCCTTGTGCAGCCTTATTGCAGAGAGGGCAATAGGAATACGGATTCCAGGCTCTATGTCCTTTTTTTTTTTTAAACAGCACCATACAAGAAATTGAGATAAATTGTACCTAAAAACCTCCCTACTCCACATGTCTATGGAACAGCTACAGAGTGAGCTGGTCCTGCACTTGTAAAGCTGGTTATTCCTGCCTCCATAAAGCCCTTTGCACTTGTCCCCAGTAAGTTATTTCTTCCTCCATCCAGACCCTCTCTGCAGTTCATCCAGGCCTCTCTGAGCCTGAACAGCATTTTCCACTGCCTGGAACAGCTCTCAGGGGCTGGTAGCACCAGTGATTTGGACCACCTGTAAACCCTGCACTCACACAACATCCAGGAAGTGTGCCCTGTAATTTCTTTCTCCTGGTTCTTATTATGTCTGCTAAAACTCATGTGATCTGCTTAGAACTGTAAGAATTCAGGTATTCCTCTGCGGTGGGTTGACCCTGTCTGGATGTCAGATGCCCACTAAAGCTGCCCTGTCACTCCCCTCTGCCTGGGCGGGGGGGAAATATAATGAAAAACAGGGAGAGTTCTTCTGGGTTTATTTTTGCTGTTTGTGACATAGGCCTTCTTTTTACGCTGTTTCCAGAAACAAGAAGCAGACCCTCCTTCCCTCCTTGGCGAGCAGGGGAGGACCTCCAAGGCGAGGACCTCCCAGGGATAAACCTCTCGGATGGCTAAACACGAACGCCAAGCTATCGGTACGAAAAGCGCAGCCGTGGCAAGCAGCCCTCCCGCCTCTCTCAGCCACAGGCTTTGGGACAACACCACAGCCGCCCGGCCGAGCGCCATCTCCCGCCTGACTGCCGGCCGCCGTCGCTAAGGCAACCGCGCCATCTTGGAGGGCGCGGGCCGAGCCCCGCCCCGGCGGGCGCTGGTGCGCAGGCGCAGTGCGGGCGGCGAGGGGCGCGGGGGCGGTGCCGGGGGTCGGTGCGGTGCGAGCGGCTCCGCCGGGAAGATGGACGAGTTCCAGACGGGAGAAGAGGTAACGGGACGGGGCACAGGGGCACCACGGCTTCGTGCCTGGAGTCTCCTTTCCAGGGACAGCGGAGGGTCCCAGGCGGTGCCCGTCCGCCCCGGTTCGCACCGCTCGGCGTCCCCCGCCGCCATCCCTGTCGCCCTCCCCCAGGGCGGAGCCGCGTGTCCCGGGCACCGGCGGCGCACGGATCCAGCCTTTGTTCTGCCGCCCCCGGGATCCGACCCTTTGTCCGAGAGTTTACTGGGCTCCTCGACTCTGGCTTCTGCCCCTGCAGGTCCCTCGGGGAGAATTATATAGGATAATATAATCTGAGTGAGGGGTGTCGTGGCCTCGGGCTGCCCCCGCCGGAGGAGCCCAGTGCCGTGCTGCGAGGGCGGCCGGTGCTGCCTGGGCCGGGGGAAACTCGAGCAAGCGGTTTCTGTACGGAAAGAGGAGGGCAAGCCTCTGGTCTGCGTGTTACAGGCACTGATGGGGCGTCACAGCCCATTCACAAGATACGGGGTGCGATAAATCAAGGGTCTCAGTCTGTTATCGTGCCAAATGACCAGCCGATGTCCCCCCGCGGAGGAGGAGGAAGCAGCCAGTGCTGCTTTTGCGGAGGGACAGTGTCACTGAGCTGTGACACTGTTAAACAGCCGCGATGTGACTGGGCGACACAATAGCGAAGCAGCGAGAGGGATAAAGGTGTGTCAGGCTTGTCCTCATGGCAGGGCCTGGCCTGTGTTGCAGTCACAGACTGTTTTGGTTTTTTTTTTTAAATATATAATTAACGTACTCGAACATTATTCTTACAGCTGTTTTGAAAAACGTTTTCAGAATTACTAAAGGCTATAGTACTGCTCTGCAGTTTGCATTTGTTGCCTGGGAGCACCCTTTTGAAACAAGGTGTTGGAAACATTGTCTGCTTTGTGCCAGAGAGGTATTGCAGGGAAACTGTAAAGTAACCGAGGTTTTCCCCCTTTTATTTTTTTAATACAAAAAAGTTTTTATGTCATCTTATTAAAAAATGACATCATGATAAAATGGGTAGTGTTGTGTTATTTCATAGTTCAGTTATAGCACATATATCCCAAATCTGGTTATCACGAAAATTATGTTCATTTTTGTCATTCTAAGAAAGGAAGAAGGTTGAAAAGTAGCATCAGCCCTAGGAGTGAATTCTCAAATCTCTATTGTTTCAGTATAAATTAGATATTGAAATGCCTTTGAGAACTTGGGTTGAATTTAAATAATTTTACTTCGGCGTGAACCATGTTTGTACTCACTCAAAGGCATTTCTGAGCACATTTTGTGAAGAAGAAGACTGTATGTGGTTTATCATCTTGCTTGACAGCAGTCTTCATGTCTGCCATGTAAGCTCTGTGGGAGAGAGTGTTTTTTGATAATTGTAGCTCTTACTTACCAGTAAAATATTAGTATCATGAAAATAAATGAGGCATGTTAAAATTAAATCCAAGTCAAGAAGCTGAAAATAAAACCAATTTGCCACAGCACATAAAAACTTTGAAAAATGCTGTATTGTGCCGGCAAGTTGGTGCCTCTAGATAGGTATAGAAAAGGAACTGCCCAGCTTGTCTCCCAGGATGTGCTGATTCTTCTGTCATGGAGAATGATCGACTTCTCTCCTCTTTCTGAAGTATGTCATTGAAGCTAGCTAGTCTGTTCACGCCCTGACGAAAGATTTATGAATGTGCTGTTGAGAGTCTCCTGGGCAGGTGTAACTGCATCCTGCCTGCGCACCTGAATTACAACTGTGGTTTGTTTCTGTCAGCTGGGGAAGCTGACTGACCTCCCAGTGAAAACCCCGTTCACATACACCTGGTTAGGTTCATCTTTACATTCTTATTCGGTCTTTTGAAATGAATCAGTTTGCCTTTGCATGCTCTCCTTTTGTGAGGTGAGGCTGTGAGACACCAGCAGTGACAGGGTGGGGTGTGAATCACTGCTGCAGTGCGGGGTCACTCCTCTCTTCCACACCCCCTTTAGTTCTCCCTGGCCCTGTGAGTGGGGGCAGCTTGTCCTGCCTGGGAGACAGCAGGAGCAGAGGGGATGAAACAAGAAAATATAAACTACTAGCCATACACGTAAATGGGTGGTAGTTTTAAGATTAGTAAATTGTTGGGACCTTCACTGTCTTGATTCTTCTTAATCTCTGCTCCCCGAAGGCTGAAGGTCCAGTGAGCTGCATTTCCCCTTTGGTTTCCAAGGGGCAGCTTTCTTCTTATCCTGGGCTAAGATTGTCAAGACAGTTTTTCCTTCAGCTCTGAAGTGATATTTTTCCACATGGGTGCCCTGGAGATGTCAGTTCCATTTAACTGCCAGCTGAGGTTATCTCCGAGATCTCTCTGTGATGTGCGGACATTAGCGCTTATTGGGAAAGGGGAATATATGTGTACACAAGTGCCATGCATGTTACTTTAAAATGCTTCCAAGTTAAAATTTGAAAGCTTTCTTGACTCAAAAGGCCAGCCAATATTAGTTCATCTCTTACTTTTCTAAGAAGGTTAACTTGACTGGGCTGAAAGAGCTAGAGTACATGATACACGCAAATAAAGGCAGACTTGGTATCTTTTGACTTGCCAGAAATCTGACAAGGATAAACTAAATTTGTAGTGCATGTTCTTAATAGAGCTCAAACGTCATAAACAGAAGAATGTGTCCACTCATTATTTTAAATTCTTTTTCTTTTGTAGGTTTCCTTTGCTGTTGATGAAGTCAGCAGCATCATTAAAGAGGTAATTTAAACATTTTCACTTTGTTGATGTGAAATTTCATATGTTGTATGCTGTGTACTAAAAGGCATTCAGTAAAATGTGATAACTGATACGTAATAGATTTCTAGGTACGTTGCTGTCAGAGTACAGGTAACTGTTGATTTAACCAGTGTATGTACTTCAGCGGAAATGATACCAAGCTTTAGCTGTGATATATATTGTAAATCCAAGAGAAATTTAAAGTAATTTCATACACTCCTCTCTGGCTGCAGTGCATTCCTATTAGAATTTCTAGGGGGATGTATTATGCTAAACACTGTAGAAATAGATTTTATGTTTTAGTAAAATACAAGAGTAGACTGTCTGCATATATGTGTTACTGTGTTACTTCAAGATGCCTTTCTCCAAATGGAGTTCTTTTTGTTTGGAATGATTGAACTATTCTTGTTTCTAAAAAACCAAGAAATTTCAGTCTAGAAAATTTCTAGCAGGATTTGGAATTCCTGTTGTAGACTAGTACAGTCTTTTTATTGTTGCAAAATAACTGTTTTGTCAAACTCTGTAAATTGAATACACATGCTTTAATACATGTTCTTGTCTCTTCTGAATTAAATTTTGTGGTTATTTTTAAAATCATTTCTGAATGAAAAAATATGCCAATGAAGAACATATAGGTGTAATGTACTTTTATTTATGTTTTAAAGGGGAAACTCTCCTCATAAGTAAAATGGATTATTTGGCTGGAGGCTTCTGTTAGTAACCAGTAATTACATGGGTCTTCTGTTTTAGTCTGGGGGTTTGTTTCCCAAAAATGATCCTGCTCAAATATCAGAATTTAATTTCTGTTGAAGAATATGTGTGAATGAGCTATTGTACTATTGTGCCTTTTTCAATTTTCTTCAGGACTGCTTAAATGCGGGACCCTTTTCATGACTGTAGGACATTACAAATAATCTAAATAATCTAAATATCACAAAAAGAACAGAGGATGGGCTCTATGATGTTTTCCCCTATGCATGGCTCAGACTCTGACCTGCATGTTATTAATAATTGAAAGCACTTCCAACAGCCAGTGTGGATCAGCAGTATTTAGGATTTTTCTGTGGGTATGGGGCCCATACTGGAAAGGGTTAAATGGGTGCCTTGCAGTCATCAAGCAGAGCAGCTCCTTCACCTGTTTGTCCCCCCCAGGCCATAGAAGGTGCTATTGGTGGCAATGCCTACCAGCACAGCAGAGTGAACCAGTGGACAACAAGCGTGGTGGAACAAACCCTGAGCCAGCTCACAAGGCTGGGGAAGCCCTTCAAGTACATCGGTGAGCTCAGCTTCCCCTTTTCTCCGAAAGCTGGGACAGTCAAGTGCACCAATAGGCAGGGTGTGGGGAAGATCTTAGGAAGAACCTTGTCTGTAAACTGCTCACAAGCATGCATGTTTGCTTGTGTGTGTGTGCGCTAAGCTGAGCAGAAATGCAGCTAAATGTTAATTAATGTTAGTGAGAAATTAATCAGAGCTTCTCTGCTGACCAACAGTGACCTGTGTGATTATGCAAAAGAATGGTGCTGGGCTACATACAGCAAGCTCTTGCTTCTGGGACAACTCCAGTGACGGTAAGGGAAACAGCTCTTGGATTTTCCAGCCAGCAGCTTAATGCCAGTCTCTTTAAGACTAGGCAGCATACTTTTTTCCTCGCCAAGTCTGTAGTTTTGGAGTAATAGCATACTGTTTCGTATTTTTTCCATTCGGCTGTGATGCTAACTGGGCTGCATATGAAATGCTTGGTTGTTGTGAAAGCTTCATTCTTAAGATTCTTATGGGAAACTAGTATAAAAAGGGGCATGCATGTAATCACCTCAACTTCCTTCTGTTTCTGAAACCCTTTTTGTTTTATTTGCAGGAACCTGCACTGTGAGATGGGAGAATAAGACCATGTACTGTATTGTCAGTGCCTTTGGACTTGCACTATAATTGCCTTGAAATTGTTCATTCTTCTGTTTTCTATTCCAGCACTTGATTCCATCTCCACTCAAACTGTGAATACCGGAACAACTTGTTTTTAATGCATTTTTTTAGTAACTTTCCTTCAAAGGTAGAGATTTGAAAATATGCTGTTACCTGTTTTATGTTTGTACCTAGTACCATACCAGTGTTTTCTATACTTTTTTATCACTTCAAAACTTCTCTTCAAGGTGCTAATACTAAAATCTGCTGCAGTGTAAACACTTTCTCTAGATTTCTTCTCTTATACCAATATAAATGAGACACTGACTTTCACACTTTGTACTTTTGGTTAGCATTAAATTATTGAAATTCATAACCATTGGTGTGACATTGGTGATTCATTTAAACTTAAATTATTTTGTTATTAGGGGAAACAGTTTCAGGTTTTTCAATTCTCTTTAAGATAGTCGAGGTACATACCACAATGCAAAGCACTTTCATTATTTTACCTGTCACTCTAAAGTTGCAAGAAAATTAGATTATGTTTATCAAAAAGTAGCTTGGCTGTATGTTTGGGACCTGTTTAAACTTTCTAAGACATTTAAAGCATGGAACGATAACTACCTTCATTGAACAAAGACAGATAAGAAATTTTTCACATTCTGGAAGTGCTCAACAAGAAGCTATACCTGGGTAATCATTCAATTCTGCAGTCAGTTACATGTGTTAAGTAGGTTTTGAACTTACTTGCTACAGTCCATGTTAATTTTGCTGATAGTGAGGGTGATGAGTTCTGGTAGCTGATGAAACATGATCCTTTTTGAGAGGGGAAAAAGCTGCCTTGAGGCAATGTGACTAAATCACATGTGAATAAGTCACCTGCCTTCTAGGGGAAAGCTGCAGAAGAATAACAAGTAAAACCAGTTTTCAGCATAGGCTTGGGTGACATTCTGTCAGCTAATTAAAGAAATAGGAGCATACTATGAATTCAGGAAACCTCTGCTAACAGCTGTGCTGCTTCTGCAAGAGGTAGCTCGCTGCTAATGAAGGGGATAGAGTTACAAACCCATGTGGGAGAGCATCCCTGGGCTGGAGTCAGTCTAAACAATGTGTGGTTTGCTTCTTTGTAGGAAGAATGTGTTCAAAATCTGGCTCTCAGCTAGAGCTGTTTTAACAGAGAGATGATTGCTAATACAACAGTATGATTCCACAATCTGGAGAGACTTAATTCTACAAATTCAGATGATAGGAGAGGATTTGTATGCCATAGTGTTATGTGCTCTCTGCTAACTCTGCTCCGTGTAGTCAGACTGAGGAAAACCCTCTGCTAGGCAAGGCTTTTACCCTCTTCTATCCAAATCTGCTGTCAGAAGAGCAAAACGGGTGTATGTATCAGCAGCTTTGGGCTTGGTACATTTGAGACTTCTAATAGAGCTGTAAGGCTTCTGTGTTTCTGCTGACATTCCAGTTTCAAAACAGCTCTGTAAACACATCTCCTTCATGACAAGCCACTTCATTCTTCTCATGTATCTCCTAATGGGTGCTACAGGCTGGATGCAGTGTCTATATACCTTGGCCTGAGGAGCATACCTTATGTTGCTGTAAGAGAGATTTAGTATAGGTTCAGTCTTCAGTCAGAAGTGATACAACACCTGTAAAAAGAAAATATTAAAATCAGGTTGAATAACATGCCTAAAACAGCCATCAGGGTCAGTGAGAAACTTGTCATGAAAACAATAAATCTTTGCTCTCTTTGAGTTGCTAAGGAAACTTTTCATCTGGATGCTTACTTTTTCTCCTTGCCATCATGCCAGAATGATGCTGGCAGTGTAGTACCTACTGAACTATTTATTTACACTTAAAAGAATAGCATATCTCTCGATTTTTTTTCTCTTTGATGGTTCATGCATATGCTGAGCTGCAAAAAAAACCCAAAAAATGTTTGTGAGATGCTTGTCAGTGTAAAGGCTGCATGGGAGGAAACCCTCACATTAAAACAGGAGATGTGCTGCAGAAAGGTAGCTACAGTTTTATACCTGGTTTTACATACGAGCAATAACCAGTACTTTCAGTGTTTAGGACCACAGAAAGGGGTTTAGAGGTTGTAGATTTTTGGGTGTTGGTTTCCCACTCCCATGATTAAAGTAGTGCTTTTCTTTAAAATTGCATAGCAATTACTATTTCAGTGTTCTACAGTAACTGATTTTTAAATTTTTATTACCTTCATACACTTCAGTTTTAAGCACTTTTTCCAGAGGTGGATGGCCAGCTCATCTCAGTGCCAAAGTAGAGCTTTTGGGTGATGAGCTTTAGAAACCTGGTCCTAGGTAACTAACTGGCCTTAAAAAAAATAACCCCAAACTGTGGATGGAGCATTCAAGGTAATTATACAGTCAGTCTCTACTATCTCTTGTTTATTGCCATGGCTCTTCATACATTTACAGCTACAGAAATGGGAATGGCAGCCCCAGTCTGCAGGGGAGGAGGAAGGGGGAAGCAATTTACTGTCGCTGCCACAGAGGAGTCCAACCTGTGTTAACTAAAACCTAAGGAAATGGCTCCAGGATTAACTACGGCTGCTAAATAAGCTCCACCCTATCTGATACCACAGCCAGGAGTAAGCTGCATATCCATTTGTGCAGGGAAGTTTGTGACCATTTTATTGATCAGAGAGAGATTTCAATCTCCCCTTGAGTTTATACAAGAAATGGCATCACCCCGAACAGCAAGTGATGTGCAAATTGCTTTTGCAGTCTACTAGCTATGAGCAGACTTTTGGAAGAGAGAGTTGTAAGCTGATGAATGACATCAGCATCTTCACCATCTCTAAACCTGTTTTTTATTAATGGTATTAACATTCACCAGGAGAATTCTAACTGACAGCATGGCCACAGCAGGCTTTGTGAAGCCATTTGAAAATGCCAGGTCCCTTATGTAACCTGGCTGGTGTATTTAAAAAGCTTAGCAACCTGTCCCTCCTTCAAGTCTGGGCAAGATAATAAAAACCCCCCAAAACCCAATACAAAACACATGTGATGACATAGCCTCTTGGATCCCATCCTTATGCAATTAACCAAGTTTCAATATGCATAAGAAAATGCATGTAAACTGAAAATATGTGTAAGTCATGAAAACAATTTATGAGAAGGAAACTAAAATTTAGTAGAAGAAAAATAAACCCAGGATACAATATAAAGATATAAAACTTTATTATGAACATATTTAACAATGATTATGCACATAAAGTCTTCCAAGAAACTTCCTTGAAGTAAAATATTCAGTTTTCCTTCATATTCCACACATTAGCATGAAGTTTTACAACAGAAATGGATAACTGGCTGTTATTAGCACAACTTACAGATACACAGAATATTTAACATCCTCATGCACACTTTCTCAAAGCAGCATTTAATTACAGCTTCTTATTAAACAGAGCATTTATCTTACACATTTTTATACCATTTTGGTACACAATTTTTCCATATTTTCATTTTACATATTTACAAACTCCTAAAAAAGTTTTACAGTAATGCAAGAGTTATTACTGGCATAAGCAAAAGGAAATGAGTGGGAAGTTAGGTGACTATGGATAAAATGTTTCCATTTGGCTCAGAGAATTACAACAGATCCAAGTCTTTCCTAGCTGGAACTGTTTTCCCCAATATCGGTACCACAGATCCAATGCAGGAGCAGTTTCTCACTGGTGTTAAACCTTAGGTTTCCTCTTTGCCAGTCCTAGGGAAGTTTTCCACCAATTTCAACACTAACTGTATCTGTAAAGCAAATACTACAGAAAGTAGTTGCTATGACTGGCTTACACTCAATTATTGATTTCTTAGGAGTCGCTTGTAATCACTGTGTATGTGGGAGTCTTGCAGTTATTAATGGATGATGTCTCCTTTAGAGCTAGGATCACTGTGTGCTGTGGGGCCTTTTTGTGTACATTTCTTGTTTTGTACAGTTGCAGTAGTGATGGAAATAACTACTTTAGCAGTAAGAAAAGGAAAGCCAGGCTAGCTTCTTAAAACAGATTTCTTCTGTTTGACCCTTAGATTTCAATGCTTTACTCAGAGGTGAATTTATGCCACCTACTCCCAAGCTGTTTACAGTCCATATTGGAATATTCTTCAAATATTGTCTTTGCTCTCCAGTCAGGGAAATAAGAGGAGTCTTGCTAGCAAAACTAGTTCCTCATCTATTTCACTGCTTTTGCCATCTTACTATATATTGAAATTGATGCTACAGTGATTCAACCAAGCTACCATAACACTGTAGCACTTCCAAAATAGAAAGTTATTTTGCATGGCAAACATTGCTTAAATATAATCTCTAAAAATGCCCACAGAAATTATTTTCTTGCTATTTCATAGTGAGATACTTACTTTAAGTACACATTTCCCATTCTCAGCTTTTCTATTTCCACTTTGAATGTAGTGATGTAGTGAAGTTTATTCAAACACAGTTTATTCAAACAGTTTAGAAAAAATATACTCCAAGTTAGATTAAATACATGTTTTTTAGTTCATGAAATCCCAAGGCATGACACTATTTGAGAGTTAACTGTAACAACCAGTTCAGAGTGGGATAAGAAGCATTAGTACTTTGCACATTGGTCAAATTTTATCTATTCATAACAATTTAGGGAAGAATTAAAAAGTATCAGAGGAAAAATATCTGAGTATGTAAGAATTGTGTAAATACCAGTTTTTGAAAACCTACTTCCTGTACCCACTGTTACTCCAATGGAACCTGAAAGGACTTGGCTTATGTAAACAATGCCAAATTGGTAGCCAAGTCTGACTGCACATTCAAATAGGGAGAGTTATCTCAGGAACAGTGAAAGTGAGAATGGACTCTACACTTTTAGGATACAGAGCACCTTCCATACCCCTTCAAAATAGTCTAAAAAGAAGTGCTGAAAGTACATTTTACTACAGTTTACTGGAAAGAAAACCACCATTAACTTGAATTACTTCTTTAGTGTTTTCCTATGTTCTTCTAAAGTAATACCAATTAAGAATACCTGCTCTTCCTCCCCAGCAATTTCCTTGCTTTAGCTGTCCATCAGTGCTTTGGCTTCTAACAAAGAAATGATCCCTGGCACAAGAAGGTTCTAATTTCAGATGCTCTCCAAAAATTTCACAGCTCTACATAATTTTAGAAAGTTTTCCCTCTCTCTCTCTCTCTCACACACACAATGTCTCATGACACATCTTTAGCAGAGCACTGATTTAATCTCAACTATTCTATGACAGCAAGGGCGCAACCACATGAAGCAGTTCCTTTGGTATTCTTTAAGTGAGCTGCTGCCTTGTGCAACCTCCTTTCATGATCTTGAACAGCTACCAGGAGGTTGTTGAAATGGGCACAGTCTAAAGCAGTTGTTGCATTACAGCACAACAAATCTCCTTTTTCCCCAGTATGATTCAACAAGTCTAACAGGACTTCATTGCACTATTCTGCTTAAACTACTTTAATGATGAGTGTAATTCCCTAGTGCAACCCAGCACCATATCGTAGTAGATTAACAGTGCTTTTGAGAGTCTTCTAAAGCAGCAGGGCAGAGAAATTTTACAAGTAAATCTCTGTTACAAGTACATGAAAAAAAGGAGATACTTTTAGAAAGGTCAAGTATCTGAAAACAAAAGTAATTACAAACTAACATCTTAAATAAAGAACTGAACAACGGTGCAGGAGAAAACCAACTTCTAAATAGAGAAGCAGCAGCATTGTACAAGGAATACTTAATTCCCATATAACTTTTTTCAAGCCCAGACTGGAATACAGATGATCACAAAATGTGCTAGCAGAAGTTCCCATCATACAGGTGGCGACTGGTATGACAAAGAAGCTGAACTGTGCACAGAACATGCTCACAATCTGACTCTCAGGCATGTTCAACACATGAGCAACCACAACTGTTCCTAGCATGTAGGGAACTATCAATACAAATTAAGGGAAAATTGATGTAGGAAAAAAAAATAAAAATGAAATGTTTGGAAATTTGAAATGTAATTTCTTAGAAAACTTTCATACTCTATTCTCTGCAAGTAACAATCTCCTCCAGCATACCAGAAGACCAGTAAGAAGCCAGTACTGGCTTCCTTATGAGATTTATTGTTGCTGAAATATTCCCATTTGAAAGGGCTGTTTAAAAAAAACAACACAAACACTTCTGCTGTGGCAGTAAAGCATGTCATGAAACATATTATACAAATAATTTTGCACCACTGAGACTATTTTGGCTCACTACAACTTGCTTATTTGCCCGTATCTTGCACTTATAAATCCAGTAAACTTACTGAAATGTTTTTTAAAAACGGCCTTAAATATGTATCACTTATTTGAAGGAAGAATAGAAAGCTTGTGTCTTCTTGCACTGATTATAAAAAAACAAACCAAAACAAAACACTTCATTCCCTGCCCCTCCATCTCAAAAGGCTAAGGTAGAAAATTGAAAGGGAAATGAGGCACTTCATACCACGGTGGACAGCATACAAAACAGCTAATGCAAAATGCAACAGATGAATGGCAGTATGCTGTGCATCTAAAGAGAGAAAAAAAAAAAAAAAGAAAAAAGAAAAAAAACAACCAAAACTGAGCAACAAGGAAGCAATTTGAAACTCAGTATATAATCTGTGAGACTTTTAAATGGAAATTGATGATGATTTTAGTCCACAGAAATCCTGCTATCAGGCATTTTATAAGACATGTAAAAATTTTGGTTTCTTCCATTTTCACTACAACCATTTCCATCATTTGTTTTCTCAGTTTTATCCTTGTAAACAGAAACAGAAGCAGGATGTCCTTCCTGGGAGTTGGCATTCAGATGACAGCAGGCTGTAGAAAGCCAAAGAAGTTGTCCATCTAGGAAAACTTCAGAATTGGCTGAACTCCAGATGAGTAAGTCTGTCTGCATTGAAAGCAGTCAGTCACTGTCCGACTCCTCTTTATACTTGGCTCTAATAGCTTGGCCGTTTTGAAGGGGCATCTCTTCATAGTCACTCCTGTGAAACAGACACGTGTTGTAACCTCTGAACATGGTGTTCAGATAGGAAGTTGAAAATAAAGAGGAAAGTTCTAAACTACATTGAGGCATCAAATTGTTACTTGGGTAAGAAGCTGGTATCTGTTTTTCATCCTTGTGGGAGCTATGAGCAACACATGATTTTTCTCCAGAGGATGATGCATAATAAAAGTTATTCCAGTGAAAGCCATTTTTCACATGGATTTGCAAGAAGCAAGCTGGCACTACCACTACTCATCTAACTAACCAAAGACAAGCTATCCCAGCATGAACTTGTTCAGGTTAGTGCAGTGTTGCATCCTCAATGTTCCAGCCACTTCAGCATCTTTGGTAAGAGGTGAAAACATCCTGAGTGTATTTCACTGTCCAGCACAGAAATACCTGATTGGGATGGGTTTCAAGTGCTACTGTAATTTTCGTATTACATAAAATCACACAAGTCAAGGAAGTTTTGCTAGACTTGGTTATTCTTCATTCAGTAAATACTGGACACTTACGAAGTGCCACCCTCTTTCCCTGAAGCATTTACATATGAGCTGACCCTTTGCTCATTCCATCTGAATCCAGCTGTCCTTCCCAGTGTAAAAAGCAAGCCCTTTCCCTTTACAATTCTTACTGCCTTCACTCTATGAGCCACCAGCATCATAGTACTTTCTTACCTGTTTGTATCAGTGCCATGGCAATCCCTTTTAGAAACCAAAAACAAAGAAAAAAACATGCATTCTCATTGTATTTCTGTTTCAGAAAAGGCTACATTTCTATTCTGCAGGCAGAAAACTTTCACTAACAAAGCCTTCACTTAATTAATGTAAAAGAATATTACAAAAATAACACACCAGAACTCTTTGTAAGTATTTTATAACCTTACCCGTAAATCACATCGTCATCTGAATCATTCAGCATAGAAAAAGCAGGATTGTCTTTCAACTGTGATTCTGGAAAACACAAATTAGGGTTAATTTAGTGTGTCAAATATAGAAATGTGACTGTAGTGCTAACTCAACACTGTAGCAAAAGATACAACAACTTCCAAGGCAGTCACAACAATAGTTCCACAAAGCTACATCCAAACAGGAATTCTCTCCTTTAAATTCACTATTCATCAGCCACATAATTAAGAACACATAGTGTTCTTAAGAGTTAAGGAGACAACATAATTATCTCAATTTTAGGTAGATATTCTCCATGTTGTCTAAGTTCATTTCCTCCACTGTGCAATTTCCTGTGTCATATTTCAACCTGAACATAAACTGATTATTCTTAATCAAAATTTCATATGTATTTAAAAAGCACAGACTTTTTGGTTATTTCTAGGCTAAAAAAATAGTAGACCAAAGTTGGAATCCCTTGACTGCAAGTCAGTGATTATCCAGCTATTTTCTATCCTTGAAAGAGATGAAGGAAGGACCTGTACCCTTTATGACGAGAGGAAAAGAAACACATACTTTCCAATTGCTATTTATGACAATTCCCTCTAGTTTGTTTTAAGGCCTTCATTTCTTGCATAATCTGTACTGTTTAACTGTAGTTCATAGTTATATGCAAGTAAAATTCAACCTAGCAATTTGCCATAGTATCTTTTTCCTGGCAGCATTTTACCTTCTGCAACCCAGCAGAAGGCTCTCAACTTTATTTGCATCCAGCCAGTTCTTTTTCCATTCTGGATGGAAAAATAGCATTTTCCTGAAACAGTTCTGTCCACCTAAATTCTAAATTAGAGAAAGGACAAGCTCCACTATTTAGTGTCTTCCCCCTGCATGATCTCAGTATACAAGATATTACTGGACAGGCTGCTAGATAATCTCATCTAGGCCACTTTTCCCATGAAAGGTTGGGCCACATCATCTTTCCAGGTCTCTTCCAGCCTGGGCTGTTCTATGGTTCTGTACCTTGAACAGAATGCTTAAAGTGGAGAATGTACTCAGTAAAAGTATTTATTTTATTCATCTTCATCTATTAGTGAGGGAAATGCTTTATAATCATCATGTAAGTCAGATTGTATCCTTTACATCAGAACACAAAACCAGAATTGTCACTCAATCCTTTATCTCCCTTTATACGGGCCGTGTGCAGCCCTCCTCATAGCAAGTTTTCCAAAATTCCTCCCATATTAGAGATTAGTTTCACTCCTACTTTTCCAACAGCATTTGGATTTCAGAGTCCAGTTTGCCAGCATGCCACTCTATTAACTTTTGTTAGAACAAAGTACAAATGAAGTGATGTTGTTCCTTAAGGACTGTCTGTGAGTCATTTCAAAGGCTGGTGCATTACATGCAATCATACTGACTGTAAACTTGATCTAAGTACACAAGAATTCAAGCCTGGCTGATCAGTTGATTACATTTTATGTATTCCTTCATATTTCCAATCCTAATTTGCTCAGGAGCAGTGAGTGCAGCTTCTGCTTATGTAAACTCAAAACAGACCAGAACAGTAACAAGACAACCAGAATACAAAGACATTGCACAGCAGCTGCTAATATGGCAGCTCTTGTCATGCACGTTTGCCAGACAATGGCTCACACTCACCGTACAGTGCATTCTTCGAGGGGGAATACACGAAGGCTAATGTGTAGAGATAAAAGTTCAATAACCCATAAAAGGATAAGAATTCTGCTGGTAGTAAGTGTCAAGGATATTGCTCAATATAGTTCCATCTATATTAACTTTGGAAACAAGACCCAACCCATACACAGGCTGTTTCAATGGAAAGAATGTTTACCTAGCTTGCGAGCATGAATGGCTAAACAAAACTGCATGTTTTAAATTCAGTGATAACTAATGTACTCAAGCTATTTCAAGGTAAAGCTCCCACTGAAAACAAAGCTTTAACACAAGTAACATTTGCTGAGGTACAGTCTGCTCTTGAGCAGTGGAGTGTATGGTCAATCAAATAGTTCTGCCTTGAATGCTGAAATCAAGCAGAGTAAGTTCAGTGTTCAGGTGGGTTTGGTTCGGTTCATAAGTTCTTCCTTGGCACAGTGATGAAGAAGTAAAAAGAAAGGACTACATGTGGATAGAACTCTGAAGATGGTTTCTTGCCATTGTTCTGGGTGAATACTAAAGGTTTTACATAATGTTTTCTCCTACCTCCCAACTCATACCTAAGCTAATCAGCAACCAGAAGAGCAGCAGCCACACAAGCACTCTCAGAAGCAGAATGTATTAGGATCTCATGGTTCAAGGCCAGGATACAGGTCACAATCCTGTTGTTAACAGACATCAGGAATAGTGTCCCAAGCCACTTAAATTCTCTGTTGTGACCTATATCACATGTAGACTTGGACCAATACTCAAATGTATTTTCAGTGACATCAAAAATACTAATTTCTCATATTTTAGTATGCCCCATGACAACTGGTAAGTATAGAGCAAAAAACTGAGGAAGCAAACACAGCCTAATTTGCCATAATATCTCATTAAAATTAGTTAGATATGCACCAGGCATGCGTATCTAAGACTTTGGTCCTCTTGGGGAGTATCACATGCAGTTGTGATGCATGTGATTTGGACACACTAGACTGAGACTGTCTGGGTCATAACCTTTACAAAGAGCCATTACAAAATGCTGATAGGAAATCTTAAACAAAACAGACTCAACTTCAAGAGTCCACCTTGAAGTCAAAGGTCTCAGTCTTAGGTACATAATTTTGAAGCACCTTCTGCATGAAAACAGATTAACATTCCTACTGAGCAGTGTCACAACACAAGGATATAATTCTGATAATGAGTCGACAGCTCAGCAACAAAGTTGTCCTGTAGAACTTGTGCTCCAAAGCGTAGGTAGAGTATAACAATACTGTGAGGAAAAAAATAAAGCATTTTTTGTCCTTAAGCAGCAAAATTGAAATAGTAGGTTGATAGAAAAGTATATGAGAGAATAATTATGTTAACATGCTGACCATTTATTTTAAGATACATCTGCTTTGCTAGTTCTACATTAAGAATGATTCTTCTGTGATTGAAAGTTAGGACTCAGCTGAGAAAAGCAGAAATCCTCAGATGTCATCCACTATAGACAATCCAATAGTCAACAGCTATTTGAAATAACAGCTTGGTGTAGGGAAAACAGATATTAACAGTAATGTAAATTAATTGTAAACTTCTGCTTTGACTAAGTGAAGCCTACAAAGCTCCAGAAGAGGTCTGCCAAGTGAACTTCTAAATTTTATGCACTGCCATGGTAAATCAAAATAATATAAAGTTAGCTTAAAAAGTCTCAAAAGGGTTAAAAAATAAGAAATGCTTGCCATCATAATAATATTAAAAGGCATTATTCAGTTTAATTGACTAATCTATTAGCAACAAAATGTACTCAAAGCCCTGAAAAAAAGGTTAGACAAGTTAGAGTACTGGCAAATGTAATTTGAAAAGCCTTACCTAATAACAAGCACTACAAAGGTTAATGCAGTCAAAAATTTTAACCTGAGATCTGAAAAAGATTGAGAAAAGTTGTTATCAGTGAATTTACACCTACATCTAGGAGCAGCAAGTCCATTTGGGAAGAATCAGAAGAATTATTCCTTACCCACATAAGGCATATTTCGAAGTTCTGAGCATGCCCTCACTATCAGGAACAAAAGGTAGAGAATGTACGTGGTTGCTACCACAAGGAAGAAGATTTTCATTCCCTATAAGGAAAGTGTTAGGTTTTATTATTTAATAAGATTTCATCTATTCCTTCTTCTGTCAATAGAAATGATTAGTTCCCAAAAGCACAACACAAACCGGTCCATTTCTGTAGGAGAAGTAGGCTCATGAAACAAGGATGGTGATACATTCAAGGAGGTTTTTGGGGAATGTAAAGAAAGGATGCTTAATAGAAGCCGGGATTTTGTTAACAGAGTTCAGAGTTGGCTGAATCTCAATAAACTTTAAAAACACAGCTCCCAAGAACAATACAAGGATCTATGTACATCAAATCTTCCTTTACAACAAGAAAGTCTGAAATTTACTAGGGTAGGGGACCTTGGCAAGAGTTATGATGTTCAAAACTGAGTAATGGACTTAAAATTCTTTCTTTTAATCCCAAAACACTTGTGGTGTTTAGTCTCCAGATTTGCAAGATAACTTACTTTCCTCAATGGGACAGATCTCAATATGGTTTATGCATAATCTAAAGTAAAAGCAAAAGTGCTCCATCAGAATAAGACTGACTGACCAGCATTTTCTGTTTTCTAAACTGTGTCACACATTTTTATACAAGAACAAGCTCCATATCTCTCTATATTGCCTAACTGTACCTGACAATTAGACAGCAAGAAGTCATTTTTTACTTACCTGGAAATTACCTGTGTCAACCCTGTATTGATATGTAGGGTCATGTACTTCATTCACGCTAGAAGAGATTAAAAATTAAAAAGTGGTATGTGCACAATTCCAGACAAGGTGAAAAAGACATGGTGATCAAAAAACCCACTCACAAAGAAAAGGTTTACTGCTACTTTACAGAGTTTATAACAAAAGGGTTTGGCTGTGTAAGTTGGTGTGATGCCATTAACTCCAATGGAGTCACAACAATTTCCCACATATAGCAAACTAAATTTGAAGAAATATGGAGGATTTAAATTGGAATCATGTCTAATCTCCCCACTTGTTGTTTAGAAAGTGCATTTCTTGTAAACTCCTACAAGCCTTCAATATTCCTACAAGTCTTTACAATTCAGTGTCCACATGTTATCCTTAGAAAATTGTGGCATGAGGCTTTCCCTCATAGCAATTTTTCTAATAGCACTAATACAAGCACTTCCTGCAACTGCACTGCTTTCAAAATGTACAACAGCAAGGAGAAGGTTAAATAAAAGGTAGCTTCCTTCTGAGAGATAAAATAAGAGGCAAATACTTGAGACTAAAACAATATAGAAACTACAAATGTACTAAAATGGATGAGTTTTCTGGGTGGGGAAGAGTGACACCTTTCTGTTAACACAACAAATGGGAAAAAAGGGAGAACCACTAAATCAAGCAAAAGAACAGAGTTCTGAGTAAAGACAGCATAGCTTGACTAAGCCATGTCAGTACCAGTTGTGCAGGTTTAAAGTCAAGAAAGTCTGGTCAAACTATGTCATAACAAGCTACAGAGAAACTGTTGCTTCAGCTACTAAAAGATAATTGAGCCATAGCACTAGAGTAATTCTTGTAGGGAGAATTGACAAATTAGTGATTTCTAGATCACACTCAGATTTATGAAATTATTTACTACTAGGCTGTCCATGGAGAACTGTTTCCAAATCCGTCACAATTTGCAGAACAGAAAGATGTAAGAATTTTAACTCCATTCCCATATCACAAGCCCAGCAATAAGAAACAGACACCACTAGGTACGTGTAATCTTCTCATTCTTGAACACTCTCAGCTCAAACTTGTGCAATACATTTTAAATTACTTACGTTTGCCATATTCCCAGTGTAACAGAGGCCAGCCACAACAGCCCAACAATAAAGAATTTGGGCAGATAGAAAGTTAAGCACTTCCTTTCCCCCTGTTAAGAAAACAATAGTGTGGTCAAGGTGTGAACCCACACTTGAGATTTTATTCATTCTTGACAGAATAAATAAAATCATCTTTGTCTCACTCAACATGGACTGGATTAAGAGACTCATCTTCTGCATTTTTATCCTGCACAAGTGACTAGAGAAGACATTATACTGTATCATCATTTGTGTTAATAAGATGAAGCAGAGTTGGAACATCCTATTTGTAAGGTTTTATGTATTTCACTGATAATGCAAATACAGGAATAGGCTCCAGAATTTGTGTTTCTCTTATGTAGTATTTTAAAGTAGCTTAAAAAACCAATCAACTACATACAACATCAAAACCCTTCAAGCAAGAATTAAGCATAATGGCACCATAATTCTGACAACTGTCCCATCTATTTCGTTTAGGCTTGGTTGACTCAAAATAATCTACTTCACCATAAATCATTCAAACTCCAAAGCTTCGAATGTCACACTTACTTTATGAATAAAATAAATGTCTGGTTTGTAAGAATTTGATTTTATCTTTGTCACCTTTTGAGAGAACTGAACAAAACAAGTCCTGTCTCCTCAGTAAGTAGAAGATACTGTTACATCTCTTACCTGTACTCTTATACCATGGTATACACAAAGCCAGAACAACAACAATGCACACAGAAACAGTGACTGGAATAGATCATCCAGCATTCCGGGAAACCAGCTGTTCACCAGAAAAGAAAGCGGGAAAAATGGATCTGTAACAAAATAAGAAAAAAAAAAAAAAGTTAAACAGAGAGGAAAAAAACCTTTTCAGTATGAAAAGTAAAGCAGAATCTATCTTCAGCAGAACAAAAAACTCTTGTTTTTTTCAAATTACACCAGTAAATGAAACTGGAGCTTGCTTAATTTTCAAGAAATTAACAAATAAAATGGTGTCTCCAGCAGCAATCCACTCTGCTGTAGAAATAATCTTAAATGGTTGCTAACATTTCTAGAAGATTTCAAGTTTTATTAGACTTTCTACTAAATCACTGTTAATGGCGACAACCTAAAAAAATATCATATAATGACTAAGATGCAAATATTCTTTTGGTACTGCTAGAAGGAGCTAGAATTTGCTGTGTTTTACTGGACTAAAAGTAGCCTCCATTTTTAACTAAAGCATGAATATCTGAAAAATGAAGAAGTAAGACAGCAGACAGAAATCAAAAGGTTAAGTAGGGCAGGCACCTATTCCAATAAAAGCTTTAAACAAATAGTTGACCTCCGTGTGACTGAGATGAACAAAATCCACCCACTCTTTATGCCCTTGAATTTGCTACACTTGGAAAGGGTTGGGGTTTTTTAAATTTAGCTTTCTGAAGCTTTATAAACAGCTGCCTATAAGTTCAAGGAAAAATTCCATTTTGCCTTCTTTTTTTTCCTGCTTCTTCTTTAAAAAGGTGCCTTTCTAAAAAGTCAAGGATACAAGTACCATTGTAAAGTAGCAAGAGAGGAAGTAGGATGGACATCCATTTCTGTTCAATACCCCAGTCTCTCATGGAGAATTTCCGCAGGGAATGTGCAAACAGACACTATAAAACAACAACAACAACAAGAATTTGTAAGGAAGGAATTCAGCTTTCAGTGGTTTAACCAGAGCTAAGAGAGACCACAGCACACTGGCAAGGCTACTTCACAAGGCCTTGGCCACTGAAAACATTGTAAAATGGGAGCCAGGTCTCCTAGCTTCTATTTCAAGCTTGCTTGCTGACCCCAATGCAAATTATTTAATTTCTCAATCAAACTGAGAAGTAAACCAGCCAGTATATGAAAATCAACAACATGTGAAAAAAAGAATGTTGCCTTGTTACTGGTCACACGCTATCAACCACCTCCACTTGAACTCATTTTTTTAAAAAGCAGATTGTATTTTATATTCACAATTACCTGAGCAACATCATCTACAAGAAAAATGCTATGGAAGCGTGCAGTACTTTGGTGGCCCTACTCTGAAAATTCAGGATTTTAGATTTTACGTCGATATTTTTTCAAAACGCTCCTTTTCCAGGAGCCAAGACAGGTTAGAGAGGAGGCCATCTAAATCATACCATAATTTAGGTTGTAAGGGACCTTTGGAGGTCATCTGGCCCATCCTCACATGCAAAGAACCGATAACTTCAATTTAAATCAAGGTCAAACAGCTCACACTCTGGCCATCCTATTCCTGAGCCTACCTACACTGCAAAAAACCACTTTTCTTAGCATCTCATCACAATTTCCTTTGTCTAAGCAAATTTTTTTCTGTCCAATCCAAACCCAGAGTTTAGAAAAACAAGTTTTCCCATTTATCCTCTTTTGTTACTGTCCCAAAAGCAGCAACTACGTAAGTATTTCAGAAATGTTTTTACATTCATCCAGTGACATGTCAACTTTGCTGCCTGGGATTAAATTCCTAAGCACAGTATTACAGAGCAGGGTTATCAGTGTTATCATATGTATGTATGCTTACACAATGAACTCCAGAAAAGCTGCAAAAAAATCTTACCGTGACCATAAAAGTAAGAACTACAAAGACAAATCGGAACCATATTTCCACTTGTGAAAAGGTTGGATTATAGGTCTTCCACTACAACAAAACAGAAGAGCCCAATGAGTAGTATTTTGACAGACCACATATGACATCAATAATTAGGACTTTATTGCAGATCCTGAAAAGTTCTGTGGCTTTTGAAAATGTAAAGGTATAACCAAATTCCACTATATCACCATGGAAAATAAAGACAAATTTGTATTCACAGGACTATCTGATAAAAAGATAAGCAAAGCAGCATAATAGCCTTGCTTCTCTTTTATCCTGCCACGTCATAACATACTCAGTGCTGTCATGAGTTAAAGGACCCAAAGGACAAATAGGACAGTCTTCCTTGATCTCAACTGCACTTTCAATCAAAGTTTGAATGCCAATAAATAAGTGAAACCAGTGTGTTCTTCTGTACTACCAATGTCAGATGTATAAACTGATTATGAAGAATTCAGAAAGGTACAGGGATACTTCCTGTAAGGAGTTTATTTTCTTAAAGCTTACTCACTTGTCTCAGAAGTTAAAAAAGAGAAAATCATGTAAAGGAAGGATAAGTAGCTCACTTTACATAAGTTAAGGGTGACAGCCTCCTTCTTCTACTCTAATTATTAGAAGGGCATAAATATTAATTCTAACATATCAGTTTGCATAAACTCTGCTCTGTCGACAATTTATCTCATACCTGGCATGCTTCTGAAGCCATTTTTGAAATGTAAGTTCCCTGGCACAACACATGCTCTGCTCATCTGAACCAGAAGTTTTACCTTTCAATGTATTAAATCTGTCAACCTCTGTCTTGTCTTTTTTAACTGTAAATGTAGAATGAAAATTACATGTAGAGAGACCTATTACACAAAAGGCAATCCACTGATTTCAACTGAGATCACCATAAACAAGAGTAATAATGAAATAAATGTGAGAATTTTAGTTGCTACAGGAAAGTTTGGGTTGGAGTTATTTTGGGATTGCATACAGGTCTGCTTTAAAGGCAACCTGCAAAGCATGATAAAAAAACTGTAGAGCTATAAGTGATTTTATTCTGTTTGAAATCCAGAACTAAATAAAGAGTTTGTAAGCTAGGGTTTTTTTCCCCTTAAGAGCTTATTTTTAATGATATGCTTTATCCACTAGAGCATTAAAAATATTAATGTTTAGAAAGTTAATCTAGCATATTAAAAATATTTTTCCTTTACAGTAAGAGGTTTGGTTGCTACCTGCTCTGACACACTGAATGTTATATACAGGTAAATATACCAGAGTAACCTGTATTATAAGCTTGGTTTAGTTCCCTTTTCTCCAATGCAAATGTTTCTAAATTTCTTTCTGGAGTCAATCAATTCACATGATTTAAGTGCTTTATAAGCAATCTTTAGCACTATTAAATGAGAAAGTTATTCCACTGGAGATCACTTGAGTGAATTATTTTAGTAACCTGTTGTGTTAGCTGAAAAAAAAAAAAAAAAAAATTCTCTTCCTCATAAGAACAGTGCCCCCACCCCTCAAATCTCTTTATTTTGATTTGAGTTAGTTAAACCTTTCCACCCCACACTTTTATGAAGTCTGGAAAATTTTGCTAATCCAGATACACCTCCTGGAGAGGCTGAAAAAAATACCATCCTCCAGACAGGCTACATCTCTATATGCAAATGCAGAAAACTGGATGTTCTAATCTAGCTTGCCTATTGTAAAAATTATCTCCCAGCATTCAAATTAAATGTATCTATTTCAGAATACAGTAGCAGTAGTTCTGAGAGAGCTTTTTTTTCCTTACAGAGTTAAAAAAAAATTGGTCTAGACCCTTATCAACAGTAAATGCAACAATAGCTCCGACATTAGTTGTGACAGGAAAAATAATTATCATGCATTTTTGTATCTTCAAAAATCTGATACTTTTTTGTTACAGTTAAAGTACACTTTTACAGCATTAAAGGGACTTATTTTACTAGTATAAACCATTATACTTACTGTAAAAGTAATATTCTGGATGGTGTATGTTAACTTGTTTAGATCTTCAAAGCTAACAAATATGTTGTACTGAGTGTAGTTCAGGTAGCCCAGGTGAGCAACAATGATTTCACTGCATTTCTGTGAACACATATAGAGAATGTGACATAGAAGTCTTCAAATTATTCCAGAATATGCTCTGTTAGTATAGGCTGGAGAATTCGCTCCTAAATGGTCCAATATTGATGATTTTTATTACATATCTCACTATTCTCAATCAGTCTGATCAAGACTTTCACAAAAGACACCAGAAAGAGCAGAAGAAATTGATAAAGTCAGTCAGGTGGATCAGTGGCTGCAATAAACAGTGCCAGCTTTTCACCTGAGCTGGTGACAGCAACTGCTTGCAGCACCAGGATGGAACCAAATAACTCTGTCACTAACTCAAGCTGGTGAGACAGGGCTACCTTGTACTAACTCATTCTTAAAAGTTAACAGGAGGAAAGAGAAAAGACAAGTATAATGCTCTCTTGGCTGTGTAATTAAATCTAACAGAGCACTATTAATTAATTTCTGAAAATTTCATAGATATGTGCATATATCTATATAAAAAGAAAACATTCGATTTACTATATATGCTTTTTTAAAAAAAACACTTCAGCTATGTCCTTCCTAAAGGATTTGCATCTGGAGAAGCTGTTTTGAATGTCTAAGTTTAAAAGCTTCAGTGAAAACTAGAATCTCCAAACGTTTCTTCACAGTGGCAAAGAATTTGGCTTTTTCACAACACAGCTGCCAGCTCATTTCAAGAAGATTCTGCAAGATGTTGGAGAAGAATTTTTCTCTCCTCTGGAACCCCATATCCAATCTTCTGCTACAATATCCCTTTCTTTAGTATTGCTAAACCTGTTCAGGTGACTGAACTGGACCCACTGCTTTACTGACAAAGACCAGCTCTAACAAGAAAGAGGGGTCTTTAACAGGCAATAGACACAAGTCACAGAAGTAAACAGAAAAACAATGGACAGGTAGGGGTCTTGTCGGCATTACTGCCAATATATATATATAACAATCATTGCCATTATAAATAAAACTGTCCTGTAGAGTCTTTCCTGAGACACATTGAACAGGTACATTCTTATCTGCAATGTAAAGTAGCATGCAGCAGATTTAAAGAAAATGCACTCCATCAGAGTTTTGTTTAAGCAAGTGCATACTTGTGCACAACTGAGTAATCTCGTCCGATTGTGAACTTGATTGTTAACATATGGTGTGCTTCCATCCTTCACCACTCCTAGGACTTTGACTGTCATAGTCACATTCTTCTTGAGGGATACTGGAATTAAAACAGAAAACATTAATCTATTTCTACATGCAGAAATTATATCTCCAATATAGTTTCAAAATCAGTTAAAACACGCATCCTATCCAAATACTACTCATATTTACCTAGCTATACATTACTGGAGTAGGGGTACAGTATTTTTATACATGGGCAGTAAGTCACAAGCCCTGAATCTTGACAGATTAACAAAAACTAATACAGTATTTCTCACATATATAAAGGAAAGCTACATTGAAGAATCAATATCATTACAATCTACACATCTAATTCCCCCCAAAATGAAGAAGGAAGTACACAAATTATCTAGATACTACTGTTTTCACAAAATAACAAACAACTTTCCCCCTACTTCTTTTGCTTACAATTCAATCAGTGCTGTCCATGTCTCTACCAAGAGAGGGGGGTGAAGTGGAAGAAAAGCATATTAGACCAAAAACCCACCAACCACAGCCAAAAAGCAAGAGGATCATGTGTGTGACAGATAGAATTAAAGATACAATAGACAGGTTGCTACAGCAGTTTGCTGAGAATGAGGTCAGATTCTCACCATCATGCTGATCCAACTCAACCACACAGGTCAGCCACAGCTGCTGGTTGTAAGTTGACAGTGGTGGTGAACTTAAATTAAATGGCTTCAACTGTAAAAAAAATCCCCACAAGGTTAGCACCAGCCTTTACACTGTTACATGACATATCTGTAGTTACAATGATGAAAGGCACATTAACTATATTGGTGACAATGTTTTTGAAGAGATTTGTACCTGCTACTCTGTGGACAGCATGATAAGCAGCCCACATAGAAGTCTTCCTGAGAAGTAGCTAAAACAGCACATATATTTTGCAAAGCACTGAAGTAAGGAAAGGTGCAACTACCTAAACGCCATAAAAGCAGCATCAATAAAACAAAAAAATTCAGATATGAAAAACAAAATCCTGAGGCCTAGCCTGAATATAAGAAACGATTTTTAGCATTTTATATCAAAAGTCAGATTTGTGGACCTTTATCTGCTACACAATTTTAAATTTGTTAAACTATAATTACAAAACAGCTGTATTTCCACTAGGTTTTCTAAAAATCATACATTTAGTTCAAAAGAATGAAAGGTATCACTAACAGACAAAACCTACATGCAGGAAAGACTTCTATAATTTGAAATCAAGATGTGCTTAAAAAAAAATAAAATCCACCCACAGTACAGTGTTAATCCAAACATATATAGGTGACTAGTAGGTAAGAAAAAAAAAAGAATGTCCCAGCGTATTTAAAGGAAATGTACTTTAAGAAAAAACCCATAACAAAACCTTTTTTGCACTTTCACAAAAAATACTTTAGATATTAGGTTGACAGCAAAGAGCTAGACAAAAATGCAAGAACCAAGAACCAAAATATGAAAGCACTTGAGAGCATGTCAATGTTTCTCTTAGGAAGCCAGATCCCATGTCTTGGTCACATGATAGTGAACAATTAACAACAAATATTTCTTTACAGATGACAGAAAGGGAAATCACAAGGACAGCATTAGTTGCCACTGAGTGCATTGTTTTTCAATGCATGTTCTCAATTTCTATTTCTGAACCCCCTACCAGAATCTCCAACATTAATTCAACAGAGAAAAACTCAAGCGTTTCTTTATCAAAAACTGCTGTGCAGAAACATCCTAGAAATCTCTCCCTGACCTGCTCACAACACTAAGACACCAGAATTTGCTGCTGGGATATTCATGAAGTAACAGTGATAGTACAATATTGCATGTTCAGCTTCGAACTGGGAAGCACCACTAAGACATTCTGCAGTAAAAGTTTAAATATTTAGAGTAACTGGGAGGAAGGAGGGAAATGTTTAAAATTACTAACAACAAATAAAGACATTCATATAATCCAATAATATTTATTTACTCTTACCTTTAGGCTATTATTTAAGTCAGTTCTTGCTACAGAAGTTTCAATTACATTCGGACCTACACAATATATAAGGAAGAAAGAGAATAACATTGAAGTATACACATAAGTGATGATGTAAAATATAGGTTTTCAAAAGACTGTACAAAACACCCCCTGCAAAATATTTACCCCAGATAAATAGTATTCCACTTTTCAGATGTTTCAGATAAAGCACTTGGATATTTCAATATAATTTATAAATTTGACCTGTGTATTCCTTTAAGCATCTCTGCCATGATATTTCTATGCATTATTAAATAAACTATAAATCAAGAACTCCACATCAAAAGCCTTGAATGTGTACTCTAAACTACTACAATTTTAGCAGTAGTTTTTTATTCATATATATCTATAGCTATCTATCTATCTATGTATACATCTCCCATGATTTTATGAGACTAGTCATGAAAGCACAGAACCTCCTTGTTTAATTAGATCAGGTTGCTGAGGCCCATGTCCAGTTAAGTCTTTAACATCTTTAAGGACAGAGACTCCCACAACCTCTCTGGGAAACCTGTTCCAGTATTTAACCACCATTATGGTAAGAAAAATTTCCTAATATCTAACTGGAATTGCTTGTGTTACACCTCTGAGAAAAGCCTCATCTTCTTTGTAACTCCTGATAAGGTGGTTCCAGACAGTGGTACCATTTCCCTTTAGGTATACAAGCACACAGGGTACTGAGGACAAGAGGAATGCACATGTGTTTTTATGCACACAAAACACAAAAGGACTGAACCAGGAAAGTGACAGGGAAGAGCAGGAAAAGATCTGTGTCTATACAGCAGGTCATGAATACAGACAAGATGTACAGCAGGTAGGGACACGAGCAAGACATATACACATGTACAGGGCCAGGAAGATCCCTCTGTCTAAATGATCTCTCCCTGTATATATCTGGTGTATGTATATATATAATTATGCAAGAAAAGCAGTTTCTCACAAAGACCAAACACTTCAAAGTTACCACAGAGATACAATGGAAAAGAAGGAAGTTTATAAATGAGCAGCATGGGATCACTCTGTCCAAGACAGGTTAGCTGTCACAACAGCTCTAAACATGCCCACTGCTTGGGCTCCTACAACCACTCTAATGACAATATTAACTATTTTACAGACTTAAAAGGAAAAATTAAGAACTTCAGCCATCACAGCCAGAATTTCACATTAGAATTGCAGTGCAACATCACTAACAGCCACCCACTATTGTCAGTTCTGCATCACTGAACTTTTCAGTTCTCAAGTACATATAAACCAGATTTTTGAAAGGCATTTTTTGTTTTAAGAAGCAAAACTGATTTTCAGTAGGTGTTCAAAGCCGGTAAGTCATCACATATCAGTAATTAAGTCTTAACAAAACAAATAGAATTAGCCTTTTCTGACAGTTTTTATTTTTTTAATTGGAAGATATGAACCAATATTGGGACAGAGAAATCAGTTTTTCAGAACAGCAACCAAACAAATAATGATGTTTTAGTGCTATAATTCCTTCTTTTCTAGCAAGTGATATATAAAAGCTTTTGAAACAAAATGATGTTGTGACTGCATTACTAACAAATGGAGACTAGTTTAAATAGTTATTTTCTTTTAGTCTTGCTCACTTAACATAACAACAGATGAAGGCAAAGAACCACCCTGAGGTGATGGAACTGCACAGCTACAGAAAATGAGTTCTGCACCTTGGATTTTCTTTGAACTTATCTCACCCCAAAGTTAACACAGGCCCATTGTGAAAAGAGAAAGAAAGTGAGTGCAACTTGGAAAAAAGAACAAGTCTGTGTCTGTTTTGGGTTACAGGAACCATAAGAGCAGCAACCATCTCTGATCAAACTGTCCTGATTTCTCAGAGGAAAATCAAGAGTTCTGCCAAGCTTCCCAAACTGCAGGTATAGATGCTGAGTGTGGGCAATGGCATATTTAAGTGGCACAGAAAATACAGATGCATTTCCCACACTTTCATTTACTTAGTGGGTTTGGTGAGCTTTTCTCAGACTGTACCCTTTAATGAGGAAGCATTCTGTTGTTAGGGCCCCTCCTTCTATTCACAGGAATCAAGCAGCTGTCAACAAAATGAGGAATATCACAGTAATTGTTCAGTGGGTCTCCTCCCAAGGTAAACAGCATTCTTTTAAAAATATTTAAGTTATAATAATGAACAGTGTCAGCCAAACTGTCCAGCAAACCAATCTTACAAGGACAAGAATCCCACAGCCATGCCAGTTCCAGAGGATGATCACAGGCAAGGCGTGGGACCACAGCACGGTACAGATGACCAAGTGTTGTTTACAGCAGCCAAGTCCCCTGGGCCAAAGGTAACCACATCACCAGATTACTCTGCATGTAGATACAATGCACCAGCACAGCTCCCTCTCAGGTTCTGCTAATGATTAAGAACAAAACACTCAGTTTTCTCTGTCAGGAGATTGCTTTTTTCCTAGTCTTACATAAAATAACTTCCTTTCTTTTCTTGAAGCCTGGCAGTGTAAGTACACAAATATGGTTCCATTTTAAAGCCAAATTACACTAAATTAAAAAATTTCTTTTTTTTTTTCTTTTATCATAAAATGCACTTTTGCAAATGTGTTTATGCAGTATTTTAGTGGCCAAACAATACCCTTCAGCAAACTACAGGAATATCAGCAGTTAACCTCCATGAACTGAAAGCCTATTTAGACCTTTGGCTGATACAACAAATCAAACAGCAGGAAAGAAGGTTTTATTTCACAGACAAATTTTATTATTGAAGGCTATTATGAAAAATGTACTGCCTACAAGGCACAGATGGGCATAAAAGCCCAAACAGCTGCCTCCAATTAACCCGCTCTTCTTTCCAAGGCAGGCAGAACTGGATGGCTCCCAGGCCTGGGCAGCCCTTCTCACTCTAAAGGAGGTAAAGAACAGGGCAGAGATAGAGACAATCCAACAGACAGGTCAAGAAGTGTCAGAGAGGGGCACAGGAGAACACACTGGGCATGCTGAGTGATGTGGAAGTCAGCAGAAAAGCAGAGGAAGATGGTAACAACCTAATTCTTATAAAGGGGGTGGATTGCTTAATGAGCCCAGTCCCTCCTTTCCCTTCTCCCTGTCACTTCTATACTGAGAAAGCTCTCCTGACAGCAGAGTATTAGTATATTTAACACTGCTAGGAGAGCACACTGACTTATTTTACTTAAAACATAAAGTATGTTTTAGCCCTGGAGAAGCTCTCTGGCATGAAATAAAGAAGGGTCCCATGCTTTTCAACTCCCTAGTGAAACTGTGTTGTTTTAGACCAGACTACCACAAATCTCTCTGATCTCCAGCATGAGTACCCAGGCACTATGTGCTTAGCCTCCCAGGTCATGTCAGGACTCTCACAAAGATCTCTGAAGCCAGAGACGTAAGCTCATATACGTTTGACAACTGAAGTCCATATTTTTACACTGAAATATTTTTTATTTATGTGGCATTTATCACCCAAGCATTTAGAAGGCTTTACTACCAGTTACCAGTTTCCTCACAGGAAATCAAGTATCAGCACTGCCATTTTACACAGAGAAATACAAAGAAAAATAATTAATGTAGCAGTCTGCAGAAAAATTATGTTGCAATGAAGCTGCTTTTGTTTCATTTTATTGACTCTCCCCTGCAAAGCAGTTGCAAATACAGAATCTTTGTAGGTAGCACTTCCTGAAAAAGTGAGATGGAAGAAACAGTTCCCAGTAAAGACTAATGCTTCCTCAGACATCTCAGGAGCAGTAAGCTCATTACCATTTAAGTACATGTGTAAATACCAACAGGTTTACATAAAGCATATGAGAATGCAATCTTTTTTTTTAAAAAGAGAACATTCTTACCTGCTACTCCTATGAAGACTGTCAGACCAAAACAAATAAAGAATACTACAAAGACCAGAACAAAATGCCTCTTGGACAGTGTATACAATCGCATCGGGGCCAGCCTACAGGAAACAAAAGAAACCACAGAATTAATGTCAGTCATACTCCTAAAGGGGAGGAAAATAAACCCCATTCATTCTCCAACAAAGAAAATTAAACCGAACTCTGAGGTAACATCTTAACACTAAGAAAAAATATACGTTAATATATTATATATTAATTAATGCTGCTTCATAGAGCAAAGGTAACAGGAATTATTAAACATATGTATGTACACACACATCTGTGCTCCAAAATGTATAAATTTTGCCCATTTTTTTATGCTAGATTTTTCTGTTGTCCTAAAACTTGAGCAATAGAAAACATTTCTTAAAGGGAGAAAAGGTTGGTTTTGTTATTTCATACATTAATAACTTCAATGTCCAAGACCCTTCGTCTCCTGCAATGACAGCTTAATCTAAAGTGACAGACATCACTAACAACTCAGTCACCAGCACAGGATCTTGATGAGTTGTCTATACCCTATAAATATACTTCAGCCCTGCAGGATCATCCCTAACAAGGAGTAGGGCAGAACTCCAGATCTGCTAGATGTGCATGCTCAGGCTTTGAATTCTTGTCTGAGCTCCACCAAAGCTTGGGAAATAAAAACCTGAACTCAAGTTTACTACTGGACACCTAAATACAAATACTCATACAAGCAATGACATCTCTTGCTCTACACGTTGGTGGTTATCATTAGGTTAAAGACAAAACCAAGGGGCAGGGGTGTGGGTGTGCATTGAAAATACCAGTTGCATTCCCTGGAAAACAGGTAACTTCCAGTTCTGTTAGCCTAAGGGAAATATGATCAAGTAACTAATCCTACATAAGGTGGACAAATCCACCGTGTTTCAAAATACAACCAACATTTCCTCTTGAGTTATGCCAGAACTGAGCTACTACATACCTGACTTCCTACTGCTGTTCCAGGAGGTATGATCAAAGGAATCTGTACAGTTTATATGGGAAAGATGAAAGACTGGGGGGCTGATGTGGTGGTAGGAGTGCTTTTCAACAAATTTGTATGAGCACCATCACGGAAAGAAATGAAACCACAAGACTGTAATGACAGCGCTCCCTTTTATCTTGGAATAAAACTTCTTTCTTTTCACCAGCTGAACGATGCTCTTACTGGTTCACCACATTAACAAAGAATTGCAGAAAAGGTGGTGAAATCCTTCCTGTAAGCCCATCCTGAACTTTGGGACCAGGTACCATGTGCTGCATGCATGGCAGCCCTTAAAAGCAAGGTGAACAATTCACTTTAAACCAGAAGGATTTAATTATAACAACCTCTATTCTCTTTGAGAATCACTGCATTTTCTCCAAATGAAGCACTACCAAAACCAGTTTACATTATTTCTTTACTGTAAAGTTTGAGAGATCCAAATTTTAATTTATTAACACACAAAGGAGGTGGGGAAGGGAGGAAAACCCTGCAGGAGTAATGAGATTTGCAAGCAAGTAGCTACAAATGCTGTGAGTCTGCACAAACTGGCTGTGCAGGACTCCAGGCACAGCACCTGCAAAATACTTGCCACACACAGCAGAAACTCTGCATCAGCCTAGAGGTCAGAGCAGCTGATTGTACAGCCAAAAAAGGAAAACCATACATGAAATGACCAAGTAATTACCATATAAGCAGTATTGGATCATCACACAGATGCTTCACGGACAAACAGGATTTTAAGTTGGCTTTTAAAAATGACAATTAATAGAGGCATTTCAAACCAGAACTTGTCTGCACAACTTTTGCAGGGATGTAACTGCAGTATTTTTCTCGTATCAATGTTTTAAAACGCCAGCCTTCATTCACTTTAACCATGTTAAAGCTATTAAATCTGTACTAGTTCTAAAACAACTAACTAAGGTGCATTTTTCCATCAGCTCCAGGGGCTCCTCCCTCAATACAGATAACCTGGTATTCCCTGCCTACCTCAGCACACCAAGTATAGGATATTATCTTGAAATACCAAAGTATTAATCTTAAGAAGAAAATCCTTGACATACAAAAACAGTACATAAAATGTGGACATGCCTAAATTAACTGTAAGAGTTCAAGTGGATACCAAATGCTTCATGACAGAGCACATAATGCTGAGGATCTCAACACAGGAAAGTCCATGGGTTGAGCAGAGCTGACAACTGGAAGAGGATCATGTTTGCAGTAAAGCGTGCATTTGTGCTGTTCTGAACAGCTCACATCTGGGCATCCACTTAACAGCTACAGGCTGATGCAGGATACTCCTGACTTGATGTGCACGTTCTTGGTTCTTTTGGTAAGTTTCCTAATTTCAAAGTTTTTGCAGACATGTCAAAATGCATGATGTGAAGGTGAAAAGGAGCTCCCCCTCCACACTCCTTAAAGAAAAGCCAGCAGCTCCTCACCCAGCCAAGAGTGTTACAATCACAGGCAATTAGCACCTTGGTTTACTCATAAGCCAGAGTAGATGTGCTTGTGAGCTTTTGAAGAAACACGTTCCAGACATTGGCTCATCCTTTATTCCAGTTGCTCTCCAGATGGTGCAACACCTAGTAGTCTAGGGAAGGTGCACACCTGTCTACCAACAGGGATGCTGTACCCAGCCAAGAGTGGAGACAGAGAGGAGGGACACACCCCGTGTTTACCTCTCACTACACCTGTACTCCTCAAGTCTCACTTAAGCCACTGACTGAGTGTGCTGCTTTGGAGGTCAGTAAGGCAACGTGGACAATTTTATTAACAGCAAATGTAAGAACTCAGCCAAATCTTAAACTGCATTTCTTATTAGGGCAAACAACAATGTACAGCATTCCTATCAGGTGGTGCATGCTTCATTGCCCCTTGCAGTCCCAGAACTTCCTTGTGTAGATTTAAGTGTCTCGTTGCACCTATCACGAGCTGACATGCAAAGCAGGTAAAATCACCTTCCCATAAGTTTATTGTTTAACACCTGCCTTTTGGAAAGAGATTATATAAGGTTTATGAATATACATAAGTGCAAGTTAGTGATGCCCCATTGACAGCCTCTATCTTACACCTGAAAGGCCCAATAAAGAATGACATGTTGGAAACACAGTTATGGGAAAAGCAAAAAAGATTCCTCACTCTGGATGCACTTGTTCAAACAAGTAAATAACTGTGCTTTGCTTTACCAAGCAAAGTGGAAGATGCTTTAATCAGCCTAACCACAGCAGCTGAAAGCTCAAGACTAGCCATCCAACTGTCTGCAGGTCTCCCAGGCAGTTTTACCACCTGCACTCAGCTTTATCCTAACTCAGAGTGGTTTATAATTAACTTACATCTGAAACTGACTGCAAAGGAGGAGAAAGCACTGAGATACAGAGAAATACTGTACTTAGGCATCTCAAATAGCAGTCGACAAAGCTAAACTGCACTAGTGCAGCCTGTGACAGAGTTAACTTTGGAAACACACACTCATAACAACTGCAATCTTTCAGTAGCCATTCATTCTGAGGTGTAAAGGTGGGTTACATCTTGCTTTTGGCGTAAAGTTTTGTCTCAAAAGGTTCAGTAAAATGTTTCTCAGGATATTCCTCGTCTTCAAATGACTTCTCATGACTGCACGACGAAGTCTTTAATGAAGAGCATCATGAAAACCAGAGCCTGTTATATAATAGTTTTCACTTAAGACTGACTTTAAACAAGCTGTGGCGAAACTGAGATTAAGCAGTAGGTAGGCACAGAGTTGATATTAAAATCGGAAAGAACTCCCTTTTATGCACAGCAGCTCTTCTGAAATCCTAGTCTCAACATCTCTGCCTCCAACTGCTCTTCTCTATTTTAGGCTCATTCCCAAATAGAACCATCAAACCCACTTTGATTTGAATAATTATATATGCTACCTACGTTAACAGTACTGGGGCTATCCATACACCCCGCACTTGTTCATGGTTTAAAGACACTGCTTGCTTTGCTGTCCCTCGGAAGACCTTGAATTTCTTCTTGCAAATGTATTCCACAAGGGTTAATTGTTAATGAGGCAGCACAAGACTACATAAAAAGAGGCATAAAATTATCATTGTCAGTACTACACAGGACTGATACATGACAATTGACAGATAAACGTGGTTATGCTTTAGCTTTGTGTGTGTGCATGGGGTGGGTTTGGCTTTTTTGGGTTTTTAGTTGTTGTTTGTTGTATTCATTTAAGTCTGAATAATTAATCACGGCTATGGCTCTGTCCATGCCAACAAATATCCGGGAAAACAAGTTTTTCTTTTTCCTTTAACAAACAACCTGAGAGTGGAGATACCGGGGGTGGGGACAGGTATTTATTCGCCATATAAAAGGCAAACTCACAGCGTTCCTCTAAAGAAAAGGGCAGTCACCCTCGGGGTTCTCAGCGCCGACCACAACCACAGAAACATTCATTTAACCCTCGGCGAGCTGAGTTCCTCAACGAGGATAGCGTGTGTAAACTGCATTACACACAGACCGCCCAGAGAGACTGAGGAGTCTCCCTCCCCGGAGACCCGTCCGGACACAATCCCGGGCCACGTGCTCTAGGACTGACCCTGCCTGAGGGGACCAGATGGCCGGTGGCTGGGGTGCCTTCCTTCCAAGCTTGTCCATTCTGCGGTTCTGTGAATGACAACCGCCCGTTCCTCCCTCGGAGAGAGCAGTTCGTTCCCGCGGTCCCGCTCCCCCGGTCCCGTTCCCCCGGTCCCGCTCCCTCAGGCCCCCGCTCCCCAACCGATCCCACTCACGGCTTCCATCGCGGCGCGCGCGCGCGCTGCCGCCACCTCCGCCCGCGCGCCGCCGTGGCACAGCCGGCGCGCGCGCCGCTTCCGCGTGCGTCACGCGCGGCCGCCACGCGGCCCCGCAGGACGTCACGGGC